>JALIGU010000002.1:37167676-37784949 GCA_023053565.1 Aquilegia eximia
TTATTCAGCTGAAAGGTGTGAACAAATTCAGTTTTTAAGTTCATATGTTTTTCTCTTTACAATTTTATATTTCTGCCATCAGAAATTTCAGTAGTCTAAACAAATTGGTGATCTGCATGATGATGTCCGAATCAGAGCAGTCAAAGGCACTTTTAGCCAGCAGTTGGGCCTCCAACTCCATGACAAATATTATTTACTATAAGCTGATAACCGAGATGAGACGGTCAACCTGACTCATCTTCATTTGGGTACGACTAATGTACATGATTTGGAGATATACAAGGACATGGGCTAACTATTGAGTGTTGCGTTGTAAACATTGAAGGACTAGCTAGAATTAGATTTACTAAATAAGCACTTGCGGCACTACCATCAATAACCATCATTGATCTTTGATGTGCTTGAAGAGGATTTAAGGGGAGGGGAAGATGTAAATTTTAATTACCTGCAATTTTGGCCGAAGTGCTTCAAGTGGTCCCTTGGGCTTCTGTACTGGTGCTCCTTGCTACATAAAATGTTAAATAAATAAAAAGTTAAGAGTCGAACATTTAGACCAAAGGTGAGCTAACAGACTATGTTTTTCCTTTGATCTACTTACTAACTACATGCTTAATAATTATCAGAAAGGACTGGGCATTTATCAATAAATACCTTTCCCAATGCCCAATCAGCAGAATCAAAAAATGCACGCTCGTGGTCCTGCCCAATCAGCAGAATCAGATTCACCAAATAGTACCCCAGGAAATCATTTTAAGCTTAGATATAAGTTAAAAAGGGCCATTACCTTAGATATCAGTGGGGGCTTTCTTGGTAACATTCCTCCATACTTTTTCTTGATTATTGCCTCCTGCAAAAGATGGATCACACCATAAGTACATATGTATTTCATATCAAACTATAGACAGCTAGAACTACTGCTTTGCAACAATACAAGTAATATCCTTGTCGTGTGCTCCAGTACCAACTTATCTAATGACACAAATACAGAAAAAACAAGGAGCATTAAGAGGCAAAGCTTGACAGGAAGAGTACCTCTTCCTGAGCTGAAGGCATGACATTTTCTTCTTTCTTTTCTATGTGTTCTGTGTCATCCCCAGGGAATTCTCCATCCACCTGGACTTCAAGATTATGCTCTGCAAGTTCTTGCTCCTTGACATCCTCAACATTTGTGCCTGACATTTCTGCATGTTAACAGACACAGTAGCAACTTCAACAGTTAGTCAGCAGAGCTCAATGGCTTCTTGATATCAATGACTATAATTTCGCCTTTCCTACTAAAACATAACAGACTGTTACATCTCATATACATTATAATATGGAAGCTCAAGAGTTTGAAAGGCAACAAATCCATAAAAGCAATTTCTAATAATATTCATGCTAGAGTAAATTATGTTGATTATGGCACGACATGTCAGCTCACCTCTAGATTTTTATTGAGACAAAGCGTAGGTTGGGCAAGTATGGGAGTCTCCTGATGTACATACTTCTTCGGGGATTCTATACTTTTCTTAAGCACTCCATTAAGCATCAAATAACAATGCTCTATATTTTTTTTAAGCATTTAGTGTTTAGACAATACAAACAATAGGTTACATACAACATTAACAAATTTCTTTTGACTTGCAACAATAAAACACCTTTGAGATATATTTTTTGCTGCTCATAATAGAGATTTGTGCTCAAACAAAGCCACCAACTTTGTTTAGCACTGTACATTTCTTAGTTTAATCCTAACTGTACATACTAAATAGTATGAGCAGAAGAAGAAAAGTAAGAAAAAAAGTCAGATCTGTTGTACATTACTCTCAACTGTGTTTGTACAACAGAATCATCCAAAGTGGCACTATTAGGTGGATATGTATAACCTAATCGCCTACTCACATGCTCATCATCTCTTAAGAGCTCAATGCCTCTATAGCCTATAGGAAGGATCGTGCAATCCTGCAATCATGTTTAAAGAATGAAGGTAATTCCCTCATTCAGTCACTCATGTGTATTTTGCTGACTTCCTTAACTCTCAATCGATATTTCTACTTATCTAATAACTTTCCCTACATGCAAATTAAACATAAGTTATAGTCATCAAATGAATCTGATTAGATTGTTTTTCATAGTAATCAGCTCATCTACAGCTCAATTGCTGATGAAGTTAAGTGTGAAGCTTGATCATGTTCTCTAACTCTCAAAGAGATAGGAAACTCAAGTATTCAAAACAATGTTTACTCAATTCACTTGATTAATTCATCAATCTCAATAACAATAACAGATTTGTAAACAAACAAGAAAGCTCTACAAAATATAAAATTAGCATCAGATCTACTAAACTGAACAATAACGAACAAGAAATCTAACTAAGCAATTGAATGATTGAATCAAAACAACAACGAACTAATCTTTATTCAATTGAATTTAAAATCTAAACACTAAATCTAAACAATTCAATCGATAATCTACTTCAAAACATCAACATACATGTTCATCGATCGATTCACAAAGAGTGAAGAATCAATCGGTTAAACAAAGAAACAAATCAAATTAAAAAAAAATTGAGAAGTTATATAGAGAGAGAAAGAACAAGAGAGAGAGAAAAACCTTGAGATGAAAACTGTGATTTCTTCTTCTTTCTTCTTCTTCTCCTTCTTCTTCTTCTCTGTTGCTCTGGTTTTGTTTTCGAGTGGAGTAGAGAAGAAAATCTGAAAATGTTTTCAACTTCTTAACAATCTGCGTGTCGTGTATGTATGTTCTTGTGACGTAATGTTCAAGCAGAATATAAGTTGGATCAATGGGCCTGGCCCAATATACGATGGGCCTTTTTTGTTCTAACATAGCCCAGCCCATTCACATCGCAACCCTACGAGTGCTGCATCTCTCTCTCTTTCTCTCTCTATAAAATAATCCCCTTCTCTACTTCTTGCTACCAAAAACCCTAAACCCTAACAAGTTCCTTCGCCTCTCTCTCTCTCTCTCAACTTTGAGATCTCTCTTCAGGTCAGTTGAGATTTATGTTTTGGTCTAGTATTAGTTTTCAATTTAGCTGGATTTTGCAGTTGTGTTAATAAAATTAGGGTTTTGAGTTGTTTTTGATAGAAGATTGAAATGCAAATGATGATAAAATAGACAGGGACATCAGACTCAAGAATATTGAGAGTGATGACTTAAGTCTAATGGGAATCTCTCTGATGCATTTTTTCCCCTTATTTTAATTGTTATTTTCTTTTGTTTTGGGTTTTAATTGGGTAAAAAAAAATCTTATTTTTTTGTTCAAATTTTTACAGGAAATGGGTGGTTTGAGTGAGGTTACGATGTCTGCAAGTAATTCAACTTTGTCTACCAATTTGCCTAATCAAGAGCCATTAATTGAATCTAGTTCTGAATTAAAGCCTAAAAAGAAGATTTGTTGTGCTTGTCCTAATACTAAGAGGTTGTCGAACATGGGGAAACTGCTTGTTCAAAGTGGATTAACACTCATTTAGAGTGTTTACGGACAGAGGGATTTAATGTTTAGTATTGAAAGATGTGAAGCGTTTTTGTTGCAGAGCTAATGTTTTTGTGGGTGGTCATTAATTCAACATAGGTATATTTTGATTATCCTTTGAATTACTCGTCTTTATTTCATGCTTCATCTAAGATGAATCTTATCTGCATTGCTTAGTTGTGTACTTGTGTTTGCCTTATTTATAGTGTTCGGATACATTGCGATGAACATGATGATTATTGTATTTATTTATTCAAAATAAAACATTATTACATTATTTACATTACTAGATATTCAAAATATCTAGTGTTTATGCCAATGATGCATCTAATGCATGTATTATCAGATTAATTGCTGATGAATTGTAATTGTCACTACCGCTGAGGCATATCCATGTTATGCATTAAACTGTAGATATTGTGTCATGTCTGCTTGAATTTTGTCTTTGATTGTTTTGTTTTATTTGTTTCTTTCATCTTGAAACTGTCTTTCTTTGAAACGAGTTTGTGTTTAGCGAAGGTCCCAGCAGAGGGTAGTGCCTCTACAATGAGAACTCTCTAACATATTAATTATCCTTCGTAGATTGAGATTATTTTACACCGTTTCGTAGGATTGCCAAACACACTGATTTTTGGTGCATCTTGAATATTCGGACACATTTGTATTCATCATTGTCCTTGAATGAGGTATTCTTGTTGAAGTGTGTTTTTTTATTATGTTTGTTACCTGTTTATACTTATACATGTTTTTTCTAGCTGGCTGGTTGATATATTTCTTCGAGGGGCCTGATGATTGCATCTAAGAACGGAAATTTGAATGGTGTTCTTTGTTGAAGCGTAAACAGTATTTGGGCTCCAAAGACATCCATGTAATCAACAGTTCTGCATAGGGAAATGAAGGCTCTTAATTTGTGGATGAAATATATTTATGTACTCCACTATTCACCCCTGTTAGATTTTAATGATGGTCTTCAACTTTCATGCTTTCAATTTTTATAGAATGAGTATTTATTTTTAAAAATTTTTATGATTTTATTTTGGTCTTCATCCTCATCCAATTGTGAGCAGTCTCAATTGAGTTTGGGATGGTTGTCACTGATACATATGGTATTTTGTATTTTAAATTTTCTGGTTTATCAATGATCAGATGGGTTTCTTATTCTAAAATTATGAACGTTAGAGCAGTCCAAATGATGTTAAATTAGACAGGGACATCAGACTTCTTTGAAAAATGATGACTTGTCTTTGGGAATCTCTCTGATGCTAATATAAAGTTTCATTGCTTGTAGACTTCCTTCTAATTGTTCCCTCTTAAATATAAAGTTTCAGTCTTGCTAATATATTTTAAATTCAATAATCAGATGTGCACTATTCTAGCTTGATTAAGGTTCCTCTATGTGAGATAGAGCAAATACAAATTGCAAGTGATGTTAAACTAGACAGGGACATCAGACTTCTTTGAAATATGATGATTTGTCTTGGGAATCTCTCTGATGCATGCCTGTATTGTTCTTCACTCATAAGGAATTTTTCTAATTGTTCATTGTTAAATTTATAGTTTAGGGTTAATAGATTTTAAATACTATGATCAGATGTGCATTATTCTAGCTTGATTAGGGTTCCTCTATGTGAGATGGAGCAAATACAACTTGCAAGTGATGTTAAACTAGACAGGGACATCAGACTTCTTTGAAATATGATGATTTGTCTTGGGAATCTCTCTGATGCATGCCTGTATTGTTCTTCTCTATTAGAAATATTTTCTAATTGTTCATGAATTTTTCCTAATTGTTCATTGTTAATCTTATAGTTTAAATCTTGTTAATAGATTATAATATTATTTCTTAGGTTTACAAAGCAGTGTAGACGGGATCGAATTTTTGGTGTCTTGTGTTACAAGCTGCACTGCTCGACATTTATTTTTTGTTCAGTATTGATTTTTCTTTTTTGAGTGCCAATGATGGTTTTAAATATACTTTGAGTACTTGCAATGAAAAATCTTGTTATCTGAGGCACCTTGTATATTCTTTAAAACAGTCCCCCTTTTTTTGGTAGATTAGTTTCTGAGCTTTATAATAGCTTATTGGTGTTATGAGATAAGTTTGTATATGTTGATCCTGCATTTTGATTATTTTCTTGCATTTATGTTTTCGTAATATTATGCATTTTGAGGTTCGAAAATTTTGCTCCATGGGACTGGAGTTTGACTTTTTGGCTTTAAATCTGTGCTATTGAGATGAATGCAGATCCCTAAATCAAAGCTCAAACTTCTTGTTGCTCTGTCTATAATTATCCTAAATATAGCTGAAATACATGAAGGATGATATAAGAAACTTAACCTCTAGTTTGATGAGTTAAATGTAATTGTTTTATTTTGTGTTTTTAAAATGTACAATTAAATGGAAGTTTGTGTTGCTATTCTTCTTCAAGGTTTTAAAACTATTACTGTTGAAGATTTCTAGGGTGTTGTAAGCCATTTTTTAAATTCACTTGTGATTATCGTTTGTGGCGCATTTTGCTCGAGTGTCCAATGGCTGTTTAAAAAATACCTTTAGTATTTTGTCTAATTTTCAAAATATTTTAGGCCTTGTTACTTTTGTTTTTAGTGCTGTGTTTCTGAAGTTCACAAGGCAACTTAACTAGATCAGTAGATCTTCCTCTGTTTGTTATTTGTGTTTATTGTGACTTTCAACCATAGTTTAAAATATCGGGGATATCTGCTGATATCCCACAAATTATGCCGGGATTTGTGAAATTGGAAATATAAATATCTGCGAATATTCACGAATACTCATATTCCAAATTCTCGGCTTATACTGTTTTTCCAGAATTCGAATTTTTGCTTGAAATCGGCATATACTGTACAGTGTAATACTGTAGTTACACTGTACTGGCTTTACATGCTTATTACTTTTGGTTTCACTTTCTCTAGTGCCAGTGATGGTTTTAAATATACTTTGAATTGTTATAAAGAAAAAAGATTGAATCTGAGGCACCAATGTTTTATGAGGATATTTATATCAAGTACTTGTATTTCTATGTTTTTATGTTATAAATTTGACTCTTCTGTTCCCTATGTTATAATGCATTCGACTCATAGAAACTCTCTTTCTTGAATTTCGTAGTCTTGAAGTTGTATATACAATTATTTCGATATCATACGTGCAGAAGTGATGATAAGCTTATTTTGATTGGAAATACCTATTCCTAATTCAGTTTTTTGATGTCAAATAGAAAGGTTCCTAAAGGAATGTTTTATATTGGTGTACATGAAAGCTGTTGTTTTGTGATAGGCATTGACATCATTTTTCCAAGTTGTAGGTTAGGAAAGAAACTTGTATTTTGTAGATACGTTACTGCTGTTCCATATGAAGAATGTTGCTGGCTGTATTTGTAGCTAGTTGATATGCAATCTTCTTTTGCAAAGCACACAGTAGCATTTGGGCCGGACACAATGAGAAGTGGTGCCCAGAGGTTTTGGAAAGTTAACAAGGACATGTGGGCTGGACACAATGAAATTTCCTGACTAATCCGCATCTATTTAAAATTTAATTTCTCTTTGGTGTAATGATTTCTTTTTTGAAGTATGATGCATGTAAAAGAACAGTGATAAATGGAGTATTTTGCTTAATATCTCTGAGTCTCTTATTTGAACTGTCTTTTATCTACAAAAGATTTTGTTTACATGCAGTTATTTTGTTTCAAAAGCTGTAGTGAACTGAATTTATAATTTGCAAAAAAACTCCCAGTTAATTTTAGCTGCCAAGTGCAAATTTGGACAACTCATCTGAATTTGTTTTCCAGTCTTTTTCTAGTGATTGTTCCATCCTTGTATGCAATAAAAGCAAATAAAATGTGGCAGAATGGTTTTTTAATCAAATGGTGGATTGCACTTTCTGCTCCCCACTCCTCTCTTTCTTTCTCATCTGACTCCTATGTCCTATCTGTCAATCTCTTCGTTACCGGTGTCTTCAAAATTAAACTTTGGCAAAAAGGGGGTGTGAGATACTATATTATATGGTGCAAAATTTGCTCTCACCTTGGTGTTCTCTACTAGAAGTATTCACGACTTTAACATGTTTTAAAAGTTCAGTTGTGCCTATATGAGATCACAACTTGAAATAATGACTTGGAGCCATCTGTCTCGTTTTTCTCTTTAATTTAATATTTATCAGTACACAAGATGTAGATGACTAGATTCATGAATTAAATTTTTGGTTTTGGGTGGTACAGCTTACTGAACATACTGTCTCACTGTCTTTGGGACTTACTGCACCACTGTCCCCTCATTCCTTGCTCTTAACCATTGATTTTGTTTATATTTCAAATCTTGTTACACATAACACCTCTAGTACAAAGGGCCACAGTGACAGACCTTAGTCACTAGCTTTTGGGGCTCTATTAATAGGTTAGAAGCTACACAAGCTTAGAGTGATAGTGTTGATAGTAACAGATCCTTAGGCCTTAATTTCTCTCGATTTTAACACCTCATGCATTGTCAAATCCAAGCAGCTCTAGCCTTCAAAGCACACTCTACTTCTTCTCTTTATTACTCACAGGTCCAAAATCTCTCAATTGCCCAATAAAGGTTTAAACCTTATAGATCTTAGCCTGTTGTAAACTAGTATTTGACTCTTTATAAAGCAGATACATTACTCTGTGTTGCTCCAAGTCTCCAAGTTTCCTATTCGTTGATGGCCTGTCAAAAGGGTTTTCAAACCAATGGGGTTCTTCTTCTCTACCTGTTTCTTCTTCCAGCAGATTTCTTCTTTGGGATAATGTCTTTAGTGTTAGAATAAATAGGAGATGTTTTATTTCTATGTTTTAGTAGAGAATATTATCTTCCTCCTTTAAGTAATAAAGGTCATAAGGTCATCATTCTCATGCTAGCTTCTTGCTTCTTGTCTGAGTTTACCTCATTTTAGTAGTGTGTGCTACTGGATTTAGATTGGTTGGATTTCGTTTTTTCCTTAACAAGGAAAAATTACATGATTGTGAATGATTTGGAACTATTTTCATCTAAGTTCTTGCATGTGGGAATGAGGCCATGTTTTGCAGCCAAGGATGACTTGCCGGCATAATCTATCCATAAACATTTTTCTTAAAGTTCCCCTTGATCAAATGATGTTTACACATTCTTTTTAAATTTTGACAACCAGATTGGATTGTATATGTAGAAATTATTTTTAAATAAACATTATATTTTTTTCAGCTAGCTTAAAGGGGTATTTTAGTTCTACATGAATTATCTGTCCATGTTTTTTTTTTTTTTGAACAACAGAACTAGTTTCTTATTGAGTCTAAAGATCACAGTACACAGTATATGACATAGTACACTCTTATCTGTCCATGTTTATGATTAAAAAAAGGTATTTTGTTAGTGATACATTTAGTCTGTGGTCTTTTTTTTTATAAAGATTTATCTTTTAGTGAGTACAAAATTAAGTTGGTTCTTTTAGAAAAGTAATTACACCGGCAAGTGGTCTTTGGCTACATATCTCCCTCATTTTCTCATGCTAGATCTGTGATGATAATCATGATGTTGGTTCAAGGATGGATCATGGATGACATAAAGATGGTTGATGACATCATGGAAGTTCATTTCCAACAAAACGTTGTGGTGGTTCTATTATGACTAGTTGTTGGTAGAGATGATGTTGGTGATAATATTATTGTATGGTGTTAATTAGTGATATATTATTACTTTATGTGACTACGTATCTATAACAAACTTTTTTGCAGATTTTTGCTGAAAATCATGAAGCAGTTGAGGCCTTTTTGCATGTTCTCTCACGTGTAGTCTCTAGGTAATACATTATCATTTGCATAATATTTAGTTGCATGGATGTTGCAGGATAATTAAGGAACCTTGCTTACCACAACAAAAAGGGAGAAGAAGATAAGAAGCCTTGTGGGATGTCTGTCTTTATGGATAGCTATTATTGTAGCTTTTGAAGATTTATTGAAGCAATGTGCTCTTATACCAATTTGTAATACAAGCACAAACATAAACAGCCTTCTCACCATATAGAAAGGTTGTTTGATTTCCGGTTATCATAATTTATTAAACATTTTGTTTTTTCTTATTTTACACATCTCAATGCTCATTCTATGATGTGTATTTGACATTCCTTTTGAATCTTGATAAAAATTTGAGCTTAATCATCAGCAATTGCCATAATTAATTAGTGAAGTACAATATTTCTTTTGGGTCTCTATGCATGGTCTCCGGCCATCTTCCTCAAGGGCTTCCGATCCTTATTTGTGCAGGAAACCTTGATATCAGCTGCAGATAAGTGCCCAACCATATTACCACTGCAAGAATTGTTGTTTTTTGTAGGGGTACTACATACAACATACATGTGGCACCATCTCTACCGTCCATCATGGTGCCACATGTCAACATCTAATGGGCTCTCTCTTGATGGCACAAGTTACAAAGTTAAAGCCAATTACTACAAAGATATTCTCTCATCATTACCTCATTAAATGCTAGGAATGGAGTTACATTGTAGCCTATAAATATGAAGGCAAGCTACTCATTCTAGGCATGTTCTCATCTCTGCTCAGATGGTCTGATGGCCTAATGCTCCCAACACGACCTCATGGTGAGGTCTCAATATCAACGACCTCCCCAATCTCTCATGATGAGACCTCACCTCTCAGGTCTCATCTCTCTCTTGAGCTCTCTCCATTATCGAGCTCCCATTTTGTATCACCACTACTATAATAAAGATCATTCTCTCTCTCTCCGTGGATGTAGGCACAATTGCCGAACCACGTATACAATGGTGTTCATGTCTCTACTTTATTATTATTGTTCATATCATACAGATCATTATCATTCATTAATGTATTGACCAACCTCACAAATATGGTTAATACATTTTTCTCATTGATGATAAAAACATTAAATATTTTAAAATCCCTAAAGCAAATAATCAGTAGCTAATAAGGTATGGGAGGGCCGGAGGGGTTCTAGGGACTCAAGAAATATTTGACTCAATTTTGACTCAATCCTATGTAGGGTACTTGTGCATGTTGGATTGACATGATTTTTGGTAGGATGAATGTTCTCATTATGTATGATATCTTCACCAAAATTTATCATAATATGAATTTTTTAACCTTAGAAAAATCATATTACAAGTTAATGTATTGTGGAACGTTCATTTTTACCGTTGAATTTAATATTACATTTGATGGGTCTAAATATATTCAAATGAGCTTATTTTTTATGTAGTAGATCTTTATCTTAAGAAGATCATATCTACCAAAAATATTTGATGGGTCTAAATATATTCAAATGAGCTTATTTTTTATGTAGTAGATCTTTATCTTAAGGAGATCATATCTACCAAAAATCATGCCAATCCAACTTGTACAAGTACCCTAAATAGGATTGAGTCAAAATTGAGTCAAACATTTCCTGAGTCCCTAGAACCCCTCCCGAGGTATAACATAGATTCCCACCCGAATTGCTGCTCTCCGAAGTGGTGTTCAGGTCAGCATCAGACTGTGTGCGCTAGTTATGTCATTGCTCAAAATCTCAACCACAAAGCAGTATTAGAAATCTTCAAAAAACGTAACACTCTCCGACCTGTGTGGGACTATTAAAATCATACAGCAAATTTTTATATGTTCATATTTTTAATAAGTGTATATAAGACATAAAGATAGAGGGCTATACGCCTATACTGCTTGTGTATGCAATGGTTGAATCATAACACAACATGAAATATATGCTTAGCAAACAATCCCGTGAACTTCATTCAATCTCGTGGCTTTCAAATATTAAGATTTGAAATCAGAGTGTTCAAAGAGTGCTAATATCACTGCAGCATTTGTCAGTTTTAGTTGCAGTGCTTATAAGCCTATTCCATGGTCGTTGCGGTCTTTATCCGGTTATCCGTCAATTTCATGGTCCTTAAAACTTGAGCAAAATTGATCCAACGTTGTTATCCTTTGCCTTTTTGGACCAATTCAAAATTTCAAATCAACTGTCAAATTGCTAGTTTTTCTTCTTCTTTTTCAGGAAAGGATTGCCAATAGTTTAGTCCCACGTTGTCCAAATAACAGGTTTTGGATCACTATTTGAACAGTGCAGATAGAGTGAATGATACGACCTTACTTGAACAGGATCTGTTCTATAGGGAAGTACCTCTGCATCCTTGAGTGAAAAAGAGACGGTAACCAAAGCCAGGTTGATGATCCAGGACCGTGTGATCAGAGCGTGATTAATGGCCAAGACTCAAGATGTGAGTTTCCTGGCTGTAGAGGATCGTTCTCAGTTGCCTTGGGTGGCTGAGGTGGTCATACGGTTGTCTGACAGGCTTCAAAACTTTTTTTATGGTTGTCTGTCAGGCTTTTGATATCTGCTTAGGTTTCAAGAATTTCTTAATTGTACATATCAAAGTTGTCAACAGAGTATGAGCTAATCTAGGCGTTTTAGTTCACTCTTAGAGCATTCCCAATGCAGGGTGGATTTATCCACCTCCACGTATGTGCCACTAGGATAAATTCACTTTGTTGACTCAAGGTGAAACTCTACAAGGTGGAGAGTTCCCAAGGGAAGGTGTGGAGAGTTCCCAAGGGAATGATACGACCTTACTTGAACAGGATCTGTTCTATAGGGAAGTACCTCTGCATCCTTGAGTGAAAAAGAGACGGTAACCAAAGCCAGGTTGATGATCCAGGACCGTGTGATCAGAGCGTGATTAATGGCCAAGACTCAAGATGTGAGTTTCCTGGCTGTAGAGGATCGTTCTCAGTTGCCTTGGGTGGCTGAGGTGGTCAAAACTTTTTTTATGGTTGTCTGTCAGGCTTTTGATATCTGCTTAGGTTTCAAGAATTTCTTAATTGTACATATCAAAGTTGTCAACAGAGTATGAGCTAATCTAGGCGTTTTAGTTCACTCTTAGAGCATTCCCAATGCAGGGTGGATTTATCCACCTCCACGTATGTGCCACTAGGATAAATTCACTTTGTTGACTCAAGGTGAAACTCTACAAGGTGGAGAGTTCCCAAGGGAAGGTGTGGAGAGTTCCCAAGGGAAGGTGGACTCTTTGGTATAGAAAGAGGATTTTTTTAAAAATCCGGATGGCATGTCCAAAAGCTTTAAAACACTACTTAAACTTAAAAAAAATACGGACATTATTTTGAGTTTCACCTTGAAATCCACATGTGGGATCCCACTTTTGAAAATCCACCTTCCCTTGGGACATTATTTTGAGTTTCAGGGTCTCACCCCAAAAATAAAAATGGAGAGAGCTCATTTGTGCAGTGTCACCTGATGATCAGGTGGTTGGTAGAAACCCAATTCTACTTATGCACATGTTATATTCATTGCTCGGTAGTCTACTTCGAAGCATGATTAGAAAACTTTAAGAACATATCAAACTCTTATCTGTGTGGGACTATATAATTAGTTGGCAGTCAATCTATTTTCTCTTTTAGGGTATGAAGAAGGCCATAGAGGGTTCTACTGCTTAGGCAGACAATGACTGGAGGGGAAGATGTCTATACTCAATGAACAAGCTCGTCACCTTCAGTTCATTCTGTAGGCTTTGAAATTTTAAGATTTGGAATTTGATTGCTGTGATTAATGGCCTGAAAACCCTGATGAGGGTCTTCTGAGTTCTGACTGCAGAGGTTGTCTGACAGGCTCTCTAAACCTTTTTTCTCTCCAAAATGTACTTTCAGTAAAGGATTTCACAAGGAAAAAAGAGCTCATGTGTGCAACTTTTCATCAGATATCTGATGATTGGTAGAAACCCTGTCTACCGTGTCACTAGTCCAGTCATTGCTCATCAGGTTGACTAAGGAATTGGTATAAAAAGTTCATTGACTTGTATGAATTTACAATCAATGAACTTGATGTTCTGTTCCTGTGATCGCTTCAAAACCTCACTTTCTAATCATGATTTTAAGATTCAAAGTGTAAAGGTTAGTATGACCTCAATGGGGTGAATTTGAATAGCTTTAGAGTCGATGTATTTTTATTCAATCAATTTACTTCAAGCTGTTCTCACATTAAAAATAATTCTGATGATATAGTGTTTACATATTTCCGAAAAAATAGCGCTTAATGGCAATGCAAGTGAATATCTCCTGAACAAATATCAAGAGTGGATAGATCACGCTGTACTGGTCAACATATAACAACCATTATTCACTTTCATAACATCGACGATATACAAATTCCTTGCCTCAACTATTTACAAATTTACTAGTCTAGTGTGGTTCAAATCGACGCTACAGAACCCTTTCCCCAAGTAAAGGCAACTGGACTTCGTACCCTGTGGAAACCGTCGCTCCATTCAATCCAACCGAATTCGGGCAATGCATCTTTCGTTTGATCACCCAAGGCAGTGAATGTAACTTCATATGACAAAATCTGTTTTTCAGGACTAAACACAAGTCTGCTAGGGTTAATATCTATGTTAATGGATGGAGGGCTAGACACCTTCACATTGTAAACAACATTTTCTGATTTCCCCACATTTTTCACTACTCTCCTTTGAGTGACCTTGTTGCCAGCATCAAGTGCAACCTCATCTGCCAAGCTCTTGTTGGCAGGAGTACACTCAAGCCTACTTGGTGAAACAACGCCATCAAAAATGTTTTCTAATTCCCCAACTCTTCTAGGAGTTACCTTATTGGTAGCAGGCTTGAAGACAACTGAGAAAGATGGGTAGTTTAAGTCACCAGGACTAGCCAATCCCACTGTAGAACAATTTATATTTTGATCATGGACCATGACTGATATCCGCGATTCTGTATATCCAATGGAACAGAGGAAGCCAATGTAATCATTGACACCGAGGTCGTAGACTAGACCAGGATCAAGAGCTTTGTTGGGATCCACGTGTCCAGACCCACGATCAAAAGGTGTAGATTCATTTAGAGTTGTAAAATCTCTAATAGTCTTCCCTGTGTTGTCTGCATTGTAGGCAGTAGTCATGAGAGCAGACTTTATAGCTGCAGGGCTCCATTCAGGGTATGCCTTACGGAGCAATGCAGCTATACCGCTTACATGAGGACATGCCATAGATGTTCCAGATGATATGTTGAACTTAAGCGGTGGGATACTAGCTCCGGTCCAGCTTGCTAAAATGTTGACTCCGGGTGCTATTAAATCTGGCTTTAAAATTTCTGGAGTGACGCGGTTGGGACCTCGGCTAGAGAATTGTGCAACTAGAGGTGCCGGAATAGTAGGGTTTCCACCAATGACCATTCCTTTAAAGATAATAGTGGCATTCCCAGATGGCTGAGATTTGATGTAATTGCGAATGGTGTTTCCAGCCGTAGGATCAACCATGGTAGCAGGAAGAACATGTTCGTCAGCAGGTCCACCTGGACCGGTGTAAAGATTATTTGCCAGTATCATACCTACTCCTCCAGCTTCCTTCACTACCCTAGCTTTCTGTGAATTACTATTGATTCCACCATCACAAAGAACGATTTTACCCTTCACTGCTTTAGAGAGACTATTACCAGCACACAAACGATGACCGTGGTTTCCTGCATAAACAAGAGGGTAATAAGAAGGTCCAAGTGGTTCACCAGAGTAAAGAGAAACCCCCCTATACATAGTCCCATCACCAAGAATTACATCTGCGCGGAAATCCCTATCAATTGATGAAGCCCCCACGGTTAAAATCCAAGGCGCAACATGTTCAGGAGTTTTCTTTGTTTTCAGTCCATCATTACCGGCTGAACATGTAACTAAGATCCCTTTCTGCACCGCCCGCAATGCACCTATGGCAAACGCATCATCATCATATTCAAGACCGCTACCACGACCAATTGATATTGAAATTATGTCAACACCATCATCAACTGCCTGTTCTAATGCAGCTAAAATATCACCTTCAGCACAATCTTCTGCCCAACAAATTTTATAAACAGCTACTCTTGCTTTAGTAGCAATACCCCTGGCTTCACCACTTACTAAATCATAATAGCCAGCATTTTTAACAACTGACCCAGCTGCTATCGATGCCGTGTGGGTCCCATGCCCATCAGTATCTCGAGGCGATCTCGACTGTACTGAATCATTAATAGCTCCATATTTAGCTTCATATGCCTTAACAAAAAATTTGGCGCCTATGAGTTTCTTATTACAAGACGAAACCCGAAAATCTGGACCTGACATGCACTCACCTTTCCATTTCTCTGGCACAGGTGATAGGCCATCATCATTAAAGCTTTCGCTTTCAGGCCAAACACCCGTATCCAATACTCCGATGATGACGTCTTCACCGTAATTTGAGTTGGTCCAAAGCCCAGATAACTCCGTAAGGCCCAAAAAATCCGGTGTTCTGGTGGTATGTAAATATCCAGTACGTTCCTGTGCAACTTTGAGAATTCCGGGAATGTTTGGGAGAATTAAAGCTTGTGTTTCTGTTAAATGAGCAACAAAGCCATGGAAACTATGTTGGTAAGTGTATAGAAGCTTTTTGGTGTCATGAGGTGGTGGAAGTGAGGTAAGTATTGAAATGTACCATTGATGATGGGTTCCGAAAATGGGAGGCTTATGGGTTTTCGACACGTGGACAATATAATTTTTGTGTCCTTGAGCAAATGATGAGAAGAACATGAAGAAAATTATGAGTAACAGGGTTAAGCTTTGCTTTATCTTCTCCATTTCAGAAATCAAAACTTGTAAGAAGTTATTAAAACAGTATGAATAAAATGTTTATATAGAACAATTCACCTAATATTTTGTGGTCAAGTTAAGACAAATACAAGTACTATAAGCTACATAAATGTCAATATTCCATGTGAAAAATATGTAGAGAGTGTGACAAAGTTATATTGAAACACCATGAATGATATAGACTAGAAACAACTAATTGTCTACAACCACTCTTGACATTGTGATTAATGTGCGTTTACTCTTAATTGGGCGTTTTTTCAAGAGTAGACCCAAGAAGGTTAAGGGAAGCATCAGTGCTAGTTGGGTTGGTAGGTTTGAGTGTCTGACATGAGATAAACATTGGAGTGAGTAGGTTGTTCATACTTTATTTACGTGTAACAGAGAGAAAGTTTGTAAATCCTTTGTTCTATATAATTCCACACATGGAAATTGAGATCAAGAGAAATAAGAACTAGTTTCAGTGCAATAAAGAATAGTCATACATTGAAACTATCTGTCAATCATGTGTGTACAAATCTATACATCCAGAATGTTGAAATGTTTGAGGAAATCAAATGGTAAGAGAAAAATATTAGTATGATCATTTAGTATTAATGGAGGCGAAAATCTACATAACGAACTATGATCATAAGAAAGTAATTAGCTAGGGTGTGTGATGTAATACTTTACCAACAACAAAAGGGTGATGTAATAAAGTGGTTAGGCTAATCTTTCATATTATAAAGTTTGTTACAATACTCACTAATCTTCAGATTTTCTTGTTCTTTCATCGTCTAGGTTGTTGTGGCTTCTCATTTGAACATTTCCAACTCTTTTGATCTCTCATTTCCAAGTTCCAACTCTGTCTCATTTGTAGTTGCTAGCAATAAAAACAACTGCTGGCGAGGACTGCCAATAGTTTAGTCCCACATTGTCCAAATGAGAGGTTTTAGAACACTATTTCAACAATAGAGATAGAGTGAATGCTACGATGTCATTTGAACAGAATTTTTTTATAGGGAAAATACTTTGAAGGAACCTATTTTTATCCAAGAATTGATAGAACTTTCTTAAGTGCTTGATATTTGTCGGATAGAAAATACATTAAATTAGTTTTTTTCAACTACTTCAATTTAATAAATAAATTTGTGAAACTCAGTTTTTTTTTTTTTTTTCTCCAAAATGCTCATTTATAATTTTTTCTTTTTATAATTTTTTTTCTCTAAAATCATATAATTTGTTTTGAAAATTTTGTACTCCTCTTTCATCTTAAACTCCTATTTTTTTAATTTTGATTTTCAAGTTTTAAGGAATCAAGATGAATGAAATACTTTAACTTGATAAAAAAAAAAAGTTAAAGGATTGAGGAATTAAAAATAGTTTAATAAATTATTTATCTATTAAATATTTTTTATTTTTATAATTTAAAAATTTAAGAGTTAAATTTTGAGTGTTGGATTATTTGTTCAAAGAATTTACTAGTATTTTTTTTTACTGGATCATTAATTTTGAAAATTTGATTGATTGAGGAAAGTGTATTAATTTAAAAATAAAATTAAAAGATTTTTTTTGTCTTAAATCTGTAGGTCCTATATCAGTTATTTAATAATTCTTTTATACTATTAAATGTCTGGGTTATGTATTAATTGTTGAAAAGTCCAAGAGAAAAAAATATGTGGTGGAAAAAGGGGTTCTATCAAACCGTTGATGGAAGTGGGTTCCTTCAAAGTAATACCCGTTCGATAGGGAGTACCTCTTTATCCTAGAGTATAAAGGAGACAGTAACCAAAGCCAGGTTGATGAACCAGGACCGTGTGATCAGAGTGTGATTAATGGCCGAGATTCAAGATGTGAATCTCCTGGCTGTAGAGGATCGTTCTAAATTTATTTTATTCTGAACTTGAAATAAATTTTGTTGTTCCGAAAAGAATTGAAATAGAATTAGAAGAAATTTTTTGATTCCGATTTCCGATTTATTTTTTCCGAACATGTCATTTCTAATCCGTTCAGTCCAATTTCCACCCCTAGATTTGACACTTTCGTTACCATTTTTCTCTTTGTCGGTGAATCGGCAACCATTTTTAATATGGAAATTGCAGATATATACCAAAATTGTAGATTTCAATTTTCAGCGTTGACTTGCAGTATACCAAATTGATCTGAACCTGCTTAGTGAAATCAATCTATCCACAAGCAACACCGAAAGAGCTATACTATAGAAGTTGCTAAATTCTGACAAGCAAGCATGACAGAAAAAAAGAAAAGAAGTCTCTGTAGTTTACCAGTATGAAATATACAAGCCTATTACTGGAAAAATTGAGGCAGCTTACTAATTAATCATAACATATTAATATTAGCATAAAATCATTACAACATACATAATCTTACATCAAAGACATAAGAAATTACAAAGAAATAAGACCTTCTCTAACAAGTAAACCAAACATAAGAACAAAGAGACCTATTGCAATGCATTGAGTTGAAGAGAAATAAAGCTGGGCAGTCTCGCTGTAAGCAGATAGTGTTATTGCTGCACCAATTATCCCAAACAGAAAGGCACTCAAGTTCTGATTCATTTCCACCTTTTTTTTTCTTGAGTTTCAATCCAAACTTCTTGAGTTTCAATCCAAACTGAGAAGAAGAATCAAATTATTATAGAACCACAACTATAAAAGTCAACTCTTGAAGTTGTTAGATTAAATTATACTAATTTCGATATGAAGTGCCTCTTGATAATTGCATTTAGACACTATTACACCTAGGAAATTGACTTCATTTATTCATCCTAACGGCTTATATACTCGCTTGCAAGCGAGTACAGATTGAACCTGTAATCGCCACGTTTTCACCAAACAAGCGTTACTCCCTGATATAACGCAACGTTTCCTTTTGCATTCATCAGAAAATAACACTTGTATGCATAGTTTAAAACGCCGATATTAAGCGAAATTTTGAATCTTGGAATAACGATATATACCGAGATTTTTGACACTAGAAAAAAATTTAGAATATGAGTATTCGTGGATATTCGCGGATATTTATGTATCTAATTTCTCAACGACATAATTCATGGGATATCTTCAGATATCCCCGATATTTTGAACTATGCTTGCACGGTGAATTGCAATTTTCATTGCCGAGTGTTTGGTTTCCAAGACCCCCAGTCACCCGCAGCGCGGTTTGATCTTATGGGCTTATCTGGGTCTGGAACGCATTATAAGATCCATTAACAATGGAAAGTTTGGCCCAGAAATGTCTATTCGGCCCAAAAGTGTAAGCAGTAGCACAGTCTTCTGCAAGTTCTGTTTCTGAAGAAGTTTCTGCAACAAAAGCACAAGTAACAGATGAGAAGAAGAGACTTGAAACATTTCTTGAATCAACAACTTCCACGAATTCTTCCGAAATTTTCTCTTCAAAGGTCAGTAATCAAGCTTATTGATTGTCAGGTTTGTGTTCAAACTTCAATCAAAGATAGTTTCTTTACAGTAAAAACGCCATTTTTAAAGCTTGAAGTGATTCATAGCAATTACAAACTCTTCTGCACAAACCAATCTTTTAATGAGAAACCCAACTTGGTTTCTTCTTATGGAGATAAAATAAACAAACCCCATCAAGATTTAAGTCCAATTCAGCGTTCTAACATTGCAAGTTCAGTTATTTCAAGATGTTCATACCTTTGGGAGAAGAAATGTGAGAATATTGAACAAGTATATTTAAAAGACATTCTTTTAAAGCTTTCTGATATAGAACCTAAATTGATTCGTAGATTTTGGAGAGTTTCAATATTGAAACCTAACGATGTTGTTGAGATATTACTGGGTTTTGAAAATGATTGTGGTGAAGTTGGAATTGAAGAAAAAAAGGTGGGATTTTTATGGGAATTGTTTAAATGGGCGAAGGGACAGAGTAAGGATTTTGAGCATTTACCACAAGCTTACGAGGTTATGGCGTCATTGCTCACCCGAGTTGGGTTGTTCAATGAAGCTGAGACATTGGTTAGAACTTTGGATGCTAAAGGAATTTTACTGAGTGATCATGATGTTTTCAGTAAGATAATTGAGGGGTATGCTGGTGGTAGAGAACTTCAGAAGTCGATTTTACTGTATAATTTGATAAAAAGTCGTGGTTTAGTCCCTTCGGAATCATGTTATCGAGTTCTTCTTAATATTTTGATTGAAAGGAGCAAGACTAATTCGGCATTTCGAGTTTGTATGGATATGGTTGAAATGGGGCTTGGAGTTAGTAATGAGAATATGTCTATGTTTGAAGCTGTTATCAAGTTACTTTGTAAAAGGAGGAAGGTTAAGGAAGCTAGAAATGTTTTAAGGAAGCTTGTGGCTTCTGGTTTAGAGCCTAGTAGTGTCGTTGTGAACTTGATTGCTAATGGGTACAGTGAGAAGAAAGATTTTATTGACCTATTGAATTTTTTGAAGGAAAGGAAGTGCGCACCCGATAGTCCTATTTGCCACAAGATTTTATCGTCTCAGTGTAGAAATTTTGGTTCAGATCAAGCATATTTGTTCATGTTGGAATTGGAAAGTTTAGGCTTCACGCCTGACGAGATAACCTTTGGCATCTTCATATGTTGGAGTTGTTTAGAAGGAAAGCTCAAAGATGCCTTTAAATATCTTTCGGAACTTTTGTCAAGATGCCTAAAACCTGATTTATATTGTTATAATGCTCTTATTAGCGGGGTGTTTAAGAGCGGAATGTGGAAACATGCTAGTGAAATCTTGCTTGAAATGCTTGAGATGGGTATTACACCTGACTTGTCAACATATAAAGTTCTCTTAGCAGGTTATTGTAAGTTTAGACGTTTCAATGAAGCGAAGGCAATTATATTAGAGATGGTGAACCGGGATTTGGTTCAGCTATCTCCATTAGAAGATCCACTTTCCAAGGCATTTCTCGTCTTGGGGTTTAAGCCTTCAGCTGTAAAGCTGAAGAGGGATAATGATGTTGGGCTTAAGAAAGCGGAGTTCTTTGATGCCCTTGGGAATGGATTCTACTTGGAAACAGATATCAATCAATATGAGGAAACAGTCATGGAAGTTTTAGAAGATGCAATGGTTCCTGATTTTAACTCACACATACTGAAGGAATGCAATCATGGTAACATAAAAGCTGCACTCTTAGTGAAAGACCGCATGATATGTCGTGGCCAGAAGCTTTCATTGTCTGGGTACTCAGCATTGATGAAAGGCCTATGTTTATCTCGATCTTATGTTACGAAAGCTGTCTTCCTTTTTGAGGAAATGCCTGAACTTGCCTATCAGCTAGATCAAGAAATTCTTAATTCGTTCGTCCGAGTAATTAGTAAGAAAGGAATTCCACAAAAGGGCAAGATAACCTTGGAGAGGATGATTCGTAGGGATATGTCAATTGAGAATGAGACATACACAGCTCTAATAATGGGCTTGTGCAAAAAAGGCTTCCAGAAAGAAGTTCAGAAATGCTTGGAGTTTGCTCGAAACCACCAATGGGTACCCGGCTTAAAGGATTGTAGAGCTATGTTGGATTATTTATGCCACCATGGGATGTTTCAAGACGTGTTCATGATTTTTGAGAGCCTGCAAATGTCCTCTTCCCACTCAGTTTCTGATATAAGTAATATATTTTTTGAAGTTCTCTGTGGTAAAGGCCAGGCAAGTGTTGGGCAAATTATTTTAAATGAAGTTTTGAGACAGAGCGAGGTTCCCGAGTACACGGCTTACAAGCATCTCATTACTGGGTTGTGCAAGGAAAAACGTTATGAAGAAGCCTTTGGGATAATTGACATTATGCTAGAAAAGAACATGACACCATGTGTAGATATTTACAGTCAGTTAATCCCTCACCTATGTAAGTCCGATAGATTGGAAAAGGCTATGGCATTGAAGGAGATCATGTTAAGAAAGGAATCAGTATCATGCCGTTCAGTCTATTGTCTATTAGTAAATGGCTTGTGCAGGGTAGGGGAGATCGAGGAGGCTACGTTCCAGTTCCAAGAAATGATTGCAAAGGGTGTCTCCCCTGATACTGATACTTTAAATACAATGATTCAAGGACATTGCCAAGATAATAACTTAAGAAGAGTATGGGAGCTACTGAGTATCATGATAAGAAATAATTTCAGCCTCTCGATATGGAGCTACCGTAATCTAGTGAAAATGATGTGCATGCACGGTAGGATGTCTCTTGGGTTGAGCTTGAAAGTGATTCTTTTGAGAGAAACTGAATCTTCCTTTGTTGTCGCATGCAATATTCTGATATTACAATATTTTCAAACAGGAACAAGTTCATTCGTACCAGGACTTCTAGATGAAATGAACAAGAAGGGGTTGGTGCTTGATGAAATTGGTTATAATTTTCTTATCTGTGGCTACTGTACATGTCAAGATGTCTCAAGATCATTAGAGCTCCTGAAAAGTATGATTGATAAGGATCTGAGACCAAGCAAGCGAAGCTTGAGGATGGTGATCACGCACCTTTGTAATCATAGAAACCTCAACAAAGCCTTGGAGTTGACTGGGTTAATGGAGCTAAGAGGCTGGGTGCATGGTTCAGTTGTTCAACATGCAATAGTGGACAGTCTTCTTTCTCATGGTAGGCTTCAAGAAGCAGAAAATTATTTAGTACGAGTTGCAGATAGAGGTCTGGTTCCCAACAGTATCAGCTATGACAATCTGATCATAAAGTTTTGTCAGTATGGAAGACTAGAAGTGGCTGTTGGTCTTCTGGACATAATGTTGAAAAAGGGAAACCTCCCAAGGCCTAGCTGTTATGATTCTGTTATCCAGTGTTTCTGTATCTGCAAAGCAGTGGACGATGCCCTTAATCTTCATGCAGAGATGCTGGCAAGGGATTTCAAACCAAACACAAGGTCATGGGATATGCTTATTCATGAACTTATTACCAGTGGGCGAACAGTTGAATCAGAAAATTTATTGAACTGTATGAATCAATTAGGTCAAACACCAACAGCAAGCATGTTCCAGGCCGTGATTGATAAGTACTGTGTAGAGAATAATCATATCAAGGCATCAGAAGTATTACATAAGATGCAACAATATGGCTATGTGCCAGACTTCAAGACTCACTGGTCTCTCATAAGCAATTTAAGCAATTCAAAAAAGGATAACACAGAAAATGGAGGTTTCCTGTCAAGGCTACTTTCTATGAGTGGTTTTACAGGGAAGAAAGGTCCTAAAGTGGGGTAGTCTTACATCAAATGATCAAATAATTCTTTTAGTCAGAGATTTTACCAGAGAACTGCACTGACTGATTTTGATGGGTGTTCGGATTGGTTCATCTTATCAAAGCTACCGATGCAGATACTGAGATACACTTATATCCCGGTTGGGTTCAGGTTGTGACTGTTGGTGTATTCTTCCAAGAATCAAGGTGAGTAAAACTTGATTCATTTGATTTCAGTTTCTGATTTATTTTTCTTTTATGACGTAGTTATTATGCTCTGACAACCTTTTAAACTACACAATACTTTTGGGTATTGTCATTCTTCCATGGGTACATATGACAGCAAGGCTCGTTCTTACTAAGCATTAGCTTTTGAAATGGTTAAGTAATCTAAAAGTGAATATTCTTTTCAGGTGGAAGTGAAACCTTTGCTCTAGCTATGATGTGGAATGTCTAAGTTGTCTCAGTTTCTGCACAAATGGATGGCTACAGTAGTACAGTAATGCTTGCAGATATGTGGGAATGATTTTGGGTAGTCCACATAAGGGAAGTATCAGAGTCACATCGGCAGCATTAGCTGGGAGATGTGCTGCTGGCCTATTCTATCGAGACTTCGGCAATTTTTAAAAAATCTCAATGCTCCGCTGGCTGCCAAGAATACTGCCATCATAGGTGGAGCCAATCACAGGTAGACAATTCAGTTATAAGCTCAATACTCATACAGCAACAGCCTTGCATTTCATTTATTTCAAACTCAACCAATGCTGAAGGATTGCACCAATTTCAAACACCAGTGGAGACTCCAAATCCTAAACCAGTACAAATTGATGGATACACACCAGCAAGGCAGCCATGTTATATCTTGATCATGTAAAGTGTTTGCTTTGGTTGTAATTTTTGCTGGATATTTTGTAGAAGAATAATTGGCTGTGACCATGCATATAATTAAATGATTATTGGAATTTATGCCTGTTGTAATCTCCGTCAATAGATTAATCTGAAAGCCACGTCACACTAACCTGTAAACCCAGTCTTTATCAGTTTTGCTCACCACTTTCACATGATTAGCAGTTCATTTTGACTGATCAACTTGGTTAATAAACTTAAGGAAAAAAAAAAGGTTGTCATCATGATCTATGCGATATGCAATACTTAAAACAATGGATTGCAATACTTAAAACAATGGACTATGTATAATAAACTGATTTTAAGATTTGTATGGGAACAATATAACATGGTGAGTTGAGATATCCAAATCAGATCTGACTAAACAAAACTATCTACAGTATATTATAAGAGCAAGTGGAAACATAAAAATCAAGAGTAACAGTTTAGCCTTTCTAGTCTTTTTGTTCATATTATCTGACAAATTATTGAAATTCTCACATCCCACAATCCAACATGAACCAAATTATCAGGCAATTATTGGAATTCTCTGAACAACAAACCAACTACTTCTCACTAAACTCATATAGAATCATAATACATACAACAATTGTTAAATCAACCAAAGTCCAAAACACCTAGCAGAGTTGCAGGCTTGCACAGTCATCAAACCACAAGTGTAGAAACCAACATTGAAGGCAAAAGAATCTCTCACTTGAGATCAAAAGTTGCCAACCACACCCTCAAAAGTTTTTGGTTGGCTGTCACCATAATGTACCTGATATTATTGATGATGGGAAAAAAGCACCACATGAATTGTTAATGTATGCAGCTGGCAGTAAGGTATATATTGGAAAAAAGGCCAACAGGCAACAGTCATGCACTTGAATAGAAAGCGCAAAGTTAAAAGCAAAGATCAAAAGCCTCGATATGTTGGTGAACTGAACTACAGTCAATAAATTTTCAGATAATTTCATTTAGAAAATCAGTAGTTTACATGAAAATTTAACAACGTTAACTATCAATAATATTTGATAGTCATACAGACAATCTGGTTCAAAAATATATAATCATATGAAAATACAAGCAGCAACCAAATACGCAGGCTTACACTAGAAAAACCGAAAGCCTGCTTATGGAAAGCCCGACAGTGAATATGTACATTCTGAAAGAAAAGGAATTGGAGCTGCCTTTTCACCTTGCTTAATACTACTAGCTATACCCTATACCAATACTGCTGCGTTCTCTTCCACAACTCCAATCTTATTGGGTCGGATACTAGGAGAATCTGGAAGAGGTGTTTCGGCTAAAACTAAATCCTCCCTTGTTTTTCTTTCTTCAATCCCAGACCTCGAAGGGAAATCAAGTGCGATCTCTCCATTTGACGCTAATTTCAATAACTCAGATTCTTCCAAACCTTTGGCTGGTCCAAGGCTACATCTTTCGTTTCCATGTTTAGCCAATGCATCTCTAAATTTCTTAACCTGCACAACAGGATCGCGTTTTAGAAACATGGAAATTTTAGACTAATTGAATGTCTTAAATGAATGATAAGAAATCTATAACTTACAGTTGCATTAGTGCAGCTAAAGCTACAAACACGCCCCTCCGCTCCTCTATAAAACCGGAAGAAGGGAAGCACATGGATATTGAGACTATAACACATTGGTTTGAGTTCTTCATAATTGACTTTGAGAAACAATGCATTTGGATTCGATTCGGCAAACTGACAAATCTGAAATCAAAGTAAAAGAACATAAACAAATTTGCCGCAAATCCAAATTCTAATCAAAATCAACAATCCCATATATTCATAATTTCGATATCAAAGCAATTTATAATCTCAGAACCACATTACCTTAGGATGCAAAGCTTTGCAACCACCGCAACCAGGGGAGTAAAAGTCAATAATAACAAGCTTATCCCCTGCATTGACCAATGTATCTACAAGCTCTGGAGCTGATTTGATTTCCACCATGTTAGGTTGAAGGGTTTTATCCCACCACCTCAATGCTTTACTCACACAAAGAGATCCTTGTGCCTAGATAACATACATAATTGATTCAATTAAGCACACTTGACATGTAAAAATTGCATAAAAATTAAAACTTTATGATAATTTCACATACCTTAACAGGAAATTTTGCAGAACCTTTAAGTTTCCAATCTCCATTACTAAATTGATCTGAAACTACAATCTGTCTTCCCTTAAATTCATTCTTCAGAACTGGAAAATCAAACTCTTTTGACTCCTTAAGCTGAAGAGAACTAACAGAAAAGCAAACCCCAAGATTTTTTTTCTCAATTGAACCAGATAAACAGAACCCAGTTTTCAAAGAAACAGCCATGGCTTCTTCCAACAACAAAACCAGAATCGAAAGTCTTCTAAAATCTTGGAAAAACCAAATTACTACAACTTAACCTTTAAACTGAAAACCCAACTTCTATTTTTATCAAAAAGAGCAAGATTCGAACAAATATCCGTTTTTTTTTCCAAAATTAACAAACGCGGAAACTCAAAACCGAGTTAAAAATAACAGAAAAAAAAAAGTCAAAAAATCGACAACTCAACTTCACTGTTTCAATCAAAAATCACAAATTTGTAACGAAAATCCACAATATTTAATAAAAATTCCTTCTTTTTGAACTGAAATCCGTTACTTCAAGCTTCAAAGATAAAAAAAAGACCAAATTTCAACAACCCCACTTCCTTATTTCGATCAAAATTCACAACCCAGTAATCAAAATCTAATATTTTTTAACAATTTCAGAGATTAAAACGAATCTTTTTTCAAAGTGAGGAAGAAGAAGAAGAAAGAAGAAAATGAATAAATAAGTAGTTTCGAGGAGTTTGGTGGGGTCTTTTAACTTTGATCAGATAAAAGCATTATCCACTATAGATATTGTTTTACAGTAATTCGAGCAAAATAAGGTAAAAAAAAATTGATATCTATAGATCTACACCGTTGGTATTGATGAAGTGGAGTTTAACTTAGTATTTCGAGGAAAATCAAGAGTAAGGATGATGTGTACGTTAAATAAGGACATTGTAATGCGGGAGGACGAGGTAATGGGGAGTTAGTTACCTTTTGTTGTTCTGTTGTATGAAACGGCTAAACCGCGTAGCTGACTTGGTTTTTGGTAATTCTTTTATATTATGGATAAGAGTTGATTTGAAAAAACACCTCGAAATTCGTTAAAGATTAGATAAAATGAAAAAAAAAAAAAAAAAAAGAATTTATCTTGTTCTTGATCATCTCCAAGAATTGAGTAACAAATGAACTTTTCAACTGGAAAATGATTGTAGTCTGATTTACTTCAACCAATTTTGAAATGTGTCATTTTGATACAAGTTGTCACAAGAAAGTCTGGCCACATTTTTTGGTGAGAATGGTAATCCTGTTTTTAACGCGGTAATGTTGGCAGAATTTGAACTCCAAACCTCTTATATCATCGTTCAAAGGTTTTACCCGTTGAGCCCAACTAACACCTAAAGTAATGGTATGTTTAAAAATCAAAACACTTTGACAGTACAAAGAATACATTTATTGTGTTGATATGCAATATGGGGATATGGCACATTCCTCACATTTGTTTACACTCTAGGTAGGGTTTTGATAGTGCTACTCATAGAAAGGTAATTAGTTGTAAATTACTATAACCAAGGTGGCCATTCACTAGTGTGTTCTTGGGAAATTTTTTCAAAACCAAACATGAGTTTTTTAGGATGCCTGCCTTGTACATAATTGAGACAAAAATCCTTTATTTGCCCACACACACACTTTGAGTGTGCTTGTCACATTGTATAGTGAGGTTGATATTGTGTTTGGTTTGTAGCTAGCCAAAGCTCCAACTTGGGATGAGTTTATTTGATATCATTTGGATAAGGTTTCCATAGTTTGCCTAAGGTTTTGGAGTTCGCCCATTGATTTTTGAGACTTTGCTATCTATTGTATCTGGTTTTGAGAATACCAAGGTAAATAGATTATAGAATCTTCTATACATAAATGGCCCATGGATTTGTTTGCTGTGAATGTGATCTATGTAAAGAGTAAATACACACTTCTGTCCTACTACCTGCAACTTGTTGCTTAGTTGGTCTTTATCACAAATTCACACAATCTATGATCTATCCAATGCTACAGTATTATGACAAGTTACATCACCCAACACTCACAGACTCACAGTACTCTGCCACTCAATGTCCTCAGGCATAAAGGAAGGAAACAGATCTTTCACTACTCATCAGAAGGAAAGTTGAAACTTTCAAAAACATTAAGATGGGCCTTATCCAGTAATACCTTGGAAAGGGCTGGCAACGGATTATATCGGTCTAGGTTGGATCCAATATAATCAGGTGTGGATTGGATTTGTTTCAACAAATTTGATCCAATAGATTATTGGACTTTTTTGTTTTGGGTTGGGCATAATACAACTCCCTTCATTAGTCACTAATCACTATTCACTATTCACTAAACACAATCATCAGTTCATCACTACTAATTATGGTAGTGGGATGGAGTAGATTTGTAGCCTATATTTAGGCAGGTTTGTTGGAGTGGGAGAAGAAAAGCTCCTGATACCAATTAGGGAAATTTTTGTTGGAGTGGGAAGAGCTTGTGACATATGTCACATAGACACATACTTAGCTAAGAAATGTGAAAAAAATAAGAGCAAGTAAGGGCAGGTAGACAGGTAGCATAAGATAATTGCTTTAAATCTCAAAGCTTTAGTTAGTACTATCATGTACCATGTTTTAAGTATCATAATCTAATCAATAGGGTCTCCCTTCCAATGACTTTTAAACCTAACATGCACTTTGATTGGTTGTCAAAGAATATAGACTTTTTCAGAAAAATCAAACTTGCTTATTCCTTTACAACTTGTATAAATACATCTGTTAACCTCAAGTCTTTCAAACAGTCAACTCAAGTAATCTTCTCAAATACCTCAATATATTCAAAACTTCTCAACATATATAGGTGAAAATATGAAGGCAGCAGCAGTAGAACTTGGAGAGGCGGCTTCTTCAAAGGTTGCTCATAGAAGAGGAATGAACAGAGGGGCTTCTATAGTAGACTTTATATTAAGGCTAGTTGCATTTGCAGGTACACTTGGAAGTGCTATTGCAATGGGAACAACTGATGAAACACTTCCATTTTTCACTCAGTTTATAAGATTCAAGGCTGAATACAATGACCTACCAACTTTCACGTAAATTGTTCTGCTTTTTCTTTACGTTTAGATGAATTATGAGTTTATGTATGGCCTTCTTATATCTGTTTCTTTCCTCGTTTCTTTGGACAGATTTTTTGTGGTAGCCAACTCTGTTGTAAGCGCGTACCTTATTCTATCGCTTCTCTTATCCATCTACCACATTGTTAGGACTGGATCAAGAAGCAGCAGGGTGGTATTGATTTTCTTCGACACGGTAAGGTATTGATTTTCTTCGACACGGTAAATATGTAACTTATTTAGTTTGCTGAAGAACAGCATCTATCTAAGACTCCATGCAACTATTTTGTTTAGAAAATCCATGTGTGCAATATGAGAAATATTGCATGTGTTAATTTTTATCTGCTTAATATAAATTATAAAGTTCATGTAATTGTTCAGGCAATGCTTGCTCTTCTCACGGCTGGAGCATCTGCGGCATCTGCAATTGTGTACCTGGCACACAAGGGGAATGTTCGTGCAAACTGGTTCGCAATATGCCAGCAATTCAATTCCTTCTGCGAGCGCATCTCTGGGTCTCTGATTGGATCATTCATTGCAATGGTTGTGATCATACTACTGATCTTGTTATCAGCTGTATCTATCTCTAGACGTTGATGGATTGTGCTTACCATTAAGTGTGTGCAAGTTGATGCATTGCATCTGTGTGTTTTGTGTTTGTGCAAGAGTGATTGTTATATTTAATAAGTACGTACGTGTGGACATATTTGTGTTACGTTTGTATCACCTTTGTTCTAATTAATGAACTTGTTTAAGATTAAACTTCATTACTTAGGCCCTGCTTGGTTACCCCGCAAAAATTTGCATGAAATTTAGCCTAATTTAATATGCTTGAAACTCTTGATAATTAGTTTTATGAACAAAATTTATGCAAAAGTTTGGTGCTATTTCAAAAGTGCAAAAATTTTACACCTTTCTCTAATAAACTTAGTAGGGGACCATTTATGATTATCTCATGTTTATGCAAGGTTTAAGTGGGGGACCAATAGGGTTTAAGCTAAAATAGGTGGGGGTCCATTCAAATCAAAGAGTAAACTTGGGAGGGACCACTCTAACTATAGATGGGTAAAGATTTGCCTTTTTTGCAGCCCAAACAAGCAGGGCCTTAATGAAATATGTTCAATTGGCTTTACTGAAAACCAATTATATATAGAAGAACTCTTGCCAATTTACCATGCATTGTGCCGACAGACTTTAATTGGGATTCTGCTTTCGCTTCCAAAACGAAAGTGAACCTCTTTCACAGATTGTTCGGTACTTCTGTGTATCTCATCCCGCTCGGCTTGAACATCCAGATTTAAATTATGTAGGCCAATTCAGATTGCACTAGATACTTAATTAATTCTTCAGAATGTTTCATGAATCTGTTCCAGGTTACATAAACTTTTTGCCTATTTTGGAGGTCTTACCAGCTCCATTTCTTTTAGTCTACGTACGATTTTTGGCCTTTGATGTGGATCTAAACTGAAACTGATAACGAACCACCACACCTTGACTTGTTGTGTAGTTTTCACTTCAGTTTGCAGTTTTATATATGACTAAGCTTTATCTGCTGATTGGAAAGTTAAGAGTCTTTTTGTTTGTAATATATTATTCTAGACAATAATACTGACATTCGTGGTGTCGTCAACAATACTACAATAGGCTAGGTTATATGTAACACTGATTTATTTTTGTTCTCTGCACTTTTGAATTTGGTAAAAAAATAACACTTCGTTCTATGCAATGCTGAGTTCCCTTAGTGCATCCCTAATGGTTTTTTTGATTTGGTGGTCCACGTAAGTCATTTGGTACTTTAATTGGTGCAAAGAAAATTCATCTCTAATGGTTTTTCAAGTTGGGCGGGCAATAGAAGCCCGCTTATCCTTAAGGAGTTCTAGTAGACCCGTTGGTTTAAATAATATTATATTTTTACTAAATCTTCTGGACATTATGCTATTTTTAAGTTAATTTATATTTGAGCGGTTCTTCTATGCCCGCCCAGATCTGAGAGTTTGTCTCTTGCCCGCTCAAGTGTGATATCAAATTTGATGAAAACACCAAATTTTCACCAAATTTAGTGAAAATTTGATAAAACTTTAATACCAACTCAAATTTGATGGTTCATTAGAGATGAATTTTTTCCTTTTTTCACCAAATATAGGTTTGATACCATGTTTGATGGTCCATTAGGGATGCCTTTAGGTTAGTTATGGAGTCTAAGTTTAATCCTCATGTCAAGTGTCAAAGTGTCAACGTTAATGAAGGCTTTTACCATTAAATCATGAACTGTTCATGAACTTATACTATCGTTATCGAATGACTTTCAAATTGGCCCATTAGCTCAGTTGGTTAGAGCGTCGTGCTAATAACGCGAAGGTCGCAGGTTCAAGACCTGCATGGGCCATCACTTTTACGTTTTTTTCTTTCCTTGTCAACCTTTTTTTTGCCCCTTCCAACTCTCTGCATAGTAGACTGCTCACCTCACTGTAACAAAATATCTTAAAAGGTCTTGCTACTCCTTATTCATTTGCATTTTACCATAATAAGAAACAACCTTATTAGATTCTTCCCTAAATAATGAAATCAGGACCTGAGTATGTAGGTCTTGCTACTCCTTATTCATTTGCATTTTACCATAATAAGAAACAACCTTATTAGATTCTTCCCTAAATAATGAAATCAGGACCTGAGTATGTCGATGTCTGACAAACACAACCAAGTGTCAAACTTCATGTCTGATACATAAAGAAGTAAAGAACCCAACTGAAGCTTGGCACATATAAGAGCTATACTTTCTTGGATGATTCTCATCTATATCAGTTGCATTTCAGATATATTTTTCCTATGTTCAACTTCTGTGCAGTAAATAGTTATAACAGGCCTTTTTATTATGCTATAATGGTAGGAAGATGACTCCTGTCTTTCGACAAATTTCATGTAGCACACATCAAGTACAATGTGTATAGCACTGAAGTTCAAATAAAACAAGGAAAAATCAAGACAATATGGAACAAGCAAGAACTATCTATTACTGACAAGCACACCTTTAGACGACAACAGTCCTGCACGAGAATATACAGTGACTTAGCACTTTCTTGCATCCAAAAAAGGGACAAAGAACAACAACATAGGACATCAATAGTTCATACTAAGATAAACTTACATAGTTGGCTAATGTTGGGAAATTAACAACAGTAACCTAAACATGTTGAATATAACGACAAATACGGAGGTCGAGGTTAAGAGTGGACTCATTTTGGATATTATAATCTGCCAAGGTGCAACCAGATACAAGTAGCTTCCCAGCAAAGGTAAGCTTCTGACAGTCCTGTGGAATCCCCTCCTTGTCTTCAATCTCAACCCTTAAACTGTCGATGGTGTCAGATTTCAGTACATCAAGTGTGATTGTCTTCCCTTGCAGGTTCTTTAGAAATATCTGCATTCTGTCACTACAATGAATGACAAGTTGAAGTGTAGACTCCTTCTGAATCTTGTAGTAGGTTAGGTCTAGCCAATCCTCCAGTTTCAACCCATGAAAAAATAAAACTTGCTCGTTCTGTGGGATGAACTCTGTTTCTTGAATTTTCCTTTTCACAATACCAATAGTGTCTGAACTCTCCAGGTCCAACTTAATCCTCTTACCACCCAATATCTGAACAAAAATTGTCACGATAGGGACCATTCTTAGTGTTGATGCATTTTGGATATGGTAATGAGCCAACGTCTTACCATCCTCCATTGGCTTCCCAGCAAACACAAGCTTTTGCTGGTCTGCGGGAATACTAACTATACTCTCAATCATTGTCTTGACACTCCCAACACTATACCATGGTTTGACTTCAAGTTGAGGGTTTCTTCTGTTTGGTGTGATAATATATATTTGTATCACATCTCCTCCACATAATACTGCATACAGAGTGCATGCAGTTGGAATGTTATACGACGCCAGCGTTCGTGTATCCTCGAGTTCTTTTCCATGGTAGATAAGAGTCATTTGACTGGCATTTCCTTCAATTTCTTGAATCTTGGCTTTGACATTATGTATGGTGTCGCAATTATTCACATCCACGGTAATCATCTTTCCATTCCATGAAGCCTTTATTTGTATCTTCATACCAATTAGGCCGCCAAGAAACATTTGAATAGTGGAGCCCTTCTGAATATCGTAATCAAACAACTTGTTACCAGAATTAAGATGATTCCCAGAAAAAAAAAGATTCTTCATGTTCACGGGAACTCCTTCCATGTTAGAGAACTTAGCTTTGACATCATCAACTGTGTCAGAGCTATTCACTCCCAAGGCTATGGTTTTTGTGACTTTGATATATATCATCATCTGTCAACCAAAAATGACTATATATTACAGCAAATGAACACAATGACCACAACCAGCTACCAAGTCCAAGTGCTTAACCAGATATTGCGTTGCAAAATGAGGGAAAGCATATGTAGACACAATTGAAATGACTCAAAGACATCTACATAATATTAATATTAAGGGAACACCAAATTTGATAAGCTTCAATGTGGAGTAATGGAGAACAAGCCTTTTGTGCTTATCAAAACAAATTACAAAACAAAAGAACAAGCCCTCTGTTGCCATAATGGGATATTAAGAAAACCCATGTTATATGGTTTATAGGTTAGTATAATGTTTTCCCCACATGTATGTACATCATTTTTTATTTTATTTTTTATTATTATTTTAAACCTATAGACTATGACGATACATCAATAAAATGTCTTCATAAATGTTTATATTCCGTCGTTCTCGTATAGATTTATCTTGCATGTACAATGCAATACAGATGTCTGAAAATGATAAAGACATGAATATACTGTCACAATATAATAACAAATCATCATCACAAAGCATGTTTAATTTAAATGTGTTATAAGATTCTGCTTTCAGTAAACGTAGTTTGGGTGAGAAGCTAAAATTTGCATATCGGAATGTGAATTGTCATTGTTACAAGTTGTAAACATATGTTTTAATCAATCCGCGTTTGTAATACCAGCAGAAAAGACACACCAGGTTCCTTTCAGACATGTGCTATTGCTGAAGGACTGGAGATTGCAATCCAGGATGGGATCACAAAGATCTGTATCAAATCAGATCCACAACAGGCTGTTAGAATCATCACTGGACTTTCTCCACCTACTTGGAGAGTTAAGGAAGTGACAGGGGATGTATTGGATATGCTGGCAAGATTGCAGGAATTCAATGTTGAACACACGGTATACCTCGCCAACCAAGCTGCAGACTATTTGGCCAATCTGGGTGCCTCAATGGATGGAAACACATGAACCAAACATGGTTTACATATAATTAATAATGATTAACACTAGTATAACCATTTATTTTTACCAATAATCAAATTAACTATAGAAAAAACAAAGTTAGGGTTTTGATAAACAATAATTAATCAAAACCAAAATCAGCACAACTATTGTGAAAACAAAAGTTGGGGTTTTAACTTTAACCAGTTAACCACAGTGATAGATCATGGAGTGTAGGACCACTGTGGTCTGTGGGTCATGGTAGTTTAAAAGAGAAGAAGATAGAGAGAAACCCAAGTATAAAGACTGGAAAAAGAAAGTAAAAGAAAGAAAGAGACCTCTTCATCTTCATTAGTTGCAATACAACTTCCAGACTCAAATCTTCTTTCCATTTTCCCCACAATATGAACTCAGCACAGCAGTGATTTACGAAGAAGAAAGGGAAACTTGCTTAGGGTCTGTTTGATAACCGGTGAATCCGGGTTTTCACCCGGATGAATTAGATTTGCTCGGTTTGCCGGTGTTTGATAAAAGGAATTTGCGCGGGACGAAATTTGCCGAAAAACAGCACGTGCCTCGATCCGGGTGAATCGGTTCCGGAGGGGTTGGGTAAAATTCGCCAACCCTATTTACCCGTTACCATTTGCACGAGTATAAAACGCAACTTTTTTTTTCTTTTAAAAAAAAACAACAGATCTGGAAAACTTGATTTGGCGACGGCGACAGCAGCGATGGCAAAGGATTTCTGTTGATTTTCAAACAGGTAATCTCCTATCTTCACTCTTTTGTTGATTTCTATTTCTCTTCTATATCTCCTCTTCTAAAATTTCTAAAAATTTCGATTTTCGATTTCTGTTTTCCGATTTCTCTTTTGTTTTATACAAATTTCGAAATGTACGATTGCTTTAAACCATTTTTGATGAAATTATACTACGCTAAGCATGTCTAATACTCTTAATTTCATGGAATTGTGAAATTTTAGGATTAGGGTTTTACTGTTGATGTTAGAAAATTGGGGGTTTTTGTAATTGGGGTTTTTGTATAATTGTGGGTTTTACTGTCAAAACTGTCGACCATCTCTCTCAATATGCTACTGCATCCTTACAATTCGGAATAAACATACCTATTATGATTATCAAGCAATCGATATAGATGGCAATCTTACAATGGACACATGGTTCCTGCTTTTCGATCTGTGTTTCGTGCATCAGCTAAAACATATATGTATTGAGAGGCTTCTGTCATAGATTAAGCTTTATTTTCCGATCCACCAAATGTGTATATTATTCACTCACTGAAAAACAACCAGGACTCAAACTTATCTCTCAAATCTGCTTTTGTTATATTTTTTATACAAACAGCACTCGACTTAAACAACTCCATATTAGAATAAGATTGTATTTAGGATAGGAGTCAGGGGTTTTAGCAGTTAGTGAACATTAAGCAGAAACATCTAGACTGTTGGTTCTGCTTACAGGCTTTTATAGCTAATGAGCCACTTTAGTGAATATTTGATTAGTTGTTTTGATCATTTTAAGTGGTAAACATAACAATTCAGCTATAACATCCAATAAGTAACATATGTCCTAAGTCTTAGCAATAACCAGATGTGATATTTGCTGCACGGGTAACTGTTATCACTTATCAGCACCTAGATACATATTACTTGGCATATTAGTTTAAACCAGTGCTAGTGCCTAGTGCCCATTAATTGAATTTATCTATCCAACTTATCAATGACTTCAGATAACACAAACAAGAAATGCCATAAACATACAAGTTTCTTCAATAAAAATGAAAACATCAAACATTCTTTTTACTACCCCTATTGCTTAAATTAATAATCATCTATTCCCTTTGGCTGGGTTTAAATATCAGTAAGGTCTATGATTAAAAAAACACCCCAACAGTAATAAGAAAGCATATTTTATTAGAGCAATTCAGTTGTTTGGTGGAGAAAATGAGTGTCAGTTGGATATATACTTACACTCTTTGAGATGCTGAAATGAAAGCATCAACTTTTGGAGCAGCAATTGTGGCACAAAATAGTAAAGTTCCAACACCCAATCCTGCAATTTCACTTTTGACGTAGTGCCAAAATTTAGTTTGTGTGACAAAATGGGGGTTATATATATATACTCCATTATGCTGATGTCGGTGTTCTTAATAGATTGACTGGTTTCAAGTTGTATTTTCTCTTTAGTTCAATCATGCGTAGTGTGTTAAACTTTATATTTTCTGAATATTGTAAACATTAGGGGTTCCGAATTTTATACGGGCATATTTAATTTGAGGAATCTCCCCAAAATATAGTGGTAACCACCTGTAGACTAAGACCTGTCCAGTCTAATTGTTGTTGATAAATGTGTGTTCGACTCTTGTCTTCTTCCCATAGTTTCTGCAGTCCCATACTTATCTTTATTTGAAGATATCATTACTTAGTAAATGACATTTTATTCTAAGTTTATTTGATTTAAATAGATGAGTTTTCATTGTCATCTTTGTTACTTGATCCATTCAAGTTAAATTGTGGGTTGATTCTTTGTTGTGTATATTATATATGTACAATACAACAGCGCAATTTATATATAATTTTTAATTCACATTTCTACTTCTACTATGCTCGTATCTCCCAAACCTAGAAATTCAATTCTACTGGTTATAGATTCATTTCTCTTGTACTGTATTTATCTTATCATGTTTATGTTCATCTTTGTTGATATAATGCTGTTATTTCTCATCTACTATATACATCTACATATCATGTTTGGGATTAGTTGGCTTCTATTTATTTTGTCTTAGTTTAGAATCTTTGGAAATCAGAATATTGTACATTTTGATGTTGGATAGAGATAATAATTTTATTAATTTTCAAGGAAAGAAAACACCATTCTGATCAGCATGTAGACTAAGACCTGTCCAGTCTAATAGTTGTTGATAAATGTGTGTTTGACTCTTGTCTTCTTCCCATAATTTCTGCAGTCCTATACTTATGTTCATCTACAATTTATTTTTAGGTTGAGACTGAAGAGCAACTGCAGTTATCTGAGGCTTATGCAATTTCTACAGTCCCATACTTTGTCTTCTTCGAGGTTAGTATAACAGATAACCGGTGTTCAGCTTATTGGACACCATTTTAAACTTTGAAATGACATTTTCTTCTAATCACTATATATTGATGCATATCTATTAAATCTTGAAGTAGTATTGCTTTGTAATGTAATGGTGTTTCCTTTTGATTGGTAAGACTTAAGACTGGCTTAAGTGGCCTAGAGAAGAGCCATAGAGAATCTGCAAGTCAATGGTCTTAAAACATTACAATATTTGACCTGTATCACATAAGCCAAGAGACAAAGATTGAGACATTTTAAATAATTTCTTCAATCAAATTGGATAGTCAGCAGATTAAAAATTTTAGATTAGTCTTCTTCCTCCATTTAAATAGCATGGTGTCTTGAATTTGTATTTTTTTTTAAAACTGACTTATGTTTTTTTTTTTGGTATGTTTCTCGTTATGCGCAACGGTGGTTTGAACTATGTGTTGGGGATAATTTCTCTAACTGTTTGTTGTTGTGACATTTACAGGTAATTCATTCTTTTGTTGGTTTGATCTATTCAACATATTTTTGTTTGTATTTTTATAACGCATGGATCATTTTACTGTTATAGTTTCCTGTGCTCCGTGGTCCGTGTCGATTGAAAGATTGGGTGTCGGGTTGTTATTGTTGCGCTTAAGGTATGCCAATTTTGACCTCTCCTTCACTTCATAATGGATTTTGACATTGTATAGTGACGAATGTTATACTAAATGCGTAGTGGCCTCTCCTTCATTTCATAATGGATTTTGACATTATATGAGAATGCATATAATGTTGTGACCATGTTCTTTTTCAAATGCTATGAATGTATTTTAGGAATGGTCAATAACGATGCACGATGAAAATTGATACCCTGTACTCGTCTAAATTCCATCAAGTATCGTTATTTGTGAAATGGTAGTTTCTTTGAATTCGTTTATATTACAGCATGTATCGTTATTTGTAATAGGGTTAGTTTATTTATAAAAGGATATGTGATTTGTCAATATATTTTCCAGAAAATGGTAAATTTGCATGTTACTTGGTTCGAAATGGTCGGAACCCTGGTATTTATACAAACTGGGCTCAAGCCGATGCTCAGATTAGGAATTTTGAAGGAGCATGTTGGGAAGGTTGTACTTCAATCGCACAAGCTCGCTTACTGTTGAATTACTACAGGAGCTTGGACTCCGAAGTAGAACTTGCATGCTCCCAACCACTACCCAGCCCCATTGCCTCTAGAAGCTCTTTTTGTGTTTCTTCTACATCGACTGACCGTATCCCCAACGCAATGCCCATGATTTCCTTAGATGATACTTGGTGGTTGGTGAAGAACCTGATTGTAGTTTTGTTAGTTGTAATCATCGCGGTGTTGTTGAAGTTGTTATTTGTTATTTAGAATTTTCAAGAAATTGTAACATAACTTTGGGATATGTTAACGTCACCTTGTAATGAAATTTGTAATGACACATTAAAATATATATGTTTTGAAATTTTATAAAAGTTTTGTTTTACTTAAAATACAATCGTGTTTAAAGTGTGTGTTACAATCGTGGAGTTTTGACGTTGTTGGGGTTTTGTAGAATGGACAGTGGTGAAGAAGAACGTAGGATAGTTACTGCCGTAGTCGTTATTGTTGTGGTTCATATGGTAATGGCATGGCAGTGGTGGTGTGCATTACATATGAACCACATGCGACTACCTCGTGCACCTCGTACGAATCGAAATGAAATGCGACGTGGTATTCTTAAGAGTTTTTACATGGAGAGCGACAGGTCCTGTCATCATCAACTTAGGATGAACCGATTCGCCTTCCATTCCTTGTGTCGTAGGCTTACAAGACTAGGATTGCAGGATACGAGATATCTTACAGTTGAGGAACAAGTAGCCCTATTTCTTATAACAGTTGGTCACGACCAGCGAAACCGAAGGCAGCCCAACAATTCTATCGATCAACCGAAACCGTTAACCGTTTCTTCCATCTAGTGCTTAAGGCACTCCTACGGTTATATAGAGAAGTTGTGACCAATGTGACAGCAGAGAATTCTTCGCTCGCAGATTGTGGAACATATCATCATTGGCACCATTATTTCAAGGTTCGGAGCATATCTTTGTCAATCACAGTAACTTTGTAATCCTTCTTTGAAATGCATCCCTTTACTTAACATGTATGAATGGTCGTAGGATGCTGTGGGTGCAGTCGATGGTACACATTTAAAGACAAGTGTTGCCTTGGTAGACCAACCTAGATATCGTAACCGAAAAGGAGAGATTACCCTGAATGTCTTGGTGGCGTGTACCTTTAGCATGAGGTTTACGTACGTGTTGACGGGATGAGAGGGTTCAGCGCACGATGGTCGTTTGTTGAGGAATGCCGTTAGTCGTCCTGGCCATAGACTTACCTTACCTCCTGGTAAGTTTGTATACCTACCATGTATATTCCCATGTTCTATAAATCACAGCCTATGATTTAATACGTCAACAATCATTAACTGTAGGGGGTAAATACTATCTTGCGGATGCCGGCTTTGCATTAGTGCCTGGATTCCTTTAGGGTTTTGCCATTGCACCATTTCCATAGTCTCCACAAGCTAATCTTTTTGTGGTGGGAGGAATCAGAGATATACCCAGGCTATTGATTGAATTAAGATGCTGCGCAGTAAAAGGGTTGTTCCACATCAATGTGTTCATAGCAGGTGCAACAAAGAGTGGCTTATCAAAGTCCCAGGCTCGTACAACGCAGGTCAGCAGGTTATCACACAATCCCCCCGCAATCTAGAAGAAAAGACAGAAAAACCTTAATAAGACAAGAAATTAAGGAAGAGGAACAAAATTGCCACTGTCCAAGGCGGTAGTTTATGTTTCGCTACCCAAGACAGCAGAAGCAACCTGATTTCATAAGTGTGAGCACTGAGCAACCTCATAATATAAAAGAGATAGATTATTGAATCAATAGTACATAGGGCACAGGAGAAAACACCTACAAACAAATGTAAATTTTTAGGAGCACTGCTAATCCAAGTTGAGTGTAGAAATTGGTACTGTGGGCTGTGGCACTGCTATTTTTTTATTCCCATAACAGGTGTTACAAACCCATGAGTCTAATTAAATAAACAAATTGAGGATAAAACTATCAGTTATTAAATAAGTAGCGGGGATCATCCTACATGTATACTTTCCCCCACTTGAGCCATTGGTCAAGCAGACAATATTCTCCTAAATTCGACTACCAATGGTGTTCATCAGAAGGTCAACCAAGTCAATGTACTACATTATTTTGTAACAGTAAATACCTATTATCCTTAAAAATGTATGCAACTTCAATCACCAGAGTTTTATGGAAGCTATTGTTACTACTTCCTAGTGAATAACAATTGAAACATCAAACCATTCTATTATCTTTTACCAGCCCTGCCGAGGTAAACATTAATATACCTACAAATCTAAGCTGTTACAAAAATTTACTGACAATATATTAATTTTTAAGCAAAACATAAGACCATTAAGACTTATAGGTGTTGGTTAGCATAAGAAAGTACCTTGGCAAGTGTATTTGCAGATAGGGGTGCAATGACCATGACATCAGCCCATTTGCGAAGCTCAATATGAAGAACACCGTCTCCAATTTTCTTCCAACTAGACCATTCATCCTCATCCGTGTAAAGAATAATATCTCTTGGAAGAGATGTTTTATCAATGAAATGCATAGAAGACTTGGTGACTACCGCTCTTACTTCTGCCCACTCACAAAAACTATGGCACAAGCTTCCAAATTTGATAGCAGCTACACTTCCACTAGCAGCTAACAGAATACGGGGTTTGTTCCTTGCTGTAACACCCTGCATTGGTTCATTCTATGAATTTACAGACTCTGCAAATGCCATAACCTACTCGACAAAAGTAGAGCAACACGTTAGAGGTTCATAACAGCACATCAAACCCAATGCCTGCCCTAAGAATTATTCTATACTTTGGTACTGTCGTTATAACAAAGATCACTTACCAATAACCTAACTAAAAATAAATCATCTCCCACACTGCCCATTCAATAATTGGAAGGAAACTTGGGATACCAGGAAACTTGGAACACAAAACAACCATGATAATCGAAAAGTTTCCAAAATGAATTACTACAACCTTGGAGTTATTCAAAATCTTTCTAATTTCAAATGACAATTCCAAAACAATGAAAAATAACTAGGGATTTGAGAAGAGAGGAAGATCTAAAGAGCGTAAATTGTATCGAAAACCCTTAAAATAACTAAAGAAGGGCAAAACCTAGCAAAGCAGCACAGCTGAAACCATGTTTTACAAGGTTTAATTTGAAGTATAATGTCACCCAAATCAAGAAAATTTCAAGAATTCAAGTTGTAAAGTTAAATATCTAAAATTAGCACATAAGATCATTAAAAAACCCTAAATTCATAAAAGAAACTTAGAAAACCTAAAATTTTATAACAAAAAATGGTGGAATTCTCACCTTTGAATGCAGCAAATCACGTTGTGATTGAGAGAGAGAGAGAGAGAGAGAGAGAAGTTTCTCTACAAAAACAATCCTTTGGCTCCTTTGAAGTACTGAAACACACAAACACTCCTCTCCTCCTCCGATATGTTTATGTATATCGGGTTTCTAAAATATCAGAAATAAAGATACAAACAACTGTAGTATTTCGGACAATTAAACGGACCCTTAGATGTCCGAAACTTACATGTCCCTCCTTGTGAATTGTGATTTGTGGCCGATATGCCCAAAGTGTTTCGTTTGTACCAAAAATTGAATAAAACGAATTGGTTACTGAGAAATGCTAGCATCACAGATCTGTGATGCTTGAGAATCACAGAATTTGTAAAACACTGCCACGTAGCATAGAGAAAAGGGGAGAAGGTTTTAGCCGGTTTATTTCACAATAGAGAGAGAGAGAGAGAGAGAGAGAGAGAGAAAATAGGAATAAAAATCTAAAAAAAATAAAAATAAACCAACAAAAATAAAAAAAATAAAATCACAGCTTTTACTTACTTGCTGGACTTGCTATTGTACAAGTAGAACTCCAGCAGTTGTTTTCTCTTTGAATATAGCTTCTTTTTCTCTTTGAATATAGCTTCTTTTTTTTCAAGTATTTGAATCTGGTTTCACAACTAATGTTATTCTTTGAATTGCTATTCTTTTCATAATGTTGCTAGTTGTTGTTGCTGCTAACCATGGCTGGTGGTGAAGCAAGATGTTGTTTGGGTAGATTACTATTTTTTTAAATTGTCTAATTCATATCTCCTCTCAAAGAAAACAAAATAACATAAAAAACATATAATGCAACAAAAAGAGCGTTAATAATCCTTCCATGCCCTGGAATAAAGAGCCGTGATTTTATTTTTTTTATTTTTGTAGGTTTATTTTTATTTTTTTTAGATTTTTATTCCTATTCTCTCTCTTCATTGTGAAACAAACCGGCTAAAACCTTCTCCCCTTTTCTCTATGCTACGTGGCAGTGTTTTACCATTTCTGTGATTCTCAAGCATCACAGATCTGTGATGCTAGCATTTCTCAGTGACCAATTCGTTTTATTCAATTTTTGGTACAAACGAAACACTTTGGGCATATCGGCCACGAATCACAATTCACAAGGAGGGACATGTAAGTTTCGGACATCTAAGGGTCCGTTTAATTGTCCGAAATACTACAGTTGTTTGTATCTTTATTTCTGATATTTTAGAAACCCGATATACATAAACATATCGGAGGAGGAGAGGAGTGTTTGTGTGTTTCAGTACTTCAAAGGAGCCAAAGGATTGTTTTTGTAGAGAAACTTCTCTCTCTCTCTCTCAATCACAACGTGATTTGCTGCATTCAAAGGTGAGAATTCCACCATTTTTTGTTATAAAATTTTAGGTTTTCTAAGTTTCTTTTATGAATTTAGGGTTTTTTAATGATCTTATGTGCTAATTTTAGATATTTAACTTTACAACTTGAATTCTTGAAATTTTCTTGATTTGGGTGACATTATACTTCAAATTAAACCTTGTAAAACATGGTTTCAGCTGTGCTGCTTTGCTAGGTTTTGCCCTTCTTTAGTTATTTTAAGGGTTTTCGATACAATTTACGCTCTTTAGATCTTCCTCTCTTCTCAAATCCCTAGTTATTTTTCATTGTTTTGGAATTGTCATTTGAAATTAGAAAGATTTTGAATAACTCCAAGGTTGTAGTAATTCATTTTGGAAACTTTTCGATTATCATGGTTGTTTTGTGTTCCAAGTTTCCTGGTATCCCAAGTTTCCTTCCAATTATTGAATGGGCAGTGTGGGAGATGATTTATTTTTAGTTAGGTTATTGGTAAGTGATCTTTATTATAAAGACAGTACCAAAGTATAGAATAATTCTTAGGGCAGGTATTGGGTTTGATGTGCTGTTATGAACCTCTAACGTGTTGCTCTACTTTTGTCGAGTAGGTTATGGCATTTGCAGAGTCTGTAAATTCAGAGAATGAACCAATGCAGGGTGTTACAGCAAGGAACAAACCCCGTATTCTGTTAGCTGCTAGTGGAAGTGTAGCTGCTATCAAATTTGGAAGCTTGTGCCATAGTTTTTGTGAGTGGGCAGAAGTAAGAGCGGTAGTCACCAAGTCTTCTATGCATTTCATTGATAAAACATCTCTTCCAAGAGATATTATTCTTTACACGGATGAGGATGAATGGTCTAGTTGGAAGAAAATTGGAGATGGTGTTCTTCATATTGAGCTTCGCAAATGGGCTGATGTCATGGTCATTGCACCCCTATCTGCAAATACACTTGCCAAGGTACTTTCTTATGCTAACCAACACCTATAAGTCTTAATGGTCTTATGTTTTGCTTAAAAATTAATATATTGTCAGTAAATTTTTGTAACAGCTTAGATTTGTAGGTATATTAATGTTTACCTCGGCAGGGCTGGTAAAAGATAATAGAATGGTTTGATGTTTCAATTGTTATTCACTAGGAAGTAGTAACAATAGCTTCCATAAAACTCTGGTGATTGAAGTTGCATACATTTTTAAGGATAATAGGTATTTACTGTTACAAAATAATGTAGTACATTGACTTGGTTGACCTTCTGATGAACACCATTGGTAGTCGAATTTAGGAGAATATTGTCTGCTTGACCAATGGCTCAAGTGGGGGAAAGTATACATGTAGGATGATCCCCGTTACTTATTTAATAACTGATAGTTTTATCCTCAATTTGTTTATTTAATTAGACTCATGGGTTTGTAACACCTGTTATGGGAATAAAAAAATAGCAGTGCCACAGCCCACAGTACCAATTTCTACACTCAACTTGGATTAGCAGTGCTCCTAAAAATTTACATTTGTTTGTAGGTGTTTTCTCCTGTGCCCTATGTACTATTGATTCAATAATCTATCTCTTTTATATTATGAGGTTGCTCAGTGCTCACACTTATGAAATCAGGTTGCTTCTGCTGTCTGTGGTAGCGAAACATAAACTACCGCCTTGGACAGTGGCAATTTTGTTCCTCTTCCTTAATTTCTTGTCTTATTAAGGTTTTTCTGTCTTTTCTTCTAGATTGCGGGGGGATTGTGTGATAACCTGCTGACCTGCGTTGTACGAGCCTGGGACTTTGATAAGCCACTCTTTGTTGCACCTGCTATGAACACATTGATGTGGAACAACCCTTTTACTGCGCAGCATCTTAATTCAATCAATAGCCTAGGTATATCTCTGATTCCTCCCACCACAAAAAGATTAGCTTGTGGAGACTATGGAAATGGTGCAATGGCAGAACCATCTCTCATCTACTCTACTGTGATGCTACATGTCAACTCTCGATCCCAGCCACTATAATGGTAATGGTCTTTAGTAGTTAAAATTTGTTGTTATAATGTTGTAGTAGTTGAGTTTTGTTGCCTTGTGACAACACTGCCACCTTGATAGTTGTAGTTCTGTGATGTACAGTTTACAGGAGCTAGTAACAGTATTGCATTGCAGTAGCTGTTATTGGTTTTAACCTTCTAATCTGGGATGTATTTGGTCTATGTTAATGGAACCTGGAAAATGTTATTTTTGCATTAATATTTCCCATCTTAACAAAACAGGAACATGGTCTGTCATCTTTTAAATTGTCCATACTTGGTACATCTAAATCACCACACATATACTAAACTTGTATCAAGAAATGTGTAATTTTGTATGTGTGTGTGGTGGGGGTGTACTTCACTTGGTGATGAGAGGTTGCTTTGTTGCAAGTTGCAACTACTTTCAGCCTAGACAATCGGAAAATCCCACTTTGGCAGTAATTGTTTTTTATCATTCCACCTTTCTTATAAGATTCAGGAGCAATACTGTAAGGTTTTCTCAGTGCAATGGTGATTTCCATTTTTCTGGTGTGGGTTGTCAGATATATGTCTCTGCCTGTGCATTCAAGGTAACCTGACTAGTTTACGTATGGATACCTCATCAGAAAGAACTTGCAAGTAATCAACAGCATTGTATACACTATTATAGTTTAGTACTGTTATAGTCAAAGTACTGCACTGATGTTTTATTGGGAGTGGTTTGGCCTGGGTGACACAATCAAAGTTTGACAATGAAGCCGATCCAACATTATTATTATGTGAAATGAGTGCGCATCGTCACTGAACCCCTTGCATTGCGAAATGTCCTTTTGCTTTTGAAAAAGACACATCATAGAGTTATTGATTCATATACAGTATTTGAGTTCGACATCTCTACCCAACAATCCATTTAATTCACCAGACACATTGCATTTTCTGAATTCATTAACCAAAACACAAACAAACAACTACACATGTTAATACAGTTGCTAATCAACTCACATTCATGGGAGCCAATGACTCATCTACACCCTAAACCAGGGTGTAGATATTGAATGCATTGCACCCTCCTGCGCGGCTGCGCTTCAATTGGAAGAAGGACAATCCTTAATTCAGAACTACCTAGAACCAGCTGATCTTTGTGTTAGTAAATTTTCATTGCAAAAGTGGCTGAAAATATCATAAACCTAGTCTGAAAATAACAGTCAAGTCAATGCGCGCATTCTAGATTCTTTTACTCAACACGCTTCCCTAATTTGGCGCATTTTAGCGATAATTTTTACAGAGAAAATTCAATTCAACAAAGATGACAACTTGACAAAAAAAAAAAAAAAAAAACCCACTAACCTTTGATCTCCACGGCTCTCTCGTCTGGTGTTCTCATTTATTGGGAAAAAATAGAATCTTAAGTCGGTTTAGCCTTTCACTTGCTTCCCTTTCTTCTTCTACATAAAAACCCATTAAAATCTCTACAAAAAGAGCTACCTTTTTCCAATTTCTTCATCTTTTTTCAATGGGAACAAGTGATTTATTTGATCTTGAGAAGCATTTTGCTTTCTATGGTGCATATCATAGCAACCCCATTAATGTATTTCTCCATATGTTATTTGTTTGGCCAATTTTGTTTACAACTCTTGTAATTCTTTACTTCACACCATCTCTGTTCAACCTTCCTCAGATTGAAGTTTCTTCATATGGGAATTTAGCTTTGAATTTTGGGTTTTTTTCTACTTTGATTTATGCCTTTTATTACATCTCTTTAGATAAGAAAGCTGGTTCTTTAGCTGCTATTCTTTTGTTTCTGTGTTGGGTTGGTGGAAGTTTGGTTGCAAATCGACTTGGGTATTCTCTTGCTTGGAAGGTAAGTGTGTTTGTTCATGAATTTTATATGGATTATGGTTTAAATTTGCACTATTGAAATCTTGGGTTAATGCTTTTTATTTGGATTATAGTCTTTGTTTGGTCTTTAATGAGTGAGGGGACTGCTACTTGTCTTTAGGGATAAATCAATGTAATCCATACAATTAAGGGAAACCTCAATTGATTGCTATGTTGATAAGCTTTAAAAATGTTGTTTGCTTTGTGTCCTTTGCATAATGTTTACTCTTGAATTTGGACGTATTTATTTAAAAAAACTATCCTTGATGTTACTGAGGCTTACACCAAATGACGATGTTATGACATATCGGCATGTTACATTCCAACCATAGTTTTAGTTTTGTGTATTCAGGCTACCTGAGCCTTGCACTTCATGGTTACATCTCAACTTCTTAAGATATGTATGTATATATTAATTTATATGATGGGTGTTGGTTTAGTAGGACCACCAAGTTTTTTTTTTTGTTCTTCTATTCATAGATACCCAAGTTTAACTCTATAGCATCATTGATCTTACAATAGACTTTGTTTCTGATGCTTATATTCATCTTGTCTCTTTATGAAAGTTGGGTTTTGTAAGGTGTTATCTTGGACTAGAATTGTCACTTAAATTTCTATGGCTTTGTGTGTGTTCAGGGGGGGGGGGGGGGGGGGGGGGGAATGAGTAGTAATAATTTATTGTGTGATAAGACTTGTATAGTAGGGCTCTAATTTGTGATAAAACTTTAAAATATGGATGTGTTAGTGATTCTGGATGTAGAGTTTTATTGTAGCAGTTTGTACCTGTACATGTTTTTGTATTCTGAGCAAGGATATTTCATCCCTTGAATCTACCAAACTCGTTTATGAATATATTATGCTCATTTACCTTTCAACAACAACAAAAAATCTTTCTTGTCGTTTTCGAAAGATGGTGGCCATCAACATCTATGTATTTTCTGAAGATTTTTTTGTGCACTTAGTAAATATAATTTGATTTCTGTCTGTACTTAAGCTTATTTTTACTTTTTAGATAGGGTATTTTCTCTCTATTTCTATTTCATTACACATAGTTTATGAATTTGTTTGTTGTTGATTTTGTTTTTCTTCTTTGCAACAATGATCAATAATGGTTGGGACTATTAATAGATTCATCTAGTTTTAGTAAGATATGTGCTGCATGTAAGAGTAGCTGATACCCTTGTGTTATATCCATCATTGAATGCTTGAGTCGGCTTTGATAAAATTTAATCAAATTTATTTGTTTATAAATCCAGTATGAAGTGTTCCATGACATGCATATTAGCATATCTGTTGTCTGGTGATGTTGGGATTATCTGATGTGAATGCAAAGTAACATCTTTTTAGGGGATGGTATTGTATTATATACAGGGTTTTTGTTCTACTACGGAGTTAGAATATTTGTAGGTTCTATGAGTGAAATCCTCAAAATATCTCAACTCTCAAGATATACCCATAAAGATGCTGCAATTGTTAGTTGCCTACTTTCCTGTACCTCTTCTTAGTGGCCCATTTTAGCTATCTATACAGCCAAATTCGACAACTTAGTAATGACCCAAAATATTTAGGAGTCCTCTTTCTCATTAATTTACCATTGTATGTAATAATGTCTCAGTTTCATCTCTTGATTTTCTCTTGAACATATAAGTAACAAATAATTTTACTCCGCGTCTTTTTATTTATTTAAAGCTTTCTGAAATTTCCAAAGAAGTCAATTTTAATCTTGAGGATTTCGACCTTAAGGTTATTGTCACAGCAACGTGAGGATTTTTCCTAGTTTTACAGTACATCTTGTTAGTTAGGAATCTGGTTCCTTGGATGCTTTTCTTTTGTATTTATTTGGAGTGGGTAGAAGTGGTTCCAGCTTTATTTCTTTTATATTTTATAGACAATTTAAACAGTTTGTACCCCATTGTGATCTGGCATGATCACCACAAAATTGTCAGTCACATTATTTTAGCTGGGATAAAGCCCACAGTTGTGATCTGTCATGATCATTTGAGTGATGTGTGTGTTGGATGTCAGCTACCTTAGTTATTAGTTATTACATTTCAGAGCTGAAAAAAACTCACACTATAGGGTGGAAAAGACTTTCGTCAGATTGCTTGCCTAGATGCCACTGGTCATTTAGTAGCTAGGCACGTGAAACTGGATGCATGGACTCTTCAGGTGCATTCCGCCTATGACCACTTGGCTAATAACATAGAGCCCTAATGTAGGCCTAAAAACTTGGTACTTTTTTCTACCCTAACTATCTCATCTCTTTCCTTCCTCCTTTCTGCGCAACTCGGTTTTAGCTTTCGTCCAAACTCTTTGTTTCTTATGGTGTCACACACTTATTGGCTGTGCGGATATATTTGACTTGAGTATCTTGTTTTAAGAATTTAAATGTTTCCGATAAACCTTTTCCTGTCGGTCAGCAGAAATCTACACTCCCTCTCGGCTCTAGTTCTTGCCTTCTTGGCCACTTAGTGATCTGTACTTTGGTACGCATGTCACAAGCTTGGATACCTTAACCACACTTTATTTGATTACTTACTGTTAGATTGGCTATTAGTTGTTTCTTGTTCATTTTCCTGCATGTACCCCTTGAGTTCAACATCTTGTGAAGATAGATATGTGCATTGTCCTGAGAGCCTTTATACCCATTTCTCATGCATGTGGTCCCAATAAGACCATCAGCTACATATTAATTTTAATTTTGTCCTCATTTAGTTTAGATTTGTTCTATATGGTGGTAACTGCAACTACCTTGTATTCAGGTGGTATTGGCAGCTCAGGTGTTATGTTGGACTGGACAGTTCATAGGCCATGGAGTCTTTGAGGTAACTTGCCATATTTATCTTTAGAAGATAGCTCATCACTTTTCATAAAACTTATTATTCTTTATTTGCTATTTCTGCAGAAACGAGCTCCTGCTCTTTTGGACAACCTTACCCAAGCTTTTGTTATGGCTCCCTTTTTTGTTTTGTTGGAGGTAAATTTATCTTATCTCATACTTCAAGGACCCTTTATTTGATTTGAAGAGGAAGGCTTACAAGTTGTTTCTGTTATTTGATTCAGGCTCTTCATATGTTCTGTGGTTATGAACCATACCCCGGATTCCATGCCAAGGTTCAGGCCAAAATAGATGCTCAAATCAAGGAATTTCGTGAGAAAAGGCAGAAGAAAGCTTCATAGTTGGTCTTAGTGTGGTATTAAGGTGCTATCACCTGTATAAAGTGTTGTGCTTCTGTAAATTATCCTAGTGTACTGTACACCTTATAAGACTGCACAATTCAATTGGATGGTTTTCATCCTTAAACAATTTGGAAGGACTCATAATCCTTATTTGCATGGATGTTATTTAATGTTTGAGTGCCAAAAGAAATACAGAGAAACCAATGTACTGCTTTGGTACTTGGTAAATGGTAAATGTGAACTATTCTGGCAATCTGGGCACTTGGGCTGTTTTCAATCCCATGGGCTTCAAGTCAAGCCTTTCGGAAGCCTATATATGGTTGATGAGTGCATGGATTTTGGTAACTGCACCATTAAACACCATTAAAGCTGTTCCTTTCTAGTCATAGGCTATGACTATGACTCATAGCTACCATAAAGTTCTATTAATCTTGCAAATTTTTTTCTGGAAAAAAGGGTAAGAAGAATCAATGGGAAGAAGTGGTTTACTTGATCTTGAGAAGCAATATGCCTTATATGGAGCTCATCACAGAAACCCCATTAACTATTTCCTCCATTTGTTACTTCTTTGGCCTACCCTTTTCTCAGCTTTAGTTCTTTTGTACTTCACCCCAACTTTTTCTCAACTTGAATTCTCTTCATTTGGAAAAAACTTGAGTTTGAACTTTGGGTTCTTTTCTGCTTTGATTTATTCCTTGTTTTACATATCTTTGGATAAGAAAGCTGGTTCTTTGGCTGCTCTTCTTGCTTTTCTATCTTGGGTTGGTGGAAGTTTACTTGCAAGTCAACTAGGGTATTCTCTAGCTTGGAAAGTAAGTTGTTGTTTTGTTCTAAACCATGATTGTGTGTGTATGCTTAATTTGTTGTGTTGTTGCCATAGTTTTCCTTGATTTGTTGTATTACTTCAATCAATTTGCTTGAAATTTATTCTTGATTTGAGAAATTATCAATAAAGGGTTTATTGAGATTTAAATTGCTGTACCCAAAGCACTGTTCCATATAAACAGGTTATACCCTAAGCATTCTTATTTCACAGTAGTATATGACCTGCTTCTGAGATTAAAGATGAAGCTACCATCAGTTTTGTAGTTTATAGTAGTGGTTTAATGGTGATTGCAACTGTTTTATAACCAGGTAGTCTTGGCAACTCAATTGTTCGGTTTGACTGGACTAGTTATTGGGCATGTTTTTGAGGTAACTTTACCATAATTTTTGTTCAAATATGAGTTGTCACTTCTTTGTGTAAACTTCTCTTATTTATTCGATATTATGCAGAGACGCGCTACTCCTGTCTTGGAAAACCTTATTCATGTCTTTGTGATGGAATTGTTTTTTATTTTTCTTGAGGTAATCTGTATGTTTTCTCATGTTTAGAGTGGTTTATTTGAATTGAAGAGGAAGGCTCACATGTCGAGTTGTTGGTTGTTTCAGGCTCTTCAGACGTTTTGCAGTTATGAACCATACCCCGGTTTCAATGCTAAGGTTCAAGCAAAGATAAATGCTCAAATTAAAGAATTTCATGAGCCGAATCAGAAGAAAGTTTCCTAGTTTTTGGCTTAGATCAAGTGATGTGAATTGTGATACTGAGTAATTCATGTGTTGGCATAATCCTTAAGATGATTTGCATGTTTTAATTCATTCTTGGTATAGCGTCTGTACTTTTGTTATCTGCATTCATGTACACATTAAACCAACTATTAATCTGGGCTTGATAAACCTTTAGAAATATAGAACACTGAATGAATAAACCGAACATTGTGCTTGATTGGATCGATAATTTTAAATTACATACTTAGTCTTCTATACATACTCGATTACATGTCATAAACCTCAAAAATTGGCTTGCTAGACTTGATCCTTATCAAATTCAACCCGATGTAGAAAGATGTTGCAGCATCGCGAGCCGCATATTCAATATGTTTCTTGCTTAGTCTATCTGCATGCCAAATTTTATTAATCCACGTTAGCTTCTCCAAATCTACTTGAAGCACTTCTTTTGATAATTTTTTCAAACCAAGGTTCCCGTCTAAGTTCAGTTTCCACGAAGCTAGTAATCGGAGATCCATGTAGTTGGTTAAATCTAGTTCATAATCTTCCTTAAGTAGTTGAACATCAACTTCAATGCCAACACCGTAAAACGAGTTATGTGTATCCTTAAGAAAACTCACAAGAGATTCAGGGATATAATCTAAATGGTAAATCTGAAAACAAGGCAAGTTGTACCAACGCAAAGTTGTAACAATGCATAATGTTGTTTACCACCTTTTATTTGTGTAAAGTACTTCTCAATATCCAAACCAACCACAAGATTTTTATCTCCAGTTTGATGATAGTTATTTCGCACACGATTGATCCAATCTGCCATTGCATCACCTTTGTTTGTGACTGTTGTTTTGATCCTTCTCCCGTAAAATTCAACAAACCACAATCGTGCATGTCCGTTTGGTGCATACACTTGATTATCTAGTAATTGAGACCCATTTTGTTGTTCCCTTATTGTAGCAGTAGCAACCATTGTGTATGGTGAAAGTGTTTTCTTTCTCTTTCAAAACAATTACAAAAGAAGCAACCGTGAAAGTGTTTTCTTTCTCTTTCAAAACAATTACAAAAGGAGCACAACAAGCAGTACTAACTTAACCAACAAAGCAAATAACGTGAACTATTTATAGGCAATTATATTGGTTTTCCAAACTGACTATGAATTGCATAATGCAAATTTGCAACTTGGAATCTTGAGTGAAGTTGAAAACCAAGTCCAAACTGAAATCCACCACCTATAAGTTTTCAAGAACAAATTAACTTGTTTTTCTAATCAGACTTGGAAAACTATTGCACCTTGGAAACTATATATCAATTCCTGATCAAACTTTAGAACCTATTACATATTAGAAACTGACGTAAGTATGTACCTTCTAGAAAAGGTGTTTGTATAACTTTGAGTTATGTATTCAAACTGATTTGAGTAAGGCTGTGTTGTTCCAAACTAAGGCTGAGTAAGGCTGAGTTAAGTTTTCCTGATTCGAAAATACCACACCTGCAATCCTGAAAGAAGAATAAGAGTGGGGAACATGTGATTCTGAGAGGAGATTCAGATGAAGTAGCAGCTAGTACAAATATTAAGAGCGAAGAAGAAAAACGTCCACAAAAAAATGTATTTCGCAGTAAAAGATTGTATGAAGTTATTTGTACAATTTAATGACTAGTGGCTGCGAGTTAGTCAGATTGACAGCCTACAAAGAAATGGCATAAATATATCAGACATGTATTAAGCTAATACATGTGTAATCCACTGTTCTTCGATCACACATGTAATCCACTGTCAATACATAATTATCCGACTATCAGTGCACATACATATTTGCAAGGACATAGCCATCAATTGATCCACTCTCACCACGCTAAGTGGGACTAGGACCACCGACCACGCAGAGCTCACAAAAGTAGCATACTTCAGAGTCCCAAGTTTCATTTCCTGCAACTTAGGGGAGAAACATAATGCTTCATCTTCTTATGCGTCAGAAGTCCTCATAAAAGTGCCATCAGCCTATGACGCTATAAATGTTCAAAGGGTCATTGTTGAACTGTAATGAGATTGAGGCCAATATAAATAATGTTAGATTTGTTCCTAATGTTTTGAAGCAATCACCAGAACAAGGTTGTGACAGTCGTCAGTTCACATAGCACTCATCAGGTTTATATCACTTTGTTGTTAGGAACAAAGCTTTGATAAAGTTCATGGTCAACGGAATTGAAAGCACACAAAATCATAAACTTCAACCCCTCAGACGATTCCTTAAAGCATATTTACTCTTGAATTCAACTTAGGCTTCGACTCGAACAGGAAACTCATTAGCTCCTTGTTATCTGAATCAACTATGCTACGACCAGCTTCTTTCGTCACCCCTCTGTCATCCATCAACTTCCTTACCTTCTCCACGCTATCCCATTCACCTTTTGAGGCATATATATTTGAAAGCAACACATAGTCCCCACTTTGATCAGGTCTCATTGCCAAAAGCCGCTCATTTGCACGCTTCCCTAAAGTAACATTTCCTTGGTTCCTACAGGACCCAAGCAGAGTCCTCCAAATGATGGGATTGGGTTGGATTTCCATGCCGTCTACAAAGTCAAATGCCTCTTCCAGTAGCCCGGCGCGTCCTAGCAAGTCTACCATACATCCATAATGCTTGATGTTAGGTTCAATACCATATTTATTTTTCATTACGTCAAAGTACTGGCGACCCTCTATGACCATCCCACCATGACTACAGGCAACTAGCACGCCAACGAAGGTTATGTCATCTGGCCTCATTTTCTCCCTCTGCATCTCTGTGAACAAATTAATAGATTCATTTGCATGACCATGGAAAGCTAATCCTCCAATTATAGAATTCCACGTCGAAACATCCCTCTCTCTCATTCCCCTAAACACTTCTAGCGCTGTTTCAATGCTCCCGCACTTGGCGTACATGTCTATAAGTGCATTCCCTAGAAATAAACTTGAATGTTTTGAACCCTTCTCCATGATCGAGTGATGTATCCTCTGCCCAACATTCAAATCCCCAGAGTCTGTGCACGCAGACAACAGACATAACATGGTAACCTCATCGGGTTGTTCCCCAGCACATTGCATCTCTTCATATATCTCAAAGGCCTGCTCATAAGAACCACAATTTACATACCCAGCAATCATTGCATTCCACGTGACAACATCTCTCTCAGGTACCTCATCAAAAAGCTTCCTTGCACTTTCCATCTCCCCACGCTTCGCATACCCAGTAATCATTACATTCCAAGAAACCAAATCCTTTTCCGGCATTTCATCAAAAAGACTCCTAGCCATCTCCAATTCCCCACGTCTCGCATACCCAGCTGTCAAAGCTGACCAAGCTACCACATCACATTTCCCTGACCCTTCAAAAAGCATCCTCGCAACCTTCAATTCCCCACAATTGGCATGAAAATAAATAAGCGTATTCCTCACAAACGTATCCGATTCATACCCAAACTTCACAACTTTCCCATGAACCTCACACCCCATTCTTACCCAACCAAGCTTAGTACAAGCTTTAAGAAGAAACGGAAATGTATAACAATCAGGCTGTACACCCTTTATATCCATTTGGGTATAGAGTGAAACAGCTTTTAATGGCTTATAACTCTGAGCTGAACCTCTAATCATAGTATTCCACATGAAAAGATCTGGTTCAGCAATTTGTTCAAATATCTTATGAGCATAATCTATACTTCTTGCAATTAACATTGCACTCGTAAATATAAGTTCTCTTAAAGCAGCACGATTGGAATTAAAACCATTAACAATCATTGAAGCATGGATTTGCTTCAATGCTCGAATGTTTGAACAATTATCCCATAAATTTGACCGTTGGCGACCGTTGGAAGAGCGGTTAATCGTTTTTCTAATCATAAGTAACGATTGAAATTCTAATCGGATCAAGAAAGCAATACAAAAGGTAACCCTTTATCGGGTTCGGGTCGGGTTTCTTGTCGTCATCAAGGCCCAATATTTGTTAATTGCAAAAAAGGCCCCCAATAGTTAATGGGCTATCTACAGTTGTGCTTTTTCATGGCTGCAACAAGCCTCCCATACAATGCAAATTGTGTTCTCTGCTGCAGACCTGAAGTAATGTTCGCGGGTGGTCAACCTGACTTCTAGTATCATCATCTAAAGGTTTTACCAGTTGAGCTCAGCTGCCACGTATATTTTAAAAATTCGTGGTGGTGGTGGTGAGATTTTTTTTTTTTTTTTTTTTCTAATCACCGCGTACCACTTGGCTCTCTATCCCCACCAATCCTCCTTAAGCTGCAATATTTTATTGGGCTTAATAGTGATCGGGGCCTAAAATTAAGGATCCTGACTCATAAAGCACATGCAAGGAGGCTTCAATACAAATTTCTTTACATCACACCATCAATCAAGATATCGACCGGAGTTTAGTCGTTGAACGGACAGTTTAAAACGTCTAATCACAAAACTTTTATTTCTTTCATTTTCAGGTGGTCGCATCTGATACTTTATTGATCTTCTATTAACATTATTTTTCTCTTTAAATTAATTTAGGCCCCCTTGAAGTAGACTTGGAAGATATTTCTATTTTAAGTACCTACTTCTACAGTAAAAACCATTAGGATAGAAAGTGATAGCATGTTTGAAATGTCATTAGGAATAAAATCCCAACTGGTACTTCTTCAAAGGTTCCATGGAATATAATTAAAAAGTTCCATAATCCAGCAGTTTTCAACTTTCACAGCTCACTATAAAATGTTAATAATAATTTTATTATGTTAATGCTGGCACTTGATTATAATTTCTTTGATCATGTGATTATTGAGTGGACTACACCAAATGTACTTTGCAAGACCAAAGGTACATGGTTACTTGAGGGGCATTCTAGCTATCTTATAATATTGATATGTATGTAAATTGTTGTATTACTTCATGGATTAGTGGTGGCTAATTACCACTTTAAAGCCCATAGTTTGAATTAAATATTAATACATATATTTTATGGAAGGGTCAGTTCTAAAAATTCCATTTCAAGAAAAACTGATTGAATATGTCGACAATACAAAATTTTAAAAACTAAAAAAAATATACTCAGGATCAAATTACAGATGTAGAATGTGATACTGATTGATCAGTCTTGTCCAATTAATAATTGTCTTGTATACTCCATATATGTCTTTATCAAAATTATTCATAAAATGATCATTTATTTCCATTGCCCTATTCAACCAACATACCCTCAATTTAGTAAAATCAGGAAAAAAAAAGAGCTCAAATAAGATATTTTTAGATGAAACTAAACCTCATAGACTTGTATGATCTAAACTGATAAATATATGAAAATTAAGAATGATTAGAACAAACCACCTCAAACCTCATCATATGTGATAGTTTTACTTAGGACTTAGGAGGACTGTTCACATTTACATGCAATATATGAATATCATTAAGTAGATATGGGTAGAAATTTGTCTTCATTATATTTTTAGTATGAATAGTGTGCTTTATCTTCATGAAGATGATAATGATGAAAGGTCTTTATACCTTGTTTGTAAAGTGGAGATAAGGTCATAAGGATAAGATGAGTTAGTTTCCTTCTGTAAGTAGTATTGTTGATAATGGTAAACTTTATCTATTTGTGTACTTTCTATTGATAATGCAGATCTAGAGCAGCAATGTTTGTATTGAATGAATGATACCAATCAAAACATTCTTTCAAATTATTGCAATACCAACTGCAACTAATGGACCTCTGCAACTCAATCCATCTTTCAAATTTTCCTCAAAGTAATTATTTTCCTATATATATACTCCAATGCATTTATATATATACTTGTTTTCTTTCTAGAATTTTTTTTTCTTTTTCCATGAGAGAATTTACTAGCTAGTAGTCTACAGTCTAGTATGGATGACAAACAGACAAAAGCACTATAAGGACATGAAATATATAAATGAAGATGATTTAGTCTGTTACTTGTTGTCTGTACGTTCAAACAGAATGTTTTGTTTTGAAGGGGCCTCATTCTTTAAGTTTATCATAAGCAATGCAACAGTGTTCATCGTTTCCGTCTTTTAAACTTTGTTTTTTCTGACCAAAGAGTGCACTTGTTGGCTTTAAACATTGAATTATTTGCAAAGAAGTATGGGCAAAAGTTGTCTTTATAGTTACGCGTAAAACATGGTCCTTAACAAAAACATTGAACTTGCACTACATTCTTCTGACTTTATTTAACAAATTTTTCTCCTAAAACCTGCAAATCTTCAACACAGACGAGCAATTATATACATGAAATTGTGGAAATTGCTGGGAAATTACACAGGGAATCTCCTTGTTCATAGGAAGCATATACTTTTTTGTCAATAATCAATAATACATGCCATCTTTTTCATTTGGATAAGATCTGCTCTCTAGGCATTTTACTTACTGATCTCATATGGTCTGACCTTGTTGATTAATTATCGATAAATTTTATTCTATAAACTTTTTTATTATTAAAATAAATTTATAAAATTATTGAATATTAGGAAAAATCTAACACATCACTGAAGTCAGCATACTGTATGTAATTGTAATCCTCTTGTTCTGCTGGGCCAGTAGTGTTCTATAACTAGTAGGGGACAGTCAGACCACAGAAGTACAGAACCCCTCTTCTCTGTGTCCAACCTTAAGTCTTAACAACAAATATGTTTTATTTATTTTTTTTGATAGAACAACAAATGTGTGGATCATGTTTCTCATATTCTATTTATGCTTTGAGACACCATAGATAATGTTCTCAGGTTTTCTTCCCTTTTGAATGAAAATGGCCTAAAGATCCTTTTAAAATCTTATCAGCTTATACACAATATATAATATTTGGCCTAGTTTTCAAATCAAATTCTGATGATTCACACCTTTTGATTCACAATTCCGAATCTTATTATTGAATTTTAAAACAAAACTAAATCATTATTAGCCCCACCTTAGTACCAATTACTCACCTTCATTTTAGTAATTGATATAGACATTATATTTTCAAATTAAAAATTAAAAATTAAAACAATAAGCTTTCAAACAAAAACCAGATATAGCTGAGATACATGGTTGTTATAAATTAAACCAACCAAGATTTACCACATCACACAATCTCAGATCTCATTATCATATATAATTGGTTGGTTGCAACTCATAGTCTATGGTATGCAATATTATATCAACACTAGTGTTTTTCTTCTTATTAAGACCCAAGGTCGGCTGAGGAAAATTTGTCCTTTAGTCTAAACTTTTTGCATTTTAATTCCTAGAGATATTAAAATGAGCATTCAATGGTCCAGATACTAGAACTATGAATCCCATATGTCATGAACATGACATCTAAAAGAATAAATAATATTGTATTTTAATTAAGTAAATGAAAGAAGAAATCAACAAAGAACCAAATACTTCAACTGTTCAAATCAGAATGGTATTCAAATATATAATTTTGTGGCTAAGTTTGTATTTCTAATATTTTTCATTTTCTTTTTGCCATCTGTATTTTGTTTGGTAGATATGACATGGCTCTATATTGGTTTCCTATCCACCGAATATTTGCATATAGTCATTTTCCCATAATTTTTTTTGTACATCTTTCTAATTTTCTACTAATTATAAAACAAAACTCAAATTATTTCCATTTTTAATAGCATATTATGTGGCAAAATACAGACCGCATGATCGATTCTAAGGGGATAAATTAGGTGAATGTGATCGAACATTTGCCACGTCTAAAATAATTCAATCAAAATAGTGCTTGTTTTGTTTAACAACAAAATTTGGTATTCCATGACATCAAAATAGTACTGTTAAATTAAGACCTTTGCATGAAATATTCAAAAATAATTTAATTATTATTTATAAATTAAAATTACAAAACTTAATTCAAATGTTGACCATCAGATCATTTCCGGAGATCTTCATTTTGCCTAACTCTTATAATAATCAAAGTCTCCACCTTACTTTGCGGGCTTTTAGACGAATCATATTAAGCCACGTCATCTAATTTTGTCGTGACTCTATGTCGGAATATTGGGAGCAGGACCCACACTTGCCAGCTCAGCATCATCTATGGTTAATAGTCAACCCTTGGGTTAGCCTAAGTTTGGTTTTATCTTTCCATCAACAAATGTAAAGATGACACGTGGAAGTGATTAGTTAGATTCTAAAATAGTTGCGGCGGCACTGTCAATTATTTTTGTCTTTATACAAACGTGGCGGGATATGAATGCTGACTGCTGTTAAAATATTGTTGCCGTTGGATTATTATGGTTACGTGTACGATTGAAATTTCTCACATACGGTTGACAGATCCACGTGTATGATGATAATTTCATCTGTTCTTGAAAAGGAAAGATTACTTTTTCTACACTAGTGTTGATTAAGAAATTTTGCTTTTATGTTTGGAAAATAAAAATCTTATTTTGTGGTTGACCTTAATACCCTCATTATTGTTATATTTTTCAGTGTGAGTGGAGGGTATATTAGACATTGGGATACATTGGCTGCAAATGATATGAACAAATAATCTTTTTCAAGAGGTATGATGTGTAGGGAATACGGATTCTTACACCTAATCTATTTGTTGTTATTTACATCTAAATTATTGCATCCCCGTTATTCACTTTAATAATGCAATAACTTGATGTGAACTAATAAGAATTATCAAAATTTATGCAATTTATTATGCTATATTTAGATGATAATTGTGTATTTAAAATCCGTATTTATTCGATCATTGTATTACGTACACGCCTGTGATAATGCCAAATGCATGTTTTTATAATTTACATGAGTTTTATACAATATTGATCGCTAAAGTCATAATCGAATACACTCATTTGCTTGATTATATTCTTACCTGCCTAGAATGCAATTTATTTGATAACAATGCATTTGCTTGCCTAGAATGCAATCTATCTGATAACAATGATATGTTTTGTACATTTGCATAATTTTTTCTAGGGATTTACCTTAAGTCCGAAGTGTGTAAGGTTTTGGATTTTTCACAATATTGTACGTACGAACGAGGGTGATATTCTCATTTTATAAACTGTTCAAAAATGTATTTTATATTTGAGAGAATGGTATAATTGTGTTAGAATTGATATAATTTTTGGCACCAAATTCACGAGTGCAGTGCTCGTAAAATATCATTCACAGTGTCAACTATAAGAACACTTTGATTTACTCATTAAATTGATGTAATATTATTTGAGTACATTATAGGGGGACCGAATCATAGCTAAGATGTTACTTCGTCAATTAGCTAGTCTAAATACAAAAATTAATGCTTAATACATCATTTACTTGAAGTAGTTAGTACTGACAAAATCACAAAATCCTATCCTTTTAGGTGTGTAGTTATAAGTGTGAATACTTCAACCTAAATCTTTCTCAAAATATAAAAAGTATTCCCAAGGATTATTACCCATTGCTCAATACGACACGTGTCACAAACAAACTGAGAAAAAAAGGAATGAATATGAAAACTATAGCATATAAATTACAAAAGAATATTGTTTTTCTGTTTCAAAATGGAATGAAAGTTGAGTCATATTAGCCATTTTTATGAGTAAAAAGGACTTTATACTAAATTTTGAAAAATATTCATGTTTGCTTTTGTAATATTATTTGTGTTAAGGAAGTTGGTATTGTGATAAGAAGTTTGGTGGGATGACATTTTTCCACCATAAAAGATCGAAATAAATAAGCTTAGTATTTTGTTTTTTTCATTTCTTTGGAAAAAACATGTCGCAACCATATTTATCATTTACAAAGCATATATAGTGCATTCTTTTCGAATTCTTCATGGATGGTGATGAATTTCGAATTCTATTGAGTCATTTTGAAAATCGTATAAAACATTATCTATATAGAAATTCCAACGATTGAATGAACACAAGTTGTTCATCCTATGGTATTAAAAATTATTGTTTTCGTCAATGAATAGATTAGGTCAAAAGTATATACAAAACTATAAAAGTAAACGGTGAAAAATAAAAGTACAGTTTTAATCAAATGGTTAAGGATCATCGATCAACATATGCCGGCAAAAATGTTAATGAAATGAAACAAAATAAAAAATATATAATAATACTAATATGACAATAAAGACAGCTAACAAATTAGTAAAAAAGAAATTCTTTTAAAATGAAATGAACTATTAATAATTTCTATTTATTCTAAATTGATTAATTGTATTAATAATTTCTATTTATTAATGAGGTTTGTTTTCACTTTTCAGTTATTTATACTGACATACAATGATACAAAGAACTGAAGAAACTGTGTCTTGGTGAAATGTATTTGGTCAAATATGAAAAAAGAAAATGTAATTTACAGAAAAGTTAAAAGAGAACCAAAACCACCTACTTGGCTGCCTTGCAAACCACGTTTCTTTCTTCCATGAATCAGTATTTAAAGCAGGGTTCTGTTCCTCAGCACACTTTTTTTTTAACAGCTTCTTTCAATTTCTTAGTTGAGAAACTTTCTTTTTAGTTAATGGCTTTCTTCTTTCTTATTAAACCTTAAAAACCTTTCTTCTAAACCTCTTCATATTATCTATTTGAGTTTTTTTGTTAAGGTTTTAGAGATTTAGTGGTATTTGATTCATACCCTCTTCTTAATTTAGCTTGTTTTATTGTGTTCAAGATTCAAATTAGCTAGTGGTTTTTTATTCAACTTTTGTGAGAAAAACAAGGTTGAAGGTATTAGTTTTGAAAAAGATGGAGAACATTTCTAACTTACAAGGTAAAGGAGATGAACAGATGGATTTGCCTCCAGGTTTTAGATTTCATCCAACTGATGAAGAGCTTATCACTCACTATCTTTCTAAGAAGGTTACTGATAGTTGTTTTAATGCAAGAGCAATTGGTGAAGTTGATTTAAACAAGTGTGAGCCTTGGGATTTACCATGTAAGTGAAATTTAAACCCAATTTTCTTTCGTGTTTTTGTCGATTTTTCTCTTGTTTTTTGACATTTTTTTTTGTTTTTTTTTTTTATATGAAGGGAGAGCTAAAATGGGAGAAAAAGAATGGTATTTCTTCTGTGTAAGAGATAGAAAATATCCAACTGGTTTAAGGACTAATAGAGCTACTGATGCTGGTTACTGGAAAGCTACAGGGAAAGATAAAGAGATTTATAGAGCAAAAACACTGGTTGGAATGAAGAAAACTCTGGTTTTCTATAGAGGAAGAGCACCTAAAGGTGAAAAGACTAATTGGGTTATGCATGAATACAGACTAGAAGGAAAATTTTCTCTCTACAATCTCCCCAAAACAGCTAAGGTAGTCTTATATCTCTATCTCTCCTCTGTTTTTTTACTCTGTTTTCTTATGTTCTGTTTGGTTATTTTGATACTTAATGTCTTTCGTTCTTTGCAGAACGAATGGGTACTTTGCAGAATATTTCAAAAGAGTTCAGGTGGGAAGAAAATACATATTCCTGGTCTGACAAGATTGAGTTCCTTCGACGATGAATTAGGTCCGTCGCTTTTACCACCATTAATGGATCCTTCTCCTTACAGCTCTAAGAACAAACCTATTGTTACTTCTGAGGTAACAACAAATCACGTGACCTGCTTCTCCAATTCTATGGAAGGTCAGAAAAACCAAGAAGAGATGATTGATTGTTTCAATTCTTCTCTTTTTTCTGCACCAACAATAAATAATAATCCTTCTGATAATCTCATTCAACCTTCATTTCTATTCTCCAAATTCTCTCTTCCAAACTCAATTTACTCATCTCAATCTCATTCCAATCTACCCAATTTTCAATACCAAGGTTCTAACTTCATTCAAGATCAAACTATATTAAGAGCTTTGTTAGATAACCATGGATCAACAATGAAACAGAGTTGCAAAACAGAGAGGGAGATGATTAGTATTTCACAAGAAACAAGTCTTACTACTGATATGAATACTGAAATCTCTTCAGTTATGTCAAATCATGAAATGGGTCGACAATCTTTCCATGATCAACAAGACCCTTCTCCTTCATCTGATCCGATTGACCCGTCTTACGATTGTCTCTGGAGTTATTGAAGATATCAAGCAAATTTAGAAGAAAGACAGAATGATTTTTCATTTTTATTAATACTACTATTATCATTATTATTGTCTTTGATTGATAGTGTGTATGTTATGTGTATGTATAGATTTTCTGAATCCAAATAAGATTCATAGAACAAAGGTGACATTGTCTTTGTACTATAGTCTATATAAGAAATTATTCTCATATTACTTATGTTTTTTTCTGTTGCTTCATTCTCATTACTTGGATTCTTCAATCAAGCTGCAAGGTAAGACAGAAACACAGCAACTCAGCAAGAGTGCTTTCATGACACGGCATTTGTGGTTCATTTTTTGAAATTTTTTACACCCCTAAATTTGGAGTATATTTCCTACATTTGCGCTATTCGCAGGAGGTCAACAAGCAATAGAATCAAATTATATGAACATTTACAGCAACGTTTTAGAAATTTATCATATTGTTCGCATAAATGTATCCAAACTATGTGGCAAACAAGATCTATTTGGTGAATATTTGATCTTAGTATGAATTTATTACATTATTAACATCCACTCTTGTGGATTTTAGTGTTTGTATATGATCAACGACATGAGTTGCACTAGTTTATATATTTGAATTGCAATATATATCTTTCAATATATTGGGTCCTTAGCTTTGTGTTTTATACACTGGTTAGGTTATGTAGGGATGAAACAGCCCCACAGTTTAATTTGTAATATTATTTAAGAACAAGCTTAATGCAGCTTAGATAATTAATAGAGTTTCGGTTCATCAGTCTCGATCGCACGTGATTGTTCTAATAATTGTTTTTAGAAAAGAAATTTTATATCATTTGGATTCAATCAATTCGTTAATGAGAATAATATTGCTGATGTATTCTTCTTTGATCGTCGTTTACATATCGCTCTCTTTGTGAATTTTTAAAAAAAATTATTTTGTTAGGCCACCAACTAATAACTTACCAATGACATGATAGTGTATTGTGAGAAGTTTAATTTTCTGAGAAATAAAGTATGCATATAATTATGTAAGTCTGAAGACTTTTTGGAGATATTTTCATAATCCATAGATCAAAATTTTCGTTGCAGCGAACTCAGTATCACCGAAAACATGTAAGCAAGATGTTTAATAAATCAGATTGACTTGCAGATTAATAGTTTAATTCTTTTCAGAATAATGATGACTTTGAATCCTCAAAGTAGATTAAAATTATGTTCTTTTAAGTTCTGCAATGAAGATAATCTTTGACAAGTCGAGCTCAGTAATATCAAGCGCAGTCGACAACTAGGTAGAGTCTCTAACCGGCCATTTTAGTGTTCGTCTTTCTGCGTATTTCAACTGGTGGAATTGGTCCCTTCATGGGTTCTTGCTTCTTAGCGCAGTTTTTTGCCTACTTAGATACCACCCTTTCAAATATGTGTAGCTACTGCAGGTATTTCTTGGTGAAATTCAATGGTGATATATACGTACGTTAAGGAACAAGTTGAAGCCACAACAGTATGGGATAAAGTGCTAAACCGATGACTTCATGTTCAGTTAGGGTGGAAACGAGGAATTAGGGGTTAGATAGATAGAACACTTGCATGGGGGGTTGTATTTATGCGTAATCACATAGTATATTGACATAGATATATACGACCATCACTCTGAAGATTACACTTGTTTATTCTAAAAATTCAAAAGAAAAACATGTGAAATTGATTTAAATTTTCTCAAGTTTGAAAACTTCTCTTCTTTTGTTGGTTTCTCACGTTTGAAAATCAGTTTATTTTGTTATAATATATGCGAGAAGATCGAGTTCATTCACTTTCCTGAACTGGTTGAAGTTCTAACTGTACTTTGATAATACCTGCACCTAATAAAGCTTCTTACTTAGATACGTATGTTCATTCAATTAAGGGAAAATTGGCGATAACCCCCCACATTATGGTCACTCTTGGTAAGAACCCTCTTATTTGTCCATTTTTGACGTTAACCCCCCAACCCTCCACTTCAGCAATTTATTTGCCCACTATACCCCTGTCACATATTATTTGACTAAACCCCCCAAACTTAAGTAACAGAAGTTCAGTAACAATCGTTAATCTCTGTTAACGGAACATATATTTGTGAAAACCCCCTAATAGTTAAAAACTTAAAAACAAAAGTAAAATCAACTCCCACCTACCTGATCAACGTGTACTGGTAGGTGAGAGTAAATTTTATGTTTTTGGTTTCCACATTTTTTACTTTTCGGGGGGTTTAGGCAAATAGAAGTTCTGTTAACGGAGTTAACATCTGTTAGTGAACTTCTATTAATAATAAATTAGGGGGTTTACTCAAATATAAGGGGTCGTGGGTAAACTGGGCAACGCAAGGTATAATTTAAGGGGTTGGGGGGTTAACGCCAAAAAATAGACAAATGAGGGGGTTCTTGCCAAGAGTGACCATAATGTGGGGGGTTATTGACAGAATTTCTTTCTAGGGAAATATTTTTTCAAGAGAAATTATGAACTTAAGATTTTCTATACTTTAACATGAAAAGGTAGTAGTTGTACTGTGTACTAACATGAATATAATGAATAATGAAATGAAATCTGTGTTTGGTATAGATTGGTAAAAATCTGCGTATAGCTTCGAAAACTTGGGTTGAAAAAAATGAGCATATAACTTTGCTTTCACCCCATATGCTTTGACGATGATCGCTCAGTCAAACTCAGGATTGCCAAGTGAGCAATAGAGTTGTGTGCTTGTTTGGGATGAGAGCAGCTGATCTAGCATGAATGGGCACGGGTCATCAGCTAGAGACCAACCGATACACTTCAATATCTGTGATGCACATTCATTCCAAAGGTGTAAAGCACATTTGACAGTTTATAAATTATAATAGACGTCGTAACGAGTTTGTTCTTTGCAATCTCACTGGTTACAGATATTTTGTTTTTAGAGTGTTAGAATTAATTTCTAGACCAAAAAATTTCCTTTTTCATAAGCAAATTTATCTTTAAGTTGTATCAAGAAGAGTTAAATGACATAATCGCCCTTGAAAAATAAATATAGCAAAATATCAAAAGGTTATACATGTCAATTCCAGATCCTGAAAGATTGGGAAAAACAAGTGTCATTCACGAATCTCTATAAAGATTAGGCCAAATAACGGTCGACACGTAAGGATATGGAACATACTTGAGTACTTTCCTTTCTCCAACAAAACGACAAAGAATTCAGGTTTTTTGGTGACGTTAATGAGAAATGACGTTTTAGCATCATCTAATGAAAGTATGCCACGTCATTTAATTCGATGTCTGCAGTAGGTTACTACGTGGCAGAATATTCGGGTGGGGGTGCCCATATCCAGTTGGAAGTTTGCTTACGTGGATGTCAATAACACGGCTGAAAAGATATTCCATCCAAGACTCTGCTTTGAACTGAACTGATGAATCATGAGTCTTTTTGAGAGAGGCAGGTTCATGAAAGAAGTCAAGAACTCAAAAGCATTTTTGGAAACATTTTTTTGAAAGTTACTTCCTGAAAAGGAAATATATATGAGTTAAATTAAATGGTTCCATCAATCTACAGAAGTTCTCAAATAGTATGTCCTTAATCCTTTAATCCTTGAATGGATGTACAGATATTATTTTTGTTAATCAAAAATTTTCATTGGTGATCGAGAGACGTGTTAACGTTTAACACGTCTCTCTGGCCCAAATGTAATTTGAACCAGTTTTAATAAGACTTGTGTTCAACTGTTCAACTACATTTGTGGTCTACATTAAAAACTTATAAAAATATATTTATGGATTTTTTTTTATTTTAAGATATAATATATATTTTTTTCAATCTGTTATAAGCAACATTCTAAATTGTACCAAATTGCTGATGATGTAATGATTAATTATAAGCTAAAGATTATGGTGGCTTCATGCTTACATACCTAAACTAAGGTCATAATTATTTTTAAGTTAGGTTATTCTTAGCTAATGACATCATTATTACCAAAAGTATACGCAATTATTTAAGCTGTCGACCAACCTTAAAAACCCTTGAGTTTCAAGTTAAGCACGTCCTAACTTTCTGTTTAGTCCCTTAAACCGAAATTCATTCTGTTTTTTTGTGTTTTTTTTTTAATGCCCATAAAAATTAAAATCTAGAATAAACAGTGACAGATCACAGTATAATGACAGTGACACGCTCATGTCATTGGATAACCCTAAACTAGAATGTTTATTATTCCTAAGTTATACCTTAAATCCTTAGATTAAGACTAGTATATATATATATATAAGACTGTAATGAGATGCACGCCTAAAAGAGATATTGCCCTAATCCCATATACAACAGGAATTCGAACAACTCAATTTATGTACACTCCGATCCCTTGTATGCATGGTTGTGTAGGGGATAATTAGGTTAAAATGAAGTCCCCAGTTTTCGCATTACAGTACGTCCCCAGTTTTGGCAACATAACGAAGATAAGCTCTTTACTGTTAAGTCTTGCTACTCATACTTGGTGAGCCTTGATGAGAGGCGCTCTTCTCAACCTTTCGAGTTTCCATTTAAAGTGGTGTGGGAGCCGAAAATACCTATGAATGTCAAGTTCTTTTTTGGGGGCTTAATGTGGAACAAGACCTTGACGATTGATAAGTTACAAAGAAGGGGTATGGTTTTAACAAACAGGTGTGAGCTTTGCAAGAGAGATTCTGAATCCACCAATCATCTTTTCATATCTTGTAGTGCGACCAAGGAAATTTGGCGCATCTTGACCTCTGTTACTGTGCGGGCTGTTGCTGAGTTTCAATCCTTGGAGACCCCACAACAGCTGCTAACTGGGTGGCCTCCCCTTAATAGGCATGGTGTTCAGGCTAAGGTATGGAATATCTTGCCATATGCAGTCATGTGGTGTTTATGGCGAGCTCGAAACAGCTTGATTTTTCAGGGCACACCCTTCACGATTCCTAAGACGGTGATTGCAATCAAAGCTACTGTGTGGGCATGGTTGTTGTGTGATCAGGCTAGTGCGGGGTTGAGGGATGAATCATGCTTCAGAGATCTGCTGAGTGATTGGACCAGATTTATGCATGAATTATCGTAACCGGTTTGGCTTAGGATGTCCTGTTACTGTATAGAGTTGTGCAGTTTTCTGAAAGCCTGGGTGTAAGGTAGAATTGCGAGGGTCTGTCCTCCTGTGGTACTGAGAACTGGAGGGCTCTCAGGCACTGGCAGCAAACAGCAGATGATGAAGGTTCCTGATTGAAGGGGGTCCGTGCAACAGAAGCTCGGGGTTTGGTCTCGCGTCTCAAGGTACACTATGCACCATGCTCTGCTGCTGCACTACTTATTAGTGCTATAAGGGGTAAGGGTTTGAATGGGATTTGGAATTCTGTAAATAGAGGTTTGTCTCTATGGGTAGTGTCAACCTGACGGTACCTTGTGTACGCTGTTCAGGCAGTGTAAGTGGATTGAGTGAATATACTTCTACATTTTATCAAAAAAAAAATATATATAATGTGATATATTTGTGATATATGTATTGTGTAGACTAAGTGAGGTGGCGAATCCGAAATCCCATCATGATATTTGTAAATGTAGGTAAATTTGAGTGAGGGCAAGTCGGAGAAGATGATCGGAAAAATAGAGGGGGAGGAAATAGATTTATAAAAATGGCTGAGCTATCTTGTTTAGATGGTTGCCTACGTATCTGAGAGTGACCAAGTCCCAGAATCAAGCCTACGTAGTTCATATATATAGGTGATTGGGACAACGGATAGCTCATTAATTGCTTAACGGTGTGGTCAATTAATGAGCGGATATTTTGGATCTGAAAATATATTGTAACTGGAGAGGATCAAAACGTATGGAGTTTGAATAGGGACGATGGAGGTCGAGTAAAAATGGGTTCACGTCGAGTGAGCTCGAGTAAAAATGGGTTCACGTCGAGTGAGAGCATTTTAGGTCGGATGACATTTGGGAGTTGTGGTCATTGAATAAGCTCGAGTAGAAATGGGTTCATGTCGAATGAGCTTGAGTAAGAAATGGCTTAAGTCGAGTGAGCTCGAGTAAAAATAAGCTCACGTCGAGTTAATGGGTATATACAATATTTATATATATGTAGTTATTCATGTTCTTGAATAATTATAAATTTGTTGTTTTGTACAATATACATGGTCTTGAGGAAGTCACCATCATACACATAAGAATTAGCTAGGAATAAATATTGGTATATATTTGCAGTCAGATATGGTTGATGCACAGGCAAAATCATGAAATATGGCGCATTACACGTGTCATTTGGTTGTCATGATGCGCTTTGTGACGATAGGTTGGTGTAAAGGAACAAGATCAATAGCATTCACTGTGATGAAATTTCTGCCAATTATGTCTATAAGGTGACGATTGATATTTTTGGGAGTGAAATTGATTTTGTTTAAGATAACATAACAGGTGTGCTGATTTTTTGGGAGTGAAATTGATTTTGTTTAAGATAACATAACAGGTGTGCTGATCAAGAAGTTGTATTTCTTTCATTTTCAGTCCTTCAATTTTTGTTTTTAGTGGAAAGAATGAGATGTGTAAACCGTTGAAATTGCATACTTTACACATCTTTATTTGATTTGGATGATTGTATTCTTGCATCATTATTTTCTAATCTCTCTATCTATAAGGTGGTTATTTGTTATAATCTGTATTTTGTTATAATTTAAGCTTCTTCCAATTTTAATACATACATTAATATTCTTCTTAATTAATATATATTGCGTATTTGCGTATAATATAACTAAAATAAGTAGAGAAATACATTGTGTTTTCGTGTGGGATATGATGTTTGTAAATTTAATCATCTAGAAATGCTTAAATACTCGATTTCACATACTTGCTAATTAGTAACATAATTAAGTTGTGTGTTTGGATACTAAATTCGAGTAAATTAGGTCATTTATATAAAATCACTAGAAAAATCTTTTATACCATACAATGGAAAATAAAAATATATATATATAAACCCTAGCTAGTTAGCAAATTTAATTGTTTTTCCATATACATACCTTCAGATCGATCACTATCTTATATTATATAAATATATCCACATTTACAACTTGATACTGAATGCTCTTCTCTCCACTTATCCTTAATATTGACATTTGACCTTTAATTTCATTATGTTCGAAACAACAAACTTCTTCTACCACCACCACCTATCAAGAACAAAAGAGAAGGTGATAAGAGATTATTGGCATAGACTTTGATAAAAACCTTTAGTCAACTGTTACCACTAGTGATTTTGAATTCAAGAAGTAGGTAATTTGATGACATATATGGTAACAAGGACTATCACTGTATGATGTGCACGTGCTCCTTTGACAAATGTTATTGACTAATTTGATTCCAGATTTCAGAATTTCTCAGTAGAGTTGATAGTTGAACTAATTAACTTGTTTATATATATATGCTCAATGGAGAAATTTTGTACATAGAATTATTTAATTAATTCGCTTCTCATAAGTCGAATGTATAATATTGAACCCCTTATCTGCTCATGAAAGAGATGCATAATCATTGACCCAAAAGGTGAATATGCTCCTAGGACTCCTAGCTAGCTAGGCATCATAATATCAAAGATATGATAATTTAGGGAACCTTGTACACGAAAGCGACCTAGCTAGCTGAAGCATATCGTTGTAGCCTCGTGGGGATGGTAACCTGAATGCAATGCTTCGCTCTCGTTGGTACACTAAGCTCGGCATTAAGAGTATCGGACAGATAAGAGTTTTGAAGAGAAAAGGTCGTTCTTCAAGTTTCAACATTTCTTCAAATATGAAATTTGGTGGGAAAAAGTGTCCAGGATATGGACTGGACTGTTCAGTAAAAACCAAATTCGTGGGCTGACTAATCGTTTGTGCTAATCCATCTTCAGCAATCAGCAGTAATCTTCAGATTGGATTTTGAATTACTCTGTGGGCCTAGGGTGTATTTTGGACTTTTGGGCCTACACATGTTAGATGTGTAAAGAGTGGTTAATTTAGCGCCCAAAACCAAACAAGCATTTTTTTACCCTTTGCATGGGTTTCACTGTTTTGCAGCATGCAAACTCCGATATGACCTGAAGTTAGGTGTGTGTAGTTAAGTAGTTTTATCTTAAGCTATGTGCCTATGCCTATGCTGTTTCCATTTCTATCTTCTTTTTTGAAGATTGTGTGTACCCATATATTTTTTTTGAAGATTGTGTGTACCCATATATTCGAGCTCACAATGACATCACTTAACCAGCAATCACCACCCTTTCCTACATATCGAGCTACATCGACGTCAAGCTTATTTTCATCGAGCTCATCCGAGTTCAAGTCTATTTCCAACGACTTGGCCCGCCCGACATGCAGTACAAGTCATACTTCAACTTGGCTCAACTCGATGACTCATGAGCTCGTGTGGCGGTTTCAATCAATGCCAACAATTATAAGATAAATACGAAATATTCTCCATTATTATTTGTCCGTTATCTGTCCGTTACCAAATCAATGTGATTTATATCACATGTGTTCAATTGTAATTCCCTATCTATATAAAGGGACATATTTCATGTAAAAGGGACAAGCTCTCTCTAGCTCCTCTCTTCTCTTCTCATATCACATCAATAAGAAAATATTCATCTCCCCCGTGGACGTAGGCACCATTGCCGAACCACGTAAATCATGTGTTCATTTTACTTATTTTATAATTATCTCGTTCCTATTTTTTATTTTATGTAATGTATTTACATTGGCGCCGACTGTTTGTGATCGAACAAAAAGTTGCGTATTCACCATCAACAAAATCAATATGTTGAGGATTCCGACTCACAAATACAAGAACTCGCAATTGTCAATTGGGGGCTAATCAGTTTAATGGAGCGATTCACTCTCAACAGAAGAAACATCATCGTCATCTTCCGTTGAAAATCGAATTCATTTGTAAATCAACACATCGATCTTACTGGGACTCCCAACCAATAAACAGTTTTTTATTATGAGTTGGGGCTAGACAATTCAAAAAGAATAATGGATCACCATCTGCAAATTCACATTTCAGTTTCTTCCGGTATATGATCAGTAAAGAAACTTGGAACATCATCTCTTTGTATGTGCAGGTCACCCGAATACGACCTCACTCCCCATGAGCTACTTCTGCACATATTTGCCACATTTCTTTCACTCGTTTGCAATTAAAAGTACAAACGACGTCAGCACATCACCTATAAAAATTGAAACACGAGGCATCAAGCCCTCTCGATCAAAACGAGGCATCAATCCCTATCGATCAGAACGAGGCACCAAGCCCTCTCGATTAAAATGAGGCATAAAACCCTCTTGATCAAAACGAGGAATCAAACCCTCCCGATCAAAACGAGGCATCAAGCCCTCTCGATCAAAATGAGGCATCAAGCCCTCTCGATCAAAATGAGGCATAAAACCCTCTCGATTAGAACGAGGCATCAAGCCCTCTTGATCAAAACGAGGTATCAAACCCTATCGATCAAAATAAGGCATCAAGCCCTCTTGATCAAAACAAGGCATTGCGCCTTCTCATGCAAAAAACAAATCGAACAAGTCATTGTTCCCTTTAAATCAGAAATAAATTTAATAAGGCATTGTCCCTCTCGATCAAAATGCGGCATCACGTTCTCTCTATCAAAATGAGGCATTGCCATAGCTCAATTCAACCAATTGGTATTTGAGGACATGTCTCATTTCCATCCAAATCGAACTAATTCCATTAATTACACTACTTTCGTTCGATCTGAATGAAAATGGGCTATGTGTGTACCCATATATTCGAGCTCACAATGACATCACTTAACGAGCAATCACCACCCTTTCCTACATATCGAGCTACATCGACGTCAAGCTTATTTTCATCGAGCTCACCCGAGTTCAAGTCTATTTCCAACGACTTGGCCCGCCCGACATGCAGTACAAGTCATACTCCAACTTGGCTCAACTCGATGACTCATGAGCTCGTGTGGCGCTTACGTGGCGGTTTCAATCAATGCCAACAATTATAAGATGAATACGAAATATTCTCCATTATTATTTGTCCGTTATCTGTCCGTTATTTGTCCGTTACCAAATCAATGTGATTTATATCACATGTATTCAATTGTAATTCCCTATCTATATAAAGGGACATATTTCATGTAAAAGGGACAAGCTCTCTCTAGCTCCTCTCTTCTCTTCTCATATCACATCAATAAGAAAATATTCATCTCCCCCGTGGACGTAGGCACCATTGCCGAACCACGTAAATCATGTGTTCATTTTATTTATTTTATAATTATCTCGTTCCTATTTTTTATTTTATGTAATGTATTTACAGTAATGGAGGCGGCACGATGTTTCAACTGTTACTCCGACAAAACATTAACTCTTCGTGGGACAATCTGACAAGTATATCTAAGGCACTTCATCTGATCACAACAAAAATTAACAGATAATCGTTCTCAACAAATTTGCCATCCCCATCATTTAAAACATTTGGAAATCAAGTATTTCAAACTAATTTAAATACGAAAGTCATTCCAAACCCACCTCGAGAAGACCTGTAGTAGGGCAGAGTCAGTCATTGCCAGGATAGGTATCCATGCATTTGATTGTTAAGATATTAATCAATATGAACACATGATTATTAATATCTCATTAGTTGGATTAAACCTAACATTTGTATGTATATGTCTTAATTCAAAGAATTCATAACATATGAAACCAGGCCAACACAGGTTATATGTACAAAAAGCTCAGTTGTTCTTTTCTTAATAATGGTAATCTAGGGACATATAGCAAACTGGGGAGGTGTGCACAGTGTTTGAATAAGGGGAACTGACTTTTTTCATTTAATATAATTTAGACATAAGTTTTGCTTTGTTCAAGTGAAACCTTGAATTATATATATGCTTAATTAGTCAATTTATTTTGACCTAGAAGTGCTTGGTATGTAGACTTTGAGGTAGCTATCATGCCATTTTGTTAGTTCAAAAGTATTTAGATGTGAAAGGGGGATAAACATGGACATTTAAGGACCAATTATATGGTTCTTATCTTGCCAACTGTGTTCTTGATGTCAATGTTCTAGGTGAACCCTATGTCGATATATAGGAACAATCTATCACCATCTTTCTATGTAGCAATGAGACATCATGAAATGGTACTTTGAATGTGGACTTTGAAAGGTGGCACTGGCATGGCTTATTGTGTTAGGCATAGGTTCATGAAGGATTAAGGAATAGTACTTAGGCAGTTAGGCCAAATCAAAAGTACATTAATCATCTTAATTAAAGGTGGCACACTTTAATGCTAAAACTATCTAATTGCTTAATGCGATTTTGTTCTTGTCAGTCTCTGGTGGTCCAAGCCTATTTGTCTTGTTTTTGTCACACTTTAATAATACTGTATATCTAATAGTATTGCTTAACGCGATAGCCTCCATGTAACCACCTAGATCCGCCATCACTGGCTTCAACACTATTGATGAGAGCATTGCTAATAAGAAGTGATAGATCCACCTCCATCTAGGCGTCGAATATAAGCTACATCAGTAAAATCGATTTACCTTAAAATAGCGGTGGAACTGTGAGTTCAAATCAAAGTGTATATAGGAAGGGTGTTAGTATATAGTTATCCTTAAAAGTCTTTGAATCATTCCTGTAAAAAGAACTCCATGCATGTGTGAAGACTGTTACAGTGACAAACTGTCACTAGGAAAGCAGTTAATTTCATGCTTCATTGCTTCTTATAATCAACTAGCCAAATTATTTGTTTAAGTTATACCAATTTAAAGAGAAGCATGCACTTCAAAAGAGTTGCTACTTGCTAGATCAACCTTTGGGGTTGGATTTTCTTGAATTCTAATTCAAATGCTTCAAGTATGTTGTGTTGTGTGTTACCATGACATATTTCGTCTTTGGCAATGGATGTGCAGCTAAAATTCTTTACAGTTATACAGAGTTCACACAAATGTTTATTAAGTGAAAATGGCTCGCTTAAAAGATATCAATTCTTTACAATTATACAGAGTTCACAAATGACATATTGGTTCCAAACTTTACAAGTTTATCTACTTTGTATACAATATCAATTGAATATGTTCTCGCTTAAAAGATGAGAAAGCGATAGGTATTGCTCAGCCTCCAATAGATGACCAAATGAAAATATTCGAGGTAAGGTTAAGGCTTCTTGATTGCTATCATCTGATCTTGTAGTTATTGCTGTATCGTCAGTACTTGAAACCCTTGCAGTTTCATCAGCTCTCCCTGAATGTCCCTTCTTGTAGATCCTACAGAGAACCCAATCATCTAGCTGAAACATTCAAAAAGGAGAAAACATAAGACTTAGCAATAAGTGTAAACAATCTAATTTAAATTTGCTCATAGTCCTTATATATGCTTACTCTCATGGATCCATTTTGCTTGGTTGGCAGTCTCCCGCCTGAATCACCTAACCTATATTCATTCATAATCCAATCTGACTTCACACCCTTGGGTGGTCGACCTTCGTAAAAAACAAGAGTTTTCCTGACACCTACATATTTAGAACCACTGTGAATTGCCTTATCTGTGCCAGTGGCTTTCCAATAACCGGAAGTGGTTGCCCGGTTAGGCCGTACGCCATTTGGGTATTTTCGATCCCGTGGAGTGAAAAAATACCATTCATTTTCACCGAAATCTGCTTTCTCTACATTTATAAACATCATGTATCCATATCAAGTTTGGAACAATATTTCCAAAACACAAATCACTAATATTAATGCTAAATGAACATTTTAGATGATATGTTTGGGAAACTTACCAGGTAATTCCCATGGATCAAATTTATAAATATCAACCTCTGAGATTATCGAAATGGGGCATGTCCTTGATACCATTTGATTTCTAAGATAATACATGATTAATTCCTCATCAGTGGGATGGAACCTAAAGCCAGGAGGAAGTTCACACATATTTTTTCCTTCCATCACAGAGTGGACAGAAGAGTAGTTGAGTTAATTATGAAAAAAGAAGCTTATAGAGAGAAGTTGAGTTGTTCAGCTTGGTTGAATTGTATGAGAGAAAGACAGTACATTTCCTTTTATTTGATTGGCCTTTTGTCCTCAAGTATTGGTTATTTTTCCAAGCTTCTTGTACTATGATTGGAGTAGAGCAGTGCTTGGTTTCAATGACTTGTAAGGTAACTATCAATCAAGCATCTTGATAAAGGGCATGTAGCTTTTGCTAATAACAGAAGAGGGATAAGCATAGAAATCATATATAACAACATTATTATTATTATTATTATTATTATTAATATTAAAGGTCTTATGATATATCTACCCACCTCAGTTAGGGCCTTATTGGTTAAAATTAGTACATATGAACACATCTTTCATTTGATGACTAATTAAGTTAATCATATTACTTTACATTTGGATGAGGATTAAACACCAAAGGTATCATTCATTCATAATAATAATTAAATATGAAATTGCAAGGTGGCCTTATTTTGTTGTATTAGGCTTAAAGCTTATACAAATTGAGATTCTAGAATCTGAATCTCAATCTATTAAAGGGCCCATTTTATTGGGCTTTGGATTTAACTATTTTATGGGCCTCCACCACTTTCAAAATCCTGGTGATTGAGTTACCTAGCGTCTTCAGTGAGTTCAGTCTTTACGACTTATATTATATATGTCAACAACAAAAAAAAATCATTCTCGTTCTCAACTGCGTTTCTAGGGTTTTCTCTTTCATTTTTTTTTTTACTAATTTGGATAAACTGGCGAAACCCTAATTCTGATAGAGAATTGATTCTTATAAAGGTATGTTTTGATTCTTGTTATTTAAACAAATTATTAGGATATATAATGTGATATTTTTGTTCTTAAACCCTACAATTCGTAACGTGAAACCATTGTTCTAGGGTTCTAGATTCATGTGTTTGTTAGTATTGATTTCAATTTAATTGATTCTTAATGATTTAAAAACATATTAGCTTTCAATGTTTGATAATGGTTTCAATTGACACTTTGAAAATCTTGTAATTGCAATGCGTTTGAAAGTATGGGCACTAGTAATTGGTGCGCGTTGATATCTGTTGAGTTGTGTTAGCAATTTGCTAGAAACTGTTCTGAAGCTTATTCCAATCAGCAAAGAAATTTCTTAAACCTTATTGCTATTTGGTGCATTGATTTTGTCTTTCGGAAGAACACATTGAAAGTAATCTTTGATATAGTGGACTCTTTTATCTAGAGGAGTTTTGCACTTAATGGATACAATGCTGGAAACACTTTTTTTTTTTTCATTTTTTTCATTTTTTTTTTCCAGAGAAGAAGATGTATTCATCTAACAGGAATAATGCATATGGGCAGCAATCATATGCATCACAACAGTCATATGGGCAAAATGTAAGCATACATTCATTTCAGAAAGACATGCAAAGTACCTATTGCCATTTTTATTTGTGTTTTGCTATTTTATTATATTTTGACATTTGGTGGTCTCTATGTAGTCTGCACCTGCTTACCCTGAGGGAGGGTCTCAACTCTCAAGGCATTCGTCAATGCTAAGTGGTTCTCAAGATGCTGACAATGTTGGTGGTTATAGACCAGCAGTGGCAGCTCAGTACGGTGGGCAATATGGTTCTGTGTATGGCTCTGCTACCTTGAGCAGCGGTCAGCAGGTTGGTGATCTAAATTCTTTTTCCTCATAATCACATGAAGTCCAATCAATGAAATCCCTTCAAATGGGTTTATATAACAATAACTCTCTTTAAGTCATACTGCTACATATTTTATTTATCTGACTATAAAATTTTCCTAATGTTTCAACATTCTTTTTTTATGCGTACAATATGTTACTTTGAACAAAAAATATGGCATTCACACAACAGCATGGTGTTAAAGTTTTAACCTGTATCACTATATGTCCGATAGACACCACCTCTTTTGTGCCTATATATCCATCTGCTGTTGTCTCCCCTCATTTCTGTATTCTGGTAATAGTCCATCCATCTCGATGAGCTTTCTTTGAGCACTGTAAATTTTGTTTGGGATGCAATCTCCTATGTAATATAATTGTCTTTTCTCTAAAAACAATTTTACATTCTGGGACATGGAAATCTAATCCTTAGCTTATGTTTGTTTGTACAAGCTGTACCATTACCGTCAACGTTCCTTCATATGTTATTACTTCGTAGTTTTCTTCATAGGGCTCTTTTTTTGACTATGAATTGCAACCCTTCTAGTGTAGTGTCTGTTCATATCCATTACTGTTTGACTCATAATGGTTCCATTAAACCTCGTCAAACCACTTTTATTTTGCCTCACTTTCTGCACGTTTTGTTAACTTTCAATTTCAATCTTTCGCCTTTGTTGTAAGATTCAAATAACGACACGGAGATTCACGATATTTCAGTAATACAGGGGATTGGTGATACTGAATGATCGCTATAATTTAAGTACACATATTATTGCAGGCTGGCACAATGAGTGGCAAGGTGGCTGGTTCCTCAGCCCTTCAAGGTCGTACAGGTTATGCTTCAACTGTGCCAGAGTCCCCCAACTTCGCATCCGGTGACTATGTCTCATCATCAAGCCATGGTTATGGTCAAAAGGGTGAACAGTTCTCAGGAAAAATTCCTGACTATCCATCCCTGGAAAGGAGGAAGTATGGTGATCATCAGAGTGCATATATTGGGAGGGATTTACAAAATGAACCTAGTAGGCGTTATGCTGATTCAGTTGGTCTCGCTCCCCAACATCAGGTATGGTTTTCCTTCTTCGTGTGTTTTTTGTCTATGCTTAATGTGCACCCTTTCTCTATTTTACACTCTTACCATATTTCATTATCTAATAGTTGGTACTGTTATGACATTCTGACCTTGTTCTGTTTTTGTTTCATCCTGTAACAGCCTGAGATGTACGATCACATTGATCAGGTATTTGGTTCAGCTAATCATGCACAATATCACATTTTTCTTGTAGCTATAAGGTATTTTGTGCTTGAAGTTGGTTTTTAATTTTTAGTGCACGTCTAACAGGCTTCTATACTTCGACAACAACAACTGCTCAAGTCTCAAGCTTTGCAGTCTGCTACTTTGGACGGGAATTCTAGGTATATTTCTATGATGCCCTGTTCACCATTTTACTGATGGTCATGTGGGATGGCATGTGATGCTTGTGAATAGATAGTTTTTTAATGCATGATTCCCTCTTGCAAAACATCTGTCATATGTGTAATCATGCTGTATGCGATATACTGATATGATGGCCTCTTCATCAACAATGCCAATAGCCATGGGCCTGAGAACAGTTATGATAAAACTCTGTATATCTTATTACACTGAGTAGAACTATCATTTCTGGCAGACAAGCTGATTATCTTGCAGCAAGAGGTGCTGCTATGCGTCATGCAACCCAAGATCTTTCCTCCTATGGTGGAAGAATTGATGCTGATCCTCGTAATTTGCCGATGCTCGGTGGTGGTTCATATGGACAACATCAAGCCTCTATTCTTGGAGCAGCACCTCGACGAAATGTTGAGGATCTCATGTATGCACAAGGTTCATCTACTGCAGGTTACGGGGTAAGCCTGCCTCCTGGTCGAGACTATGCCGCAGGGAAAGGGCTTCGTGGCGCTTCCATTGAACCTGACTATCCAGGCAGCCTTTTCTCTCGTGGTGGACATCCAAGCGCTGGGGGGTCCAGGATTGATGAGCGCAAAGATGATAGGGGTGGTTTTCGTCGGGACCTCGACATAAGAGACGAAGAGCGTCGTAGACGTGAGAGAGAAAAAGAACGAGAAAGGGAGAAGGAGCGGGAGCGGGAGCGAGAAAAAGAAAGAAGGCGTGAAAGGGAACGACGAGACAAGGAGAAAGAACGGGAACGCAAGCGTGTACCTGATATTAGGCGTGAACCGACACCACCAAAAATGGTTAGAGACCGCCATGGGTCCTCTTTGGTGAAGGAGGAGAGAATTTTACGACGGGACTCCCCACGTCATGATGCTTTGCATAGGTGGATCTTGACTTTCCTTTGTTTTGCGTCCTGCTATAGTTCTGAATGGATTGCTGCTTCATATGTAATGCAGCCCTCTTAACTAACTGTTTATTCTGTTATGCTGAAGGCGACACTCACCTGTTAGAGAGAAAAGAAGAGAATACATCTGCAAGGTAAAACCATATATGGTCACTCAATGATTTTGGGAATTGTGACAGTTGAGGCTGCTTTTGATTTGTGGCTTGCCCTGTTAAAATTTTTCTTGTTTCATCTGAACCTTTCCCAGAGTCTCACCTTCCCCTCTGGCCTACGTCTTCCTACATTCAACTTCTCCCTCTTCACTATCTATTGAATTTGGGTTGGGCAGTACCTTTTCAGGGATTTTTTTCTGGATTTCTTACCAATGACCAGATCTATAGCACTAGGGTCTTTACTTGACTTTTAATCTAGGGTTTCTATTTTGTAAGTTAAGTAACTGGAGAAATTCATAGTCGTCTAAATCGCAAGGCGTTTGATGTAATACTATTTTCCCTAATTTATCTTTGGCATTGTTGGTGGATTTTATAATGCTATTAGGGCTGTGTTTCATGTGACATTCCTGTAGGACTAAAATTCTACTTTATATGTTAATCATACGGGCCATGAGTACTGATTAACTTTCCTTGATTTCTTCATGCATTGATTTGGTTTGTCATAATTTTTTATTTATTTATTGTTTTTAAGTTTAAATGTGTGTATTCTTGCAGATCCATCCGTCTTCTTTGGTGGAAGTTGAAAGAGATTATCTCTCCATAAGTAAGCGATATCCTAATCTATCGATCTCCCCAGAATTCTCTAAGGTATGACTTTCTGGGGTTTCTTGATAACTAGGTAGATCAGTCTCTACTGTGATAACAAGTTTCAACATTGTTATTGTCTTTTCAGGTTGTCCTGAACTGGCCAAAGGGAAACATAAAGCTTTCGTTTCACACTCCTGTCAGGTGATTCCCAAAATTGTAGCTCCTTGTAAAAACTGTGATGTTTATTTTGATTTTGATTTGTTTTTTCCTTGTGTAAGCTATCAAATGTTCTAAATCCCTTTGATTAGATTCTTTAAAATTTTCATGTTTTAAGACAACTGGAGGTCATGTGCATATAGCACTTCTATTCTTATGTTTCTTGCTGCAATGGTATCGTATGTTTGTTGACTTGCCTTGTGGAACAGCTTTGAGCATGATATTTTTGAGTTGGAGAGCAAATCTGAGCAGAAGAAGTTGTCCTCTAAATCTTCATCTGAAGACTCAGGGCAACCTAGAAGTGTTGTGTGGAACGCAAAGGTAAGGAGATACTGGGTTTATCCTTTATATATGCTTAATAAATAATATCAGGGAACTAATATCCTTTTGTGGAGATGGTCTCCCCATCATAGAAATCATCCTTACAAAAAACCAGCCGTTTTGCATGTCTGACCTTTTACAATGTAGTTATTGGAGCATTTAAGTTAGTGGTTTTTTTTTTCAGTTGATCCTGATGAGTGGTATCAGTAAAATTGCCCTGGATGAGCTTTCTTCTGATAAAAGCTTTGATGATCGCATACCACACATCAACAATATTTTGAGATTTGCTTTTCTTCGGAAGGATCGATCGTTTATAGCAATTGGAGGTCCATGTGATGTTGTTGCTGGTGTAGATCCATCAGTTGATGATTCTTCATTGGTTCAAGCAGCTCTTAGGTGAGTCGTGCCTCACAAACACCTGCATAATATATCTTCCATTTAAATTTTAAATTGATTTGGATATGTTTTTCTTACAGACATGCTAAAGACTTGGTCCAACTCGATTTACACAATTGCCAGCAGTGGAATCGGTTTCTTGAGGTAGCCTTTTTTCCTCCTGTTTCTTAGATTATAATCTTCAGACTGTATTGATTTCTTTCAAAATCAGTATTCGATTGAAATCAATTTCTAGATTTTAGGTTGAAGTATGACCTGGTTTTATGCAAGTTGAAGTTGGTTCATTGTGGTTGATGAACTCAGGAGATGCTCATCTCTCCCTTCTTGCATGGCCTATACTTGCTAGTTTTTTTTTTGGCGATTCTGCTCACGTGGGTGACAATATTAAATGATCATATACAATTTCTTTTGTGAACTTTGGAATAGATTAAATTTGGTTTTTTTTTTGTAAATGTTTTGGTCCTTTTTCCTGTTTGCTGCTCTGTCTCTTTTAATTCAAACGGTTTTGTGAGCAGTGATATGGTGAATGTGCTAGAAAATAATCTGAATTGTACGTTTGTCCTGCAGATACACTATGATAGAGTTGGCAAGGACGGCCTTTTTAGCCATAAGGAGATCACTGTATTGTTTGTTCCAGATTTGTCAGATTGTCTTCCTTCCTTGAGTACATGGCGAGACCAATGGCTTGCACACAGGAAGTCTGTGATTGAGAAGGAGCGGCTTCTTTCTTTGAAGGTAGAGGTCTGGTTCATAGTATGTTTGTTGTTTAGCAATGTTACTTTGTTGTTTAGCAATGTTACTAAGTAACACTCTATTCAGTAGACTCATATGAATTTTCTTCTCATTTTATTCAGAAACCTGCTGAAAAAGGTGCTTTGGTGAAAGGTAATCTACGAAAATTTATAATTGTATTAATGTTAATCTATATAGCAACTAAACAGTTTCATTTGCTCATTCTTAGGGGAGCAAAGTAATACCAAGTTGGATAAAGATCTGGAGTCCTCAAAAAGTGTTAAAGCGGATGGGAAGCAGGTGAAGATAGAAAAGGAAACCCATGATAAACTTACTGATCAGGCTGTTGACGGTAAAAAGATTAGGGAAGAGGGTGGCAGTGGAGTTCAGGACAGTGAAGCTGTGAAACAGAATGTGAAGAATGAGGTAGAAGGGGGTTTGGACAAGAAACATGTGGACGAAAAGGAAACTGAAACGGTTCCTAACGTATCTGAGGTTCAGAAGTCTGGGAAAAAGAAGATTGTGAAGAAAGTCCTGAAACAGAAGGTGGTTAATAAGAAAGCTAGTGGAGAGGACCCATCAATCAAAGGAAATGAGAAGCCAGATGAAAAGGATGTTTGTGACAAGCAAGGTCAAGTAGACATTAGTGTTCCACAAAAAGAGGTCTCTGTTGAGCCTCCCACTGCTAAAACTTTTGTGAGAAAGAAAATTGTAAAGAAGGTGCCTGTGGGAAAATCTGCCACGATAGAGAACAAGGTTTCAAATTCTGATGACATGCAAACTGAGGGAACATCTGAGAAGGCTCAAGAAGATAAACTAAAGGATAAAATTGATACTGGAAGTGCTCCCACCCCTCAAAGTGGTGTCAAAAAAATTATAAAGAAGAAAGTAATTAAAAGGGTACCTAAAAGGAAGGTTGCTTCTGTGGAAGGGAAGGCTGCAATTGAAGACAGTAAGAAGGGTGTGGATAAAGATGAGAATGGATGTGAAACTGAAAAGGTAAAGGAACAAACAGGAGATACAGGAACACCTGTCCCTGAAGCAAAGAAGGCGGGAAAGAAAGAAAGTCCCATGACAGAGTTGAAAGTGGAGCAGCAAGGTGATGGTACTATCAAGAGTGAAAAGGAGTGTAAAGATGGCAAGGGTAAGAGTGATGCGAGGGGTGCCAGTGACAAAAGGGACTATGGAACTAAAATAGAGACTGAGGCTGCCAAGGGAAAAGGGTCAAACAAGGATAACGATGACAAGAAGGAACGAACAAAAGAAGAGAATGATAGAAAAGATAAGAAAGATGAACCTAGACACAAATCCGGCAAGGAAACAAGGGAAAAGGGAAAGCCCGAGGAGGCTCCACAGCACCCTGGCTTTATCTTGCAAACAAGACGAACCAAGGAATCTAAAGTAGGTGAAGACAACTATATTTAGATCTCAAAAGTACATATTGCTGGGATATTTAATTACATCTTCTTCCTTGCAGATGCGCTCTATGTCACTTTCCTTGGATTCACTCTTGGACTACAATGACAAAGATATCGAGGAATCAACATTTGAGGTATGCTTTTGTCTTAAATTTATAGTAGCTTCTTCATTGTGTCCATATTAATTTTTTGTAGCAATGTTTTCCTAAGATCAGTATCTATGCTTGTTTACATAATATCGTATCAGGTCTTATGTTTCTTGTATATCTAACCATACTCCATATGTAGCTTTCTTTATTTGCAGAATCGATGTATGAAATGCTTCAGTATCAAATGGGATGTCGCCTTCTAGCATTTCTCCAGGTTGGTTTTAGATTTTTTTGGTCAAGAATGGCATATCCAAGGTTTCGTTTTTCTGGTTTTGCTGACTTGATTGATGTACACCTGTTTAGAGTTTACGCCTGAATGTCATAAACAAGAGAAATCAACGCAAACGACAACTTGAAGAAAAGCCTCAAAAGGAGAAGAGTGAGAAGGATAGTTCTTTAACGAAACGTTTGAAGAAAAACGAAGAATCTCCTGAGAAGAATGAATCCGTCTCTGAAATACCTGATGCTGCTAATAAAGATCAGGAACAAACTGTGGCCAAGGAGGAGTCACTTGCAGATGAAATTCATGATTCCAAAATGGAAGATGAAGATGTAGAGGAAGATCTAGATGATTATGATCCCGAGGAAGATGTGGATGAAGATCAGGAAATGGAAGTTGTTAACAATGAGGATGATGCCTCCGAAGAGGTAAGTTCTTTTTTTTTTTTCACTTCATTGAGGTTTGTTTTCTCTCTTTTGCAATATCTATCATGTTCAATGTCTTTTATGCCTTTGTGAGTTTTTTCTTGTAGTTGTATTGCTATGTGTCTTCCCTCTCTGATCCCCTCACCGGCTCACCCTCTCTCACACTCACTTTTACTCGTAATCTTCTACCGTGTAATTTGCTTGTTAGATCCCTTGTCCGCTATTAATTTTTACATTTTAGGGGATAGTCTGAGAATGGCAGGTTCTTTGCTTTCTATAGAAAAAGACTATTCCCTGAATAAATCTTTGCAGTACTAAAAACAAATATTTATTGTCATCTATGTATGTTATATAACATATTGGCAACTTTACTGTTGCTGTCAAATGCTGGACCTACAGTGGCCACTGGCCATTACTCCATAATCCGTATGTTTAATTTAGTTAAATTGGAGACCCCTTTGCAAGCTCTAACTATTACACTTGCAGGCTAAAAATGAAGAAAAGGCGACTGATCCCGAGACTGAGCCAGAAAATGATGATAAGAAGGATGAAACAAAATCAGTGGATGCGACGGAAGGAAAGTCCAAAGTAGAGGAGGTTAAAGACAAAGCTGCAGAAATGGAGACCAAAGATAAAGCAAAAACAGTAACGAAAGAACTTACTGTAGATAAAGAACTATTGCAGGTATACATATGTCTGGTTATTGTTTGCATTTATGAAATGGTTTCTCTTATCTAACTTGAACTTACAAATTTTGAATAGGCATTCAGGTTCTTTGATCGAAATCGAGTGGGGTACATCAAGGTAAATACCATTTTTTCCTTCCTAGCCTTAAATTCATGTCATGTTAGACTGCGTATTTATCAATGGGATGAGTTTAGAAAAGAAGGTTAACCTGATCCAAGTAACCATCAGGTCTCGTGTGTGGTCTGCCATTGCTTTGATGGTCCATATTTACATATAAGACATGTTGTCTATCATGGTACCCTAACTGACTTCAGACTCTTTGTTACAAATACTAATACACTTCTTTTGCAGGTGGAAGATATGAGATTTATTCTTCATAACTTGGGCAAATTCCTTTCTCACCGAGATGTCAAGGTATGGTACATAAAAATAGTTGGAGTTTGGATGCGCTTTGTGCAATGAGAACTACTATTCATTATTGATATTATTGGTGCAACAGGAACTTGTGCAAAGTGCCCTACTAGAGAGCAACACAGCAAGAGATAACCGTATACTATATAATAAGCTTGTGAGGTCATAATAAGGCGCTGGGATTTTCGCTGATTGGTTTTGGAGGGTGGTTTCTTTGTACCCCAGTCGAAGAAAACGTGTTTGGCTTTGATGGAACCGTCTGTTCTTTTCCCGCCATTATGGGAAGCAATTTCTTGTTATTGCTGCAAACTGAGAAGTAAAAAGTAATAATAAAGCTTTTGTCTCAAGAATGGTTTACTCTACTGATGTATGTCAAGCTTAGTTATACCAATCTTTCAGACAAGAAGCATATTCTGCAAAATTTTCTCTGCTATTTTATGTTATGGGATCCTTTGTAAGGCCTCAAGTGACTTGTATTTTTTGATTAATGTGTTACTTCTGCTTGGTATTAGGGTGCTGAGCAATAAGGAAAATACATTGAAAGTCTGAAACTGAACCATGGGATGAACTATGAAGAGCTATACGAATCATGAGATCCGAAATTGTTGATAATTCAAAACAACTCAAAAAATTTGATTGCCTTCCTATGTACTTCTTTCATCAACTCCAAAAATCTAAGTGAACCATGTTATTACAGACTTCTTTCACTCATGTTATGCAAAATGTTGTTTAAAAATGTTTCTATAACCAGTTGAATTCTAATGGTTTTGATCTTGAACGCATAGCTCAAGAAGAGCTCTCATTGCTTGTTTTTTCATCACTTTCCCATAGACACCTCTAGCTAACTTCATTGCTTTCTCTGTCTCCATCATTCCACCACCTCCATTCTTCCTCAGTGCCTCGACAGCTGCTTTCATCAACCTCTCATCTCCACCTACTGCCTCTATAATACTATCTGCTATAACTTCTGTTGTTGGAATCCGCCTTCCCCACTTCCTCATCACTTTGTCTGATTTAAAAGCTTCAGAATACACAGTCCAAAACGACGCCCGCAAGTAACTTTTTTCCTTACCTTTTAACATCCATTTTCTCATCCCATCCTCTAATCTGAATACCATATTACCATTATCTAAACCAAACTCAAGAGTTAGCCCAATCTCTTTCAATTCCTCCCTACAACCAAAAACTTCCTCAAACCTGCACCTCTTACAATTACAATGAAATCCCCATGTCTTGCACATTTCTCTCCGCTTCTTTAATGGCGTAAGCACGTCAAAATAAGCAAATGTTATCTCTTCCCCAGCTCTGACATCTCTTGAAGTATAAACTAGCACATGGTCTCCAATGTGCAGCCGCCTCGCGTTGGGAAGACATGAATGATTGATGAATGAAGCCAATATCCATAATCCAACGCCATAGTAATCGCTATTCTTTCCCAGAACCTTGGCTGAAATCGCGTCTTCTGTTAAAGAATTCACATCCAAGATGTTCATAATCTTACACATTTCAGTGTTTGCCTTCATATAAAAGTCCTCCTCAGCTTCAGGCCTGAAAAGATTAATATCAGGAACTTCCATGCTCTCTTCATCTTCTCCCGAAGATAATGTAGAAATCAATCTTTGGGTTTTGCTGCATTTGTTGGTTGCATCAACAACTTTATCTACGAAATCCTTCCACATTACTAATCGAGCACTTTGGCTCGAATCTTCATCAAGTTCTGGCATTATACCTCTACCAGTAGCAATTGCCTTGGTTACTAGCAACAATGTACCAGCTTCCATGTTCTTCGTCGCGAATAGCCCTCGACCACTATACTCAGACTTGTTAATCTGAATTGAACCTATATATTCAGCCATTTCGGGCAATTTTCCTCGAAAACCATTCAAAACCCAATCAGACAAATCGAAAACCCCTGTTCTTGATTGATACTCAAGTTTCTTACATATTTCTAAATACCCATGAAGAGATTCAGAGTTCCCATTATTCTGAATATCAGAAAATGCTAATTTAAAGCAATCTAAAGCATTCAAATATAGATTAAGACTAAGAAAGATTTTACCTTTACAAAGAAGAGTCTTGAAATGGGTATTTTCAATTTCCAATGCTTGATCACAATCCACAATAGCTTCATAGAAATCTTTTAGTCGTGATCTTGCTTCGGCTCGATTTGAAAAAGCTAAACAAAGGGATTTTCGAAGTTTGGCAAGTTCATGTTCATCAGCATTTGATAGATGTTGTTGTTGACATAGAGAAATGAATTGAGAATAGACTTGAATGGATTCTTTATACTCTTCTCTTAAAAGAAGCTCAGTTGCTTTGGATCTAAGCTGTTGCATTAGCTCTTCATTCATCTCTTGGTGAATGGTGATTTCCTTTTTCTATTTCTCTGCAGTGAAATGTGGTAGAGTGATGGAGTATGGACTAGTTGTTTAGAGTAAAGTTTGAATTGTGAAAAGTGTAACGGTCAGATTTCACGCTATTTTTATTCATCACTTTGTAACTGTTTGTGTAACGGATATATGCTGTATGCTGTCTTTGTTTTATAACGGAAATCCTGATTTTCCAAGATAAAATAGAAAACAAATTATGCGCAGGATTTATATATGACATGTAGTGCACTGAAGAATGACAGGTGTAAAACCTTTGGGTGATGATACATTGATGCCCGAGATCTGGGGTTCAAGTTACTGATTTTATTAAAAATAAGCTAACCACGATATTTTTGGCAAATGAGCATATGGCTCAATGATAACACCTCTTTTACAAAGTGGAGAGGTTGTGGGTTCGAAACACGTCCAACAGTTGATTGTAAAAAAAGGTAAAAATGCTTATGAGATTCTTGGAGAAGTGATTGAAGTATCATCATGCAAGGCTAAAAATCTTACATGTTAAGATGCAACAAATATCTTAATTAAATGCCATTAAAATTTGAATATAGAGATTTTGCATTCAATTGTGAAAACATGTAGTTTGTAGACCAACTCGAGGATTCTGAAATTCTGACCCATGCATGCTCTGATCTAGCTAGCTTGTTAATTGGGTCTCTCTTCTTACAAGAGATGTGCAAGTACCAGGTGGCAAACCCAATCTTTCCATATAAAATGTCCTGACCCATTTACCATGGTCAAGGTGGAGACATCATCATGAAAATTTGGCTCAGTCCCTTTTAGCTTTAGCTTTGAATGGTGGAGAAACTTTTTTCACTTCCCATTTCAGAAAGCTTCTTTACACCTGAAATATGGAGATAAACTCATAAAAGTTTAACATATTACCATCAAAATCTCATTCAAATATAGGTTATTTTTTGGCAAAAACACACTATAATTACATATATACGTACATTGGATATGTAAATCAGTATATCTTGTTAGAACACAATAAATTTAGAAGAGATCGAGCAAGAAAATATATAAATTAGGTACAGATATCTGTTTGAAAGATAAATACATATATGATTGATATACAGTAGTTCCATATTTTCATACATAGCAAATGCTTAAAATACAGATCTTTTAGGACAAAGAACACAAAGATTAGAAGATACCTGGTAAAATTACATGTCCATATGGAAAGGTCAATTGGTAACTATCATACATGAGAAATGAGAAGTTTAGAGCCTGCTAGTGAAGAGATCAGCAACAGCTTCAGCCAAGCAAAAAATGAATCTCCAAAACAAATACAGAATTCCAGCAAAGGATGTTAGAGAAGGCATATATATGATTACTCTTTCTTTCCACCTTTCTTTTTTTCACTCTTCTTCTATGTAGAGGATACAAATGGATGATGATAGATAGACTACAAATGGTATTATATTGTGAAAAGTGGAAAAGAAAAAAAACAAGTATTTTATTTGAGAAGTTGACTGTTTCTTAAGGATCAAGATTAGTTTGTTTAATGCTGAGTTGGAGATTTCTATCTCTTGTTGAAAATTGTTTTTTCTTGCTAACCATTGCTTTCATACACAAAACATTGCCCTAAATAAGGCTGAGATTCCTTTGATTTACTTGGCAAGCAAAGACATCTTTGTCGATCTAGTGCATCACAATAATTTACACTTGGCTATATCACCAGAATCACAGGTCTGTTCACTAAATTAAGCCTTGACTTCTTCTTGGCATGCATAGCACCATCAATCATTTCCATACCTAGAAGTTTCACCAATGTTCCAAACCAAATAGGGACTGACACAGTGACACAGTACTGTACTACTGTTGGATTTCAGATGGGGACAGTGGTAACTGGTAAGAATGTAATGACGAACACACCAAGAATAATGTTCTTGTATAGTTGTATATATATGTTAACGAGGACAAGATTATAACACTGGACCACGTAAATTTCAATAAATAACCTTAATTTAGTTTTTACATTTTCATCTTCTCAAATCATAAGCTATAAACATTGATTGGTAAACTGGTAATAATTAAAGTGACCCATCAGTTGTGACAAGTTTAATGACCATATATCTGCACTTCATGATAGTTCTATGTGTAAGATTTTCTCTTTAAGTCATACGGGTTCAACTTTAGCAATGTATAAGCTTCCATAAAATCTTTTTGGGGATTTAAATATTTAATCCGTGCATTTGTCAACCAATATTCATCTAATAGTTCTTATGCTTAGGATATAGATTCCCTTTTTACCTTGAAGAATAGATGTGATGAGTCAATGAGGGATTTTATCAAAAGATTCTGCAATAATATCTGAAAGTAGTGAAGTACTAAAGACACTACTATATAAGAGTGAGTCTTGTAAGTAGTTTCACCATTCAAAACAAGTGTTATCCCAAATCAAATCATATTGTTCCAGAAGCTAGCTAGAAGAAGAAGATGGAAGGCAAAGGTGTAAGAGCCCCTTTTAGTGCTGTGATTATGGTTGTAATCATACTGGGTCTGGTTGTAGAGGAGATAAGAGGGTAAAGAGCTGTTGCAAGACCACCATGGGAAGAAATTGCTACAATACCTGTCGTATTGAGGGTATTATCCCAAGGTGGTTTTGCGCGAAACACTGTGATTGTATAAATATTAATGGGACTCAATGCCCAGAATCCAGATAGTCATCCTCATAGCATGCTTCAAAACTCTGGTAAATGAGTTTTTTCTATTTTCAATAATTGTCATACGACAAAGACTGCTAGATGACTCTGTTGCTAATTAGTATATATATTTAAGTTGTTTTCGTTTTGCTTTGTGCACGCACATCATCATCATGGAGAGGTTTGCATTGTTGCTGCATCTCATCAAATAGTTTGATCATGTACAAATGGCATTATGAAGCATAGATGTGTCAACAAAAAGAAACATCTGTCAATCATTTCCATACCCAGAAGCTTCACCAATGTTCCAAATCAAATAAGGACTGTACTGTACTACTGTTGGATTTCAGATGGAGACAGTGGTAAGAATTTAATGACAATACGAGTATTCACTATCAAAACATATATACAATTACTGAAAACAATTTTATTAAAGAACCAAAATAAAGACGCAAGACAAAGCTTCAAGCCTTCAAGAAACGAGCAGACCACATTGACACTGATTATCTGCGGAAACAAATTGGCAATTCAAACCACCACATTATATACTGCATATATCGTGGCAGCTGGACTATCCTTAGATTCACAATAACAGGATTCACGATGACTAAAACAATATGACTAACCCCTATCCTTAGACGATGTATGCTGCATGCTTGGTTCTATTATTCTGTGAGTCATGGGAGGAATGTGCTTATGTACTTAAATAAACATTACTTGCAATCCCAGCTATTCATGGGATACAGCAGAAAACAACGGTTACAAATTTTCTCAGGTTTAACCGTCATACACCAGAGAGCATTTAGAATAACCCTCCCTGGATGGCTATAGGGTTCCCTTAAGTTAGGAACAAGGAACTTACTATGGACACAAAGAAATGTCTCTTAGTAGCTCTAATGATTGGATGGGTGGTCCCAAACATATGGACATTGATGGATCCCTTCCTACATAGAACATATGGCTGGTGAGCTTAATACAAGAGGATTGAAACAAAAATAAAAGAGAGAAAATAGACCTATGTTCATGAAACCAAGCATCTCTTGCGGCAGATAGAAGCTCATCATATCCATCTGTGGGGTCTCATTGATCTCAAGATGGGAGGATCTCACATTTTCTGTTGCTACCTTTTTAGATAGTACATTCCATCTCTGAATTCTAACTTCTCTTCTGACAGGAGACCAGACAAGAAACTTTGAAGCTGTTGGAGTGACTTGTCATAGACGGGATCCGCTGAACAGAACATCTGCAATGAAGTTCCACTCTACTTAGCAATTATACCGTCACTTCTTATAAATTATTATTATCCAGACCTTTATTGTACCTTAAGAGTATTATGAATTCGATCCAATGACATATTGCCAAAATTCGTGAGCATCCCCATTATATACTTCTGCAAAACAAAACAAAACAAGCTACTTGTTAAGTTTCGGAAAAAAAATAACAGAAAAATCGGAATTCATAAGTATCAGAAAATTAGGAAAGAAACTTGAAAATATAGGAGTAAACATTTGGAAAAATCGGAATTATAGTTTATTATCACGAAAAGATAAATTTTATATCAAGAGTTAATATATCGTGCCAATAAATTTTGTGACACTAAGATTTTAATAGTTTTTTCTCTAAAATAAAATTGTTTCTACTTTCATCAAATACGAATACTAAACTTAATAACATGAGAAATGCTAACGATCACAGATGCATGATAAGCTGCCACATTTTAGAACTGGTAAAGAGTTTAGCCAATTCGCAATTCTGAAATCATGAACAGAGAATATAGAGAGAAAATAGGAGAAAAAAACGAAAATAAGTTAAATAAAACTTCTTTCTGTCTCCAATTTCCAGACTTTTTCTCTTCTCCCATCTTCTCAATTTGATCTCATCTTTTTTTTTTTTTTTTGATTGGCAAGCGAGGTTGAGGGGACCCCTACCCCTTTTAAATTACGTGTGGAAACTTTTTAAATTACGTGTGGAAACTTATATCAACAATCAGCTGTTGACGTGTTTCAAACCCACAACTTCTCCACTTTGTGAGAGGGGTGCTACCATTGAGCCACAGGCTCATTCGCCAATTTGATCTCATCACAGAGATTACAGTCATAAGTTAAGATACGGTCTCCACTTAAAGGATTATCATCTAATTGATTTCTTATTAACAAATTATAACTATCAGATATCCGTTTAATTCTCCATTTTGAAGTTGTGAACCTTTATACTTTGTGGAATCTACTTGACAAAAACAAGGAAACCCATTAAAACTCTGAGAACTAAATTCAAACCCCATTGAAAAACTCCATTATGAGAATCATTCGAACCTCACTTAAAACAATTACCAAATGCCGTATAAACTAATTCAATTCAAACGAATCCATAAATGAAATAGTTGATCTTCTTTGTTACTAAGAAAGTAGGGAGAAGAGAAAGAGTCTTGTTTTGTTTTAGGGGTTTTTTTCCCATTTTTTCTCTCTCATCCTTGACAAGTTAGAAAACTGGCTCAAACCTTCTCCCATTCTCTTGACTATACATGGCAGCTTATCATGAAATCTGTGATCTTTAAGCATCACAGATCTGGAATCTTTAAGCATCACAGATCTGTGATGCTAGCATTTCTCAGATAGCATTATATATCATAAGCATAGGTGAAAAAATCGAAAATGTTGGGCGGATATTCACGAAATATTCCGGTTTTTGGGAATTCGGAGCGGTACGGCATACGAATAATAAACGAAATATAAACCTCCCCATGCCACTCAGATTTTTACGAATATTCGCGAAATATTCGGCAAAATACGAAATTTACGAAATTTTCAATTCTAAAATTAACACATTTATTTTTAATTCTCACCAAACTACAACTTTCGACGAGGTTATCAAAAAAGGATCCAAAGATTAGCAACATGAATATTTCTTGTTAATGAAACCTTGGATTTGTTAAAACTAAACAAACAAATTGGCACTGGTTGTCTAAACTAAACAAACCAAACCCAACCAGATTCCAGTGGTTCTTGGTTTCCTAATATAGGGAGTTGGTTGGCCCCAATGACAAGTGGGTCGGATGTGCAGTCAGCCAATACATTAATGTCGGTTCAACAATACTCGAGATTTCCTATCTTTGAATCATTTGCTCCGCATTGTATGGATCAAGATGCATATGATATGCATATTGACCAATTCAAGTCGTACGAGCAAACAATGTCATGGGAATATTACTGTACTGAGTTCGTCCCCACACGTATGCGACTCGAAGCTCATCGGTTTGACTTGGGGCGTCTATCATTCTGGGGTTAGCATGTCTTTTATTTTGATTATTAAAATAAAACTATGGGTTGAGTTATTATGAGGTTGTTTGTGTTTAGTTCTTATATTAGAAACAAATAAAAGTTCCGTGAATATCCGCCCGATATTTACGATTTTTTCACCTATGAAAGGCAACTATCTTGTGTAATAGTTCCGTCTTAGCTTCCTTGTATGATTTGTCGTGTGTTTAATTTGCAATGTATGTTTTTCTATTAATTATAAGTTTATACATTGAAACCAGAAGAAAAACATGACAATAGCAGAAAACCTCCAAATTTTTCGAATTTTTCGCGAATATTCACGAAATATTTCGTGAGAACCATTTTTGCCAAACCTCCCATATCCGACATTGGGGTCCGGATATTCGCGGAATATTCCGATTTTTCCAAGGTCGGATATTCGGATATATTCGAAATTTTCAACTATGATCATAAGTATTATTATAGTATAAAACATGTTTTAGTAAGATACCATTTTATTGTAAGCCAATTTACTATAAAAACTTATCTCCTAAATCTCACCACACCAAGAATGTTCTTATATATTTGAGGATAAAATTATAGCACTGGACCACACAAATTTCAATAAAAACCCTTAATTTAGTATTTACATTTTCATCTTCTCATATATAAGTTATTGGTAAACTGATAATAATTAAATTGGCCTTAACCTACTTAGTGACCAATCAGTTGTGACAAGTTTAATGACCATATCTGCACTTCATGATAGTTCTATCTTTCACATTGAATTATACTCCATTGAATTTTGCCAAAGTTTTATATGTTTGCTGGAAAGTCAGATCCTATACATCATGTCTTTCATTATAGAGGTCAAATGAAACAGTATGAAGATAAAGATTTCATTATGTGTAAGATTTTCTCTTCAAGTCACTTTAACATGGTATCATAGACTTAAAGCTTCAATAAAATCTTTTTGGAGATTTAATCCGTGCATTAATCAACCAATATTCATGTAATGTTCTCATGCTAAAGATATAGATTCTCTTTTCAACTTGAAGAAAAGATCTGACAAATCAATTAGGGATTTTGTCAAAAGATTCTGCAATAAACCTAAAAGTAGTAAAGTACTAAGACACAACAAAATTAATAGTGTGTCTTGTAAGAATAGTTTCACCATCATATCAGTTCAAAACAAGTGTCATCTCAAATCAAATCATATTATTCAAGAAGCTAGCTAGAAGAAGAAGATGGAAGGCAAAGGTGTAAGAGCCCCTTTTAGTGTTGTGATTATGGGTGTAATCATACTGGGCCTGGTTGTAGCGGAGATAGAGGCTAAGAGCTGCTGCAAGACTACCCTGGGGAGAATTTGCTACAATAGCTGTCGTATTAAGCATGTTCTCCCAACGGGATTTTGTGGGAATCTCTGTGATTGTATAATTACTAATGATCGATGCCCAGATAGTCACCCTCGTAGCATGCTTCAAAACTCTGGTAAATAAGTTTTTTCTATTTTTAATAATTGTCATGTGACAAAGACTACTAGACGACCCTGTTGCTAACTAGTAATATTTAAGTTGTCTTCGTTTTGCTTTGTGCACGGACATCATCATCGTGGAAAGGTTTGCATTGTTACTGCATCTCATCTACTAGTTTGATCATGTACACTTGTATCTTAATTAAAAAGGTTCAGCTACAACCATTCTATTCTTGGGGCACATCTCCCCATAACATCATGAAAAATTAAAAGTTTTAGTTCAAGTGGTAATTACTCTAGTTTCAGATGTTATCATCCTCAAAGGCTTGTCTTCCAAAGTTTTATTAGGTTGGTTGTCACTATGTTAATACCCTGTATCAAAATTTTCACTCAGCTCCTTTGTTTCTTATACCCTCATTAACTAATAGCCATTTCTCCACAAATAATCGTTTTCATAAGAAGTCTATTACAAGAGCTCATGTAGGGAGATATAGGATCCCCGCATGTACGCCTTTGGCTAAAAAATAATGCATCTCACGCTTTGAGAAATGGTTGTGTGATCACAATCACTCAACGGCTGATCGATTGTTAACAGAGTTTCTTCAAGTAGTTAAAAAAAATGGTACGGTCCCTCAACCATGTTTGTCAACCAAAAAGAAGAAAAAAAGATATAAGATCCCCATTTAAGTCTCGAGAAGGTTGGATGAATAGGATAGCTGATGTAGGATCATTAGTATCAGATTTATCTAAGAAATCTGATCAGCAGCAGCAGAAAATCTGAAGCGTCAGAAATGCGTCAGAAATTAATGACGTCAGCATGGACGTCCAATAGTAGCTAAGTTATTTAGATGTTGAATTTCTTAGTTGTTTAGATAGGTTATGTGAGCAGTTCTAGTCTATTTAGGATTTTAGTTATGGTTTCTAGTGACGTAGGCTGTAGGATCATTAGTATCAGATTTATCTAAGAAATCTGATCAGCAGCAGCAGAAAATCTGACGTGTCAGAAACGCGTCAGAATAGCATCAGAAATTAATGATGTCAACATGGACGTCCAATAGTGTAGTTAAGTTATTTAGATGTTGGATTTCTTAGTTGTTTAGATAGGATATGCGAGCAGTCCTAGTCTATTTAGAATTTTAGTTATGGTTTTTAGTTTTGAGTCCAAGTTAGAAAAGACTATAAACATAGTCTCTACTTTGTAAGTAGGGGATTTTGATCAATTACAATTCAGATTTTCAGAGATTCTTCTCAAAGTTATCTTTTTCTACAATTTTAGTTAATTTTACTCGCTTCTGTTATGTTAATAGCTTTTCCATTAATAAGGATTGCAAGATTTGGGCTTTGGTAACAAGTTTTGGCAAGAGAAGCCAACACAAAGTAACTTTCGTGAATTTATTTCACCCATATAACTTTACGAGGTGAGATCAAATGTAATTTTTTTTAATAGCAAAAAGAAGTAATTCTATTTCGAAAAAACATATTACAAAGAGATTACTGATAATTAACATACTTTAACAGGATTTTAAGACTTTATACCCCCTTTTTTGTCCATGATTTGAGTTTACCCCATATTTGTCGAACTTTTGACTTAACTCCTAACCGTTTCACTTTCGTCTTTCTTGTTGTCTAGCTTATAACATTCTGACCTAAATACCCCTGATATTGGACTTAATCCACCAAAATAAACTTCCCCTCACATTAACAAAGAACTTACTAGATAAACAAAACATGATTTCACACTAAAATGGGACGGGCAGAGACAGACATCCATTTTGGGGCCACCTAACGCAAAAAATAGACCTCCTAAACGTGGGTTCGATAATTTACACAATCAAATTAAAACCCAAAACGCCGCCTCGCATTTCATTCATCAAGTTAAGAATTAAGATTTTTTTTGAACAAAAGCTCTGTTATTAAGAAAGCAAAAATGATTCATCAAGCTTATTAGAAAGAATTATTACTTACCAAGAGACATAAAATGAAATATAAGAATTGAATAAAATAGAGTTTATAATAATAAGAAGAAGAAGAAGAAAAACTAATAAATCACCTTGCATTGCAATTAGAGGAAGATTCAATCTTTTTTTTTTCTCTGACCAAATTAAACAAGCAGCCAGAACAAGAAGAAGAAGAAGAGAGAGAGAAAGAGAAAGAGACGTTGGAGAAAATCAACACGACATGATAAAACCCTATTGCCACATGACAAAAAGTGTACTGAAGAAAGAAAGCTGTCCGTGCGTGCTGCGTGCGTGCGTACCATAAAGAATGTCTATGACTCTCTATGCTCTTTCAGTTTCATTACTATGAATTCAATTAGCAACTGATCGAAAATCAATTCCTTAACCCAACTTACTTGGTCTCCATTTCCAATCGAAAATCAATCTATTTTCGGAAATCGAATCAGATCGGAATTATAAAGCTAGGTCCAATTCCATTCCAATATTTTCGGAAAAATTGGAAATCGGAACTAGTATACTATGTTCCAAAATCGGAAAAAATCAGATCGGAATTTGGAAAAATCGGAAGTTCGGCACAAAATAACACCCCCTACTCATATGCAAATAGAGATATTATAATGTTACTTAAACACAATTTCATTACACAAGAGAAGAAGGTTTGATGTATTCAGTCAAATGTATTATCGGTGAATACTGAACTTTCTTCTACTATGTGGTCTACAGTTTTCTCATCGGCTCACTCGGGCTATGAAGCACGGACACCCCCCTTAATCTCATGCACCGGTGTCGGACACGTGTCCGACACCGACACTCTCTGGACACCTTAGGACACGTGTCCGACACTTCAAATCAAGTGTCCTACTTAAAAAAATCGAATTTTCAAATTTGGACACTGCCGAACACTTTCGGACACTGCCGGACACTTCATCTGGACACCTTGGCTTAGGGATTACTTTGTAATTTTAGCTTTTTACAATGGGCCAGAAGATATTACTTAAGATTGCAAGAGGCATAAACTAATCAAAATAGAATTGGGTCAGGAATAGAATAAACAAACTAAAAGATCGCTACTTCTCCAGAAACGTCTCTCTCAAGTCTCACCTATTTGTTCTTCATCTTCCTTCAATATCAACTGTTATTCTCTCTCTAAGTTTACTTCTCTTGTATTCTTCATCTTTCTCAATACTTTGTTGATTCTCTTCTCAAATTAACTTTGACAAATGACAATGCCAGATTGTTATTTGTACACTATATTGTTATCCTCTATGAAAAATATTGTATGCTAGAAAAAAAATAAAAATAATGTGTATATTATAACGTGTCGGTGTCCTACATTTTCAAAAAATTACATGTCGGCGTGTCCGTATCGTGTCGTGTCCATGTCCGGTGTCCGTGCTTCATAGCACTCGGGGTTCGTCACTCTTGCTATGCAAGATATAGACCTAAAGACTTAAATGAAGTAGCCCTACCAAAAATAAGGACATTTGAAGACACACCTTAAGATAAATGTGTATGGAGAATGATGTCATTTAGCCAACCCTGAAAATTTGGGCAAAGCCTAGCTGATGGCATGAATTCATAAATCAGGCAGAGAAAAAACAAACCTCATATACAGTCATCTCTATCAGTAGTTGCTCCTCAAGAGAGGCAACAGATGTCTCTCCCTCCTCATCAGCTGCTAGGTCCTCACAGGAAGCATTGTTAACACCATTCCTACTACTATCGACCATGGCATCCACGAGGTCAAATATGTTGTCATCAGATTCTGCGCCAATTGATTCTGCAATAACTCCCTGGTAATAACGTAAAGAAGGGCAACTATAAGTAACTTTCATCTTATGTAATTTCTTTCACTAAAGCAGTTAAATTCTGGCCTATTTGAGGTGTTCTCACTAGTGCTTACAAAGAAAACAAGCATTGCAATACAAGCCACCTATATTATTTTCATCTAAATATTGTAGAATTGATCCCTCGAGAAATCATGTTTTGTTCCAACTCAATACAGTATGAAAGCAATTTATTATTGATTATGGTCAATACAGATACCGCCAATCAATAGTGAAACATACTTTACTTATATCCACCAAAAGAATTATCTCACATACTTTAGTTATCCAGAAGTTTATCCTCCGATTAAGTATATCCACAGGAACTCCAATAGCAGCTGCAAGGTCCTTTGAGGTCCACCTGAAAGTAGATAATCAAGATATAGCTTTTTTTGATAAGTAGAGAATCAAAATACAGTTAATACTTAGATGATATTGACATTCAGGTATTATTAGCGAGATATCTCATATCTACTTGCCTGGGTTGATCTTGAAAATTCATTATAATAGCTGCAAGCACGGGAGTCACTGTAAACTGTGCTGCCCGATCTCCAAATTGCAACTCCAACTGAAACAGTACACATTTGCAATGTATTTTGTCAACCATACAAAAGCAACATTATGACAAAGAATTTTCTTTTTCGGCACAATCAGCTAGATCACAAAAGAACCTTCACCCAACAATATTTTACTTATCATCTAAACAGTGGACACCATTTTATCCTCTACAGTTTTGAAAGTGCATCACCTTGACAGTACCGAGATTTTTCTTCCACAACAACTTGCGAGGGGTTTTGATTTCGTAGAATCTTTTTGCGTAATCAGAAAAAAGTTGATCCACAGTCTCAGGTATGTTGATTGATTCATCCTGCCATCACAAGGTCAGTGTGAGAATTTAATTTTTCTAATGGGTAATGCAGCAAGGAAGGAAACTTATCCAGCCACTGACAAAAGCCATAACTTCGTATGGATTACATTCATGCCCAGAGGAATTAAAAGTGAAACGCAGGTGCTACGCAACCACATTGAGTGCACCCAGATAACAGTAATAGGAATAGCTTATGATACATTTTCCCCAAAGTTTTATTTTTTAAAATTTTAATCATTTGTGTCGTCACTTTGAAAGAAAATATTTCTCCATTTCTCGTGTTACCTTGTCTTACATTCTTCCTTAAAATCTCTGAAGTTTAACAAAACACTGATATCATCACTTCTAAAGGAAATCTGCATTAAAATGTGCAGTTGTGCAATTAAATAATGGGTTATAAAGGCTGAGAAGTCAGAACGTAAAACATAATCCCAAAAAGCTTCAGTTCCTGGCATCAAAAACCTAACATAACCCGTTGACATAGTTCACGTTTCTTCTTCAATGTTTTATGTGTTATTGAATCCTAAATGCTGATACTAAAACCATAAACCAGAAGTACTGTCTGAAAAAACGAGCATAAAGATGCACAATTATGATAAAGAAAACACCAACTACTATTTCAGTAGAATTTTCGGTAGATTGATTAATATCAAGAATTTCAAGAAATGGCTGGCACAACTACTGTTTTTATTATAAATCATTAATACCAATAATTTTCCTATTACCTGTACTGGGGGCCAAAAATTAGAAGATATGATGGTAGCATCAAGGAGATCCAGAGACACTCCGATCTCCCCTCGATCAGAACCTGAAAAAGCACATAACAGAGTTCATACTGACCAGATGCTCAAAAACTTATTAAACATGATTTTTAAAGAATTGGCAGATCCGAGCATGCAGAACTGCAGATACAGCTACAGTTGTATATAAAAAGTACCTTTCTGAGATACATCAGAAATTGACGCTTTTATATTGGTATTTATCCTCTTGGAATTAATGAGATCATTAAGCATAATTTCACACTTCTGCATACTGCTCTCTCCGAAGTGTATCTGGAAGGTGATAACATGAAAATACATCAAATATACAAGTTGGTTTAGACTAAACGTAAAATCTAAGAACCCAGTAACTGTTTAGCAGAGTAGACCAATTACGAAAGATACTCCAAGAAAAAATAACAAGCAATATAAATATTCTCACCAGACTGACAGCCTACCTTAAGAAGTTCTAATGTGCGAATCTCTGAGTCGATATCATAATCAGATTTGTTAAGAAGCTTTTCAGCTAGCATAACACGATATTCGTTAACTAGCTGTTCTTTTGAGCCAATTACACCAACAATCATCCCAAGTATGTCAAATTTTCTTCTATTCCTGCTACCCCTCAATGGGTCAGCCTCCACAGGATCAGGTTCCCAGCTGGGAAAAGGAAAACAGCATGTAAGAAAAAGTTTTCTTTTAAGCAACTAAGCTACAAATCAACACCCCTGAGCAAATGGATAGGAGTAATTCATTGATCAATAAAGCCATCGTACAATTTACATACCGTTCAGCATTTATCCATGCTTGCTTATCGTCAGAGTTGAAGTCGTCATCACAGACATCATCCTCTTGGTTTTCCTCATCTCGATTTAACTCTTCAAGAAGACTGTCCCCAGTGTTTCCAGGCCCATTGGGATTTCCACCTGGCCCATCAGTAAGCATGGTCACAATGCATTTCATAGTGTCTTTTCTACCTTTCAAGTAATCCCTTATCGGTTCTCCTACTGCTTCAAGGAAAACACCCGTTGGATCTATTATGCGGAGTGCTTTGATGGTTGAAACATACTGATGCAGTATATCATTGGTTGAGGCACCAGCAGTAAGCAAGCGATAACGCAGAGAAGATATAAATGAATCAACAAGCTTCGAATGTTGCCCACTATATTTAAGACACTGCTTTAAATCCTCAATAGCAGGAGAGCTGCAAGAACCAATTGGTGTATTTACATCAATGTTTTATTAAGGGATTGGACGAAAATCTATTTCTATAAAAGCAGAAAAGTTCAGGATGGAGGTTTCAAGTTGTATTTACATCAACGAACTATTGGTGTTGCCTCCATGGGGAACAGTGATTGCTAAATAAGACCGAAGGTAATGTTTTTACGAGTGAATCATTTCAACATGCTCAAACCTATACACTTGATCAACAGAAAGTATTACCTGTCAGGATAGTCAACAATAATTTCAAAGAGCTTGGCTATTCTCAGATCTTGCAATGTTTCATACGCAAAATATTCAAGGCGTAATTGCCATCTCACAAGTCCTTCAGAAGGAATGTCAATCCCAGGGTAGAATGAAGAGGGGTGTGAAGCCAAGGGTGATTTGAGACCAGAAGAAGGACTATTATAACTGACAGAGTCACCAAGATACGCTAAAAGCGCATATAAGAACTGGAGAGGAACAGCCTGCATAGATACAAAGTATATTACAAAGCATTCTCACACATAATTGGAAATTACAATTCAAAGCGACAAATTCATTCAATGAAACCTTGTGAAACTTATTTAAATAATTTACTGCAACCGGCAAGTATGATTCCTAAAGATGCTACTGTATGAATGCATAAATGATGTCAATTTGAAATCAGAGGCATTACAATGTACAAGACAGATGGCATAATCAAAACTTGGGTACTTTGACATTCATGATAGCATCACATAAAACCACAAAGATGCTACTCACATATTCTAACAGACCGAACACTTACCCGGATCCACTCTTTTATGGACTCCAAAACAGAAGTTCTATAATCATCACCAGCCAAGTCATGAACTTTAGTCTGCCATGAAATGAAATTTGCTATATTAACTGTACAAAAAAGAAATACGGGCAAAAACAGATGTGTTGTTTTTTGTAATGGAAGACTACACCATGTTCATATTTCTGGGGCGTTTGAGTTCACATGCTCCAAATAGAAATAAGAAGAGCATAAAAATGCTCACTTGATACACAAACACATACCTTCAGAAGCAAAAATATAGCAGAAGCATAGGCATCCTCAGTCATAGACATAAATCCAAGACTTCTAAGATCACGAACAACCTTACCAATGTTCTTCACTAATTTATTGTTTTCTGAAAGCTTTCTTCCACTAAAAGTTTCACCAATGTCCATTTCGCTAACTTCAGGAGAAAGTTTGGTTCTTTCATCTATATCCATACCATCTTTAGGTTGAAATTCATCATCATCTTCAGAATTTCCCGACATCAAATCACTTAATTCTTCCAACCTCTCCTTGAAATAGAAGCGGAGTATCTCTAGAAGAATATGATGATACAAGAGTAAAATCCACAATCAGAGTCTACGCAAGCACGTACAATTTCACACAAAATAAGATCTCACAGTATGATGTGGGCATGAATAGTCAAGCGCTAAAAATGTAGCTCCATGAACACTAACAGAATTTCCCCCCCAAAAAAGAGGTGAAAGCGCAGATGGTATTTGTATAGTAAATGAATCTACGATATGGATAGAAGTGCCCGAAATGAAAAGAAAAAATATTAATTATGTTTGCAGGAAGTAATTTAAAGTTCACACACTAAGATAGAAATGAAATTATTTAAAGATATCAAAGAATTCTAGAAAAATTGCGATTAAAAATATAAAAAGTACAGTAAAATTAGGCAGATGGAGTTTAATTAATTAGTAACAATTCGTCATTCATAAAAGATGACATAAACATAGGTTTAAATCTTGCATGGTGAATTGGTGATGGACCTCAAGCTCAGAATCAGAATCAGAATCAAAATGGCCTGGGCTACTCTCTAGTAAAGACTGTTTGGTTCAGCCCTCTCTTGGGAAAGTTCCTAATATAGTTTGATGCTTCTTAGATGAAAGCAACAATATAGCTAATGAAAACATGATTCTTCTAGTTCAGTAATAAAAATCAACAAATGATTTTTCTTTTCTTTTGTTTTTTTTTGGACAAGTAAGCTAGGGTTAGGCAGACCCCCACCTGTATTCATATATCAAACAGCTACATTCTGATGTACATAGAACCTATTACATCACCATTAACATGTTTACATAACCTTACATCCAGAGAAGGAATAAAGGTAGTAAACAACACTCCATAAGAACCTCAAGGTCAGAAGTAGGCCAAAACCTAATACACCCATTATCAGTAGGACCAAAACAAATGAATTTAATAATGCTCAACTGTTTAGTGTAAACAGTTAACCAGAAGAAACGCACCAGGAAAATGGCGAGGTAGGGTTGTCATAAGAACTGAAGACACCATCAAACGATACCTGGAGAAAAGAGTGACCCTTTCCGCATCCGAATTATATCTTCCCTTTGAAATGCCTTCATTATATGATTGTAAAGCATGGACCAGGATTAACAAACACTTTTCCTGATATTGTTTTTCTATGCATATCTCTTCTAATGCTTTACACAATACTTGTTGAACCCAGTCTTTCTGAACCAAAAGCAATAGCTGTCAATCAGCATCAAAAAGAAACTGCGTCTCTAAAACTTCAAAATAAATAGCTATGAAAAGCAACTTCTTGCTTTATATTTTTGTAAGACAGTGATTGATTGCCAAATGCTCAAATTGCCCTTAAAATTGTAATTTCCAAAACTTGCTTACAAACAAACACTTTAAACTTATAAGAACAGAAGCACAGCCTAAGACCTAAGTTAATCGCAACACCAAAATAAAACCACAATTCAACCAAGTTTCTAACACTTTAACGTAATAATGTAACTGAAACTCATAATCTCTTACATGGGATTCATTCAATTCTGATGTTGAAACATCACTAAAAGCATCAAAATGATGCCAAAACTTGCTCCGCCCATTTCTCTCAAACGTTTCCTACAACCAAAACAACAAATCAAATCAAACCAATTGATTATTCTCTAAATTTCTCATAAAAACCTAAAAAAAAAAAATGATTTAATTGGTACCTCAAGTGCTTTAAAAAAGTGATCCTGAACAAGAGAAGTAAGACGATTTTCACAGAGAATGTGAACATGAGAAATGAATTCTGATCCAACTGAAAGATCACCTTTATCTTTCAATAGAGATTCAGTAGTGTTACAAAAACCACTCCAACTATCTAAAATATCTTCAATTGAATCGTCGGTTATTGAATCCAAAATCCCTAAATTGTAGTAATTCGAACATGCTGAATGTGTAGCCATTGTGATTGATTGAATGAAGAGATGGAAGATAGAAGTGTTTAAGAAAGGAAGAAGAAACCCTAATAATAATGGAAATTTCTCTCTTTCAAGTGAAGAATGTGGCGGTAAAGTGCGCTGTGTTGTGTTGTGCACTTGTGCGCACTCTGGTCTGGTGTAGTGATGTCGCGAGTGAGAGCGAGCAGTAAATTGCTAGTCCGCGACGCGCTAACGAGCAAGGTTGAAGTCCTGTGCGCAAAGTTGAAGTCCTGGGCTTTGGGCCATCATGGTTGATGTGCAGGCGCAATTTTTGTGCCCAGCCCAAAACCTATACCCATCTGGCAACTCCTTCACCTGGCTGGGTGGCTCTTTGAACACTAAAGAAGCCACACTCAAAACGTCATTGTTGTATGATTATCAGCAATGACTTTTTGAGTGAGGTTTTTTTTATAATGGTTTTGTATATTGGGGCAGTGTGTGATGTGATTTTACAAATTCAAAAATGTAACAATGGAGGGACAATCCTCAAATTTGGTGCCACGGTTTATGCTCTCCAATAATCTTTTCTGGATTTTTTCTTCTTAAGTTTATTATGAATATGGATGTTCAGGTAATATACAGAAGACTATTTTACGACTAATTGACAAGTGGGAGGCACAAATGTTTTTTTTTTTTTTTTGGTTGCAACTAAATTTTTATTCCTTAAACAAAACGTTGAAATGTTACACCACTACTATCAGCAAGCAGGAAATTACAAAGAAAACTTGGTGGTGTGATCCACCACATATAGGAGAAAGGGGGGATGAAAGGGTCCATGGTCTGTTGCCAATTACCAACAACCAGTTGATCACTCCGATGAATCTGAAACCCAACAGCATAAGATGAAGCAAAATTTGCAAGAGCATCGGCACATTTGTTTACTTCCCGGTAGTTCCATCGAATCAAGAATCCATCTAGCTGATTAATTTCTTCCTTTATCTCTGCCACCATATCACGAAGGGTCCAGTGCAGGTCCATGTCATTGTTCATAATTGCGTTGTATAACAGTTGCGAATCAGTCTCAACCAAAAGATGTTTGATATGGGTCTCAACAAACGTTGTTCGTATTAGTATTGCAAAGAAAAATCTAAAATTCGTTTGGGGTGTTGTTTAGAATAACACAAAATTCATCGGAATCTGTAATTGAAATCTATAATTGTAATGGTAGTGACTACCCAAAAAAATTTGTAATTGTAGTGATTAGTGAAGGGTATAAGACTCATCGAGTCATTTTTTTTTTTTTTGATACTCATTGAGTCATTGTACACAATTAAATTAGAAAGGGTAATATTCCAAAAAAGCCCCATGTTTAGGTGCCTCTTCCCCAATAGACCCTGACATGGGGTCATCTTCTCAAACAAGCCTTTTGACTATTTCATAATTTTTAGCCGGTGAAAATTACCCTTGTATTATATCCTCTAAAATTCACCTTTTATATTCTAAAGTCATTATAAGACAAAAAAACTCAAAAAAATACAAAAAACAGAAAAGGAAAAAAAAAACAGTTGGTTTATAACTTTTTGGTTTTAACATTTGAAAATTTTATAACTTGTGATTTAGAAATCGAAAACCAACATGGTGTATAAGGTTGGAAAGATCTCGACGAGATCTTTTAAACGAGATCTCATATGACTATAAAATTTTAAATTTAAAAAATTAAAATTTTAAGAAAAATTCAAATATTCATAAAAATTCAAAATTTTATATTTTTTACTGAGAAGTTGGGTTTCGAAAAAAAACTCCGTATGATTTTATAAGGTTTTTCAAAATTACTCTAAAATCTAAAAATAAAAAACACACAATACTACCAAATTTAGGAGTTTTTATTTTTGTCCTCTAAACATGTTTCTTATCTTCTTACACCAAAGCAATATCCTCTAAATTGTTGCTTGTTGTTCTGTAAATTACAAAGGCATGATATCTATTCCATATTATTAATATATGTGGATTGTAGTCTGTAATTTAATGCATGAGTTCAATATCTCGACTGAGGACAAAACCTTTATTGTATAGACAAAAAAAAAATTGTATTACCATGAAAAGTTCATAAAAATGTTTAATGTATAGTTAACTTCACAAAAGACTATATACTTTTTTTAGGTTACATCCCATCCCAAAGCATAAGAAACAAGAGAGGGCATAACCCAGTGTAAACATAAATCCCTCCTTTTGCCTGGTGCAATGCCACAAAGTTCATTAAATTTGTACTCCATTCTTCCTTCCCATCCCCAACACCAAAACAATATAATATCTCACATCTTTAACCATCATTTTTTTTTTTTTGCAAACGGGGTTGAAGGCACCCCTTACCTCTTTAAATTACGTGAGAAAACTTATATCAAACATTCAAACAATCAGTTGCTGGCGTGTTTCTAACCAACGACCTCTCTACTTTGTGAGATGGATGCAATCGTTGAGCCACAAACTCATGTACTTTCTAACCATCATTGAAACTGATAATTTCCCTTTGTTTAAACACTCATGCATTCTTATTTTTCCACAAAATCCAAGTAATATGTATGGAACCATGACCAATATACTTTGATAACCAGTTTTAATCCACCTCTCAACACTTTTCAATATATAATGTGATTTAGTAAAATTGCATGTTGAGTGGATACAATTGCTTGTTTAGAGGATAAAACTATATTATTTAGAGAACAACAATCAATGTTTTAGCGGACAAGACCTTTACAGTATATAGCGAAAAAATTATCGAAAAAATAAAAATTACATGTTTTTTTGTTTTTTTTCATACCCATGTGTGATCTTGTTAGATAGATCTCGTCGAGATCTTTCCAACCATATACATCATATTGATTTTTAATTTCTTAATCAAAAGATATACAAGTTACAAATAATATAGCAAAAAAAATTTAATTAATATTAAAAAATATGTTTTTGTCTCTTTCTTATTTGTCTTTTTCTTATTTGTCTTATATTCTAATTTTTCTCTTTTGTCTTAGTACAAAGGGTATTTTAGTAAAACAAAATAAAATAAAGTGGGGTAAGAGCTTGTTTGGGAAGATGACCCCATGTCAGGGCCTATTGGGGAAGAGGCACCTAAACATGGGGCTTTTTTGGGATATTACCCAATTAGAAATCTTGGTTTTGAACATTTGATAAAACCAAATGTCAATGGAATAACTTTGAATAAGAGTAGAAGAGAGATTAAAGATTCCTAGTAGGTCCCAGTTCGTCAGTCTGTGTCCCTTTAGAAAGTCTTGGCGTAACTTCAACCATCACATTTGTTATATAGAAGAAAATAGATATAGAGATGTTTTTTTTTTTTGATAAATAGAATTTTATTAAAAAATTATTCGTCAAATTATTTATACATGAACTAAAATTACCAAAATCGACTTTTAGTAAAGTATTTATCCCTTAATTTAATTTTATTTTTACAAGCAAAATTATAATAAAAAATAAAACTATAGAAATTAATAGTATGGTATATTTTTTAGTTTTTTTTTTTTTTTTTTTGCTAAATAGTATGGTATATTTAAGTTAGGGATTAGTGCATTTTTTCTTAGAGCTAGATGTCACCTAAATTTGATGAAGTAATCATAGAGCTAGATTTCTAGATGGTCTAGTCTTACGTCAGTGTATTGGTTTACCCACACAACTTTGTGGCTGATCTTTAGGCAACACATTAGGTTGACAGTTTTAAAAAAATATTAAATTATTTTAAATTACCTAGATGTTATTCAGTACATTTTCGGTATGGTGTATTACGGTACATTTGCTTGTACACCACACAATCTTCCACGTGGACTCAAGTGGAAACTTGCTACCGGTTAGTCTAAAGTTAACAAAAATTTGCTCTTATTGTTTCTTGAATTTTGTCATCCATACAGCTGCTTGTCATCCATATAGCAATTTTGTCATCCATACAACTGGCACCTGTATGTTTGACTGAAAAACTAAAAGAAACAATAAAAATTGCATAATCGGTTACCAAGTTGTCCTAATCACATTGTGTGGACGAAAATGTTGCTCGCACCGTAATGTACTAAGTTAAAATGTATTGAATAAATGGCTTAAATTACCAATATACTTATATAAAAGTGTAATCTGTTAAAGTTATTTTCGTCTTAAAGTGGCAAAAAGACCAACTGTGAGTGACACTAAATCACTGTTCTAAGTTGCCCAATCGGCCAAACCTCATTAATAAGTAGTAAGATGAAATAACACATTTATACTCTATCTTAAAACACGTACATCACATCCAACATTTGAGAGTAGATTGGTCATGTACTGATAAAATTACTAATTATGTATTAATGTGTGTAAACGGCTCATTGTTCCAAATCACCTAAGCCTTATTATAAAATAGTAAGATTTGGTTTACTCCAAAATCTCAGAGTTACTGTTGATTTGTTATGCAACGAATGTTGTAGTTAATGGTTATTAATTATGCACAGGATCCATAATCTTCCAATATATAATGTATTAATTAAATGGCTTTTGTATGAATTTCTCACACAAAACTGTGCATGTTTAATCAACATATACTTTGATGGGTTGTTACGGTTTTGGTGTCAGTGAGACTGAAAGTATCCTGGTCCTTCAATTTGGGCTTATAGTGGGCCTTGCAATCGGACCTAAACTTTGGGCTTATTGGTTGGTCAAAAAAATCAAAATTACCCAACGTATTCCCTTTCTTCATCATTTCTCACTCAAATGCGCATATTAGCACGAGTCACTGAGTCAGTAACAGAGAAAGCAAAACCTTTTCGCCATGAAAGCTAACGAAGAAGAAAACATGAAAAACAACAAAACAGAAAAAACACAAACGAAGATCGCTTTAACATCTCTCTCTGCTATGGTTGCAGAAACAACAACTTTTCCAATAGACATCACAAAGACAAGACTCCAACTCTATGGTGAATCGGTCATTTCAACTCGTTCTACCAATGCGTTTCGAATCGCTTCGGAAATTGTTCAGAAACAAGGATTTATTGGTCTTTACAAAGGTTTATCTCCAGCAATTCTTCGTCATATGTTTTATACTCCAATTCGAATTGTAGGGTATGAACACTTGAGAAATAATGCTGCTTCTGGTTCTTCTAGTAATGATTCTCTTTCTCTGTTTAGTAAAGCTTTAATTGGTGGAACATCTGGTGTTTTTGCTCAGGTAACTTTCTTTATTTCATTTCGATTTTTAATACTTGATTTGAAAATGCAATATAATTAGTTTATATATTATAAACTTGATCTGAGCTTTCATCAATGGATTGCAATACAAGTACTGTAATCATTCCATTGCTTTGATCAAAAGAGTATTACTGTGAAATTTACATCTAATGCCAAAAATCATCTTCCATAAGCCCTATGTTCGTCACATTGAATGGCAGAACATACGTTTTCTTTAGTTTATTTGCTAAAAGATACCAAACACTTGGTTAAATGGTATTTTTTTCGGGTCTGTTTGATTCAGGCGGGAAAAAAGTTTACCGGGAAATAGATTTATCATGTGCAAATATTTCGGGAAATAAAATTTTGATAAAATAGTTATAATGCTACATTGATCATGAATTTTCTTGGAAAATCATTTAAATATGTTTTTAGTGAGAGTTCGACAAAATTGAGCTTCAATTGTCCCAACATTTTAACTTATCATTTCGTTTTAAATATTTACCGCTTATTTACCATTTAATCAAACATGGGAAGTTAAAATTTCCCGGAAAATCTATTTCCCGGACTCGAATCAAACAGACCCTAAAAGATTCTACACTATAAACTTTGAATGATTTTCTTACTTTTCTTCAAGATATAGTTTGTGGCGAGTCCTGCTGATCTTGTCAAGGTTAGGATGCAAGCAGATGGTCGTCTAGTGAGCAAAGGTCTTCAACCTAGATACACGGGTTCACTTGATGCGTTAAATAAGATAGTGCAGAAAGAAGGTTTTTTGGGCCTTTGGCAAGGGGTTCTTCCTAATGTCCAAAGAGCTTTCTTGGTAAACATGGGAGAGTTAGCTTGCTATGATCACGCAAAACGTTTGGTTATTCAAAACCAAGTTTGTGAGGATAATATATATGCTCACACCTTAGCATCTACAATGTCAGGTCTTTCGGCAACTGCCTTGAGTTGTCCAGCTGATGTGGTGAAAACGAGAATGATGAATCAGGCTGCAGGCAAAGAAGTCATGTATAGGAACTCATACGATTGCCTGGTGAAGACGGTTAGAGTTGAAGGTGTATGGGCATTGTGGAAGGGCTTCTTTCCTACATGGGCAAGACTTGGCCCTTGGCAATTTGTGTTCTGGGTTTCTTATGAAAAGTTTCGTCGAGTTGTAGGGCTTTCTTCCTTTTGATGAATTGAATTTGTCTCCTATTTACAAGTCAATACAATTTGACGTCATTGTTCTTATAAATAAAAAAATATACTTTTTTTGATGAGTTAAGTTTTAATGTCCTACGTATTTATTTGTAAATTATCATGGCTTCTGTACGATCTCTTACATATGCAAAATATGTGGCTCCAAACAGAAGCCCCATATACGCTTGTTTTTTTGCTTGTTAGACTGTGATTCATTTACACGACCAATATGTGATAATGTGTTTGCTAGTCTATAGTTGAGTGCCTTAAGAAATGGACTGTAAATTTTTAGGGGCTTCAAGTGTTTGTGTAACACTTACGATAAACTAAAAAGTTGATGCTGCAAAAATCTGAACAATAGTACATTTGAGTCATCAACAGACATTACACCTTTTCTAATTTTTTTGTCCTTCTTTGTGTGGGTAGCAATATATAAAACAATCTGTCAAACCTCAAAAGGAATCAAACAAGATCTCATGTTCAAGTAAGACCATGACATATCCAAAAAAGCAAAAGCTAGATGATGACACCTTTCTGTGGCAGTTCTGACAAATCATCCCGCACCATGCATGAACGTGGCCAAAAGCTATAGACCACACAACCATCAAGGATATGTCCTGGTCTCTGGAATTCAATTAGTGGTAGCAAACTCTTCTGGTCTCTCGAATTCAACTAGGAGTTTGTTTGATTATGGCTGGTAAATTTTCGGACCTTGGACACTGTAGGAAGAAGACACAAGTGGTTGAACGAGAATTAGAGACAAAGATAAGAATGAATGTTGACTTTTATTTAACTTAGGATGAATTTCCTCAATACCCTTAATTAGTGTAGCTCTTAATATTGTTTTGCTTAATTCAGAAATAATGGTGTGTACTTTGTCATATGCAGAAATCAAATTCTCCCATATTATAAAAAGCCAGTTCCACGCACCAACTCATCACAATAGATTCAGGCAAGCCTTCATTCTATCTATCTTCCATTTTATAAAAGCAGTAGTAGTTAGGTACATTTTTATGAACATGGGTTCTGCGTGTTTACTAGCGAAGACGGACAAAGCAGTAATTGAAGCAGAAGGTGGATCATCTTATAGGTGGTCTAGTGCCGAGTTCCCAATAATGAGCGAGGCTAAACTTGCTGCTGGGAAGATGGTTCTTCAACCACTAGGTCTAGTACTTCCACATTACGGAGATTCTGCGAAGATTGGCTATGTTAGTCATGGTAAATTTTGTAAATATATGCATAGCTGTTAATGTCAATCTGGCCGCTGTTAGTTAACTACAACATTGTAAATTAACATGAATACATCAAAACATTAAAAGTTAATCGTAATGTTATTTATCAGTGTTAACATTATGAACTATTTTGCACAGGTAATGGGATGGTTGGAATAACCTTATCAGGAATTTCAGAAGAAAGGGTGTTAAAACTAAAGAAAGGCGATATGTTACCTATACCACTTGGAGCCACAACATGGTGGTTCAATGATGGGAATACTGAGTTCATTGTTGTGTTCTTGGGAGAATCTTCTGTGGCTTGCAATCCTGGAGACTTCACATATTTCTTCTTAGCAGGAGCAGTAGGTATCTTCAATGGATTTTCCACTGAATTCCTTAGCAGTGCTTTAAATCTGTCAGAAGAAGAAACTACAAAGATCATTAAAAGCCAAACTGGCTTTTCAATTGTTAAACTCAATGAGCAACAGCGCATGCCCAAGCCTACTGAAAATGGCACTGAACATATGGTCTATAACACTGAGGCTGCACTGCCTAGTGTTGATGTGATAAATGGCGGAAAACTTATTGTTGTGACTCATGAAGAATTGGATATGCTGAGAGAAGTAGGATTGAGTGGTGCTGTTGTCAAATTTGAGAAGAATGCGATTTACGCGCCACATTACTTGCCCGATTCTGCATTTCAGGTGAATTACATTGTAAAAGGAAGTGGACGTGTACAAGTTGTGGGTATTAATGGACAAAATGTGTTAGATGAAACAGTGCAAGCCGGTGAGTTGTTTGTTGTACCAAAGTTCTTTGTGGTATCAGCGATAGCAGGTGTAGAAGGAATGGAGTGGTTTTCTATGTTCACAATCCAAAAGTAAGTTTTAGATATTCTTAGATCACAATTCACTAGTCACTACGTATTTAGGGTGAGGGTTGCGCTAAAGCAACTCGAGTTGATTTATCGATCTGATTGTGTCAATGTCTTATTTGCATTTTTTTTCTTCTTCTCAGACCTGTGTTTAGTCAGCTAGCTGGGAGAACATCATTATGGAAAGCTTTATCTCCACAAGTTGTACAAGCTACTCTCAACATAACTCCAGAGCTAGAAGAGGGTTTCAGGTCGAAGATCAGCATGAATGACACTTTCTTCCCTCCACCAAGCTAGATAGGACTTGAAGAGCTTCCCTTGTGAGTTGTGAAAGTAGATTTATGCATGGTTTGTTTCCAGTTTATAGATGCTTGTGATATTTTATAATCAACCAGATAAAGCAAACAATTGCCTTCACCATCACAAATGATGGTGAACAACCCTCATAGGGCTGCAAGAGAGAGGGGTGGGGGGTATGGCAGAATTTCAAGATATCCATTTATACAGTCTGCACTGCAAAAGAGCAGAATCAGAGCAACAACTACATTAATTACATAGTTAGTTTGAGATTATGTATTGTGGACACTGCAGTAAGAAACTTCTATATATTCTTTAAATTATTTGCATATTTCCAATCAAACAGACCATAATATAAAAGGGGAAATTTTACAAAAAAGTTTTCTTATTAATATGAAAATGCTGAATAAATGTGGGGGGCTGGTGCTTAAAGTTCAACACAATTTTTTTTGATAAAAGTTTTTAGTATTAATGTATTATTTATCTCAACAACTTTACACACATCTGATCAGCCTACAGCAGAAACTGCATCGTCAGTTCATCCTATAGGAGGTACATATCCTCCGTTTACAGAATTCTAAACATAGAAAAACCCACCCCTACAAGACCAGATGAGAGGAACAGCTACTGGCTGACCTTGGGCCCTTTGTGTTGCTGCTGATCACCCCTGAATCATCGCTGAATCTTACCAGCAATCTATGATCAGTCGATCCCAGTCATTCATATGCCTTCTTCAAGTCCATCCCTCTCTGTGACATGTCCAGCCAGTCCCATATATACTATATAGTACTTCGCCCTAACCACAGTCCACAGTTTTGTCGATGTCCAGCCCTCCATTTTCAAAAATAATATCATTTCTTAGTTCTTAGCATTGTCTTCTTGTGTCCACCAAAAGGACAGGACCATTTCTTATCACTATGTAGCTGTACGCGCTTCGCGCATAATTTTATGTTTGTATAATTTTTAGTTAAATACAAAAAAATAGTATTTATCTTTTATATTTAGATGGATAAAAAAAAAATATCAAAAAATGTTTTATGGGTTTTCAAAGAGGTATTATGATAGGGTTCCGAATAGTCTCAAGCAGAAGCGGGAAACGGGATGAAAACTAAAATACTAAATGGGGATAAAGATAGGGGTACCCGACCCTGAACCAACCCGTTAACATCCCTAGGCCAATCTGACTTGTTTGAATTTAAGAGCTTGATAAGATATTGCGAGTCACACTCAAAAATCACAAAATCCATATGCAGCTATGCAGCTTGACTGCTGCCACCATCAATCCAAGTCTCATAGCATAACATTCAGCCAATAATGCATTTCCATCTAAAATAACTTGTGAGATTTTTGCAGATAGCTCGTTCCAAAAATAGAGTGTGTTTAGATCGGATGTACTTACAGATTGTGATATTTAATATGAATCCCCACCCATTTTTTTCATCAATTAATATCCCAAATTCTACCTAAAAAAACGTTTACTCCACAAACTTCCAATACTATTGATTTTGTGATCATGTGACTGTATATACATGTTTATCTGCATGTTCAATTTTTTTAAGTTGTGAACCATTTGCAGCACATGGATCAATTCAAATATGTCGTGGTCATTTAAATTGATGTATTGTATTATATAGGTAGCCAACTCTACTGTCCATACTTCATCATGGATAAAATTTGTTTTGGAAAAAAAAAAAAAAATTGTACTGTCCATGCTCCACACAGTATCAGGAAGTGGATAATTTAAAGTATATGAGCCACCATGGGACGGTGGAATAATTAAAACGTACTGTGTGAATGTGGACGCATATGCGTGCAAATAAAAAATAGTCAATAATAATGAAAAATAATAGACTTATTGTTGTAAACCACCAGAATATTGTAGGGGGAGGCTACCACAATGTATATCAACTGGAATACCGGATAAATTGGTAGGCACATACTTAACCAAACATGGAGGTGAACTTTGCCACTCTCCCAACTGGGTCATGGGCCGCACATACAGTTAGGCCTATAGTCCTAACCAAACACGAGGGTGGATCCACCAACACTTATTTATGCCCAACAAAATCTCAAAACAGTAACAAAATCCCAAAAATGTGCCCCCCTCAAAAAAATGGTTTTGTACGGCTCCTGTACACGATTCATTTGTTAATTAGAGGCATGAAATGCACAAAATCATTTTTTAAATAAAGGCGAAAGTCAATGGTTCATCAGTCCATGTTGCGTAGTTTTATTTTTTGCTTTGGTAATAAGATCCATTTGAAATACACAGTTATATATATATATATATATATTTATTTTTGAATAAATAAAGATCCATGAGCATACACACCTCTAGAGTTCTAGTTAGGGGTGCTCAACTTGCCCCGTGACCCGGACCCGCCCCGTTCCCCGCCCCGTTTTTTATCTCCCCGCCCCGCCCCGCCCCAATATTTGCCCCGCCCTGTACCCGCCCCGATGGGGAGCAGGGCAGGGATGGGTTTCATTGTATGGATTGAAACCCCGCCCCGTGCCCCGCCCCGTCCCCGACCCTGTATCCCCGCCCCGTCCCCGACCCTGTATCCCCGCCCCGTGCCATTAGATATTTTTATTTATTTCTTCTTCCCGGTTTTGCCATTTACAGATACCAATCCGTTTCAGATCGAACTTCATAAAAAATATCCATTTCTAAAAAAACTTTTTACAGAGGGAAAAAAAAAAAAACCAGTTTCACTTCACGAGTTCTAACTAACTTGTTTCTCTTTCTCTTTCACTTCAAACTTTTTTTCTTTCAATTTCTTTCAAAGTAAGTAAGTTTCACGGACTTGATCAAGCTTTTTCTTTCTTCTTCTTCTTCACTTTATCTCAATTGAATCATCCATCACTTGATCTCTTTCTCTCTGTTGTTAGGATTTGGTTTGTGTTGAATCGATTATGATCTCAGAGTTGTTTGTTTGAAGTAGTTTATTGATTCTTTATTGGTAAATGTGAAGAGAGAAAGAGAAAGAGAGAGTTTGAAATGGATCGAATTCACGTTGGTCCAGGATTAGAGTTACCAATAGTTCATGAGAGTGATCAATATGAACTTGTTAAAGATATTGGTGCAGGGAATTTTGGTGTTGCAAGGTTAATGAGAGATAAACTAACTAAAGAACTTGTTGTGGTTAAGTATATTGAAAGAGGTGAAAAGGTCAGTATTAAGCAGCATATATGGTGTCACATTCCCCGTCCCCGCCCCGCCCCATTCCCCGTCCCCCGACCTGTACAGGGCAGGGATGGGGGGTGAACTTTCTTAAGCCCCCGTTCCCCGCCCCGCCCCGCCTAAGAACGGGGATTATTTGGCCCCGCCCCGCCCCGCCCCAACCCCGCACACTATTCCCCCGCCCCGTCCTGCCCCGCCCCAATCAGCACCCCTAGTTCTAGTTAAAAAACAAAGCAGAAAGGGAAAGGGTGTGGGAAGTAGTTGGGAAGTCCGATAGTTATAAAAACAAAAAAAACTCTGAAGTTGTAAGTTTTCTCACGTAATTTAAAGGGTAAAGGTCCCTCGACAACGTTTGTCAATGAAAGAAAAAGATAAACAAAACCATCCTTGACTTGCAGCGCCGTTTGTCTTCTACTTTTGTGTATTTCCTTGAGTTTATCAATAAAATGGTTTTTTATTTTAAAAAAAAAAATAAAAAATTCATCAACCTTTATAAGTTAAGTAGCAACAACTCAACTCTTCTATATTATAACCTTCATCTTCCAGTTTTCCACACACCAACCTCATTTTGATAAACATGAGTTCTGCAACTCTACTAGCAAAGACAGTCGAGACAGTATTTGATGGAGAAGGTGGATCATATTATAGCTGGACTAGTGCTGAGTTTCCCATACTAAGTGACGCGAAACTTGGTGCTGGAAAGCTTGTTCTTCAACCACTTGGTCTAGCACTTCCACACTACGCAGATTCTGCCAAGATTGGCTATGTTACTCATGGTAAAATGATTAATGATCTGTACATATATATATGCACGTATAACTTGCTCTTAATTTTAAGCATAGCTGTTGATGTCAAATCTGCTTATTGTTAATGTATGACCGTAAATCTAATGTTTTCATTGTTGACATTATGAACTTTTTTATACAGGTAGTGGTTTAGTTGGAATATTATTATCAGGGAGTTCAGAAGATAAGGTGTTAAAACTAAAGAAAGGCGATATGTTACCTGTACCACTAGGAGCCACATCATGGTGGTTCAACGATGGGAATACTGAGTTCAGTTTAGTATTCTTGGGAGAAACCTCCAAGGCTCACAGTCCTGGAAACTTCACATATTTCTTCTTAACAGGAGCCATTGGTATCTTGAATGGTTTCTCCAGTGAATTTCTTGTCACTGCTTTTGGTCTATCAGAAGAAGAGACCACAAAGTTAACCACTAGCCAAACAGGTGCTGTGATTGTTAAACTTAATGATCAGCAGCACTTGCCTGAGCCTAACAGAAATGAAAACAAAGATATGGTCTATAACACCGAGGTTGCACTGCCTGATGTTGATGTGAAAAATGGTGGACGACTTGTTGTTGTGTCTGACGAAAAATTGGGTTTGTTGGGAGAAGTTGGATTGAGTGGTGCAGTTGTCAAACTTCAAAAGAATGCAATGTACGCGCCAGAATACTCATCCAATTCTGCATATCAGGTGAATTACATTGTGAAAGGAAGTGGACGTGTACAGGTTGTGGGTATTAATGGACAAAACGTGTTGAACGAAACAGTGAAAGCTGGTGATTTGTTTGTTGTGCCAAGGTTCTTTGTGGTATCAGTAATTGCAGGGGAAGAAGGAATGGAATGGTTCTCTGTCTTCACAATTCAAAAGTAAGTCGTATATATTGTATTTTCATTATTACTTTTTGAGATCACAATCAATTATAACAAATGCTAATCAGGCACCAACTTGAGAGTTGCACCAAAGTAATCTTGATTACATATCATGTTAATATACCTCATTTGCAAATTTTATTCTCAGGCCTGTGTTTGGTCAGCTAGCTGGGAAAACATCAACATGGAAAGCTTACTCTCCACAAGTTGTACAAGCTGCTCTCAACATTACTCCAGAGCTAGAAGCAAGTTTCAGGTCGAAGATGAGCTTGAGTGACATTTTCTTTCCTCCACCAAACTAGATAGGAATTAAAGAGCTTTCTTGTGATCATAATTGTAAGTGGTTTGTTTTCAGCTTACAGTAACAGATGCTTGTGATCTATCCATTAGTTAAATAAAATAATCATGATATTGTATTCATATTTTCTCCAAGTATTATTTGCAACGACTTTTTCTACCCACGAATCCCCTAGCCTTCATCCTATTCCCAATTCGAGCTATTCCCAATTCGAGCTTATTGGACTTAAGCACGGGAAGCATTGGATGCAGAAAAATATATGACTAGTGTCATAACTGTTTCCTAATCTTTTGGGTTCTAAGTACAGTTCATATATTTTTGAGGTACAGTATTGTGGTATAGGATGATTTTGTTCACCCCAATATCTCAAAATAGTTGACATAAACTTTATTCATTTTAATTATAATATGAGTCTCATTGATTTTGTGATCATTATATATGCTAATTAAATGACTTATGGATGAATCTGTTCACACAAATACGTTGATCACATATCATGTGTGAGTTGATATTAATGTGTTCTCCTAATGTATGTGGTAGAGAATCCAAATATCAATAAATAGAAATTAATAACTTGGAGATAAAAAAAAAAAAAGAAAAAAAAAAGACTGATACCGTGCATTCATAGTTCATAGTTCATAACTTCATACATGTTTTGCCATGCCAAGAAGGTCTCAACTTCTTCAGGTCATAGGTGATTGCTAATTTGCTACACTCCATCATTTTACCACAGTGACGTTGGAACTTGGAACTTGGAACTATTGTTCATTGATGCAGCTAATATAATATACTTGTTTGACTATTTTCTATTATTCAAAAATGAACATAACAGATAACAGATTGAAGGATGGAGAGTGCAGTTGGTGTGTTGATTACCATTGAAGAAATCTGAAGTCTGAACTCATGATTTACCTAGTGGTAACTGGTAAGAGGTTGAAGGACAATGAAGCAGCTCAGCTTGACTCAATACTAACAGAATGATCTAAAGGATGAATTCCTTGCATTTTAATCACTTTCATTCAATATAATGGAAATCGCTGTAGAGTTTTACATAATCAGGTTTGTTTTTTCAATCTAACAATGTAAATTAACAATTGAGCATGAAGAGATCAAATGAACTAGATAAGATAGTCAAGGATTTCAGGGCACTTACACTGAACCCTTCTGGAATAAGCTTTGAAATATTTTGTAGGGATTGGAAAATATAGTAACCCCTGCAGTCTCTGCAACCCTGAAGTCTCTCCATACGCCTGAAGCTGACAGGTTTTACTCAATATGTTTTCCCAACAAACAAGCTAGGGTTTGGCAGACTTTAACTCAAAATGTCCGACTGAATAAATTCATACTTGGTTTGAGAGTAGTCTGAAAGTTTCAAGCCAATCAAAATTTGGCCTCATACTTATATTGAGGGTTTGAATCAACCAGCAGCTACCAGTTTGGGCTTGATTGTGATCAAACTAATAGCCCCTTTGATTGGGTTCTCAAACGGATTCTCATCTTGGCTAGCTTAGGTTAGACTCCAATACGATCCCACCACAAATGCTAAGAGCAGAACAGCCGAAAAAATAAATATAAAAGCTTGTCCATCACACTAAACTTTGCTCTATCAAGGTACGAAAACCATTTTATTTCTCGAAGTAAAGATGAGGTACATATGTTAAAACAACTAGCATTAAAGGCATCACATAATATCACCATACAAATGTTTGTTACTACTGGATTAACATGAGACCGCCCATTCACATTTACATGAGACGTTCTTTAGCTAGATATGCGGCTTCCATAATGGAGTTGCCAAACCTATGAGGCTGTGACAAATTCCAATTGTCTCATTAAAAAATTTACCTCATACTTGGAGCCTGATCAACAGCTATCTTCCCTAAATTGTCTTGCCTCTGCCTTAGCCAAAAACGCAAGTAACGGTCTAACCTCAGCTGCATCATAGCCTGCCATATATATTTTAGGCACTAATTAGTCCCCATTTCATCTCTTCATAATATTATAAAAACCTGTATAATTTTGGGCAGGCTTACTAGGCGTTAAGGATATGCTGATTAGACTCGGTTAGGAACCAATGTATCCTAAAGGTGAACTATTGGGCTAGAAGCCCCAGATATATTCTCAAATTATTTTATTAAGATAAACAGACTATTTACATAAACAAAAGGAAAAATTGCTTGTATTTCTTAATTTCCAGAATCACATTTCAAAGGGGAAAAATTAGGCAACATTTATAAGATACAATCGTTATAAACTATTCTTCAGGGTTCCAATCCCAGCATCCTCAAAAAAAATCATTTTCAAATTTGGATCTGACGTGTTCAATAATCGATTAATTTTGTTTTGAAGTAGCAAGAGTAAAATATTTAGGGTGTGTTTGATTGGATCGTTTTCAGGAAAATCATTTTTTTTTCCAGAAAATTAGAGGGAAGGGAGAGACGAAAGATGACTGAGCGAACGGTGAAGAGAAAGAACATGGGAGATTGTTGGTTAGTCTAATTTTGTGTGAAATTACAAGTTTACGTTATAGGCTTTTTCTGGGAAACTGATCCAATCAAATACGGCCTTAACCTTGCTTTTCTCTTTTCATGTTTACGATAACTTTAGGGTTTATGTTGATTGCTTATGGTTAATTGATCAACACAGATGGACAATGCCATATTTTCCCGCAGTAGTATACTAATGGATTGAGATTAATTGGTTATTGAACTTAAGACTTTATAGCAAGTACTTACTGTGTTCTCAAGGCCTTGATCCAATCGATCTCCATTTTAAAATCACCAGGCCCAGATTTAGCACCAGCAAAACCACCTCCTGCGTTCACAGAGAGTGACATGCCCACTATACGTGATGGATTCATTTCCATTTTCACATCTATAATATTTCCTCTCCATGTTGGTAGATATCGCTCAAGTGGAATCTGAAAGTTCCATATTAATGATAATCAGATACAATATAAATCTCAGCAAGCAGTCAAAAGAATGAAAGCTTCATAAAACCACGTTTTTTTTAGTAATTACAGTCATTCCCAATGAAGTGGAACAGAAAACTGATTATCTCAGATTTATGTTTTTCAAACATATCATAATTCGCATAGTTCGATGTTTCTTATTTGCTAAGAACTTGTTTATCCTTATACTCAATATCAACTTAGTTTACTACTACTTCTATAAAGAAAATTACCTCCATTATGTTATAACCATAATACATTTTACTGTTGAGTAAAATATCAAAATTAAAGCCTGTGAGAGGAATTCAGAATGTGGCTACCTTTTGCAGCAGTAATGTTTACATTGATAGCTCACTAAGTTCCTACTTCCTAGAGATATAGCATAGTAAAGGTGTACAAGAACAAGTTCTAGAGACATCCAAAACTATGCAACTATGTAGGAATAAGTGGCTTCTAACTTAATGTATGTAATAAGTTCATTGGCAAGTGAAATATGAAACTTACCTTTGTAATAAACCAGTCGTCTTTAGGTACAAAAACAAAAGCTTGCCATGAATTGTCTTCCTCCTGCCCTGGGGAATTCACCCAATTCTCTGTGTAAATCTGAATTTCACAAGGTGACAAGTGTTGATAAAAGAATGTATGTTCAGCACTGCATAAAGCCTCAATTTTTATTTATATTATGGATGAGGAATGAGGCTGACCGTAGATATATAGCATCTTCCATCTCCTTTAAGTTTCATTGCTATTGTATCATATGGATCCAAGTCAATGAAGCCATCAAACTGCACATAAGTTAAATTTGTGAGGAAGGACCACTATCATCATTAATGATGGGACAAGTCTGAGAGATACTGCAATTTCGATTCAAGTAAGAGGCGAAGTGAAGGTCATGAGTTACTCAGTCCTATTTTATTTAAGAAAGAATAGTTATGGTATAACCTTAAAATAAGAAGATGTCAACAGAAAACCTGCCTATGATCTTGTCAGCATGAAGATCATCTTCACCCAAAACATGCCATTTGAAAAAATTCATAACCCATTCTAAAGTGTATATTTTATCAAAATAAAATTTATATTCTAGAGTCCATTTGACTTTCTTGCGAAACCCCTTTCACAAGGCACTGAAGGAGATGTGGGACCCATTACAACACAAAATGTATTACACCCTTAAAGGGCTAACCTATACTGATCATATATATTGTGTGTCTTGATATTTTGAGTCTCTAAGATCAAGAAGATTAATAGAAATATAGCTCACCTTCTTTGATCGCATTCCACAAAAGCCGCTGCGATTTATTCTCCTTACTGACTCCTCACTTACATCCAAGGAAAGATTACCAGAGAAAATCCCTTTCAAATAGCATGACATGTACAGATGGTATCAACTAAGAGATACAACATACAAATCCACAGGTATTAGAAAATCGTAACAGATTATTAACTATGGCTTCTGACATACCCTTAACTCTACTGTGATAGTAGACATATTCCCAAATGTTTGAGATTAGCATGAACCCCACTGAAATTCCAAAAGTTGCTCATTTGGACAATTCTAACATACTGAAAGTTTTATTTGAGTTTCGTATTGTCCAAATTTCTTCAACTCAACATTATTAGATATTTTTGAATGATGTCCATGTGCATGTAGGTCCATTTTTGGAATTCCAAAAGGTCAAAAATAATCTTTTAAGTTTTAAGACATTGAGGGTGTACGCCTATCGCATAGTTGGTGGAATTTATGTCTAAAAACCCTAATAACTATAGTAATTGCAGTGCATAAAGTTGGAAATAAAGAAGCCATAGAGTTATTTAATTAATAGTACGATTTCCCACATGGTATTTTAGTTCAAATAGAATAGAAGTTTCAGACTTTTCCCTTCCTCATAGTAAAATTCGACAAATTGAGATTACTCCAGGACTCAAATTAACAAGAAAAATGGTGAATGGGTAATTTTTTTTACCTCAACATATTTGAAGTGCTTCTAACTATGGTGAGTTAAGATGTTGCTGCAAAGCAAATATTACAAGCAAAAAGCTAGGATTTGTTTATTATACATTAGGTGAGAAACAAGCACTTGACATTACCATTTGTTCCAGTTTCAGTATCTTTGATCTCCAACGATGCTGACGACAAACCTGAATAGGAGAAAAAAAAAAGTGTGCCAGGCACATAAGCTGCGGAAATCCAACTGCCACAAGATATTCAGGAAACCCAATAAGCTGTGGTCAAATGTGTGAAGCAGGCCTAGAAATTGCTGTCCCTTTGTTACAGTTCCTTCCTCTGTTCGTGGTGATAATTACATAGCGAAAAAGAAATGTCTGTAGCAAGAAAGAGCAGTATAGAAATTTACCTCCATACTCGGAATCTGAATATAGATGCCACTTTTTCAGTTCCTCCTTTGAATTAAATTTGAAGACAAACCTTTCACTGGGAGGCATGAGATCATCAGCACTCCACGTAAGAGCTACAGTTTAGCATCAAGAAAACATCTATTTGAGTGTAACCAATATACAATAAATTTTTTTTAGCACATATACAATAAAACGTTTAACAAAAAAGAAAAGAAGACCATCTTTTATTTGGAAAATCTCTTATTTACTTACAAGGAAACTGGGAAAACATCATATTGGTAAAAAGCACTAAAACAAGTAGTCTTTTGCAATATCAAATTTATATAAGTAGATTGCAAACTATGAAATAACCCAAATTTTACAAATTTCTTAAAACCAAACAACATACCACCCACCAATTCAAATAAAAATAAATACCCAAATGACATATTCAATAGATAATCATAATGCTTAAATTGGGTATTTCGAATTCAATCTCCTCCTTTGAAAGATTGCATTGAAAAATGAAAGCAAGACAAAATCAAATAAAGGGAAAGTTAATACCTTTCTTAGTTGCATCTAAGGTTGATCGCCAAAGTGATCTGAACCTCGACATGTTTCACTCAATCCCGCCTTTCAACTCAGTTGTGTGTGTGTGTGTGAGAGAGAGAGAGAGAGAGAGAGAGAGAGAGAGAGAGAGAGAAGGCAGGAAGATAGCTAGAGTGAGTGACCTTCACTCTGATTTCATTTCAAGAGCTAAAACAGTCAAACATACATTCCTGCAACTCATGCGGGTTTAGCCCAGCAAAGCCCAACCCAACACAAGCTTCAAGTTTAGTTATATCCAAGCCCACGTTGGTTAGATCGGGCTAAGACCTGGTTCTTGTCTACAAGATGTCCAAATCAATTAACAACATCAACGGGCCAAAAATGTTAATAATGGGCCCGTTGACAATAAGTAGGCCGTGACAGTCTGACAGACATTTATACTGACCCATGAACAACTTTGAGGGAAGTTTACTGCCAATGTACAAACCCTTGTACACAAAACACAATCCTCACAACACTTTACTGCTCATGTACAGGGGTTATACATAAGATCAATGGTTTGGTAGCAGAATGGATAACTTAAATTAGAACATTGCTTAAACATATGTAATCAACGGTACAACTTTGTCGCTAATCGCTATAGATTTTTGTCGTTTTTTCATGAAAAGGAATCACTGTATAAATTTGGACCACATCACGTCCTCTAATGAGGGGGATATAGCTAGCTTGTAGCTAGTAACTAGTAAGTGATCAAATCTCAAATTTCTCGCTTCGGTTCGGCTTCATCCATATTGATATTCAAGCATAGGCTATTTGCAATCTATCAATGTAAAATGCAATTAAACCACTACATTTTCAACACACAGTTGTACCTACTGTTCTATATTAAAAAATTTATGAGGTCCATTCGATCCGTTTGCTGTAATTTTCAAGTACTACTACATCAATCTACCATTAGTGGCATTGAATCCACAATTACTGTTCTTTTAATAGAACATGCATGTTCTTAGTTAGATTGAATAAATCCATACTTTAAATTGATCGAAAACCTGCTTTATTAAATTAAACTTCAAACTCAATTATGAAGTATAATTTATTTGTCTCTACATTTGGAAGAATTCCTTTATTATTGCAATTTTGTTTTTTCTTTTGCTTCATAAATACTTTGGGCCACTTAATTAAAAGATGAAAAATAGCCATTATATGGGATGGGACAATGACCTAAATAGCACCTTTTAATTTAGGGGAGCCCATGTATGTGACCAATTGGACCACTTTGAAAGTTCTCTCTATAGTGTAAATGTATTAACCATATTTGTGAAGTTGGTTAATACATTAATGAAAGATGATGATGTGTATGATATGAACAATAATAAAGTAGAGACGTGAACACCATTGTATACGTGGTTCGACAATTGTGCCTACATCCACGGAGAGGGAGAAAAAAATTTATTATAATAGTGGTGGTGATACAAAATGGGAGCTCGATTATGAGGAGAGCTCGAGAGAGATGAGACCTGAGAGGTGAGGTCTCATCATGAGAGATTAGGGAGGTCGTTGATATTGAGACCTCATCATGAGATAGTGGTGAGAGCATTAGACTATCAGACCATCTCTGGAATGAGTTATTTTGTCTTCATATTTATAGGCTTACAATGTAACTCCATTCCTAGCATTTAATGAGGTAATGATGAGAGAATATCTTTGTAGTAATTGGCTTTAACTTTGTAACTTGTGCCATCAAGAGAGAGTCCATTAGATGATGACATGTGGCACCATGATAGACGGTAGAGATGGTGCCACATGTATGTTGTATATAGTACCCCTACATAAGCCCCCTCTTTTTAGGTTGAACGGAGTTCGGGCTGCAAAGAAGTAATCGAACCGATCCAGCCCCCAAGATGAATGAAATATGGGGTTCTTTAACGAAGTCGATCCGCCCCAAATTTTGATGAGCTTGATCATTGAGATTTGCAGGACGCGATGAAGGTCCCTTGTGGTAATGGCAGCTCGATCATAAATTTGTGTATAGCGAGCTAGTTAGTTCCAGGGAGACCTGGTAGCTCGTTCAGAAGGCATGTAGACGAGATGGACAGCTGCAAGCAGGTCGTACTGAAGTGGGTCTTCTTGTATGCATGGGTTGTTGGTCTCAGTCATGCTTTAAGGTGGTCGCCTTTTTGTGATCGAGTTCCATAGATCTGATAATGTTAGCATGTGAAACTTTATAAAATTCAATAAAAGACTTACATGGAATTGTACGTCTTCCTTATGACTTTTGTGTGTACTATTTTTGTCGCCATGTGATTGGACATTCCGATAGATGTGGCACTTTGGAGTGCAAATGTAGCTCGTTTGAGAAAGAGAATTGGTTGACCAAGTGTTTTGAGAGTTACTTGAAACCTTTTGGTGCCCGATCTAGTGAATGGTCGCAGTGTGGAGACTTGTTTGACAATTCTCGGGCATGTGGCCTTTGTGGGTCTGCATTGCGTTGAGAGTGAATGCGTTCGACCAGGCGTGTGGCTAGAGAATTGTGGTTGAGGTCGTCCCGCATACGAGTGACTCACTAGTCAATGAGGGTGACCGTATTGTATATCAAGCATTTCACTTGTAAAGAGTTCAGTGAAAGCAATGTGGCACATTTGTGCAAAAATAGCTCATGGGGAGTGAGGTCGTGTTCATGTGACCTGCACATACAGAGCTACAAAAAATATCATTAAAAGCTAATTGTGCTAATAATAAGTTAATTTCATTAGATAAAGTGAGAATAGCCCCCTGTATAGCATAAATATTGTTGAGGTCGTTGAAAGACCTGTAATTTGAGGAGGTCATTGATAGACCTGGTGAGGTTCCAATTAGCGACCTGAACATGAAGTGAGGTCGCGGCGAGAGCTGAGTTCGCTAGTTTAGAGACCTGAATGTGTGAGGAGTTTTCTGCAAGACCTGAGAACTCCATTAGTGGCCTTGGTGAGAATTGGTGGAGTGGATAAATATGCCTTGAGGTCGGTGAAGGCCTTCTCCCATTCTTCTGTCCATTGATACGCAACCCCCTTTCTAAGAATATGAAGCATTGGTCGGCATTTGGGAGTTGATACCATGCCATTAGCTTTTGAATGATTTGCTTCCATATGAATAGCCAAGGTCTTGAAATTTGCCTGGCTAAGATTTAGAAACTTAGAAAATCATTAGTAGTTGGGGTCGAGAAAGAGCCCCCTTGCTTATTGCATAAGATCGAATAAGTAAGATAAAAATCAATTCGGCACGACTCAGATCGATTATGCTCATATGAGGTCGCTAGAGTGCTAGTCGTGCATTTGAGATCACTAGACAGTAATCATGAAACAATAATTGTTTTCAATCTCCACCCATGTGAATGTCACCAAGCTATGATAAAGACAAATTAACGTTGGAGTCAAATGTCAAATTAATACTCCAATTGCAACTGATGTTGTAATGGCAAATAAAGAGTAATTAATGATATATATGTAACTGATGCATGGCATATAGAGCGACCATGTGATGTCGAGCTAATCAGGTCGCCTTGGTACAAATGGATTCAAATCTACCCAAATATACAGGTTGCATATAACAGTAAATGCTAAATGACTTCCATGTAATAGGTTGTATAAAGAAGCAATGATTAAGAATAACAACCATATAAACGAGGCCAAAGATTAGTGGCTCGTTTTGACGGGCAAATAGAGAGACAGTAAATATAATGATACTTATCTTGTTTTTGCTGAGCTTCGCAATAATTGTGACCAAAATTGCTTCAATCCCCCATTATGAGTTGTAATTCTACCTTTTAGAATTTGTTGAATTTCTGAAAGTCACCACTTTGAGAACCTTACAACAATGGTGTAATGGTGGGGTTGGTGGGTGGAATTCGCTTGAGAAAATCCCAAGTCCCTGTAGTCGGCGCCAAATGTATTAACCATATTTGTGAAGTTGGTCAATACATTAATGAAAGATGATGATGTGTATGATATGAACAATAATAAAGTAGAGACGTGAACACCATTGTATACGTGGTTCAGCAATTGTGCCTACATCCACGGAGAGGGAGAAAGAAATTTATTATAGTAGTGGTGGTGATACAAAATGGGAGCTCGATTATGAGGAGAGCTCGAGAGAGATGAGACCTGAGAGGTGAGGTCTCATCATGAGAGATTAGGGAGGTCGTTGATATTGAGACCTCACCATGAGATAGTGGTGAGAGCATTAGACTATCAGACCATCTCTGGAATGAGTGATTTGCCTTCATATTTATAGGCTTACAATGTAACTCCATTCCTAGCATTTAATGAGGTAATGATGAGAGAATATCTTTGTAGTAATTGGCTTTAACTTTGTAACTTGTGCCATCAAGAGAGAGTCCATTAGATAATGACATGTGGCACCATGATAGACGGTAGAGATGGTGCCACATGTATATTGTATATAGTACCCCTACAATAAACTTGACAGAAATTAAATCTATGTTATGTGTGCGGAGTGGAATTATTCCAAGCTAGGCATATAACCATACAACAATGGTCTGAGTACTGACAGTGGGTTTTTCAACCCTAGTTTATTGTGTTGGCAATATAATGGATAGACAAGTTGATAGAGAGAATGAGATTGAACAGTGAGCCAGTGACACACATTGCATTATATTGCCCGGTCAGCATGCAGACATGCAGTAGTCATCAGGATTGATCAGAAGTCAGTATAATCACACACAATAACTGTCCCAACCCAAAACACTAGCGCATGGGTTTAACGCAGCTTGCGGAATACAATAAATACATGCACTCTCTCCCTCTATGCATCTTCCCACTGGGAAGATAATGGTGACATTGTTATTTCCTTCCACAAACGATGGAGACCACAAAAAATGTATTTAAAGTATAGTTCCCTCAGGAGTCAGGATAATTTAACAAAAAACTGATAGTGATCGAAACTACATGTAATTTAGGTTCGCCTTCACCGCGTTCACACCATTCATGTAAACATCATTCTTTGTGCAATATATACTGCTTCAGCTGGTTTAGTTCGATTGCACTTCATAGCTACTATGGATAATAAATGATTCGAGTTTGACTGTTTGATTGAAATAACACTGCTAGCACGTTTATGATATGCAAGACGTTAGACGTCTGATGCATGATTGCATGAATCATATCACATATATACGAATGTTTTCAAAAAATTCTAGGTTCTGGGAATGCAGATGTTATTGGAATATACAGCAAGCTACTAGCTAGAGTGCTAGACAATCATGTATGTGTTAATTTCCAGACTTTCCATATGGTTAGGGAAGTCCTTCCATTGAAATGAAAGCAGCAGAATTCTGTGACGTCTGCCAGATATAAAATTAAATATATAGACGTAGATATTTAAGGTTGGTAAGATTGTTGTCTATATATGAATTATCAAAAACCCAATTAGATTTTCATATACGTTAATTTCATTATTAATCAGTAAAACCTATTTTTTAGAGTAATTTCCTGAAGAATGTTAGTTCTTTGCAACAAAGTTGAATCATCATGTTCAGTAGTCCATAAGTCCATTGATAATTATATTGTTAATGGTATTTCTATATATGATGTAAATAAAAATTGGAGGAGATCCTGTTTTTAACGAGATCGATCAGTAATGCTGGCGTTCTAGTTAGTACGAGTGTACGACCCAATGACCCAAATATATTACACTAACTGATCGAGCTTAACTGACATCATTTGCTTGAAACTAGATTTTTAATTTGCATCAATTCGAACTAAGAACTAGTAGTTCAGATTAGCTTGGATGTATATATATATATATATATATATTGATCTATACTCCTCTTATATAATTATGTAGTAAACCATGCTAATGGAAACAGTTTCAGTTGACAACTTTCGTGATAAAACATGCCCCAAAATCACAAATTTATCAGTAGATCAACTCTAGTCGCATTACCGACAATCTCATGAAATTAAAGACCACATTATCAGATTAAATCATCGACTATTATTCACCACGATGACAGTTATCATATAATTAACATGTAGGCACACATACCTTGATTCATAAGCAAAAATTAATAATTCTTTGTACGCAAAAGGTTGACGTGGACTAGTGAGAGCGAAACAAGTGTAAATGAGGTTCATTAATTGGAAATTTATAACATGTCCAGAAAGGCTAGAGCTGGACATGTTTGAAGAAATGAATAAGGGTGACCCCCATTGTTTCTTTTAACATAAACACACAGTGGGGAGCCTCATTAGTCCTTTTCTAAAGCTGACTTCAAAGTTGACATAAAACTCTTCTGTTTGCTATTAATTTAGGCCCTTTTAAATTTACTCACTGGGGAGCTTTTTCATTGCTCACATAACTTCAACATATAATGACCATTGGCCACCCTGCAATTTCATTTTTGAATTTCATATCAGCCATTCTTTTGGTTTATATTTGTCCATGTAGTCTTACATATGGCTATATGTTCTGTATACAGCGAAACTAGCTAGATCCTAATATTGTTCGTATGGAAACATGTACAATGTATTGTAATTTAATTCATCAGTAAAAAGCCTTGTTTCATGGCATAAAAGTATGCACATGCACACCCCAAGTACTGTACTCTTACATAATCCAATTCACTGTTAATTAAGAGCTTTAAGTCACCTTGTAGGGCTAGTTTTTGCATTTTTCTCGTACTAATTTATTGTAGTAGAGAAATGCATGTATAGTACGTATATACAATATACATACTATATATCTTTTTTTTTTTTTTTTTTTTTAAAAAAAAATCAAATTTTATTGATAAGCTCAACGAATTACACAAAAGTAATTCGTATACAACATAAATCAACAAACGTGCAATCTCATTTGCAAAAAAATAAAATAAAACAAACGTGCAATCCGGCCATTTATTATATATATGCCAGAAGGTGGTGGAATTCCACTTGATCTATAGTTCGATCTATACACGTTTTTTGTATTGAAATGAAACACAGAACATACGTATTGGTATTTTCTGAGATAATTAATGTTGGGAATAATCTCAATGCTGGACACATTAATTCTCTGAAAAAACAATCATCTTTTTAGGTAGGTTTTGATCAAGTGTGTTGAAAAAGCTTTCATATTCATGTTCTCTAATCCTGTGAACTGATCGATCGGAGAAGACCTTCTGATCTCTTTGGACAATGTAGCGAGCTAGATACCTTATCCTCCACATGCCGCTTAGGCTCTTAAGTAGGGTGGATGCACCTTACTAAGGTCGAGCCAAAAGAATCGAGAACAGACTCGACAACATTTGACTAGAAATCACACTCAAGATCTCACAGTCATCATACTATATAAGTCTAAATCTTTTTGGAATCTATCATTATAACACATAAGTCAGTTTCAAATCCATAATTGGGATGGATTTTGAGTGACATGTTTAAGTTGACAGATTAGCTTTCAAATAATCTGAACTTTTTATATATGTTAATGATGAATTATATCGATAATATCATTGGGTGCATGATTCCAATTTGTTGTGTTTGGACTTTGGAGTCTCTTAGTGTGTCTTTATTTTCTTTTTAGGTAATAAGTTAGGGTTGGATCGGACCACAAGATCTATATGTCCTAAATAAAAGGGGGCAATATAACATGGCTTACCCTAAGTCATCATGTAGTTTTCAACTCAAACTAGGAAATTATATTCACATCATGAAGAATTGAACTCATAACCTCCCTATTACTTAGTAGCTACACCAATCATCAAAACAACCAGGTAGGTGTAGCAAGCATGCAGCAACATGCATATATGAGTCAAATGGATAAGAGACCTAGCTATAATTAATCATTTTACCCAAAAAAAAAGAAAAAGAGGAAGAAGCTATAATTAATCATACCCTATATTTTTCTTTTTAATTTTTTGCTATTAATTTTGATTGTTATTGTAAAGCCACGTGTATTTGTACATTACCGGCCTTGTAGAAGATTTTTTTTTTTTTTTTTTTTTTAACAAAAGCTAGATATTTCTATTAAGCTGAGAACCGAACTTACAACAGTCAGGGCATTGCCACTGTATTTACAACTCCTTGCAGTTTTATTTGAGACTACATACAAAGCACACTGACTGAGTACTATAAACCCCTGGGGAAAGATGCGCGCACTTATACCATCCATAAACAAAACATAGCTTAAGTAAGGATCAGCTGACAAAAACCAATTTCCTAATCCTTCTCCATTGAGCGCTCGTCTTGCAAGTAGATCTGCAGCTTGATTTCCTTCTCGCCAGGTATGTTGGAAGACCACATTCTTCCCAGTACAGAGCTTTTTACCGTATATATAGCTCAACATAGCACTTATACATTTTTTTTTTTATTAAGATAGCAATTATATATATATATATATATATATATATATATATATATATATATAGCTTTTTACAGTATATATAGCTCAAGATAGCACTTATACATTTTTTTTTTTTATTAAGATTGCAATTATATTTATATATAATTGCTCAAAATGCAGTATATAACAGACTGCAAATATATGGGAGTCAGTATAGGCTTGTGGATGATGATAATGAATTATATATACGGATTATTTTCCATATTATATTGTAAAAGATATAATACTCTGTGTCGCACACATCATATATTGTTGGATGTATAATTTGTGTATAAACAAGTAATTGAAATAAATACTGTTTGAACTTGAAAATACATGCTTTTTAAAGAATATTCATGAGTAACTTAGTGCATACATAGTTTACTTTTTAGGATCGAAGTTGCTTAATGAATTCAAGATTATCGGTTGCATGATTGGATTGGCCAAAATGACATTCAGTCTCGAGACTTAACCTTGCAGGAAGAGAACTAAACTGTACAGGGAAAGGTTTTTTTTTTCTCTTTTAACCAAAATAATATTAATAAAAATTTGAGGAATTATATAAAGTTACATGACAAGTACGTTACAAACTGCGCTGCAAAAAATATAGATAAATTAAACAATTAATCCTAATTAAACTGATGAAAAAGGATCTTCTGTTCCATTGATCGGATTAATTCATATATCAATTAATCAATTGCTATCTTACCCATTAGGCATTAGCTTCAAGCCTTCAATTCATCACACATTTTTTTTTTTTTTTTTTTGTTTCGTACATTTGACCCGATTTTCTGCAACTCCAGCTTTAGGGTATTGATTTAGATTTTTCAGTGAAAATAATGTATATATATGACCCAGCAATTGAATAGCTCAAATGAATCATAGTCACCTGCCAGCTGATTGAATTGAGAATTATGCAACATGGTGAGCATTAAAAAAAGAATTTATTGTCAGTCTTGATTCTTCTCATTAATGTTGAAAATCACAAAGTATCTTTGCACTTGAAAAATTCTACAAAAAAACTTAAAAATAAAAAGATTTCATCAAACTTTGATTTGAGTCAAAGGTCAAAGGACTTGTTTGTGAAAGATAAACTGGAAAATAAAACAATAAAAAAGCATATGAAAAGGGTTTATGTGGCAACATCTATGTGGTGTCTGCAAATGTTGTGTACTATATAGAAAGCCACCCCTATTGAATAAACAAGAAGGGGTCATGATATATTATAATATAATATAGCTTCACTACTGAAAAAAATTATATTTCAAATAAGCAAAATTCTGATCAAAAATTTATTTTTTCATCCCATTTATGACGCTGAACTTTCTCTGTGCCCCATCTCTATATTTATCAGTCTTTCTCTTTCACTCTCCTATCAACTCATCTTCTACTCTCCTTCACTACTCTCTTCTTCTTCTTCTTCTCACTTTTACACTAGCTAGCTTATTGTTTTTACATGTTTTCATAAGAAGACACATCTTCGATCAGATCTTCTTCAATTCTTTTGGATATATTCAGTCCAAAATGGGTCGATCTCCTTGTTGTGACAAGGTTGGTTTGAAGAAAGGACCATGGACACCAGAAGAAGATCAGAAACTTTTAGCTTACATTGAAGAACATGGACATGGAAGCTGGCGTGCTTTGCCTGCTAAAGCTGGTGATTTTTTACTTTTCTTTTCATATATAGATGATAAAGCTGATGAGTATGTAATTGGTGTTTTGTGATGTAGTAGCTAGTAGTATAGCTCATTGAATAATTATATGAATGTTGTGTAGGCCTTCAAAGGTGTGGAAAAAGTTGTCGACTAAGGTGGACTAATTACCTTAGACCTGATATTAAGAGAGGAAAATTCAGCTTACAAGAGGAACAGACTATTATTCAACTTCATGCTCTTCTAGGCAACAGGTGAATATAACTCCATGAACAGCATTTCATTAGCTGCAGCATGTAGGCTTATTAAGATTTTAGTGAATTTTAATTTCACTATATGTGGTTCAATCAGCTGAATTCAACTTATTTGAATACACAAGACATATATAAGTGTTTTACTGGCCGGCCGGTGTCAACCTGATGGAAGGACTACTCTTCAGTACGTCTTCACTCCGTCATTTTAAATCTGGGATCGATCACTTCGATCAGCAACAATGCGTAGAAGTCTAGATTTTTGAAGACAAAATATCTGAATTGCCGACATTATGATTTGGAATAACACATGAAATGATGAAGATGATCATGATGTGATTTCATTGTGTTTTTGAATTTCATTAATGTTTGGACTTCATCACCACCACCCCAGAATTGGTTAAGCCATGCATCTCCTTAGTTTTACCATCATAAATTTCTTTCCACATGAACTTTATTGATGGTGTGCTTTGTACAAAAGTTTGCTTTCAACTAGAACTAGTATTACTACAAGTCCTCTACACCAACTCTCACATTTAATTAGAGTAACTTGAGGAAATATGTACCATAGCATCTTTTAATTACTCTCACCTACAATTCATCACTTGTTGCTATAAAATTTTCGTTTCTAGCTGAATATTAATAAAGAGTCTTGATGATATTACATGATATAAGTAGTCTTATTAGGACAGAAACCATTTTTTTTTCTTACAAATATATGTGGGAATATGTATTCGCCGAACTGCGAAAATATCAATAGAGATTTCAACAAGATTATTTTGATGGTTCTGAAATACTTTTATTAGTTTAATGTGACTTAGAAAATGAGGTGTACAGTATTGTCTTTGATCTACAGTATATGAATATACTCATATATATAGGTTGATTTTTTCTATGGTTTCAAACTTTTTTATCTGTTTTGGACTTTTGGTATCTTTTCATTAGGTGGTCGGCTATAGCTACACACTTGCCTAAGAGAACAGACAATGAGATCAAGAACTACTGGAATACCCATCTCAAGAAAAGGTTGTCTAAGTTGGGTATTGACCCAGTAACCCATAAACCCAAGAGTGACGCACTAAGCTCAGTCGACGGTCAAACCAAGGCTGACTCCAACCTTAGCCATATGGCTCAATGGGAGAGTGCACGTTTGGAAGCCGAGGCAAGATTGGTTCGAGAGTCCAAGCTGCGGTCTACTTCAATGAATAATCAACTTGCGTTGTCAGGTTCGGGTGTGGACCTGGGTCAGCAATTGAACAAAGCAACAAGTACATCTACACAGCCACATTGTTTGGAGGTAATGAAGGCTTGGCAAGGAGTCTGGTCAAAGCCAACAAAATGTGGTTTGATAGCAGGTGAAGGTGGTAGCAGTGGCCTTGACCTTGAGTCTCCTACCTCCACATTGTGCTTCTCAGATAATTCAATGCCAGTCTCAACCGTTGGATTCAGCGATAACCCTATGTCTTCGCTAGATTTGATTACTAATTCAGGCACTTTTGAAGGGACTCCAGTGAAAGAAGAATGTGATGAAGAGTATAAAGTTTATGAGAAAATGAACCATATGGGTGAATACAAGAGCATGGTGAATTCAGTAGCCTTAAATACAGGGTTTCATGACATGGGCTTTAGTACTGTTGAAAGCCCATGGGCCCCAGAATCATCAAAAGTTGGAAATGAGCACATTCCAGTCACTAATTTCATTGAAGGGTTCACTAATCTTCTGCTAGGTAACTCAGATGACAGAAACTCATTGGACAATAGCAGTGGAGATTCATCAGATAATGGCGATGCTGATGCTACAGGTTGCGAAGAATATGAAGAGAACAAAAATTATTGGAACAATATCCTCAACTTAGTAAATTCTTCTCCATCCGATTCACCCACATTTTAGAATCTCCAAATAATGTCGCGTAACCTCAACCCTTGACAAGCTCAATCACATTACTCTTCTAGTCTTCTGATTCTCAAAAAGTGTCTGGAAAAAGTTTATGTCCACTTGTCTGAGTCAACTCATCAGTAAATTATATGTCCAGTGTGTTTAATTAAGGAAAAAAAAAAATTGATTGTAAGTAGGTGGTGGTGAAAAATAAATAATCATTGAAGGGCTTTGTAGTGATTATTCTCTATTTTGGTGGTGAAATTGATAAATTCTTGAGCATTATTGAAATGTTTATAAATGAATATTCATTAAATGTGGGAGAGACATTTATGAATGGTATTTAGTGCTGTTGGTTTCTTGTCACATTCTTTCATTGGAATTTAAATCTTTAGCATCAAATTAAATGAAATCAATTTCCCTGGCTGAGAAGACACACACACTGCAGTGGTACGATATTCACTAGGGATTGTTTTAATTTTGCACCACACTCAATACTATATGCATGTTACTGAATTAACAAAGCCTTAGTTGTGAATGCATATATGCAAATGCAATATTACTGAAGACAAGATGTCGATGTCGATGTCGATGTCAATAATATCAACAAAGCCTTATCCCGAATGTCTATGATCGATCGATCACAAAAAGACAGACTGACAGAGTACATATAGATTTAATCTTTTGGCGCATATCACATTAATATGCGGTCAATTATAAGGTGGTGGAATAGTGGTGGTGGTGCTTCTTATATTACCCTTAATACTACCACATTATTGGAGTACGTACTTTCCACTGGGCTGGAGAAGCATTAAGAGTCCCTCTGGCATCTGGAACATTTGGCCGCCTTGAATCATATACAGTATCTTAGCAGGTTGTGCATGAAATTAAATACCACCCCTCAAAAGTATATAGATTTCAGCGCAATTTTACAATTTGCAAGTAGTTGCTTTTAATGAACTACTGATCAAATAGAGTTAGAAATACTGTTCATATCTTTTAATCTATCTCAGGCTACTTGGTACGTAGCACATTCGAAAGTTTCTATGAAATTAATTAAAGCTGTGCATGCATGTAAAAAAAACAGTTGATGATGAGTAAATAAAGAGCAAGATTCTTTGCCAAGTAATTACACGTACAGCTTTATAGATTTATCAGTATTTGTGTCATTTCAGCAGAAACCCAAGGCAGATAGATCTTTGTTAATACTTGAGTTATATTGCTAACCTTCTCTGAAGTCGCACATACAATTTGTAGCCATTCGGATTCATAATTTTGTCATATAGATCGATACTAGTTTAAATAATGGTTGATATATATATAGTCGATTCATTTAGATACATCGATCTCTATCTGGGCACAATTAGATCGTTCGTGTGTACATTATTCCAAGGAAGGACACAGATTATTGCTGGTGTTGTCACTCGTGTCCAGCCTATTATATTAAGGCAACATAAAGTTAGGTCATTATCCAAAATTTCTATCATTATTCTTGGAAGCTGATCGTTTTGCTTGAATTACCTTTCAAATGTTCAACACACCATGACCTCGCAGTTTAGTGCATATGATATTCCACAACCATAGGTCCATAGCCCATTACTTAATTTGTTTGTTTGTTTGTTTTTGTTTTGTTTTTTCTTTTCTTTTCGGGTAAGAAGTTTTTTTTCTACAAGTTTCTACCTCTACCTATAGTTCTATACCATTTATGTGACATCTATATTCGATTCTGAACGTATTTTTTTTTTTTTTTTTTTGAAAAATACAGAAAAAACTTAAATTTATATCTGTTAAAAGTATTATTGGATGTTACAAAAATAGTAAAAAGGGGTGCATATGTAGCGGTATATTATGGTAACTTCTACCAGCCAGACTGAACACACTGGTCTGTCTCTGATATATATGTACCTATACTTGAAGATTGTACTGAGTCGATGAATTAATATATGTCAAGGTGACAGTAAAAATGTAGGTTTTGGGACTTTGGAATAGGATAATGACTTACTCCGTATATTTGCCAGTGGCAGTGAATTGAATATGGAAATTAATTTCCAGGTTTTAACCATTAACCATTAGGAAGAGTAGTGAGTACACTCGCTTTCTTTCGTTGTCTAGCTAGCTTATGTGTATTTATTTCTTGTTACAAAGTGGACCAAGAACAATTAAATTCTTTGATTCATATTTGGCAAGCAACTCATTAAATATCAATCTCAGAAGAACATCTTAAATGACTCTTTATTTATACATATAGATTATTATTGATGTGTGATGTTTTTCTATAAAAAGTACTGCAAAGTCTTGAGCTATTCAGTGGTACTCTACTACTCCAATTTTAATTTTCCGCTAGAGCTAGATATTGTAATGTACACTTAGGGTCTGTTTGATTTGAGCTGTAAAGTAGTTTACTGGTGAAAAGGGAGAACATTGGATGGAATTAACCGAATCAAACAAACCCTAATATATATATATATAAAATAAAAAAAGGTGATCAACGAGCTCCATGCATACAAAATTTTGTGGCAGATAGGTAACACATACAATTTTTTTATACAATTTTTTTTTTTTTTTAATTTTCATTCCAATGTAGAAGAGTACATTATTGTGATCTCTAGCTCAACGAGAGTATGTCAAGATTGTATTACAAATTTCATTTACTTGTCAAACCTCTCTGACTAGGTGCAATCTTTATCATCTCAAACGCACACCTTCCCTGACCCTTACAATAAACGCACAAAATTTCCACACCAAACATCATATCAATGCTAGTAGTTTGGGAATGAGTAGACGACTAGACGAGTCCTCCTATAGTGTCCTATAGGGTAGTCAGTGAGTTTTATAGTTTGGTGTTAATAGATTCAGGCCCTTTGATAATTAAAATCCGTACATTGTAGATTGTACAATGGGCTTGTAGGGAAGTAGCCCAAGTCTACTTTAAGCTAGTAGCAGCTGGAGCATGCAGTTTTAAGTACAAATTTATTGTGTAGGTGTGTAACTATCATGCTAGTTGACCATCCTTATCATCCTTATCAATCACCAATTACCAATTTACCATAGGGGCAAATTAGACTTACCCCACAGATTTATCAATTTAATTAGACTTACCCTACAGATTTCAACTTATTTAGAGAAACCCCAAACCCCACAGATTTATAACAGATGTTAGTCAACCGTCAGTTAACCCAGTCAAATTCATATTTGACTTGTATTTTGAAATTAAGTACCTAAAATACCCCTAAACTATTTTACATAGACAAGAAACTCACTTAAACCCATGGTAACTTGGTTTTGCAACACTTAGATTAAGTTAAATTTGATTTCTTATCCAAAGGTGGAGATGTAACTCTACATTCCAAAGCAATAAAAATAGAGAGTACACAACTGTATATCATCTTCTTCGCTTACAGAGATAGAATTTCTTGAAAGTTAGAGTGTTGACAAAACAAAGAATTTCATGAAGGTTAGAGTGTTGACGAAATAAGATGAAAAAAATACCAAAACATGGAGCATATCTAACACTTCAAGTAAAATCAAGTAAATTAAGTTAGGGTTTTACGTACCAATTTCATTTTTTTTATGTGATGGGTCAACATATTAATTGTTTGGTATCATAAGATGCACAAAACCAATTTTGGGGAAGAAGAAAACGAGTAACAGTGGAATGGTGGGTATATCAGTTTAGGGGTATTTAGGGTAGTTTGTGTCAAAATACATGTCAAATATGGGTTTAACTAGGTCAACTGATGGTTGACTAATGTTTATAACAAATTTGTGGGGTTTCTCTAAATAAGTTGAAATCTGTGGGGTAAGTCTAATTGAGTTGATAAATCTGTGGGGTAAATCTAATTTGTCCTTATTTTAAACACAGGATTCATTAATTCAAAATATGAATCACCGAATGGCATGTTCTAAATATACTTAGTGCAATTGCTCACAGTTAGGAATGAACATTGGATTCAATTCTATACATGATGATTGACTTAATTGCTTTGTTGGTCCAGTGGCTGGAATGCCGTCACCAGCTACATCCAGACAGTTTCAAGCAGCATGTACATCACATGCAGTTTTTTTCCGTTTTGGGTTCTCCTTAACGTTAGCATAATCAATTCCACTGCCCATATTTCAAAATAGGTAGAAATAGAATGGATGGTAGCCCTTGAAAATATGTACCTACACCTAACTTTTTATGTACTAAAACACTACCAAACACCCATATATGCACCTCTATTAAATTTCACAATTCAATGATTAATGGTAACTTTGTCGTCTTTTTGGTCGAATTCAAGGTGATATTGACAATGCATTAACCGTGTTGTTGCTAAAATTCTTGTTTTATTTATCGTAGTACTATGGATCTTAATGGTGTTTACTAAATGCGCCCACGGCCCACGTGAGATGATAAACCACGTGCTTAATTTACAGTGATGGGTCCACATTGATCATGATCCAACATTCCAACCCATTACCCAGGCCCGTTCTATGTACTGCTGACGTGGAACAGAAGTTTTTATCTGGTGGTACCGAGTCCATTGGTCTACCGAATTGGATTCAAATCTTTATCCTTAACGAAGAAGTTGCGTGTTGCACTGTTGCTTGCTAGCTTCCCGTCTTCTTTAATACGATAAACTATATATTAAAATCCCCGCCAAACGAATCAGAACTTTGAAAACATTCTATTTGTATTATTCTCTTCGATCGAATCACAAAAAAGTTAGGGTTTATGAAAAAATCGAATTAGGGTTTCTGAAGATGGCGAGTAATTCGATTGTTTCGCTGCTTAAAGCTTACTATGTTCCTCTAATTCTCTTCTTCTTGGCAATTGTGTTTCAACTATTCGTTATTCCTACTTCTTATCCACCTTCACACTATGATGGTTAGTATTTCTACTCGGATTCTCAGATTTGTTTGTTTGTTTTAGTTTTTTAATTCGTGTAGATCAAAATTGATTTTGGTTTTGTTATTTAGTGCTTGGAATTAAGCGGTATAGCTCTGTTGAAGAAGTTGAAGAAGCTTATGAGAAGTTATCGTCTCAATGGTGATTTACTTTGTTTTTTTTTTTTAATATTTTTTTTTTCAATTTGTTGTGTTTGTGTTACTTACATTGTTTATGATTAGTGTGCAAAGTTTAGAGAATGCTGAAAACCAGTAATTTGAATTGAAAACTTAAATGGATTGATGGAGAAGTTAATTGAATCAGATTAGGAATTGAGTTGATCTGACCTGATCAGAACTAAACTGGCCGATATCAAAGCATCCTTTTTTTTTTGTAGGTGTCACACAAACAATGTTGTATGTCTAATATATATGAGAAAAATGGTTCTTAAAATGATAGTTACGTGTCTAATATATATGAGGAAAGATGGTTCTAGTCACGTGTGTTGTAACAAGAATGAAATAAGTTCAAGGTCCATATTTGACTGATATGGCAAAATGAGTATCTGATATGAATATGTCTCTCATCTAACACTATTAATTAGTAAATGGTTAACGGAATGGTGTGGTTGCTGCTGGTAAACAACATGTGGTTAGCTTTAAACTGTTTCTTACATTTAAATATTTTTTGTACTGAGATGTGTGTGTTTGTGCATTGTAGGAAATCAGGTGTGGATGACTCAATTACAAATGACTTCATTAAGGTTTGTATTATCATTTCTTAAACTTTTAGTACCTATTTATCTATTTGAATACAAGAAGGATGTGTCATGTGTTATACTTAACATGTCAATGTAAGATATATGTCTCACATGATAATATAATTTGTTAGTCATTTTTTTATCGGAGGAATGTCATAATTGGAATAATGGAAAAGTCCCCTCGCACTACTAAAATAAATAGACACGACCCATTTTTTTTTTTTTTTTTGATTGGCAAGCAGGGTTGAGGGGACCCTTACCCCTTAAAATTACGTGTGGAAACTTATATCAACAATCAGCTGTTGACGTGTTTCGAACCCACAACCTCTCCACTTTGTGAGAGGGGTGCTACCATTGAGCCACAAGCTCATTCACAGACACGACCCATTTGGTGTCTATTGGAAAGACTACAATTTTGAATGAATACATCTTTTATGAATAAGTACGTGATTCTTCATAATAGACTTTCTGAAAAGACACACCTTTTAGATAACTATAAAAAGATTGATAGAAGACGAACTCTACTTTAATGAGATTTTACCAATCTCCAGGAAATAGTTTCTCTCTTATCTATTGTACTCTTTATCTTTGAATGTAATTGATGATTCAATGCATAAATCAAGTTAATTCAAGTTCGTGAATCTTGGACAACATAATTTCTTTTATAGTTATCCAAAAAGTGTGTCTTTTCAGAAAGTCTATTGTGAAAAGTCATGTACCAATTCATAAAAGATGTGTCCATTTAAAACTGTATCCAATAACACCAAATGGGTCGTGTCCATTCGTTTTAGTAGTGAGAGAGGACTTTTCCCATTATTCTAGTAATGTCGTTCCTCCCATTAAAAAAAAAATGAGTGAATGACTAAGAAATTGTATTATCATGTGGGACATAAATCTTACAGTAAAAACCTATGCTGTCAAGGGCGGAGCGAAGCGTCAGGCGCCCAAATTTTTGAAGACCGCCTCCACCGCTCAGGCGACACTCCGATCAGACCTGATGTTTACTAACAGATTTCATTCTCTGAATATTTCCTATACAGTAAACTACAAATCTATAAACACGGTTTACTAACAAGAAGAATTTGAATTTGATTTGAAAAAATTAAAAGAAGAAGAAGATTAGATTTGGATTTGACTCGACATGGATTTGATTTGAAAAGATTAGAAGAAACTTAGAAGTTAGAAGAAGATTAAAAGTTAGAAGAAACTTAGAAGAGGATTAGAAGAAACGAAGTGCAGCGGGAACGAAGTAGCCGCCGTAGAGGAGAGACTGAAAGAGAGAGAAGAAAGAGAGAGACCAGAGACTCAAAGAGAGAACGAGATTTTTTTTTTTCTTAACTCTTATATGGGCTTTTTTAGGTTTAGGCCGCCCCTGAGCGCGTTTGTATGGGCCGCTCTGAACAGAGCGCTGGACCTGAGCGCCGCCCAGACGGCCCAAAGCGTTTTAAGCGCTGCTTTCACCAAGCGGAGCGTCTCCCTTCAGAAATAGCGCCTAGGCGGCGCTGAGCGGCGCTCAGGCGGCGCCCCTGACAGCATAGGTAAAAACTAAATGTAGCCATGCCTTTGACTCCCCTCATAGAGGATTCATCCATACAAATGAACTCCGACTCTTTATGTGCCACGTCCACACATGTCAAAGTTTCTGAGAAACCTTCATTTTCTTCACGTGAACCCTTAATAATTTCTCAAATGTTTGGCATGCGACTTGCTTAGTATGTTGTTGCCACGACATTATTATCATCCTAGATATCTTGATCTGTGGTGTCATTTGAGAAATGTCTGGATGAAGTTTTTGATCTAATATGATTGGCCTTTTTATATAGCTGTAATTTTTGCTCGTAATTGCACTAACTTACTAGTTTATTACTTGGTTTATATTTGTTTCTTTTCAATCAAGGATGAATTTATTGTTTGGTCTAATTTGTAATGGTGTGATTTTTATCTATTTGTTTTAATGGTGTTTAAAATATGTTGGGATCAATTGCAGATTCAGTATGCCTTTGAGCTGCTTACAAATCCTATTTGGAAGAGAGACTATGATATGTTTGGCATTGATGAACAGTTGGTAAGCAGTTATGTTTGAATGGGAGACCTATTGAAGTTTTTTTTCTTTTGCCTTTTGTTTTTCCTTAATACAATTATATTTTCAATAAAAGCTTACCTTAATGTCTGAAATCCATACTGTAGCATGTTTTGGAAAAATTCAAAGGACAAGATGGAGAAAGGTTCTTAAAAGTTGAGCTTCCGTTGCTGGAAACTTATTCTTCTGGTTGGTCAAGATATTCCTTATCGTAAAGTCTGCTTAAATGGCTTCTGCCGTATTTCTGACTATAATAGGAAGATGCGTGACTAACAATTTTTCTCATTAGATAATGCTGACCATCCATCCAATGTATTGTCTAATGAAAACTTTCAGTCTACCATTGGACACAGCGTGGCATGGCTTGTTCAGGTATGAATAGATGCCCACGTCTACCTGTTAGCATTTTAATTTCTATACTGTCTAAGAATGTTCCTTCAAGGATTAATTCGTCTGACATACCAAATTTTGTGTTTTGATATTTTGTTATATCTCTCAAACTCTGTTTCATTACCAATTTCCTTTTCATTTCACACCTTAAATTTGATGCCCAGAATTTGTATGCATTGTTCTATATATTGTATATGTTTATTGTACATGTTCTTAGTCTGCAATATATTATTAAGCACAACAGTTAATGAAGATGCACTGTACACCTTCAATGCTAACTTTAAATTATATTTTTATTATAAAAAATTGTTTTGCCTGTAAATATACTTTTTTTGACAAAAAAGTTATACTGTTTAATTGGATTGCGTCTTCTTTATATGATTCTATAGGTGTTACATTTACCATCCTTTCATATGACACATCCATCATTGATTGCAATTATTACTCAGGTTTATTCATCTGGGAGCAAGCGCTCTGCACAATTTTCTAATAATTGGAAAAGAATTGGTATGTGATGCATCTTCTGCGAGCATATTAGATTTTTAAGGGTTTATGTTTTCTATAATTGGTTTCATTCAATTTGTGGTTTATTTGTTCCACTTGCTTACTCTTCCAAGTAGTACTTCACACTTTAATATTGCATAGGATGATTATGTGAAGGTTGCATTGAGTATATATTAGTTATCAGCATGTCAGTTCTGGAGTGGAAGGAGTCCTGAAATTTAAAACAAATGTGATGTTCTTTTGTTATTTAATTCACTGGATTTATTATTATATTATTATTATTTTGGTTGGTGGTGATATGGAGGGGTTATAGTTTTGTAAATAACCAAAATTTAATGTTAGCGGACGCATGGAAAACTTTCCATCATTGCACGACTAAGGGAAAACTTAACCCATTAATGGTGGTCATAGTAAGAGCTTACCAACTGACTGATATATTGTGTTTTTATATGTTAATTATGCACGACACATTAAATGGCGCACACTCATAGGAACCAGAATTGAGATAATATTAATTCTGCAGAGCAACCATTAGATTTTTTTTTTTTACAATACTCCCTCCGTCCCAAATTATAAGTACCTTTTGGAATATTCTACTTATTAAGGAAAATCATTTATTGTTTGTCTACTAACTCTACTTTCTAATTTACCCCTATTTAATACTAATTACAATGCCTAACTTTTTATTAGAATAATTACTCTAATCTCAAAACAAGGGTAGTATAGACAAAAGAACCATTTAACTTAATTAATATGTATTCAAAAGTCAAAAGCGACATATATTTTGGGACAATCTAAAATGGAATAAGGTACTTATAATTTGGGACAGAGGGAGTATTGTCTAAAAATTTGTTTTCGAGCCATACTACACGTAGCATCAACTTTTACTCAACTACGAGTAAATTCTTTTTGTAAGAAATTTGTTTCCTTTTCCTTTTTCTTTTACTCTAGCTTGATGCTAAAATGGACCTCCTGGCATCTTATACTGCCAGCATTATTTCTTGTTCAGTGAATGTTCTTGTTTGAGTAGTTGGAGTAAAAAGTAAAAACTCATAGTGAAATATGATCTGAATTACCCCATGGCATTCTGTTGTGATGAATATCTCTGTTCTGTTCTGGCAGACATTTTAATGCTCGTTGCCAGAATCACTGTTTGGAAACATCCATTCTGTTAGACTACTTCAGAGTAACAAGTCAGTCAGTTCTGAAGTGAGAAGTTATCTTTGCATTGTGTTGTGAGTTTTGTGATTGGATAGTTTTGGTTTTGACACAGACGTGTTGTGATAGATGGAGAGTAATGTGGTAAACATTTATGCATCTGACAGAAAATTAGTGATGATATTATAACCTTTCAAGTCATTTGCGACGTGGGATTTAAGTACTGGTTGTTGAAAACCATTAATGTTCTAATTAAATCTACAGAATAAGTTTTAATATAACACACACACATACACACACATATTTGTATGGTTGGGTGATTACTGATGCACTTGTTTTTGTCTTTTTTCCTTAACTTTCCGTTAATTTGGTAATCGTGTAGTGTACTTAGATTGGTTGCTAACCACTCTCTTACACTTTTACAGTCAATTTGCTGGATGGAGTTGGTAGAACTGGCATGGTGGAACTTGGAGAAGTTCAGCTTGCTGCATACCTTGCTGAGCGAAAGCCCACAGGACAACCCTTTTTCCGACAAGGTAGTTTATTTTTAGTGCATCAAGTGGTATTTGTTTGATTGTATTATTGTAGCACTGGTCTTTAAAGAAATAAAATATTTTAATGTATATGTGTGAACAGAGGCAAACAAATTCTTTGAAAGAGGTGTAACATCAAGCCTGGGAGAAAATTCAATGTGTTTGTATTTGGTATTTTAAGGCTGTTGAAATTAAAAACGAGTAGCTTTTTCTTATAGAACTATATCTTGAAATTCAGAAAGTTCGATGAGTGAAAGAATAAGGTTCAAATGCTACAGCTTGAGTGCTAGAAAGTGTAATAGTTTATTTTTCCCAATAGTAGACATAATTAATTGCAACTCAAACAATTACTGAGTTTTGCTCATTACAAAGAGTTGTGTTGAGGAGACGATATAATTAATAGTTGCACCTGGCTTAAAGTTACATTCTCTCTGCCTAATCATTAATTATAAGCCACCAATAGATGGATTATTATCTCTTGAAGCACTATAATGCTAAAAGATCACTGATCTGGAGGATACCAGAATCAGAGTGACACACAGTAATTTACGTAGCTTGGTAGAAGGACTAAGTTTCAATACTTTATTGAAGTTTGTAAAATCCTATCAATTAATCTTTTGTGAACTCTTAAGAGCTCTAGCTTTCTTCAATGCCACAATAATGCAATACGCAATAAGCCTACCCAACCTCTTTCTTGGGGGTTTTTACTTACCAGATAGCTACAATATAGGAATAGTAAAATGGAGCTTTGTGCTGGCAGAGCCACAGTCGACCGTATAACCTGCACTGGGGTTTCCATCATTTTCTTTAGGTTGAATGAAATTGTCCAAGTTATTTTTCCAGTCACTAGGGAGCTTGTGTACCCTTTAGTTGGAATTTGATGACTAATTCCGAAAATAGAATGTGGAATTTTAGCACGCAAGTGCTAGTTTAAAAGTGGATTGCCTCACAATACAGAATGATAGGGGGACTGCATGAAGCTATGTTCCATCCATGGTTCTTGTAGTTATTTATTAACACCTCTTAGCAAATTCTGGATTTTCTTTTTATATTTTTCTTATAAGAATGGCTAACGTGGTAGGTATTTGTAGTAGCTAAGAATATCTGGGGTTTGGTTGTGCTTGTGTCTGCTCCTGGTAGGAATTTGTAGTAGCTAACATCTTGTTTGTCTATCAATTTATCCCCCAAGGGGATAATGTAGTGCCGCTAGACTTCTTTATCATAATACCTATTATTGATGGAAAATGAAGCAACCTTTTGAATTCTTGTTCTTTTTTTTTGGACCTTATAACACAAATAACATCATTCATGTGTGAGTCAATGGTTGATTTTGGGTGATCTGTTGAGAACTGCGCATTGAAAGATTATTGATTTATTGGATTGACTGATTTTGGGTTATTATAATATGTGACAACTACCAACGAGCTCATAGGTAGTGTAACATGCAATCTTACGATAGGGTTAGACAGTTCTACTCTCATAGAGTTTGGCGTGTGCAATAGTAGCTATTTTAAGATTTCTTTTTTTCTTCTTGAATACCTTTTCTTTTGTTTCTTGCATGTAGTTCTACATTGTAACTCCATTAGTGATCTTCCATATTATTATTTTTTATGGTACTTAGAGTTGAATGTCAAAAATCTATAAGGTGATATTAAGTTCTGAAATGCACACAGGTCTTCCTTCGCTTGTAGCCTTTCCCCCAGCTTGTAGAAGTGCAGATTGCGTTGTTAGGTAAGTCTTCAGAGAATGGACTCTTTGGAAATATATGATGCAGTACCACACATAAGCTTTTCTAGTATCTGTCTATATTCTGATTTCAGATTACCGATTGCTTCATGAACAACTGAAGTTATGTGTATGTTTCCTACTTTCCTGCATAGGGAATGCAACATGATACCTTCTATTATTTCTGGGTTTTAGGTACCATGGAGATCTTTCAGTTGATGCAGTTACTGATTGGTTTTCAACTGACATACTTGGTTTACCTCGGATTCTTTACTATTCAAAGGAAATATTGGTAATTAACGTTGTCTACCACTCTACCTAACGTTCACATATTATTTTTGAATGGATATACAACTAACTATTGCTAGCTGCTACCAATAACTAATTTCTAATTGTAATGATACAAAATCGTAATTCGATTACAGGGTCAAAAATTTATCGCAAGTAGCGGTCATCATAAGGTACTTTTTCTTACCCTTCGATAGATTTGACTGGAATTCTTAGTTTACCTCTCTCTCTCTCACACACACACATGCTGAAACTTTGAAGCTCAATATTCAAATTCTGAAGTGACTGATATGGTTTTCAAAAAAGATCAGATTTCAATTGTAGAAAATAGCCATGTTGCAACATTATTATCTGAAGTCATATGGCTTGTAATTCGTTCTTTTGATGTGAAATCTTAACATAAACATGTATAAAAGTCGGGCATCACGTAGGAGACCTTTGAGCACCAAGTGGATTATAGTCATGATTATGTTAATGTATCATTCTTGTCTTTCTGGTGGATTGTGGCATATTCAATTATTATGTTCGATGGAAATATTACTTTTATGACATACAAATGGTGGTTTTTACTCATTTTAATTAAAATTTACTATTTGGCATCTACTTTTGTTTGTCCTTGTCACGTCTTAACATTTGTTTATTATTCTGACCAATAGGTAAAAGTTATTTCCTTTTCAAGAACAGGGGAACGCGCTCCTCCATTCTTGCGTCAAGCTGCTAGGGATTATTGGGCTTATGCCTCTTTTGCATTTGTGCTATGGAAAGAGGAGGAATCTTCCTTTTGGTGGGACACGTAAGTACATTACAGTGAACTTTTTCACAACCGTTTACTTCTGATGTGTTAATATATTTACAGTTAGTGATCTCCTGATCAAAAAATGATTAAAATAGCAATTAAACTTGTTGAGAGTAACATTTTTAATCAAAGTATTTGATACAAATATTCCTTTGCCTAGCTTTTTATCCTCTACTCTGCTTTATCTCTACCACGAACAAGCCTTTTGACACAGTTTAACACATTGAATAGACTTTTATGTGAATGTGTGTGTTCTCTTACAGTCAAAGACTCAAAGTTTTGGTAAAAAAACAATTTGAAATCCTATGTTTCAAACATTATATTTTCTGGATTGTTTTATATAAGTGATATAACTGAGCTACTGGAGTTACTTGACTTGCTGCAAGATTTTCCTGTTACATACGGGAATTTGGAGTTGTGTGTAGGAAACTATTGTCTTTCGTATTCCAGGGGTTGGCTATAAATGTAACATGCTTTTCAACAGGATTACAGGAATATGCATATATTAGGCTGGTGACTATTTTGTGTGATTGATCTTTTTTTTTATCAAGTCTCTTGTCGTCATTAAATTCATTCTTCCTAGATGCCTGGCCATTGTCAATGACAGCAATAAACCAGATTGATGGGTGACCACTTTTTACTAGAGAACATGTCTCAAACATAATGATGAATGACTACATTTACATTTTGTCCAAAACAGATATGAGCAGAATGGGGTTTACTATCCCGGAATTCGTACTACCCAAAAAAATTTAACCTAGGTTCATGCATCAATATCTAAGAGTTTGTTTTTCTCGCGCCTTTAAGTTAGACGGACCAAGACCGCATTTAGTTTGCAATTGACTTTAGTAGTTTAGTATATGAATATTGTCCCCTTGATTCTAATAGTTTGCCTTACTACATTGATACAAGACTCATGAAGATATGGGTTTAAAACATATGGGTTTCATTAGGCATGCCAAAGATATGTCGCATGTGCTAAAAGCATGAGTGTGCTGATTGAGTGCTGGACGCACATCCAATAAAAAAAATACTAGTTTCTCTTAGCGTTCGTAGATAATTTATGAAACAATATATGTTAACTATAAAAAACGGTAGCACCCCTCTCACAAAGTGGAGAGGATGTGGGTTCGAACCACGTCAACAGCTGATTGTTGATATAAGTTTTCCCACGTAATTTAAAAGGGGTAGGGGTCTCCTCAACCCCGCTTGCCAATCCAAAAAAAAAAAAAACTATAAAAAACGGGACTAATTAATTTATTGTTCCAGTTTCTGTAGTGTACTCATGTCATCACCTTCATTCATCATGCTGTAGTAACACATTGAAGACAGCTTGTAACAACTGTGCTCTGTTTTTTCAAAACCAGATTTGAGGTTGAATCTGCTCCAGCGATTGTGTTTATGAAAGATCCTGGTGTGAAGCCTGTTGTTGTCCATGGTCTCTCTCTTTCTCTCTCGCGCACACACACCCTCGCGTATTTTTTCTGTTGTGTTTCTAATTTTCTATTGGTCTCGGCTTTCTCAAGTTCTACCAAACTAAATGTTCATTTCTTGTACTGCAGGAACATTCAACAATTCATCATTTTTAGATATCATGGAACGTAATAAACAGCAAGGTAGAGATGTTATGCTCTAAATTTGTAGCTGTCCCCCTTTATCACACATTTTATACTTTTTTTTTTCTCACCTTTTGGTAAACTCCCTCAATCCTGAATGTTTCTAAAATGATTTTCTTGGGAGGAAGCTACCATAAAATAGGGTTGGTTAATCGGTACTTGTGTAGTTGCAAACCTTGTCATGCTGTACATGTTTAAATATTAGGGGATCAAGAGCTTACAAAGGTCATTTTTCAGACCAGTTCTATAATCATATATCGTTATCTGCAGATCTTCCTCAACTAAGGAGTTTAACATCCCTAGAGTTGGGTTGTGACTCACGAGGCTATTCTCGAGCTGGAAAGGAGACAACTACTTGGTATTGTGTGATTCTTGCAGGCAGGCACAGCCCAGAACTTGGAAAAATGCGTGAAGTAGGTTTTACATCCATTTGATTATGTTAATAACTTCAACTGTTGTTATTTATTTAGTGCCCGATTTCCTTAATACATGATTGATGCTTGCATTTGCCACAATTTTGGTTTATCAGTATTTACTTATTTGTGTTCAAGTGTTCAACTCATGATACGTATAATTTTGTGCTGCATTCTCACAGACCATACGTAGAATCCAAGATGTGCTATTGAATGAATGGGGTCCGACTGCAAAACCTGCTGCTGTTGCTTTAAAAGAGAAACGGTTGACATTCACATGGCTCGATGGTGAAGCTCAAAAGGTGAGTTGTTCCCAGACAGCTAAGTTTGGAGTTTTAATTAGCCATCATAAACAATCGCTCAGTTCCTAGTTTCATATAATTTTTGGGTGAACGAGTATACACTACCAGACTTTGCTCTTGGTGCCAGAGATATAATCAAGATCAGGACAAGAACAAGACAGACAAGATGTATGGTTCTGTCTGATTTGTCGTTTCACTAGAATCCACCAAATTTTGCTTGTTCTTTAATCTTATTGGAGTAATTGACCATTATATCAATGAATATCTTTTTATTTATGAAAAACACAAAAACAAGACTCATCTGAGATCAATGCTGAAACGAAAGTTTGCTACTAGGGTTTGAATAATAATTAAAAAGAAGGGTGGTGCATTATATCAGAGGTTCTCAATGATAATGTTAAACATGAAAAGAGAAAAGAAACCTTACAGAGACTTTGAAACCCTAAGCTTTTTTTGACTCAAAGTTAGTTTATGCAGTCACTAATGTTGAATGGATTCGAAACTTTGTACGTGTTGTGTGACTCAAAGAATACACTTTTTTTTTATTGTAGAGGCTTATCTGGTTTATGCACTAACATAGAGTTCATCCAGAAATATTGTTTTTTCTACATCAATTCGGAAAGCAGCTATGAAACATGTGGACCAAGGAGGGATCTTAGTGATGTGCCGGAAATGGTTATTGTGCGTTATAAAAGGAATTTTACTCAGGAAGAAAGGAAGGTTGAGAAAAAGCCTAAATCTATATGGGATGCATTTGAAGAGGACAATGATGATCTTGCATCACAACTTGTGGCTAAATATAATGGTTCTGGTGACATCCCACAGGTATGTTCTTTTGCCAGTCATGGAAGAAAAAAATGCATGATTGTGTAGGCCTATTTGAACCTTTATTCTCTGAAGAATCCTTTATGGTTTTGGGTGTATATCTTACTCCATCTCTAGTTTCATCAACCAAGGCTGTATTGAATAATTGATTTGACTGCGCAATAGAGGTGCTTAAAAATGATTGAAACCTAATAAGTCCTTGAAATTGGTTGTATGATTGTTAATGATGAAATGTGAGGCTATTTGAACTCTTAAATTTATACCTTTTGCAGATTATAGATTGGGTTTCGCAAATTATAGAAGATGGTGATTCAAGGGATCTCCCTTTCTTTGTAAGTTATCATACAATCTCAAGATCATTCTTCTGAGAGCATGGTGTCGGATGACTAGAGGGTGACGAATTGTTTCGTAATTTTACTACTGAGAATTATTTGGTACTCTTACAGTTGGTCCTGTTTGTTTCAGTGGTTTTAATTTGTTTTTCATTCAGAGGACAAAGACGCCCGAACTTATTCCTGAAGATGCAGACCCTATCTGGTCAAGAGGTGCTCAAAGTGTTGTATCCACAAGCAAGGGAATGAAACAAAGAATTCGGAACATTATGACCAACATTTATGACTGGATGGGAGATCCAAGAATTGGTCCAATCTTGCTTCTTGGAGCTTCCTTATCCTTTGGGAGCATCTGGTTTCACAGAAATCAGTCAAGTAAGGCAAGCCAGTCAAGTGAAACTACTCAGTCAAGTGAACCAAGTATGGAGGTATGTGAATTTATGGAATATTTTAGCTTAAAATAATGTTTGCAGCTTCCTACCCATAGGCCGTAGTTAGCATGTATCTCCCTGGGTCCGTACTTGAGTATCATCATTTTACGTGGTTGCATATAAAGTGTGTTTACTGGTTTGGATGTGTTACTATATTAGTTTTAGAAGTATTACACGTATTCTATTGGAGTAGACAACATATCTTTAAACTCCTGAAGTTGGGCACAGCCCAGTTTTGTTACTTCAATCTTTATGCAGTTTCATGACAATTAATTCTTTTGCTAGGACAAGCCCAGACCCAACAGGAGAGCTCGCAGAAAAGCAACGTCGAACAAGGATCGAGCATCCTCCATTACGGATAATGAACCGAAAGATGCATATCAGTTGCTATCGTCAGGTTCAGATTCTGAATGATGGTCTAAAAAATTTAGATCTCACTAACTCGTGATGGAGGCCATATTTACTTGCAGCCAGGCACCCATGTAGACAGTGTTTGCCTATATTGTACTGATACAGAAAAAACTCTCTAATTAAATCAGTATAGCACAAAACAAAATTTTCCACAGCAAATTTTCTTTTACTCTGTAATCTGTAAGTCTGTATATAAGAGAGTAATTGCTGACAGTGTCAACTCGCACTGTGTGCTTCAGGAAAATTTGTAATCTGTTATAACATGCACATGAGATGTGTGGTCTATGTTGCAGCAGTTTTAGGTTTTCATCTATTCCTTTCTGTATCGGAAAAAGGCGGCATTGAGAATATTACCCCATCTCTTCTCCCCATCAAGAGCAATAGGGATTAAGCTTTCTTAATACATACTAAAGATGCACTAAGAATAAACTGATTTTTTTTCTACTGGTAAAATTACAGAAAATGAGAAAATGAACAAACGTATACAAACCCTCAAGAAAGCACATATAATGGGGCCAAACCCTCAAGAAAGCAGGATGGTGGATGGTTGATTTGCCTGGTGAATACAGGTTGATGTGTAATCCATCATTCCATTTTAGGTTTGTGGATTAGTGGGCCTTATAACTATTTAGTTTTGGATCCTATATTTGGGCCTTTTTTCAACTTTCAAGTTTCAATAGGGCCCAATATAAGAAGGGCACCGTTGTAATATCGAATATGTTTATGTCTTTTTTTGAATTCCACCACAAAAGATTTTCTTTCTTGTCGTTCTCTCTCAAATTCTTGCCTTCGGAAAGAAAACAGAGGTCAGAGGTTTTGCTAACTTGGTTTAGCTTTATTGCTTGCTGATTAGGTATTATTCTCTCACTTCTTCTTTCTTTCTGTAGATTTCAATTAAATAAATTGATAAACTTCATTCACAAACACCTCAAAAGATAGATTAATGGAACTTTTTTCTGTTTGTTCACCCTTTCCATCAACCATTTTTGTGTCGAGTTACTTGTATAAGTTTTAATATTTTGATTTCAATACGTTTTTTTGTGGTTTTAGTTATTTGGGTTTGCTTTAAATCGTTCTAATTTTAGTGGGTTTTTTTTTTTTTTTTTAATACTGATTTATCTTACTTTATGCAATAAATTTATTTCATATTTATTATGATGTCAGAAAAATGTGAGTTTTATGATTCTGAGGATACATTAAAAAGGATTGTGGAGAACTTTCTTATAAATCTAAATTAATTTTGAACTCATTTGGTTAATGAGAAGTTCACGGCATATTGTATATTGTTTTGTTTCAAATGCATTTTCATGCCAGACTTTGAATGGGATTATGTTAGTATTAACGCCTATGGATGTTTTTGTTAACCATTAGTAATTAGGAAGACAAAGATGTTTTTGCTCTAGTTAAACTGTCACTGAAAAATTTAGTGTAATTTAAACTGATATATTGATGTAGCTTAGTTTGAAAGTTGGATGATCTAGTTTTAAAGGGTGGAAGTTTTCGTATGAGCTTACAGAATGCCTATATTTGATCAAATTCACTCTGTTATTTTGTTATAATATGGTATTCGGACTTTTGAGTTTATATGTTTTAATGCTAATTTTCTGATACCATGTTAATATATTATCATAAATTAGTTGCATTAGACTTATGATTTCTGTTCTGAAGTTCCTCTCTGCTTCATGCATATCTTTAAGAGTTGCGCAATTGTGATTTTCTTTTTGTTGGTCTGAACATGGATTATTTGTGACTTAAAGTTTATAGCTTGAGGTGATGGGGAAGGACGCAAAAGCTGCAGGAGGGAAGGGTAAGGGAAAGCAAGCTGCGGGAGGTGAGGAGAATACTTCCAAGGGAAAGGGTAAAGGTGGGAAGGCTGCAGATGGACTCGGTACCTGCACATATGTCAAAGGTTGTTTCCTCTGCCTAAAATAATCTGCTTTTTATCTCCATTGTATGATAATGTATGTACCTTGTTAGCTCAAGTTAATTGCTCTTTTACGTTTGTTTTATTTTTTCGGATCTACTAAATGTGTTTTTAAGCTTGAGACTCTGAGAGGAAATTGTGGATGTGATAGTTGATTATAATTCATCAGTTTACCTCAAATAGTTGTCTGTCAAATTTTGCTTATGTGGGTGTATTTGTTTGTCTTATCGTACTCAGTGACCTCATTTCCATGTTTTTTGTGGGTTTCCTTGCAGCAAGGCATATCTTATGTGAGAAACAAGGAAAGATCAATGAAGCATACAAGAAGCTACAAGACGGTTGGCTAAACAATGGAGACAAGGTTCCTCCTGCTGAATTCGCAAAGGTAGGAATATATCTCGACTGTCCAAATCTTTTATCCAAAAACTGAATAATATATTCTTAATGAACAGTGTCAAACACATTAAACCACCAAATTTCCACGATATGTCTGTGTTTGAAGTGGAGTTTGATCGGCGGACTTGTTGAGTGATTGAGTCTGAGTTGAACTTCAGGCTTTGTAGGCCAGGCATAAGCTCGAGTGTTTTGGATTGTTTGGAAATTCTACATACAGATAACTATATGCCAAATGAAGTTTCAGAAGTTTTAACTTACATTGATCACTTGTTTTTGCTTTGTCAGGTGGCCACCGAATATTCAGAATGTCCATCGGGAAAGAAGGGTGGTGACCTTGGATGGTTTCCTCGGGGAAAGATGGCAGGCCCATTTCAGGAGGTTGCGTTCAATACACCTGTTGGAGTCACCAGTGCACCATTTAAATCGACGTATGTTTCTAGATAACATTACATATGCTGGATATTTTGTGAATTTCGAGTTTCTAGTCATTGTTTGATTATTTGGCACTTTGCACAAGTCCTTATGGTGGATAACGTTTTTTCGCTTTGATGTCTCTTGCTTTTCTATCTAAATATCTGCATTAGGGAGTCAAGAGTTTGTAAATCCAGAAGGATCTTATCTTCTTTCTGTTGAGACCTTCTGTGCGTCTACATCAACAGAACATTGACTTTGACACTTTTGACATTATTTAAAATAGGTGAAAAGAAACATATACTATAAATTTTGCAATTTCATCTTGCAGAATTTCTGTCCAGTTCTTTAGTAGGCATTGCATCATGTTTGTGAATTTTGTTAATTCAGGCCTAATTGCGTCTTAACTGTTTTCAAGTTTATTAGCTCAGACTAGCTAACCCTTGCATGTGAAATTGATGCAGGCATGGCTACCACATAATCTTGTCTGAAGGAAGGAAGAACTGAAGGGAGTAGTAGAACAAATTGTGAGAGAACCCACATGATGTTTAGTATCTTTACGGAAGAGGATTTTCGTACAAGTAAAAGGTTTATTATTATCTGAAAAGTTCATTGTGGGATGTGTTAATGAGAAAGTGATGTGTGCTACACTGCTACTTATAAGAAATTGTGGAAAAGTGCACAAGTGATGTGTGCTACACTGCTACTTATAAGAAATCTAAGTGAATAAGCTACAGTATGTGTTCATTGTACTAGCCATTCCTTTCATATATAGGTGTCTTCAGAACCGTATCTAACAAAGAGGATTTTTGTCTTGTTTTTAGACAAACATACCACCATTGTATGCTCTCATAGTACAGCAGTATGGGTGTAGTTCAACTATTCTGAAATATCAAAGGTTTTAAATGTTTCGTAAGTCGTAACATCAGAACTCAGAAGGGATTATTATTGGATTTTATCATCTCTACTTTTGTTTCATCTCACAACTTTTCTTTGCGGACTTCGCTCGCCTTATCTTGAACCAATTCATTCAACCGGATATTGCCCACAGCTTTTCTTTGCGGACTTCGCTCACCTTATCTTGAACCAATTCATTCAACCTGATATTGCCCACGGTAATCATGTGTTTTTGTACACCAAATTGCTTCCGTTGGAATATGCAAGCCTTATTATTTGATTCTCAGCAAAAGGAATGCATCAGTGGAGCTGTAGGGAATGTACAAAGTATGCTGAAATTCAATTTCCTATGGAAATGCTAAGGTAGAACCAAAATGTTAAAAAGTAACAAAACAAATAATAGTATAGTACAGCTATAACTTGTCAAGTTCTACCAGTTTGAGACCCCAACTCATATCCTCACAATGTCTAACATGGGGAACAAGTGCACCCGTATCTATGCCAGTCTTTGCCTTGCAATCATAGAATGGAGGAGCATGGAAACAAGGCTCCATTGACATGGCACGACGACAAGGAGGATCTGGTGCTGTACGGTTCTCAGGTTTGTACAGAATCCATGGCTTCAACCCTCCAAGACTCTGAGCAACATAACCAAAGGTTGACCATGAGCTTGTAATCAGAACATCGGTCAAGCTCAGAAGATACATTTCTGCCCATGCTTTCCTGTTGTGGATATACTTCTCAGTTTGTTGATGCTCTTCATTGCTCGGCTGGTACACTCCAATTGTCTCACCAGTCACAGTGGGGTATTCCCAGTACATGTTCCTGATCTTCTCGAAGTACCCGGAGTTCAAAGATGTTATTAAAACAGCTTTGGACTTCTGATTTCCATAGGGAGTAAGAATTGGTTCTTGGGGGTTAACTTCTGGCAAGAGTTTCTCCTTGAGGAAACATGCAATAACCTGATCCATCACATGCTGAAATGGGGGTGGCCCAGTGTCGAATGTTCTTATCTGGATCCCGACCCTCTCATCTGCGTTAGCCAAGTAAGCTCCATAGTACCTTGTAATTAATCCCCATACTGCATTTGAGGGGTGGAAAAGATATCGACCCAAATGGTGGAAAACCATGTCCTTTGAGGGAAAGAGGTTGCTCAGTTCTTGCTCAAACGTTGAGATCAAAAAGAGAGATGGAACAAAATACTCATCTGTTTTCATGATCAACCAAGGGATATTTTGGAAAAGAGATTGATCCTGATCACAGAAGAAAAGTTTATCTTGATCATCATAGTCATGGGTAAGATGAAGATATAGAAAAGGTGGTAGTGAGTCTGCTGTATTGTTTATGACATTTCTTTTCACCATGTTCCCATAACACTCCGGAGATTTTTGATCGAACCTGTTGAATTGATTCAGAGGGAAGTCTAGGGGTAATAGCCAGGACATTTCTGGAAATGGTTCACAGAAGAGATCACCGATGTCTTTACCACGGTCAACAAGTAGGACTCGGTTTGTAAGGAGAGCATAGAGAAATGCTGAAGCCAAAGTTAGTATCCTGTTACCTAATCCGCTATATGATATCCATACAATGTAGTTACAATCTGTCGGCCCGATGTGGTGGCCTGACTTCAGCTTTTCAACAGTTTTGTTGTAGGATTCTGTATATGGACCACATTGTTTATGGAGATGTTCATACTTTCGCAACCTGGACTGAAGATAAGAGGAAGGTTTGTGAGGTGAAGATTTGCGATATAAGACAAACTGGTATCTACTCAAACAGGACTTTTCATCAAATCCCTCACTTAAAAGGCCATCAAGCAGTTTGTCTTTGTGCTCGACAACATACTTAGATGAAGCATCTCCTGAACCTATGCAAAAAAGGATAAGAGGTTCAAGGGTCATAAATAAATTAACAAAAGATCAGCCACAACAAATAGTATCAGACAGATGTTGCGAATTGAGCACAATTGGTCATGCTTACACTTGTTTGAACGTTGTGTAGGCATGTGCGTAACTGAATAATGTGATGAATATGCATGTTAACAGACATTGAAAAAGTGCTCCATTTACACAGGATATGATAGTATTAGCTTATGCGTGTTATCAAATGCATCCAAGAAAGTGCTTATGATGGATAGAATTTGAAGAGCTGAGCTACATGAAAGTTTAATGCAACTTTTAGAACTAAGTTGCAATGTGGATGAGGTATCGTCAAGCATAAGAGCTAGTATAAATGACACTCAGAGATCTTGATCTGAGCTAGTATTATGAGGCAACTTCTAAGTACATGGTCAAGTAAATTCTCAAGTCCAATGCGACTAAAAACTGTTTGAAGAATTGTCACATTGAAGATCTATTGGAAACAACAAAACAAAGAAAGTATATAATTTCCAATGCAACTGCAATCGCAAGTCATCAAACTGATTGAAACAATTAAACTACCCATAAGTTAACATTTTCAGCTAATTCAACCAAAACAGTCCAAGAAAGATAGAAACCAAACCCAAATTGTATTTTAATCCAAAAAAACATTAAAAGAAGTACCTTTATGGTGATTAACATCAATAACCCTTGCTTCTGCAAATCCTCTAAGCTGATCCAATGGTGGGTCTCTATAAATAACTAAAATTACAACAAAAACAGGTAAAATCATTAAACAAGCAGCAACTATACCCATTGATTTCATGATATTAAACCCAGATTTCCTCTCTATAAGTCGAGAAACAGTCATTGTATTCAGATCTGTGTTCTCCTCAGTGGTAGATGTTTGTCTTCTAATTCTCTTTAATTCCATTGAATTTTCATTTGGGGTAGTGGGTTTTATAGATCCAAATACAATGACTGTTTGCAAATTTGGAAGGTTTTATAAGCTATGTTTGGGAAGAAATTCATTGGGAAATTAACAAGGAATCTGAATGTAAAAATGCCTTTGATGTGGGAGCAAAGTTTGAAGGAAAGAGTGAATCTCTCTCACTCTCTCAGTCTTCTAATAAGAAACTTTGAAAAGAAATTAAAATTAAGGTTTTCTCATGGTAGTTTACTAGTTTTTATGGTTAACATAATGTTTGGCTAATTTACAGACAAATTCATGCCTTGATCAATGTCTGCACTCTGCTACAGGGGACCTTGGGCATTTCCAAGTTCAAAACAAACAAGGCCCAAAACTTTGTTCTTCTGTACCCTTTTCATTTCATTAAAAAAAAACAAACTTGCAGGGCAGTTTGTAGCGCGCTTGTCCTCTACTTAATAACTAATGAATTTATCTGCAAAGATGTTTGAAGATTTGAAGATATAGCATGTGTCATGATACAACTGTGGTGGTAACTGGTAAGAGGTTCTTCATTCCTAGCTAAGTTTATAAAGAATCAAGGTTCATTCCTAGCTAAGTTTATAAAGAATCAAGGCTCACTGCATTGTATTTTTTTTCCCGCTACGTCGCCATTTTCATTTCATTTACTACTACAAGAATATTACTAGTTCATACTGCCTATGTCTTTAGGGCTCTTCACCTCCCTAGTACAAAACTACAAATACAACTATAAGTTGTCAAGTTCTACCAGTTTAAGACCAACACTCACATCCTCACAATGCCTTACATAAGGGACAAGTGCACCAGTGTCTATCCTAGTCTTTGCCCTGCAATCAAAGGATGGAGCTGCATGGAAACAAGGTTCCATTGACATGACACGATGACAAGGAGGATCTGGTGTTGTATGGTTCTTAGGTTTGTATAGCATCCATGGTTTTAATGCTCCAAGACTCTGAGCAACATAACCAAAAGTTGACCATGAGCTTGTAATCAACACATCAGTTAAGCTCAAAAGATATATTTCTGCCCATGCTTTCCTGTCGTGGAAATTGTTGTCAGTTTGCTGATGCTCTTCATGGCTCGGCTGGTACACCCCAATCGTCTCACCAGTCACAGTGGGTTTTTCGTAGTACATGTTTCTGATCCTTTCGAAGTATTCGGATTTTAAGGATGTTATTATAACAGCTTTCGACTTTTGATTTCTGGATGTGCTGAGAATTGGTTCTTCGGGGTTAACTTCTGGCAGGAGTTTTTTCTTGAGGAAACAGGCAACAACCTGATCCATCACATGCTGGAATAGGTGAGGCCTGTGTTCGAATGTTCTTATCTGGATCCCCACCCTCTCATCTGCATTAGCCAAGTAAGCTTCATAATACCTAGTAATTAGCCCCCATACTGCATTTGAGGGGTGAAAAAGATATCGACCCAAATGATGGAAAACCGTGACTTTTGAGGGGAAGAGGTTGCTCAGCTCTTGCTCAAATGCTGACATCAAAAAGAGAGATGGGACAAAATACTCATTTGATCTAATGATCAACCAAGGAACTTTTTGGAGAAGAGATTGATCATGATCACAGAAGAAAAGTTTATCTGTACCATCATAATCATGGGCAAGATGAAGATATAGAAAGGGAGGTAGTGAGTTTGATGTATTACTTATGTCATTTCTTTTCAGCATGTTTCCATAGCTCTCTGGGGATTTTTGATTGAATTTGTTGAATTGATTCACAGGGAAGTCTAAGGGTAGCAGCCAGGACATTTTTGGGAATGGTTCGCAGAATAGATCGCCTATGTCTTTACCACGGTCAACAAGTAGTACTCGGTTTGTAAGGAGAGCATAGAGAAATGCTGAAGCCATAGTTAGTATTTTGTTACCTAAACCACTAGATGCTATCCATACTATGTAGTTACACTCTGTCGGCCCAGTATGGTCGCCTGACTTAATCTTTTCGACTGTTTTGTTGTAGAATTCAGTATAAGGACCACACTGTTTATGGAGATCTTCATACTTCCGCAATCTGGACTGAAGATAAGAGGATGGTTTGTGAGGTGAAGATCTGCGAAATAAGACAGACTGGTATCTACTCAAACATTTCTCTTCATCGAAACTAGGATTTAGAAGGCCATCAAGCAGTTTGTCCTTGTGCTCATCAACAGTTTCAGATGAATCATCTCCTGAAACAATTCGAAAAAATTATATATGTACACATTTCAGCTGTAAAAAATTTCAGGGTGTACGCAATGGATTTTTTGACAAATATGTCAATGATTTCAGGACATATATATATATATATATATACTTCCTGAAGCGACATTGCAAAGTACTGTAGTTAAGATAATATAATGTGGCTAGAACTGTATGAAGAAATGTAACAATGAAGATCTACGGATCTACTGAGATTGAAACATACTATCTGACAACTAAACAACACATAACATAAAATTTGCTAATTCAAACCACAACATCCCTACAGAGATACATACAACTGTACAAGTATAACCCGAACCGTAATGAAGTACCTTTATGAAGATTAACATTAATAACCCTTGCTGCTGCAAATTCTTTCAACTGATCTAATGTTGTTTCTCGATAAACAACTGAGATTATTGCAAAAGAAGATAAAATCATCAAAAACGCAAAGACTATACCCAACAACTTCATGATATTGAACCCACATTTCCTCTCAACAAGTTGAGGAACACTCTTTATTTTGAGTTCAGTTACCTCCATTCTAAGAAATTTTTTACTTTTTCAAATGTGTTTGATCAAGACTTTCATTATCTTGGAACACACCCTAGCTAGTTCTTAATAGTCGAGCAGTAGAGTTGACTAGCTTGTAGTTAAGGTAATATACTATATTAAGGAATCTGTTACACTTACACATGGAAGTTTCTTTCTTACAATAATAATCACAAGGAAGATCAATGGACTAATTAAGATCATAGATATGTATTTGAATATGATCAAGTGTGTATATAAATTATTGTATACTTAAAGTACCAAGTGAGGCTTTTTGTAAGTTAATGAGTCTGAGTTTTTAAGTTATAATAACAAATTACTACTATTTTATTAATCAAGTTGTGTGGTAAACCACAACAATCAATTTCATTTAATTAACTAATTAACAAAGCTTACTTGATCAAGGCGGATTGATAACATACTGTAATGTTAAAACCGAAAATCCAAAAAAAAAATGGACGATTTCTGGATTTGTGCACATCCACAAGTCCTCCTTGCGCAGGGCCGGCCATGAAAAACTAAATTACAAATATTTTTGGACCAATTTTTACTGGAGTTAGGAAGGAGGAAAATAAAAAAAGTCGTCTCGATTTGTGCGTGTCATCCTTGCGCAGGGGCCATGCTAATCTTCTCTGTATCGTTCCAATTTTATCGGATGTCCCCAAAGGGACATACTATACTATCCACAAATCATATACAAAATAAGTAAATAGTCCTTATTCTATCAATGTGGGACTATAATGTTACAAATTTGCTGCAAAATAATATCCAGAAAAACCTAAACTAAGAACCTCACTCGTTGAAGTGGAGCTCGCGTGACTGAAACCAGGTATTCTTCTTCATCTTCTTCGAAAGAGATCAAATTAGGGTTTAGGGTTTTGTGTCTTAAACCATTCTCCTTACTTGCTTCTTATCTCATCTCTCCCTCTTAATGGTCTCTTCATATCATCTTATGAGTACAGGATAAACTGTGGAGATACTACGGGAAAGTTGAAAGAGACTAATTGTGTCTAGTGTAACAAGGAATATAGAGTTTTCCAGAGAGTGCAAAGAACAACACCACAAAAGCACTCAAAGGGGTCCTAAGAGCCAACACTATACTTCACTATCCCATCATTTGTTATCCCAATCGGGCTCCTGCTATATTGGCTCAAGGAAACAATGGTGGTGCACTGGTGCTAGTTCTAGTAGGTATTCTTTTGATTGCAGGTACTCAAAGAAGGTGTGGACTGAAGTGTTAAGATGGTGTGAAATACAAAGACAAGTCAGGGATGCAGGATGATCAATTAGAATGGAAATATATGGATTTGTACTCACTTCAAGGGACAACTGCACAAGGGAATATGGATCAATGTAAACAACCATCATAACTACAGGATTGCACATTGCAAAAGATATGGACTACAAGATGATCAAGGTGGGATCAGACTCTTTACACGCCATTGAAAGCATCACAGGAAAATGTCAAGACGGTCTCCTGGGAAAACAAAAGGAAGGTTACAGTCTTACAGAGATAAGAGAAATGATGAACTCGTTTGAAGTAGTGGAGCTCTCCCATAGTTATAGAGAAACAAACCAATGTGCTGACCTAGGTCTTAGCTAGGAAGGATGACAACTATTTGTTTAAGTTAGCTATTTGTTTAACATATTTGCGTTGTTTGTCATTGTTAAGTTAGCTATTTGTTTAACATATTTCTCGTCAATTCAGTGCTGCAAAATAAAAGAAAGAGACGAGATATTGAAGTTGCCATCGGTACTGCAGTAATGGAATGTAGGACGACATTGCTAAAAGTGACAGGAAATTTGGCTATAAGTTATCAAGTTCTACCAGTTTAAGACCCCAGATCATATCTTCACAATGCCTTACATGAGGGACAAGTGCACCAGTGTCGACCCAAGTCTTTGCCTTGCAATCATAGGAAGGAGGTGCATGGAAACAAGGCTCCATTGACATGGCGCGACAACAAGGAGGGTCTGGTGTTGTATGGTTCTCAGGTTTGTATAGTATCCATGGTTTTAATGCTCCAAGACTCTGAGCAACATAACCAAAAGTTGACCATCCGCTTGTAATCAACACATGAGTCAAGCTCAGAAGATACATTTCTGCCCATGCTTTCCTGTTGTGAAAATTGTTCTCTGTTTGCTGATGCTCTTCATTGCTCGGCTGGTACACCCCAATTGTCTCCCCTGTCACAGTGGGTTTTTCCCAGTACATGCTTTTTATCTTATCGAAATACCCAGAGTTTAAAGATGTTATTAAAACAGCTTTAGACTTCCGATTTCCAGGGGCGGAGAGAATTGGTTCTTGGGGGTCAACTTCTGGCAGGAGTTTTTCCTTGACGAAACATGCAACTACCTGATCCATCACATGCTGGAATGGATGATTCCCTGGTTCAAATGTTCTTATCTGGATCCCCACCGTCTCATCTGCATTAACCAAGTAAGCTTCATAATACCTAGTAATTAACCCCCATACTGCATTTGAGGGGTGGAAAAGATATCGACCCAAATGATGGAAAACTGTGTCTTTCGAGGGGAAGAGGTTTCTCAATTCTTGCTCAAATGCTGACATCAGAAAGAGAGATGGGACAAAATACTCATTTGTTCTCATGATCAACAAAGAAACTCCTTGGAGAAGAGATTGATCATGATCACAGAAGAAAAGTTTATCTTTATCATCATAATCATGGGCAAGATGAAGATATAGAAAGGGTGGTAGTGAGTTCGTTGTATTACTAATGGCATTTCTTTTCAGCATGTATCCATAGCTCTCTGGAGATTTTTTATTGAACTTGTTGAATTCATTCACGGGGAAGTCTAAGGGTAGCAGCCAGGACAATTCTGGGAATGGTTCACAGAAGAGATCATCTATGTCATTACCACGGTCAACTAGTAGGACTCGGTTTGTAAGGAGAGCATAAAGAAATGTTGAAGCCATAGTTAGTATTCTGTTACCTAAACCGCTATATGCTATCCATATAATGTAGTTACAATCCGTCTTCCCGATGTGGTGGCCTGACTTAAGCATTTCAACCGTCTTGTTGTAAGATTCAGTATAAGGACCACACTGTTTATGGAGATCTTCATACTTCCGCAATCTGGACTGAAGATAAGAGGAAGGTTTGTGAGGTGAAGATCTGCGATATAAGACGGACCGGTATCTACTCAAACAGGACTTTTCATCAAATCCCGCACTTAAAAGGCCATCAAGTAGTTTGTCCTTGTGCTCGTCAACTGATTTAGATGAAGCATCTCCTGAAACAATGCAAAAATGCTGTCAGAAAGGCTTAAGCATTAACCAGAGAATTTAATGATTGAAAATAATTTCAAGGGTCATAAACATTTTGAATAAGTAAACTGCCCACAAAAAATAGTACTGTGAATGGACAGATTTCTCATTTTCAGAGTGAGGTTATGTTCACATTGCAACCGTGTAAGTTTTTTTCAGGATGTACGCAATGGCTTTTTTCGACAAATATGAGTCAGTGATTTCAGGAAGTATATTAAAATTCTTGACTCTGCCTAGTGCTTAGATAAATTTCGTGAAGCGATATTGCAAAGCAGTTAAGATAATATAATGTGACCAGAACTGTATGAAGAAATGTAACTGTGCAGATCTACTAAAATAACTGTAAGTGCAATTTACTAAACTGAATGAAACATACAATCTGACACCTAAAGTCCTAAACAACTTACAAGATAAAATTTGTTAATTCAACGACAACATTCCTCCAGAGATACAAGTATAACCCGAAATGTAATTTTTATATCGAAAAGAACATAATGAAGTACCTTTATGATGATTAACCCTTGCTTCTGCAAATTCTTTCAACTGATCTAATGGTGATTCTCGATAAACAACTGAGATTATAGCAAAAACTGATAAAATCATCAAACAAGCAGAGACAATACCCATAAACTTCATGATATTTAACCCACATTTCCTCTCAACAAGTTGAGAAACACTCTTTGTTTTGCTTTCAGTTAATTCCATTCTAGGAAAACTTTTTCTTTCAAATGTGTTTGATCAAGAGACTTTCATGATGTTGGGACACACACTAGCTGGTTCTTATTAGTTGACTAACTTGTAGTTAACGTAGTATGCTATATTAAGGAATCTGTTACACTTGCACAAGGGAGTCAGGACTAAGTCAAAGCTATGGTGATATTATCACCAAGATCATAGATATGATTTGTTACACTTCTCTAATTTAGTAATCTGTATTGCATTTTCATTGCATGTAAAAGTGTAGCTGAGCGCCTGAGCATGTTTTGAGTGGAGCTTATGCTTATCTTATATGTAATGTTTGGATAGTTGGCTGGAAGTAACACTAAAACCTTAATCAGTGTAAAGCATTGTGGGAACACTGGCACTCTATTAAGAATTTATAAAAATAAATAAATTATCTGGAGAAATTAATTTAAAAAAAATAAAAAATTCGTTGAGCTTATCAATAAAATTTAATATTAAAAAAAAAATAAAAAATTGGGCCCTCAGAAGTGGGTCCGAATTACCCTGCCATGGAACCATTGGTATAGAGATCTAAGGAGGGCCGAGGCTTATCAAAGAGGTTTATACTGGCGATTATGGTAGCCAACCTAAAAGCTCGACCCAAATCCTAGCTAAGGTAGGTCCATGCTCAACAATATTATTTAAACTAAAGAACGTACTTTTTTATGTCCAATGTGGGATTAATATACACAGGTGACAGTCTGACAGATACAACCTGAAAACATAAAGAGGCACTTCTTTGTATAAACCTCTTCCTTCTGCCTTGCCTGCTCACCTGCTCTTCTTCACAACTTTAATCCATGCTCAACCTTGCGCAGGGGCCAAAAAAAATTGATGGAATAGATTTGATATTAAGATCCACGGCTGAGATTTTTTTAATCTTATCACAACCAGAATTACAACCACTTTAAGACCATTTCTCGATATAATGAGGGATGAAAAAAAGAAAAAATATAAAAAAAATTTGGACCATTTCTCGATTTGTGCGTGTCATTCTTGCCCAGGGGCCATGCTAATCTTCTCTGTATTGTTCCAATTTTATCAGATGTCGCCAAAGGGACCACCTTTACTCCTAACCAATTCTATGTAAATAAATCTGACCACTCTAATTCTATCGATGTGGGACTATATTACGAATCTGCTGCAAAATAATTTCCAGAAATCAGCTAAATTCATTCGTTCAAGTGCGGAACCAGGTACACTTTCTCATCAATATCTTCTAGATGAATTGGTGTTTTGTGCTCTTCTGCACAAATTTGAAAATTCCCTCATTCAGATTCCCAACTTTCTTGACTGTTTATTTTTTCTGGACAAATGAATAATTTGGGAATTCTTACTTCTGTTTATAATGATGTTGTTTCTCATCCAACTTTTAGTTAGAAATTCAAGCATGGAAAATTAACTGATGAAGTAATAAAGAATTTATTAGCGAGACATATATGAGTTGAATATAATGAAAATTACTTGTGTTGTACAGAAAGTTTTGCTTCATTCCTTGACATGATATATGTTTCCAGTGTTGGATGGTCTTGTCTCCGATTTTTCTCAATGTCATATAAAAGTTACACGAGCTGTTAATATATGTTTCCTGTATTTAAGACGACATTGCTAAAAGTGACAAAGGGAATTTGGCTATAAGCCTATAACTTGTCAAGTTCTACAAGTTTAAGACCCCAAGTTACATCCTCACAATGCCTTATATGAGAGACAAGCGTACCAGTGTCTATCCAAGTTTTTGCCCTGCAATCAAAGGATGGAGGTGCATGGAAACAAGGTTCCATTGACATGGCACGACGACAAGGAGGATCTGGGGTTGTATGGTTCTCAGGTTTGTACAGAATCCATGGTTTTAATCCTCCAAGACTCTGACCAACATAACCGAAAGTTGACCGTGAGCTCGTAATCAAAACATCAGTCAAGCTCAGAAGATATATTTCTGCCCATGCTTTCCTGTCGTGGATATTATTCTCAGTTTGCTGACGAACTTCGTTACTCGGCTGGTACACCCCGATGGTCTCACCAGTCATATGGGGTTTTCCCAGTACAAGTTTCTGATCTTTTCTAAGTACCCAGAGTTTAAGGATGTTACTAAAACAGCTTTGGTCTTCCGATTTCTAGAAGCGGTGGAAATTGGTTCTTCGGGGTTAACATCTGGCAGGAGTTTTTCCTTGAGGAAACATGCAACAACTTGATCCATCACATGCTGGAAAGGTGGAGTCCCACTCTCAAATGTTCTTATCTGGATCCCCACCCTCTCATCGACATCAGCCAAGTAAGCTCCATAATACCTAGTAATTAACCCCCATACTGCATTTGAGGGGTGGAAAAGATATCGACCCAAATGATGGAAAACTGTGTCTTTTGAGGGGAAAAGGTTGCTCAGTTCTTCCTCAAATGATGAGATCAAAAAGAGAGATGGGACAAAATACTCATCTTTTGATGATCAGCCAAGGAATTTTTTGGAGAAGAGATTGATCTTCGTCACAGAAGAAAAGTTTATCTTGATTGTCAGAATCATGGGCAAGATGAAGATATAGAAAGGGTGGTAGTGTGTTCGTCGTATTACTTATGACATTTCTTTTTAGCATGTTTCCATAGCACTCTGGAGATTTTTTTATCAAACCTGTTGAGTTGATTCAGAGGGAAGTCTAACGGTAGCAGCCATGATTTTTCTGGGAATGGCTCGCAGAATAGATCGCCTATGTCTTTACCACGGTCCACAAGTAGGACTCGGTTTGTAAGGAGAGCATAGAGAAATGTTGAAGCCAGAGTTAGTATTATGTTACCTAAACTGCTATATGCTATCCATACAATGTAGTTACACTCTGTTGGCCCGACGTGATGGCCTGACTCCAGCTTTTCAATCGTCTTGTTGTAGGATTCAGTATAAGGGCCACATCGTTTATGGAGATCTTCATACTTCCGCAACCTGGCTGAAGATAAGAGGATGGTTTGTGAGGTGAAGATCTGCGATATAACACAGACTGGTATCTACTCAAACAGTCCTTATCATTTGAACCTGCATTTAGAAGGCCATCAAGTAGTTTGTCCTTGTGCTCATCAACAGATTCAGATGAAGCATCTCCTGAATCAAAGCAAAATGGTTATTGGAAAGGATTAGCATTAACCACAGAATTTTATAAGTGAAAAGAAGTTCCAAAGATTGTAGACATGATTTTAAAATAATTACCAGATTGTCCATAACAAATAGTACTGCGAATGAGATTTTGAGGGTTAGTGTAGGGGTACTATATACAACATACATGTGGCACCATCTCTATCGTCCATCATGGTGCCACATGTCAACATCTAATGGGCTCTCTCTTGATGACACAAGTTACAAAGTTAAAGCCAATTACTACAAATATATTCTCTCATTATTACCCTAGTAAATGCTAAGAATGGAGTTACATTGTAGCCTATAAATATGAAGGCAAGCTACTCATTCTAGGCATGTTCTGATCTTCTCACAGGTTCTCATCTTCTCACATGTTCTGATCTGATGATAGTCTAATGCTCTCAACACGATCTCATGGTGAGGTCTCATGATCAACGACCTCCCCAATCTCTCATGATGAGACCTCACCTCTCAGGTCTCATCTCTCTCGAGCTCTCCTCATAATCGAGCTCCCATTTTGTATCACCACCACTACTATAATAAACTTCTTTCTCCCTCTCCGTGGATGTAGGCACAATTGTCGAACCACGTATACAATGGTGTTCATGTCTCTACTTTATTATTATTGTTTATATCATTTACATACACATCATCTTTCATTAATGTATTGACCGACCTCACAAATATGGTTAATACAGTTAGTGTATATTGAAATTACACGTAACTTTTGAGGGTTTACCTCCTCTCAATTTTTCATGCTTAGTGTTATCAAATGCATTCAAGAAGTGAAGAAACAGCTTATGATATAGAATTTGAGGGTTTACCTACTTAGCAGATAGGAGTAACTGACTACATGAGGTTCAGATCGTATTGCAAAACCAAGTTTTAACTGAGATGAGGTATCAGTGTCATGTGTGAGAGCTAGTATATATGTACAAACATTTTGTAGAGGGGAATTGGGGAAAGCAGCATGGACGCATTTCTCCATTTTCACTTTTAATTTGTCTATTTTTTTCCTTTTTTTTTTTTGGCCTCCAAGACTGTAATTCTGTAAACATGCAAATCACATTAAGCTGGGTGTTTGAAATTGTCATGCCTAGTCTCAACTCTCAAGAGGAAGCACTGAACTTGTGCAATACACGAAAATATGTATACACTATCATATACTGCATGTGTGCTGCAGGCTGGTCACAGAGATCATATGTTTGCATAAACGCTATGAGCTGTACACAATGATTTTTCCTATACTCTTTACAGAGAACTACAGAATTCAAGTTGTATTTTTATCTTAAAAACACAAATGAAGTACCTTTGTGACGATTAACATTAAAAACCCTTGCTTGTGCAAATCCCTTCAACTGATCCATTGGTGGGACTCGATAAATCACAGACATTACAGCAAAAACCAGTAAGATCGTCACACCTGCAGCAGCCACTATATTCATCAACTTCATGATATTGAACCCACATTTTCTCTCAAGTCGTGAAACGCCTCTTGTTTTGTGTTCAGTGGAAGACATTTGTCTCCTAATTCTCCTTAATGACATTCAGTAAGACTTCTATAAGTGATTATAAACACTACATCCATAATAAGGAATTTTACATTACATTAAGAAGAGTGTTTGATCGAGGCTTTCATCTTTCCATACAGGCGACCATGGTTGTAAAGTTGACTCTTAGCTGCTTTCTTTTGTAGTACAGTTAGGGTAGTAAGACTAGAACAATTATTATTGTAATCAAGTTGTGTAGTGGTATAGCACGTCTAAGAGTATCTTCTTACTTCTTTACTAGCTAACCTCAGAATTTCTAGCTTAGTGCATTGCATTATAGTTCTAATTATGCTTGTCTACTCTTGAATTAAAAATGGAAAATCAATTTCACTTAATTAACTAAACAAAACACTACTCAAGTGATAACAAAAATAATGCTTGGATTAGGCGCCAAAAAGCATGATATGCGAGGAGCAAATTCATTTCCACAACTCATACAAAACGAATTGCCGAGGCTCGGTAGCTCTCCCATATTTTTTTTTTGCCATGGAAAACCACCTAATTATATTACTGTATGGAGCATGCCTTGAACTTGATTAAAATGGAGAGTTGGGCTAATAGAATGTTCTAAATGCAGCAAATGATATGATTGATAGAGTTATTAGAATCCACGCCTGAAATTTAATCACATCATCACAATCGAAACTAAGGATGAAAAACTAAATTACAAATATTTTAGGACCATTTCTCAATGGAATAAGGGATGATAAAAGAAAGAGAGAGAATTTATTTTTTTACTGAAATAGTTTATCTATAAAGAAAAAAAAATCCAAATAAAAAAGACTTATCGCGCAGTTTGTAGCTCGTTTGTCCTTTACTTTTGTGTAATTCGTTGAGTTTATCAATAAAATTTATATTTTGAAAAGATTAAAAAAAAAACAAAAAAACAATTGAGCCCTCAGAAGTGGGTCCGCATTACCCTGCCATGGAACCATGGGCCGAAGCCAACCTAACAGCTCGCCCCAAATCCTAAACTAAAACTAAACTAAAAAACCTCAGTTATTCAAGTGGAGCTCGCGTGACTGAAACCAGGTACCTCTTTCTTCTTCATCTTCTTCGAAAGAAATTACAGTAATTGGGGTTTAGGGTTTAGAGTTCTTCTTCTTCTTCTTCTTCTTCTTCTTCTTCTTCCACTCCTACTTGCTTTTCATCTCTTTCCCTCTTATTCATCTTCTTCATCCATATTATTACCATTCATTTCTAAGGTTTTCTCGGTTACCGCAATATCTTTGCTTTCACCATCGTAATTGGACTCTTTCAATGCAAATCTGAATCAGATAGATTAGTTTTAAGGTGATTTCGAATAGTTTCATTTTCTTGAAATTCTGATTAATCTCAGAATCACCTTATAGGCGTGTTTGTACTGCAATTTACAATTTACAAAAGTAAAAGTTTGAGCTTTTTGATTGCTATTTGAATTTTTTTTTTTTTTTTTTTTATATATATATATTTATTGGGAAGATTATTATGCATTTGGACGATTAGCTAGCAAAGTCTCAAACAATTCCCAAATTTGTCGAATGTTTCTTTCTTCTACTCACACTAATGAGTGATTTGGCATTTCTTACATTCGTTACTGATGGAAGTAGGAAATGATTTATTTTAACTCATATAATGCGAATAATGATTTGGCTTGATATGCTAGATGTTTCGAACACATTAATGCCATTATCCATAGCCCAGTTTTATCAGTTAATTTATATATTATGTGTGTTGTTATTTAGTCAAATATTTTCTTAGCATCATCTGTTGCTTTCAGAAATTTATTTGGAGGTTTACTTAATTTCTAAGAGACATATTTCTTGTCAATTCAGTATTGCAAAGTAGGAGAAGAGAGAAGAAATTGGAGGTGTCTTGGCTGCTGCAGTAATGGCTTTTAGGATAACAGTGCTAAAAAGTGAGATGGGGAATTTGGCACATAGGTTGAGTTGTAGAAGATGGAGTCATGGTGTTGTTCCTGCTCCATTGGCAAATGCAATGGGCCTTAGGAATGAAATGCCATGTTTTCTGCCAGAGTTTAATAAAGAGTTGGAACAACATCCAAGATTTGAGGTCCCAAGTTTCTCCTTTGGTGGCTGTATGGAACTCATGGCGGTGCCCAAGAAGAAGGTAATATTTTACTGGACAGAGAAGCCTTATTATGTCTTCTAGTTGGTTTATCTGTTTAAGGATGGACATTTGCAGAAGTTTTTTATTTCTTATTTCTCAACTGAAAGTATGAAGAAGTTATTCGTTGTGCATAAATACTGAATATTTTTCTTCTCTTTCAGCTCAGTTTTTCTAAGTGCCTCCACTTTCATGAAGTTTCTAAGAAAAAAATAGCAGAATGGGGATTTTATATCAATAAATTCCAAACCCGCACTAATTATGGAAGAGAATCATACTGACTTCATTGATCATATCATGTGGAAAGAAATTTGATTAATTGATTTAGTTATTTTTTATCTGACATTGAAGTAGTGTTCTGACTCTTTGTCTATTATGAATAGCATAAACTGACTCATGATTGCCCAACATGCAGATCTCTAAACACAAGAGAGGCATAAGAAATGGACCGAAGGCTCTAAAACCTATTCCAGTGATAGTGCGATGCAAGTAAGGTCTTTGTTAGTTCGATTGTTTACATTTGATAGTGATCACTTGTTTTGCATATCCAAAATTGACACAAACACTTGAATGTTTTCTTTTGAGTCTTGAACAATCTAACAATCCGAATATATTTTTCTCGTGGTAAATTCTATAAGTCTGGTTCAAGATAAAATGTTAAGCTTTGTTGATGAAAAAGTCTATAAGTCTGATTCCACTCAACCGAATATTAAACAGCTGCTTTGTGTTTCTCAGGATTACATATTTTTCAAGCTCTTGAGCTCGTCTCACAAATGACAAAACTTTAATACCAAACTTTAACATTTCAAAACCTAATCTAAAACAGATTCACTGAAAAAGACAAACGAAAAATTGTAATCATTATTATAAAAATTCTTGACCTACAGCTCCATTGAGCTTTCAATGTCTTTTAGTGCTCATTAATGAACACGAGGAGGTTTTAGTCCAGCTTGAACCAAGGAGAAAAAATGGGTCTAGAAAATGGGTTAAATAGACGAAGAAACTGAGGGAGAAAGACCAGAGGAGAGGCAAGAAGAAAGAAAAACACTTCCTTTTATCTTGTCATACAATAATCAAGTGATTTGTCTTATTGAATTGAGCAAACGATTTTTCTGTTTATCTATGGCGTGTTGTGATTTTGCTCATTCCTAGAACGGTAAAAGAATTGGTGCCCGTAGAAAAGGTTGTATTGAACACATTGCAGTGATCTAATTTGTGGACCAAGTAAAGATTACATGTTTCTATGCTGTATAGTTTTTATGGGTTGACATCTGGGGTAAGGCTTGAACAAGTAGATTAATTTGTGTAAGCTTTATAATCTGCTTGCGTCCTGTGTCGTTTTCTTTCCAGTCTCTTTTACTGCTGCTGCATGGTATCATTACCTTAATTTCACAATATGTAGTCTTAAGGGAGCATAGCCTAGACTCAGGTTTAGTCACAGGGCAAATGATAAAAGGACTGAGGTTAGGCTTTTCCTGTCTCATGTGTCAAATGAGAATATTCGAAAGTTTTTGTAGCCCCTTTACTGGGACAGTCTTTGAGCTTGAGTCACATTGTAAATTAAGCACTGCAACAGAAAAGTTATCATAAAAGGCCAGGATTCTTTTGAAGGATTATACTGATGTGTTTCTTTTTAGGCGAAGACCGGGTCTAATCCTCTGTGATATAAATACTCAGTTTATGTTTGGTACATGTCAGAAGCAATCCTGTTGTTTGCTTACATAACCTTGTTTGTTGCAGGTGTTGCGGCCGAGTTAAGTTGCCACACTTCTTCTGCTGCAGTGGAGACAGAACAGTGGGGAATTCCACCAACTCGTGAGATCATTTGCAGTCACTGTTGAAACATGGACCCGAGGAAGACATGCAAGGGATTTGTGAAGACTTAAAGTTCTCAATATAAATCTGATCAGGGGTGCTATCATGACTGCATTTCTAGTATTGAGATAAGACTTTGTCAATCGAATGTTGAGCTTTTGATCAATAGGTTGTTAAGTATGGTATGACACTAGTACGGCCGAATAAGAATTGTTCATTCTAGTGCCTGTAGTTTCTTGTGGTCACTGGTCAGTGCTTTTGAGTTCTGATTAAGGCGATACTTTTGTCGGACGTTATCCACTTGTCAGCAGCCACAACTGCATAAAGGTTATCTTTTTTATCACCTTGAATGAAACAAGGCTTGGACATTTATGAAAATCTATATCTTTAGAGAATGGGCTTAGCCAACTCATTTGATTGAGTTTTTATTTAGATCTATATTAACTTGTGGAACTGCAGTGCTCTTTTTGATGGAATGAAGGTTGGCTCATCTCTTCAATAATAGCTATACTGTGAAGATATGAGCTGGCAGTGATCTTGAGTTGAGTGTGCATAAATGCAAAAGATTGTTTGTTAATGTTTTTGATTGATTATGCATCACATTGATTTTTATATTATTTTGTTTGGTAAAGTATACACAATGTTTATTTGTTTCTATTAATACTCTGGTGGAATTCCTAAGGACATACATTGTACAAGTTGAAAGTTTCTAAGAATCAAAGGAGAGTCTGAGCACTTCAGGATGTTATATACTTATATCTTGTGGACGTTATGGAAGTTCATCTGTACATTAATTTGAACCACCACCTTATCGCAATGGTAGCACAGGATGAACTAAAATATCATGTTGCACAGAACAGGTTCACGATTTTTTGTCGCCTGCTTTGACATTCCAATTGATTCAAATATCTAGCATAGGAAAACTGCAACAAAATATGAACATCAACATTAATCCGTTTTTCACCCAGAATGCCAAAAGAATATCCATTTAACTCACAAAGAATATAATTTTCCCTTGAGATTTCTCCATGCCTCCATGGTGTGTTTTATTGAACTTCTGTTATATTTCCTTTGGAAAAGGGAAAAAGAAAGAGAACAGTGAGGACCAAACGTTGTAGATAAATATTAAACTTTTGTTTGACACGTGTCACGTTTAAATTCAAAGATTTGTGAATCAAAGAAATCAAAAATCTTCTTCTCGCCAACACACTCCAGCCACTTTTATCTTCTTTCTCCACAACAACAAGTGACGAAGAGTGTTCATAATCAAAATTCAAAATTATGTCTGCAGCAACAACTTCTTTGTGTTCAACAACTGCTTCTCTTCAATCCAAAATCAATGGATTTGGTTGTCTTAAGCTTCAAAAACTATCTTTCTCTCCATCTACTTCATTCACTTCATCAAGGTAAGACTTTTTTTTTTTATTGAAAACAATTGAATTTCGTCTTCTTTGATGTCAATTCTTGATACCCTTTAATCATTTTTTTGTTAGACTTGTCAAGTTGGTATTTTCAAGTAATTTGATGTTATTAGATATATAGTAAATGTTTTAATTGAATGTTGTTTTGATATTTATGAATTGGGTTTTGATGATATTGAAGTTTATGTGTTTGTGATTATAACTTACTAAACTCCAATTTATATACTAAATCAAAAGATTGTTTCAATTAAGAACTATCTATTGTTACTTATGATTTGAATAGTTAATTTGAAGCTGACAACTTGTTGCCCCAGATATATGTTCTTATCAAGAAGGTATTTGATTGTTGAGCAATTTTACTTTTTCTGTGAATAGTATCTCTAGAGTGTAATTCACCTACTTCTACTTGTAATATGTTTCAGCAGTAAATTTTTTTGATTTACTACAATAGTTGTGGCTCATTCAACTGGTTTTATGGAATATGTATTCCTCAGATGAGCAATGCAGTTAATTTTACTTTCTTTGTTTACATTCTAGGAGGAATTATCGGATGGAAGTGAAGGCAACATCCCGTGTTGACAAGTTCTCGAAAAATGATATCATTGTTTCCCCTTCAATTCTTTCTGCTAATTTTGCAAAGTTGGGTGAGCAGGTTTGTCAAAACTCACACCATCTTTTGGCTTTATTCTTTCTCCCTACTGGTCTGCTTATTTATGTCAACCTCTAGTTCTCGAAATTGCTTGAAAATGTTTTTGAAATTATTAAGACCTAAAGACAGTTGAAAGCTACACTTTATTTGTAGCTCACTTGTAATGAAGTTCTATTTTTACTATATATAGGTTAAAGCTGTAGAATTGGCAGGATGTGACTGGATACATGTTGATGTTATGGATGGCCGTTTTGTGCCAAACATTACAATCGGACCTCTAGTTGTTGATGCTCTGCGTCCAGTGACAGATCTTCCATTGGATGTGCATTTGGTATGCTTTGCCATCTTCTTTATCATCCTAAAAAAATTAATTTAAGTTACCCATTTAACTAATATGTTACTACTTGGGAACGTTTAATGGTATGATCCAAACTATTTTCTAATGGAGAAAACCAACCTTGTAGATGATTGTGGAACCTGATCAGCGGGTACCAGATTTTATCAAGGCTGGAGCAGATATTATCAGTGTTCACTGCGAGCAATCTTCCACAATTCATTTGCATCGTGCAGTTAATCAAGTATGACTTTGACTGTAAATCTCTTTATGATTTTACCAAATGAGATATTATTGTACTGTAACTGGTATGCTGAAACCTCACTAGAAACAAATAGCTTTATATGTTTAGAACAATATTTCCTCTCAAAACTTCTTTTCCTGCCAAAAATATTACCGCGTCAAATATGTTGGATAGTTGGAATGTTGGATGTAGCCTATAGGAGATGACCGTACATACTATCTCTTTTAGAGGGGATGCATTGTCGTTGAAACACCTCATTGGGGAGTGGCGGCAATCAGTAAGAGTTCTTACAGGATCCAATGTACAGTTCTGATTGCCGCACCTCCATAGTCTCCCAGCACATGTTCATATATCCGCTTTGCTTCCATGTATATTTTTTCTTTAACCTTCACACACGTTTATTCACCTGTAATGGGATTCTTCGTAACCCTTATCTTCTAAATTTATCCTTTGTTTGACGCAATATAAGCTGTCCTTTGTAACTATGCAAACCTCAAGATTAAACTGCATCCTTATTTATCCAGGCAGCACAATTGATTTTTAGTTTGTGTCGGAAGGTTCTGTATGAAATTTTCCTGTATTTCTTTTGTTCTCTCCCTCTCTGTCTCTCTCATATATCTCGTTCCCCTGGTTTCTGTATTACTGGTTGGAATTCAGTCTAGCAACTTGCAACTTTTTTTTTCCTTCAGATTAAAAGCTTGGGTGCTAAAGCTGGAGTAGTGTTGAACCCTGGCACGCCACTAAGTACCATCGAATATGTACTTGATGGTAAGGCTTTGACTATTTCAACATTGTTAAAGCTTTTAGGCATTTCAATTTTCAAATGTGAGCTCAAGCCTAATCTATTCCCTTTTATTGGGAAACTCCAGACCAACTTTGCTGGTTCTCTTTTCTGTAGATTGGTTTTGCTAAGCTTAAGATATACTTATTGAGATTAAGAATACTGTTTAGATCTTTCCTTTTCCAAAGTTGAAAGTAGAAAATATAGTATCATCTATCGTGTTTTTGGAATTCACGATGATTAAATAAGAATATAAACTAGTATGGAAGAAAAGTCTAAGAGGGATTTAAAATGTCTCTTCATAAAAAAAATGATAACTAAAATTCATAGGAGGCTAGCATTTTGAGATCGAGATTTATGTTAGTAGAGGGTCCTGCTGCCCTACATAGAAGGATAGCATTTTCTGGATCAAAATTCATGTTTGGAGATGGTATGGTCTTCAGTTTTCACATTGGATTTTTTTTATGTTGATAGAAAAAGGCATTGTTCTGTTGACTGGTGATAACTCATTTATAAGATACTCTGGATAAGGATACTAGAGAGTTAAACAGGCGACATATTAGTATAGAAGCAGTGGAGGAAGAAGTTACTGGTATAGATAGTGATTAGTGATTAAAGATGAAATCTTATTTGCTGGAGGATATATCATTTAATATATTAAATAATGGCAAAATTGTGTCAATATTTGCTGGACTTGTATGACTTTGATAGAGCTTATCGTTATGACTAGTGAGACTTTTATATATTTATACGAAATTAGTATCAGTTGTTGCCTTTGCATTGCATTTAGTAAAACTATCACTTAAACTAAGTAGTGCAACTAATCAGTTGTACAAGAATGAGTGATCTCCCAAAGATCCTTCATTGGATTTGTTTCCTTGCCAAAAATCATACTATTTTTTATTCGAAAATCATACTATTTTATTGATACTAAAAGAAAATGACAAGTATTTCTCTGTCAATCATGTGCCCAGTGGTTGATTTGGTCTTGATTATGTCTGTAAATCCTGGATTTGGTGGGCAGAGCTTCATTGAAAGCCAAGTAAAGAAAATCTCCGACTTGAGAAAAATGTGTGCTGAGAAGGTAATGAGACAATAAATATTTCCCTTGGCATTGTTTGTGTATTTTACGAAGCTTAATCAGAGATCTTGACATTGATGGCAATTCTAAAATTTGGTGTCCAGGGGGTGAACCCATGGATTGAAGTGGATGGAGGAGTTACTCCAAAAACCGCATATAAGGTGCATTTTTTTTCTTTTTATAGTCTACACACTGACCTGTATATATGTCAGAACCTGTTACTGCATATTCCTTCTCTTTTCAATATGATCATACTCTCCACTGTTTGCAGGTTATTGAGGCTGGAGCCAATGCTCTGGTTGCAGGGTCGGCTGTCTTTGGAGCTAAAGATTATGCTGAAGGTATGAAACTATTCTTTGTGATTTAATATTTTTACTTTACTGTTTATTTGTTCTTTTCTGTCACTCATTCCCATTTTCTTGTTTTGCAGCTATTAAAGGCATCAAGACTAGCAAAAGGCCTGTAGCAGTACCAGCATAAAAAAAAAGCCTCCAAAGAGATCAGACTGAAGTGTTCACTGAAAATTTTGATCAATGTATGTCTCACTGTTTATGTTTGCATGATTTACTTTAAAATATGTGTTTCACTGTTCTGATGAAATAGTTTTTTGCTGTATTTGTTGCAATGTGGACAATGGACAATGAGGAGTATCTATGTTCTTTTATTGTTCATTGCCTTATTCCTCACTAATATCCAATCAATTTAGGAAGTCCCTTGACCGGTATGTGATGCATATAATTGTGTTTATTTATTCACAAGAGAGAGTTATCCAAATAGTTGGGGTCAAATTTATTCACGCTAGCGAAATTTGTTGCTGTTTGTCTTTTGCAGTAGACGTCCTAGTATCAATTGGATGAGTATAAAGGACTGTGTTTTATGGTGTAGAGTACCTCAAGTTGGGATATCTAGTTTTACCTTAAATTCATTGTAATATTGATTTCTGTAGCCTTGTAATGTGACATCCTCTTGTCACATTACAACAATGATATAATATATTGTATTTCTCTTGCCGATTAAACAATGAAACCATGGTATGTAGTGAAGGGTTGAAAAACAGGATGCAAAGTTGTAAACGTAGTGTTCCTCTCGTTCAATAAGAGAGGGGGAGATTTATATTGCATGAAAGCATGTCGTGAGAAAAGATAGGAAGTTCCAGGCTGAGGTAAATGCCACCTAAGGTGCTTTATTCTTCTCAGTTCATCTGGGTTTGGAATTTTTTCTGGTACATGCATCATCTTATTTCCTTGTACTGATCATCTTGTACCTGGCTTTTATTCAGAATACTAACATATATATTGTGTTCTAGTAAGTTTCATTAGATTCATTTGAATGATTCTAGTGACGATTTTATTTGTTTTCCTTTTTGTGTGTTTCCCAGATAATAATCGCACATGATTGATGAAGGCTGCATCTTGCCGGCTCCCAATGGATTCAGATGGATCAAATGTAATGTTATTTTTTGTTGTTGTCAAAATAATGAAATAAAAAAGTTAAGAAAATAGAATTCTGTATAAGCACAAGAGCACCATTATGGGTAAATGTAAAATATTTTGTATAGCAGAGCCAATTACATCAAATGATTTGTGGTTGCATTTTGACTGCTATCTTTGTAATAACCTGTTCTAATGTTTTTGGTTTAAAAAATATGTTTTTGGTAGTCAGTTCGTCATCTCATTGTTGACATGTACAATGAGTTTTTGCTGTATGGAACAATTCTTTCAGTAATGTCACATTTGGACAGGAGCACTTTTACACTGCTGTGTGAAACTAGAACATTCAATTGCATTTGTGATCAAGACATACAACTCCTTTAAACAATTGCAGCAAAGAGCATTTAGTAAATGGTGATTCAGAGTGGTGTGGCCATCACCAGATTGGCTTCTAGGAAATATGCAGGCTTCATAATCAGGGTTTTCTGTAAGAAAAGTCAAACTTTTAGGACCTCGTTTCTTGTTTGAGTATGGACCATAAGGCTCTCGTTCTGTCACCAAGATTCCCTTTTGTGCTTGAACAACAATGCCACAGCATCTGCAACTTTAGCGAGGACTTTCTGTATCCCGTTCCCTGGATTGTCAACATGCTTCCATTCCTTTGTGATGAGACCAGGTGCTGCCACTGCAATTTCCCTAGGTGGAGTACTCCAGGTGTCGGACGCTGGGTTTGTACAAGTGGATCAGGCAACTCTCGTTGATCTTGTATTGGCTGCAAGCTATTTGAACAAAAAAATTCTGTTGGATCTTTTGTGCCAAACTGTTGCAGACATGATTAAGGATAAGACGCCAGAGGATGTTTGCAAGATCTTTAATATTAAGAATGACTTCATTCCTGAGGAGGAAGAAGAAGTTCACAGGGAGAATATATGGGCCTTTGAGTGATCGGTCGCGTTAATTAGCTAGCTAGTTAGTTGTTTTAGTATCTCTTTTATGATCATGAACATTATGTTTTATCTGTAATTTCCACCATATGGTTTTTCCTATATGCAAGGTTCATTACTATTATTTTTCAATCGCTCTGCTATTAATATATTATCATATGTGAAGTTCTTCAACAATCGATTATCCTAATCAAAGTTTAGGTCTGCATCACAGTTAGGGTTGTTTCTTATGCATAATGGAGGTAACTTACAGTAGAATTTTTTTTGTTTCTTCCTTCCTTCCAAACAAGGATATTTATGTTGTTTCACCCCTTGTTAATACTAAATTGCACATATCAGTAGATACTAGATAAGATTGTAAGAGCTTTACTTTCTTATAATAAAGTATCCTGCAATATAGTACTTAGCATCAAATAAGACTGAGGTAACAGTAAGGGAAATTGCACTCTGATGATGAAACATGAAAATACATAATAAGGAGACAACTATTATAGTTGAATTATTCATTGAGGCTGGTTGTAAGAAGCATATTCCTATCGCGTATTTAATTCAGCTGGAAGATGAAACTGCCTGGAATAATGTTGATGATACTACCAACAGTCCTTCCCAAAAACTGTAGAGTCGAGATCAGAATCCCATTAGTAGGCAATGAAGAATTGCAGGTAGCAAGTGGAGTCTTGACAACAAGATCGCAATTAGTCAGAAGCAACGAGCGAACAAACTGGAGTGGATCCAACAGAATAGAAAACCCTCCAGCCGTATTGGTTGTTGCACTGGCTACAACATTTCCTGTCCCACATTGTAGTTGTACAAGAGCATCTGCAAGAAAAAATATATACTCTATTAATTAGCAGTAAAATAGATACCAACTATGATTGTTTCAACAGCCATAGAATGTCTTCAACATTAACTTGTAGCTAATACGGCATGTTCAGACTTCAGACTGTCAATGCCGAACTTACTTGGAAACACAGGGGTTATCGTGCTATTGCTGCCATTGACGCTGCAAAAGAGCGTTCCTCGGATCTGGGTCAACGCAAGGACTCCTCCAAGTGATTGGGCTTCCTCCAGTAAGGCTGCAAAACCAACAATCAACACGAAAACAAAGAGAAGAGATTTCATGGCCATTACAGCTGAGTATGATTGCTATAGTAAGCAGTTTTAATTGCTAACTGATATGTTACAATGTTCAGTAGTTAGCATATTTATAGGGGAAACAATCTTTACTTTAAAATCTAGACTAACCTTTCTACTCTTACACAAAAGGGAAAGCATTGGAGCGGTTCCAGACAACAATGACAATTTCTGGGAACAACTGCAATGGGACAAGAAAGTGCCACTAGACATGAGAGAGAGCACGATTAAGCCGGTGACTAGCGAAGAAATTAAGGATGCAATTTTCTCAATACAAGAGGATAAAGCCTCGGGGCTAGATGGATTCAATTCCAAGTTTCTTAAGTCATGTTGGGAGATTGTAAGAGCTGATGTGGTTAAGGCCATTAAGAATTTTTTTAATGCAGGAAAGATGTTAAGGATTGTAAATTGTTCAACCCTTATATGTCTCATTCCTAAGACTGTAATGTTTTTATAAAGGGGAGGGACATCACAGACACTATCATAATATCACATGAATTGTTGACAGGGAAAGTTTAAAAGCAGGTGCATTGTCAAGGTGGACATTCAAAAAGCATACTATTTTCTTAGGTGGGATTTCAATATCTTATCATGCAGGTTCTAAAGAAAGTTGAAATGCAAGAAAGAATGAGGGAGTGTGGCCGGTCAGTGGATCTACAGCTGCATATCAACAGTTCACTACTCATTGCTCATAAATGGAAATGTGGAAGGGTATTTAAGCCATGGAAGTGCTAGGATTACTTTTAAATTTGCAACATTTAGATGGATAGTTTACTTTGAATCCTAAATGTTCTGATCCTAAGATAACTCATTTGACTTTTGCACAAGACTTAATGATTTTTTGTGGTGCCGACGTACTTAGACACTGCAACATGCTATTAAAAACACTTTCTGTGATTTTAATACTATTTTTGGCTTAAGTGCTAATCCCACTTAAGAGTACAAAGTGTTATTATCTTTGCTTTGCAGGAACTCCCGAGTTGGTACAAATGGAGTTTGCTCATATTTTAGGCATGCCAATAGCTACAACCCCTGTGCAATACCTGGGACTGCCTCTAACAACACTAGGCTAAGAGATTGTGAACCTTTGATAGATAAATTTAAGAAAAAAAATCACTGGATGGAAAACCAAGTTTATGTCATATGCAGGAAGGCAGGTTACGATTAATGCAATCTTAACAAGCTCACAGGTGTATTGGGCAAGAGTTTTCCTAGTGCCGAAAACTGTTACAAAGGAACTTAACAAGATATGTGCCAAGTTTTTATGGGTTGGACCAGAGCTTGGAAGAAAGAAATACCTTGTCAGTTGGGCTCACAGTTGTAGACCTAAGCTGGAAGGAGGTTTAGGCAATAAAGACTTCAGAAGTTGGAACATTGCAGCCATTGGGAAACAAGTTTTCAACCTTGCAGCTAGGAAAGACACACTTTGGGTTTCATGTGTGCACAAGAATCTTTTGAAGCATGAGGATTTCTGGACTATGCAAGTTCCACAGGATTGCTCACACATTTGGATGGGGGATTCTTGAATGCAGACAAAGAATTAGTCCTCAAGTCATCATGCAATTTTTATTTATTAATATTGCTAATCGACAGGGGTTAAAGTGTGGCATGATCCTTGGATTGAAGGTGGTTTTCTCAGACACAGACTAAACTCTAATGTAAGATTGAGAACCAGAATCAGAGACAATTACAATGTCAGTGACATCATAGAGAACAATATTTGGAGGCTGCCAAGATCAATGAATGAAGGAGTTAATATTCATGAAGGCTGCTTCTTGCGGCTCCCAATGGATTCAAATGGATCAAATATAATGTTATTTTTTGTTGTTGTCAAAATAATTAAATAAAAAGTTAAGAAAATAGAATTCTGTGTAAGCACAAGAGCACCACTATGGGGTAAATGTAAAAAATTTTGTATAGAAGAGTCAATTATATCAAATGATTTGTGGTTGCATTTTGACCGCTCTCTAGTAATAAAAACTGTCCTAATGTGTTTGGTAGTCAGTTCATCATCTCATTGTTGACATGTACAATGAGTTTTTGCTATATGGTACAATTCTTTCAGTAATGTCACATTTGGACAGTAGCACTTTTACACTGCTGTGTCAAACTAGAACATCAAACTGCATTTGTGATCAAGACTACAACTCCTTTAGAGAATTGCAGCAAAGAGCATTTAGTAAATGGTGACAAAGGCTTTCATTCTGTATTTCTGTTCCTCTTCCTCTGTCACCAAGACTCCCTTTTGTGCTTGAACAACAATGCCACAGAATCTGCAACTTTAGCGAGGACCTTTTGTATCCTGTTCCCTGGATTGTCAACATGCTTCCTTCCTGGAGTACTCAAGGCGTCGGACACTGAGTTTGTAAAAGTGGATCAGGCAACTCTTTTATCTTGTATTGACTGCAAACTATTTGAACATAAAAATTCTGTTGGATCTTTTGTGCCAAACTGTTGCAGACGTGATTAAGGATAAGACGCCAGAGGATATTCGCAAGATCATGCATGACTTTACTCCTGAGGAAGAAAAAGAAGTTCGCAGGGAGAATAAATGGGCCTTTGAGTGAATGATCGCATTAATTACCTAGCTAGTTAGTTGTTTTAGTATCTCTTTTAGAGTATCTCTTTATGATCATGAACATTATGTTTTATCTGTAAGTTCCATCATATGGTTTTTCCTATATGCGAGGTTCATTACTATTATTTTCCAATCGCTCTGCTATTAATATATTATCATATGTGAAGTTCTTCAACAATCGATTATGCTAATCAAAGTTTAGGTCTGCATCACAATTAGGGTTGTTTCTTATGCATAATGGAGGTAACTTACAGTAGAATTTTGTAAGATAGTAAGAACTTACTTTCTTATAATAAAGTATACTGTATACTGCAATATAGTAGTTGGCATCAAATAAGGCTGAGGTAACATTAAGGAAATTGCACTCTGATGATGAAAGTACATAATAAGGAGACAACTATTTATAGTTGAATTATTCACTGAGGGTGGTTGTAAGAACTAAGAACCATATGCCTGTCGCGTATTTAATTCAGCAAGAAGATGAATTCGACAGGAATAATGTTGATGATACCATCAACAGTCCTTCCGAAAAACTGTAGAGCTGAGATCAGAATTCCATTAGTAGGCAGTGAAGAATTACAGGTAGCAAGTGGAGTCTTGACAACAAGATTGCAATTAGTCAGAAGCGACGAGAGAACAAACCGGAGTGGATCCAACAGAATAGAAAACACTCCAGCCGTATTGGTTGTTGCACTGGTTACAACATTTCCTGTCCCGCATTGTAGTTGTACAAGAGCATCTGCAAGAAAAAATATATACTCTATTAGTAGCAGTAAAATAGATACTAACTATGATTGTTTCAACAGTCATATGTCTTCAACATTAATATGTGCAGCTAATACCGCATGTTCAGACTATCAATGCCGAACTTACTTGGAAACACAGGGGTTGTCGTGCTATTGCTGCCGATGCTGCCATTGACGCTGCAAAAGAGCGTTCCTTGGATCTGGGTCAACGCAAGGATTCCTCCAAGTAATTGGGCTTCCGCCAGTAATGCTGCAAAACCAACAATCAACACCAAAACAAAGAGAAGAGATTTCATGACCATTACAGCTGACTATGATTGCTATACTAAGGTGTTTAGTTGCTAACTGATATGTTACAATGTTCAGTAGTTTGCATATTTATAGGGGGAAACAAGCCTTCTTGTGGCATTTAGTCTTTTCTTTAAAATCTAGACTAACATTTCTACTCTTACACAAAAGGGAAAGCATGCATGGAAGTAAAATGCCCACCTATAAAAAGCAACTAATAGCCTTGTATTTGCTCTAAAAAGGAAAATCCTTGAGTTTAAAACAAAGTGGAATAGGTTTGTTTTTTTATCTAAAGCTTTTCCATCATAATCCAACTTGCAACATCACTTCCCTCTTAACCACGCAAACCATTTTTGTGGATGACCACCACAAAAGCCAAGCCTTTAAGCTTTGTAGCATGTTTTGCATTCTTTTTGAAAATTTTCTTGGCATCTCCCATAACCTAGGATGGCAAATAATGCGCCTTCTTAAGATATTTGATTTCGCAATTGGTATTACTAAGTACCACAAATTCAAAAAGGCTAGCTGTTGTGGGTACGTACAAGTAGCGTACTCATTAAACATGCAAATCGATCTTCAACCTCACTTAACTGACAGTTTCTTTTTACCTATCCCTCTCAAAATGCAACTTGGTACACATTCCTTTCAAAAGACATATTGCCTATGAACAATTGTGTGGTCGACCTAAGTGCCCGACAATGCCTGGCAGATTTTGTTACAGAGAAGAAATTAAAGGAGCAACTAAGATGTAGTCGTTCCTCCCTATGAAGAAACTATGATCTAGAATATCCACATACTGCTTATCATTAAAATTGTGCACACTTTAATTTTCATAGAATAGACCGAGGCTTAGAGCTACAATCATATTAGAAAGAAAAAAAAAACTGTTTGGTGAAACATTTCAGAGAAGTACTGTTTGGGCTTATCAAGATGGGGTCTCCTTCTTTACTACAACCTAAGGGCATCTCTAATGGTTTATCAAATCTATCATCAAATTCAAATTTGATGAAAAAGTGAAAAAAACTCCATCTAATGGACCATCAAAAGTTTTTCAAATTTGATATTTTGCCAAAAATCATCAAAAGTTCATCAAATTTGATGAAATTTTGATGAAAAGCTTAAGGTTTGATATTGGGGTGAGGCGGGCAAGAGAAGACCGCTTCACTTAAAGCGGCTAATGAAGTGCCGCTTAAAGTGGCACTCCAAAGCCCACATCAATTAAGTGGCACTTGGATGTCCGCCTCAACTGAATTCTTATTTAGCTTTTTCTTAAAGCGGCACTTCATTGCCCGCCTCAACTAACTGTTGGGTTAAGTGGCACTTGGATGTCCGCCTCAACAAAAAATTTCGTTTAAGTGGCTCTTCAAAGCCCGCCCAACTCAAGTGGCACTTCATTACCCGCCTCAATTTGGTGAACCATTAGAAACTGAAGTTTTTTTCATCAAATGATCCATCAAATAGGTATCAAATCTGCTGAGGTGGTCCATCAAATTTGGTGAACCATTAGAGATGCCCTAAATGCAATCAAATTTAATACCAGTTTCATGTGAACTTCCATGCATGCCATGTGTTTCTTTCACATAATTGGCCTGAAAAATTGAGTAGTGCCTGCTATCCCTACTGCAAGGATATCCTAACATAAACAATGCGTCAGGCTGTTATATATAGGTGCAGCCTAGCCGTGCACGATTGTTTCGCTGTAACAATATAAGATGAACAATTGACAGTACATTTTGATACAAATTTATGTTTTTAGATAAACAAATATATTGCTTCAGGTGATGAAAAGGTATCATTTTGATACAAGTGAAGGTTTTGTTCAAAAAAATACATCATCAATATATGTTACATGCCTCGGCCAATCTACCCTTACGTGTAAAAAAAGTTTAATCTCGACAAAAAAAAAAAAGATTTAATGGTTTGCGCTTTAAGATCGAGTTCAATTTGAATTCATGATGTACGTACAGTAATAACAGTCATGTTCTTGTTCTACTTCGAGTCAACTATGTATTATGAATAGGACTTTGAGTTGGAATTTGAAACAAGCAATATAGGTATATATATTTGTACAGAGTAGCTAAGGTTTTGTTATTTTGGTTTGGTGCTACCGTGCAACTAAAGTAATTAATATAGAGGATATTCAATGGCTAGTTATTACTGTGATATACCTGAAGATGTTGTATTTCATATTCTGATATTCCTACCAGTGAAATCTATATTGCGATTCAAATCAGTGTCTAAGTCATATCATGATTTCATCGAAAGTCCTTTATTCGTCACCCAACATAATCGACGTAAAAGAAGTTCCTATGGTAATCTCATTGTTAAGAATCGCGATGGGAAGGATCGTACTAAAGATCGATTTGTTTTGCTCTCTGGTGAAAAATTAAACTTGTCTAGGAAAGTAAATTTTGGTTATCCCATTAATAAAATAAGCTTGGTTGGTTCTTGTGATGGCATTATTTGTCTACAAAGTAATGTTGCGTCGTCTAGTTGGGATTTTGCTTTATGGAACCCTGCAATACGGGAATTTAGACGTCTACCAAAAGCTCATGATCGCAAGTATTGTCGAAGTTCTGCCCAATTTGGTTATGATGTCAGAAGTAATGATTACAAGCTGGTAAGGATCAATATGGTGACAGCAACTAACGAGGAGCCAAAGTGTGAAGTTGAGGTATACAGTTTAAGCACTGATTCTTGGAAGATCATACGTAGAGACATTGTTTCGAAGAACTGGTTTTTCAGTGATCATCTTAAATTAGTATCTAGGAATGGTATTTTCTTTTGGTGTGGAAATCAATATAACGAGCAACCTTTGATTGTATCGTTCGATGTAAGTATTGGAGTAATTAGAAGCATGCCATTACCAGATGAGTGCCTTCATGATACTGTATATGGTTTGGATTTCATCAATGACAACATTGTTGCTATTATTCGAAAGGATACAAATCGAGCTGATCCAACTTCAAGAATGCGCAGTGGCAGTGGATATAAATTTGAGATATGGATGTTGCGCGAGTATGGGGTAAAGGAGTCATGGGCAAAATTATATACAATTGGACCCTTTAAGTTTTGTCATCCACGCAATCTGCTTTCGAACAATGGCCAGTTTATTTTTGTGAAATTTTTCAAAGGACTAGTCCATCTGTTCACGTATGACCAAACTACCAAAGATATGAGAAATCTTCATGTTCATGACTGTGTTTACAATGTAGAGTTTCTCATGTACAATGAAAGCCTAGTTTCAATCAAACATGAAACATGTAAATGACGCCGCTAACCGTGATACTTGAAACCCATATTTATCTAATTAATTGTATTATATATGATTGAGTTGCAGAATTTAAATTTGTTTAATTTCTGTCTTCTTCTCATCACCCATGCATAGTTCATAATGTTTTTTTTTTTTTTTTTTTTTTGCAGTAAAGATTGTCAGACATATATACCCATTAAAAAGCCCATGAAACTAATAGTTTAGGCCCATAAAATTGATTTTGCTTTCTCACTGCTAGAATTCCATGAAAACTTCATCTTTCTTGTATGAGAAACAGAGAATTGCTTTGCCATCTCGTTGAAGCTTGTAAAGATGCAAGATCAGTTGCTCATTTACACTCTCATATCTTGAAAACTGGCCATAGCCATGATAGCTTTTTTGTTACTAAGTTAACATCTTTGTATGCAAAACATTCTTCTTTAAGTTCTGCACGTAAACTGTTTGATGAAACGCCTCAACGAACTGTTTACTTATGGAATGCCACACTTCGTGGTTACATCAAAGAGAAAAAATGGGAAGAAACCATTTATTTGTTTCAGAAAATGGTTTCTTCTGTTTCGACTAAGAGCGATAAACCGGATAAGTTTAGTGTACCCATTGTGCTTAAGGCTTGTGCTGGGTTATGTGCAGTTAAGATTGGGAAGATTATTCATGGGTTTGTGAAGAAGGATGATGAGATTAGTTGTGATATGTTTGTGGGTTCAGCTTTGATTGAATTATATTCAAAATGTGGTGAAATGGATGATGCTTTACGGGTGTTTAAAGAGTTTTCATGTCCAGATGTTGTTCTTTGGACTTCAATGGTTAGTGGGTATCAACAGAATGGCAATGCTGAACAAGCATTGTTATTCTTTTCACAAATGGTGATGAAAGAAGGTGTAATTCCTGATCCTGTGACGCTTGTAAGTGTTGTTTCGGCTTGTGCGCAACTAGCTAATCTCAAGGTTGGAAAATCTGTTCATGGGTTTATAATTAGGATGGGTTATGATACTGGTTTGTCTTTGGTTAATTCTTTGTTGAATTTGTATGTAAAGACTGGGTCTGTTGATAATGCTAGAAATTTGTTTGGTATGATGTATGTAAAAGATGTTATTACATGGAGCTCTATGATTGCGTGCTATGCACAGGTTGGGAAGCCTACTGAAGCTTTAAAGCTGTTTCATAAGATGATTGAGAATGGATTCCAACCCAATTCCGTCACTATGGTTGGTGCTTTACAAGCTTGTTCCGCTGCGAGCAAGCTAGGTGAAGGTAAGAAGATCCATGAGCTAGCTAGACAAAAAAACATTGAATTGGAAAGGTCAGTTTGTACTGCTCTTATTGACATGTACATGAAGTGTTCACACCTTGACGATGCAATTGATCTCTTCAGAAGATCACCTCAGAAGGATGTTGTCTTGTGGTCTGTTCTTATAAGCGGCTGTGCTCAAAACGGGCAGGCAAATATGTCATTGCAGATTTTCAATAGTATGTTGTGCAGTGGATGTCGTCCTGATTCTGTTACAATGGTGAAGGTTCTCATGGCTTGTTCTGAACTAGTGATACTCCGGCAAGCTCTTTGCTACCATGGTCACATAATCGCTAGTGGCTTTGATGATAAAGTTTATGTGGGAGCTGCACTAATAGACTTGTATTCAAAGTGTGGTTGCTTAAACGACTCAGTCAAGGTGTTTGAGGGGATGAGTGAAAAGGATGTTGTTGTTTGGAGTGCAATGATTGCTGGTTATGGAATCCATGGCCTTGGGCGGGAAGCCATCAGAACTTTTAGTCAAATGATTGAGACCTCAGTGGTCAAACCGAATAGTGTGACCTTCCTCTCAGTCTTATCTGCATGTAGTCATGCTGGTTTGTTTGACGAGGGAATTGATATTTTCAATAGAATGGTTCGTGAGTACGACATTGAACCTAATTCCGAGCATTACAGTATTGTGGTTGATCTTCTTGGACGCACTGGGAAATTGGATGAGGCCATGTGTTTGATCGATCAGATGCCAATGGCACCGGGGCCACATGTATGGGGTGCATTGCTTGGTGCTTGTAAGATTCACGGTAATGTCAAGATGGGAGAGATCGCTGCAAAACATCTCTTGAGGCTAGATCCAGAGCATGCTGGCTATTACTTTTTGTTGTCAAATATCTATGGTGAGGATGGGAAATGGGAAAAGATGACCGAGGTTAGAACTATGGTAAATATGAAAGGTTTGAACAGAAATCCTGGTCAAAGTTCCATTGATATTGGAAGTAGGTTGCTCGCTTCTTAGTATCTTATAAGCAAACGTGTAATTGAAGGTATATATGAACATCATAAGCGAAGAGCAACTGCAACTTCTTTGTCAGAATATCTTAGAGGGCTACTTAAGGATCCCAACATTGTACAAAACTACAACATCGGGTTCCTGAGACCAAGCATACTCAATGATCTAAAAAGAGCTTTCCTCCTGCATTCCTTCATACTCTTCAAGATCAGAAGGCACCACACAAATCCTTTTATGACTGCACTAAATGTGAAGAGTCAACATGGGCATATAGTTGCCATCTTGAGCATAGCTTTCAAGAAGGCAATCTGATCCTTACGTTGACCTGAAGAAGATAGAGTATTTTTTTGCATGGCTCTCCATTGCAAAGCAAAACTTGCCATATGACAGAAGTGTCATTAGTTTGATCAAAGGGCCAAGTTTCTCCTTTTTCTGGCTGTACGAAGCTCAAAGCTGTTCCCAAGTTAAGGTGGTGAGTTAGTTTTGCGCCTCTTATGAAGTTTCCTTCTTATTACTGTTATTGAGCAATTTAGGAATTAGGTTTTAATTATTGTAATGGTATACTTTTGACTTTACAGCTCTGACGCCTGAAAATTTTGTTTTGCGGTGTTTTCTGGAATAATATTGAGATTCTGAGGAATTCTAACAGACTTTCTGCTGCAATTTAGTTCAGATTTGGACATATTAATACTTTTGCATTACACGACTTTAATCCAGATTCAACATATGTACCATGTTTTGTGAATGTTCTTTTCATCTTGTTTCTGTGTTTGTTGCACCTGTGTTCTACATTATCGTTGACTCTTATTTGGTAAGTAAAGAAGCATAGCATGAATCGTATTTTGCTCTGAAATTAAGACACTATGCAGCACATACTGCTCAGATATCAAGATGTTTGTTTGATTGGTCTGACCCTGTAGGTAGTATCAGGCTTTATGTTGAATTTTTCCGAGGTAAGGATGTTGTTTGCTTATTCATTATTGCCTCTTGCAGGAGTTGTGGTTGAGTTAAGGCTGGCAGGGAGCTGCTGCCGAGTTGAGCTGTAGCGGGAAAGGGAGGCAGGGAGTTGTGGCTGTGAGTGTTTGCTCAACTATTTCTATAATAGACTGTATAGAATGTTGTTTGCTACACCAAAAGCAATACAACATTTAGCATTTCCTTTGTACAACATTTGGTACATGTATTATATAAACATTTGGATGTTAATATCTGGGGTGCATGTCTATTAAAGTATGGGCGGGGCATAATATACGGAGTGTTGCATGTTTCTCAGTTTCTCTACATGAGCTCCTTCGGTGGATTTCTCAATTAAACAGCAATAAGAACATCTGCAAACTGTTTGCAGGGATCTTCCAAATTTCCAATAGGACAAATTTTATAACCAAACAAAACTAAGTTGTTGTAACGTCAATTAAAAACTTTAGAGTGTACTCATAAAAAAAAAAAAAAAAAAGTTTAGTCTGCAGTCACTGTGGGGAAGATTTACATAATTACAGTCTGATATGTGCTAGCCCACATTGTTTGGCAGGTTCCTGTTGGGTTGTTCCACGTTAATGTGACGGTGGGCTGTGTGAGGGGTCCTTAATGTTGTTGGACTCATTGTCTTAGCTAAGTGGGTTGGTAGGGCAGTGGTCTACTCTATGTGTACCAAACTTCGTTCCACCACCAAGTTGTTTGATGGTACACATCTGACGTCAGATGCTCGATTAATTGTTTGTTGAGTGCCCATCAAGTCATCAACAACTTGGCTTGGCTCTTTCAAGTCTTTGAAAGCCTTTTTCATGACCATGTGTTAAGATGCTAATATGCTCTATTGCAACTTGGTTCTCTTGGTTATCAAAAAAAAAAAAAAAACTTGGTTCTCTTCCAAAGATTTCTTTCATTCTTTGTATCTTCTTGTTTCAAGAAAAATCCAAAGAAGAACCATTAAATAATTTCCTGGCGGTGAATGATGATACATTAAAGTTCGGTTTGTTGTATGTGAAAGATTGACATCCATTATACCCTACCCTTATCTATAACACATTATTATAGATTAACCTTAAGTAGGTTAAGGTTGAACTGTTAACAAACCTTGAAGATTCAAGTAGGGTTTACAGTATTGATGTCGACATTGTGTTTACATTTGTGTTTAATAAGACATCCCCATCAATCCATCATTCATCTAACATAACAGATACAGTAGTAGCCTAGTAGGACTGCATATAGTGATTAATTTACCTGTAAGCCCCCCTCCTTGATGAGCTTAGCTGAGTTCCTTAGTGTTTCACCGCTACTACCTGTAATGACCACCGGACAATGACCGGTAGATAAAGCTCCAACGATCAAGTCAGTAACCGTAGGATCCCCCTATGCATCCTATGGTTCTCTCCTCTCCTACGTGTTTCATTCTCCATCACATACTATAGAGTGAATGCTTGACAGCCAGACATCACGTGCTCTATCCGTGATAGTCTAGAATGTTCTGTATTCTAATTGGGTACTTCCCGGTTAACTCTCCTTATCTGGTTTTTGTGTCCTCAATGTTCCACCTAGCATGGTTTGGTACTTACATTACCAACAAAAAGAAAATTTAGTGAGTCAGTGACTTAACCATTTTGGAGTAATAATACACAATTTACATATTTATTCAAGGTCCATTTATGGACAAATTTTATAAAGAGTTGGTGAATGCTGACTCATTATGAAGAGATTTCCCAAAAATTAAACAGTAGTAGATAGAACATTTCCCACAGGTGACCCACTGACCCATGGTGGCATGCTGCATGCAGCTCTTTTAAATGAGTTGTTTATTAAAAAAAAGAAAACAATAATGAAAACCACAATACGCACATCTCGAGGAAAATCCAGCGGTGACAATGTAAACAATGACTACCTCGAAATAGTCCGCGTCTTACGTCTAGGTGATAACGCAAACTTAACTAACCCACAACAAACTTAACCCTAGTTAGATTCGCCTACCACTATAGTTAGTTTCATTTCTCTATAAAAAGGACAAAAGATCTTCTTTCTTCAACCTTTAAGGGAAGGGAAGGGAAGGGAAGAGAGAGAGAGAGAGAGAGGAAGAAGAAGAAAGAGAAGATTTAACCATGGCAGTTGCAGGAGGGTTTGCTAGGGTTTTACCATCATCATTTGAATGTAGATCAGATCCAGATTTCTCAACCGGATCGGAGAAATTCAACTCCACCGGTAACCGATTTACTGGAAAAACGAACTCATTTCCGATCTGTGGTTCATTTAATAGTGGTTTATCATCTTCTTTAATCTTTCGATTTCCTCCTAATTTTGTCCGGCAACTTAGTATTAAAGCCCGGAGAAATTGTAGTAACATTGGTGTAGCTCAAGTTGTTGCTGCTTCGTGGTCGAATAACAACAATGGTAACTCTGTTCCTAATGTATCTGCTGTTGATTCTGCTGCTGCTGCTACTGAGATCGAGATTGATGAAGTTAAAGCAGTTGTTGATGTTAATGGTGATAATAGTAAAATTAATAATAATAATAATAATAATAATAATAATGGTGTACAGTTATCTGGTTTGGCCGCTTTAAAGGCCTCATTTTTGTGCTCTGATGGGAGCATCGCAGTTCATGCTGGTAATTACAATTCACAACTACTCTTTATTTCTCTATTTTATTGATTTTTAATTTTACAGAAATTTGAAGGAAACATTTTCAGTTTTTTTTATTTATTTATTTGTGTAAAGGTGTTATTTTTATTGAGAAAAGATTTGATTAGGTTAGATTTATTTCTTGTTAATTTCTAATTGTGGAAATGTTAAAGTAGTGTAGCATCATTGTGTGGTCCAAGAGTTGTCTATTTTATCTTTAGATTGTGCATTTTATGTGGTGGACATTTGAACTTTAAAAACCCTAATCCAATTGTTTTTGTATCTCAGTGTTTGTTAATATTGTGAAAAGATTTGATTTTGTTTAAAAGGGTGTCTTGTTATTTAACTAACAAAAGCCCAGTGACCATCTCATTCTGAAATATGCTAGTTTGGAGTAAAGTGGGTGGCACATCATTTTTAGCTTTGGATAATATTTGTGTTGTTGACTGTTGAATTTTAACTATTTAATGCAATTGAATAAGAAATGCTATTTGGTGATGATATGTGTAGGTGAAAGATTAGGTCGTGGTATCGTTACGGATGGAATTACTACCCCAGTTGTCAACACTACTGCTTACTGGTTCAAGAACTCAGATGAGCTCATTGATTTCAAGGTATATTGTGTTCCCTGTTGAAAGAAAGCTTTGGTTAAGCCAGATCGTCTTATATTTAATTACTTTTAAGCTTTAATTGTGGTATGGTGGCTGTCACCTTGATTTTATGCTATTGGCAATCTGCCAGACTTTAATTTCAAGTTGTGACATGATTTGCAAACCACCACAGAATTATAAATAGTTCAAGTGTACAACACAAGAAGGAAACAAAGAAATTATACCACAAATTTATGCTTAAGCTTGTATTGCCACAGTTGATGTTGGCAACATAATCATGATTTTGGCGACGCTCGTAATATTCTGTCTTTTGCCTCTTTTTCAATAGGAGGGGCGTTATGCAAGTTTCGAGTATGGGCGCTATGGAAATCCAACTACTGAATCATTGGAGAGAAAGATAAGGTTAGTTTTCTTATGTGTTTATCGTTTTCATGACCCTATTCGGGTAATACTGAATGCTAGTACTAAATGAGAGTTCTTCAAATTTACTGGGCAGTGCACTTGAACGGGCTGAGACAACTCTTTTCTTGGCATCTGGCATGTGTGCTAGTACAGTGTTAATGTTTGCATTGGTTAAGAAAGGTGGGCATATTGTTACAACTACAGATTGCTACAGAAAGACAAGAATATTTATTCAAGATTATCTTGTCCCAAACATGGATATCACGGTAATAATTCCTTGATTTTATTATTTCTTTGTTTGTGTTGTTGCTGATCCTTTTTGTTATATTCTTCCAAGAGAATCTGATTTTACTTTAGAAGTGCAAGCCGAGGAAATTCTTATATAGGTTTGACAATGGTGGAACTCTAATCATCCATCTCTACATCTTCTAGAAAACCCAAACTCTATGTATCCTGGAGTTGTTTCAATTATATGTTGAATGCTCCCTCTTTCTTGGGTCTTGAATGCTCTGTGTTGTTTCATTTTATGCTAAATAATTAAATTATGCTATATAAACAATAAATGAAAATGGCTGTCTTTTATCGCAAACTATGTATTCACTTAGTATGAACCAACATTTACATTTGCTTGCTATTCAGTCACAATCTTTGAGTCTGGCAAGCATGATAATTGTATAAGTTGGTAACGTTTTGTAGTTCTCATTCCCTTTGCTTTAACTAGATTATAATGATGTGATATCCTTTCATGTGGATCCCTTAACCCTCACCCTCGATGAAATATCCTTTCATATAACCTATTATCATTTCCCAGATCTTGTCAATAACATTATATATGTTGGTCGTTTGAGTGTTTTTTCTTCCCATTCTGGCCAGAGTGTTGCTGTGGTATAGTAATTGACTGCTTGTATTTGCATATTTTTGCGTACATGCTTTTTAATAATCTAGCTCCACATAGTTCTGTGCGTTGTCTGATATTATGTTTGAAACACTGACTGAGATGTTGTTGATAGACTCGTCTTCTTTTTCGGTGTTTTTTTATATAGTTATGCTGACTGTTATGTTTCATCTTTAAATTGCAGGTCACTGTTATCGACCCTGCTGATATTGATGGCTTGCAATCTGCACTGAATCAGAATAATGTCAGTGCTGTGTGTTGTGGGTGCCTTGTGTCATATGTCTCTGCGTGGTTTGTTTGTAATGTGTCATTCTCATTGATCTTCTGGCAATATTTGTTGCAGGTGTCTCTTTTCTTCACTGAATCTCCAACCAATCCATACCTTCGCTGTGTGGATATTGAGTTGGTGTCAAAGATTTGCCATAGCAAGGGAGCCCTGGTCTGTATTGATGGAACCTTTGCTACTCCATTGAACCAGAAAGCTCTTTCTCTTGGTGCGGATATTGTTCTCAACTCTGCAACCAAGTACATTGGTGGACACAATGATGTGAGTGTTTATGTACATGCTTAGCAATCTCTATGTGGAGTGGTGGAAACGTAAATTTGAATATTTCATAATGCCCTGTCTCCAGGTTATTGGAGGTTGCATTAGTGGTTCTGAGGAAGTGGTTTCTAAAATCCGTAAATTGCATCATGTTTTGGGTGGTGTTCTCAACCCGGTAAGCTATTTTAATATTTTACATTAGTAGAAATCCAAAGCAATTATTGGGTATGAAATTTTGATTGGTCTGAAGCATCAAATATTCTTTAAGGCAGTCTCTTGATTGCTTATGGACTTATGGTGCACAGTTGGTTGTATGCCATTTTTTGATTGAGTAAGCGCCTTAGTAATATGTGTTCATTCTTCTGTATTAGAATGCTGCATACCTATTCATCCGAGGCATCAAGACACTGCATGTACGTATAAAGCAGCAAAACTCAACAGCATTGGAGATGGCCAAAATTTTAGAGGCACATCCCAAGGTACTTGGAAGTCTTTTTGCAGAATCTTTTGTTTCCAACATTCATTTGAATGATCGTTTAAAAATGTTATTGGGATGAAGTGTACTTGTCACCTTTGTTGCATTGAAGGCTAATATAGCACTCATTTCAGATAGTACGCGTCCACTATCCAGGTTTGCCAAGTCATCCAGACCATGACATTGCCATGCAACAGATGACTGGTTTTGGTGGTGTCGTCAGTTTTGAGGTGTGTTTCAAGATTCCTTGAACTTGTGGACTGTGTGATGATTCAGGGTTATTTCCTTCATACCCATGATTGCTGAAATAATTAATTTCTCTCTTGTCAGGTTGATGGAGACTTGCATACTACCAAAAAGTTCATTGATGCTTTAAAGATCCCTTATATTGCCCCATCATTTGGAGGATGTGAGAGCATTGTTGATCAGCCTGCAATAATGTCTTATTGGTACACCATCGTTGTACTTTTGTGCTTTAGTTTTGTTTTAGTAATCGAATAGCTCTACCACTAGGTGGAGCTACATAAGAGTAGATAGGGAAGACAATGTTATTCCTATAATAGCAGTTTATAATCATTTCTTTTTTTGTTGAAAAAATTGATCGGATTATTGATGTTTGTCCTTATGACCTTGAGCAGGGATCTTACTCAGGATGGGAGAGCTATGTTTGGAATCAAGGACAATTTGGTTCGCTTCAGTTTTGGACTTGAAGACTTTGAAGACCTGAAAGCAGATATCCTTCAGGCGTTGGCAACTCTGTAGTGGAGGTGGTGTGTATCATTTGTTAATGTTTACTCTTTCTTCAAAAGAAGAGTTTAAAGACCAAATTTGTGTTTTTACATGGTGAATTTGCTAATGAGTGAATTAATGTACTGCCCGTTTACGCTTGGACAAATTTATTTTCCGAGCATGTTGGTTCTTGATTGTTTAGTAATTTTCTCAATGCGCACATGGACTGTCTTTGCTTTTTCTTCTGCATTCTCTAGCCCCCGGTCCTCAATGCCTTCCACTGCCAGTAATGGTATTCTAACTCACCCTTTTAGAATTGCTCTGTGAAACTTTGACATTGCGCATATAGAATTTTCAAGTTGTGCATTATTGAGTCTGCCTCAAAATTTCTGTGAACTTCATTGATTGGTTAGCTACATATCGTCTGAACATGCTTGGACTTATTTGATGTATCAACTCTTGTTTATAAGGGCATCTCTAATGGTTGGGCAAATTTGATGGTCCATGTATACACATTTGATGATAGTTTGATGAAAATTTTGCTTTGAAAATGTGCTCCATCTAATGGTTCATCAACTAAAGCGGCTAATGGGTGACCGCTTCACTAAAGCGGGCCCCCAACACCCGCTTCACTTAGTTAAAGCGGCTAATGGATGACCGCTTCACTAAAGCGGGCCCCCAATACCTGTTTCACTTAGTTAATGGGGTTGTCCAAGTGCCACTTAGTTAAAGCGGGCTTTGAAGTGCCACTTTAAGCGGCACTTCATTAGCCGCTTTAAGTGAAGCGGTCTTCTCTTGCCCGCCTCACCCAGTATCAAACCTTAAGCTTTTCATCAAAATTTCATCAAATTTGATGAACTTTTGATGATTTTTGCTAAAATATCAAATTTGAAAAACTTTTGATGGTCCATTAGATGGAGTTTTTTTTACTTTTTCATCAAATTTGAATTTGATGATAGATTTGAGATGCCCTAACATTTCAACTTTGAAGTGTTTAAACAGATATGTAAGACATTGAAAGGAGAAACAATTGTGTTGAAATATTAACATTATAATATCATGTGGCAAATCTGATTTTAACATCTACAATACACTAGCACATCTACAGATCGGTCCTTTTCAAGTACTACAGGCTAAAATCATTACTTGATCTCATTGAATCATATATGCTATTTGTCTCTGTCATCATAGTTTGAATGGAGTGGCTTGTTGTCTAGTAGCTGATTCCACTTGTTCTGTTTGCATCCTACTTGGCTCTGCTTTCATTCTCGATATAGTTGAAAGGGAGTGGTACAGAATTGAATGCACGGTATTTACCAATATTGTTCAAATGTTCATTCTCTAACCTGATCAAGCAACAATTCATTTCTCATCAGTAGGGCATAATGGCTATCAATATCTAAAACACCCACAAAGCCGTAACTAACTATATCTTCTTTAGCTGAACTACCTGAAAAAATTCCATATGCCACGACGAATGATCTCAAGACTCGCAACAATTGCAATTAGGGTTTCTCTGTGTAGGAAAGACACCTGGAAATTTAATACAGTCTGCAACCAGGCCAGTTTGAGCAGAATATTCAGGGCCTACATTTTTGCAGTAACTTGTGTAAGATCAATGTCGCATCAGGATTTACGAGAAATGAATGTGGTTGCAGAGAGACTTGTTATCGTATACTTACCATGACTGCAAAGTAAACACTTTTATGTGGGAGAATGAGCTTGTCTCTCAACCAACAATTTTTCGAATGTCGTAGGAGGAGACCCCAGTCAACAACAAGGTCCCAGAATGTATTAAAGATGGTTGCAATTACTGAGGTGATCAGTGCCACCATCCACCACATCTGCCCTGACTTCCCCAGTCCAACTCGTTGACTATAAGCTATCCGCACTAGAAGAGCTGCAACTGTTGAAAAATACTTCAATCCATTATATGCATGCATTGAATCCCGATCTTCACAAAAACGACGGAGGCACTAGGACACAAAAAGCATTCATTAGTATAAATATATTATTTTGAAATACTGCAAAGAGTTGTGCCAACCCCAACCTGAAATAAACGCGACCAATATGGTATCGTGGCTACAATGAAAGTGAAAATGCTGTAGACATCACTCCTGTTGCACATGTTGCGCCTTTGCTTGAAGTCTCCCCAAACATAATAACAGATATAGAACTGGATACTCCTAAGGGCCTGAATCTGTAGCAAAAAGCAGCTTAAGTATTCGTACGTAATGAAACTTAACTTTTTGTGAAATTGATTTGTACATAGAAAGAGCTGACAGAGCCTAACCTGGCTCGTCAGCTGATCTGCTAAGAAAAAGTCAGGGAGGGTAACCTGTTGGAAATAGTAAGTTGAAGATTAATAATACACCTATTGGGCAATACTTTAATTGTTCGTGAGAATACCCGTATTTTTACCTTGTAGAGAGGAGCACAAATACAATGAAATAAACAGCAGAGTAAGAAGTAGCGACTCGAGCAATATATGATGTTGAATGGGCAAAATGCTATGAGCAAGAGAAACTGGATATATAAAGAGATAAAAAAAAATAAAAATAAAAAATTTGTTATAGAAATGTTCATGTAACTTTTAGGTATCACAAACTAGAGTTTTCAGGTTATGTTTAATAAGTTACAGTAAGTAATCCTAACGGGAGTAGTTCGGTGAGTGCACTGTAAGCCTTGGTTTTATCATCCATCTCCATGTCAAGGTTTGCGACCACACTTGCTAGTGCAAGTGTTGCAAGACCAGCACTGAGGAGGAAAACTTCTCTGTACCCTAACTCTGTCCGTTGCTTGTAACCAAATATAAAAGGATAATTGACACGGTAACGCCTCCAGAAGTATATGTTTGCAGCATACATTACCATGTGCAGCACAATGAACCCAAATAAGCTGCATATAAGACAGTTTAAGACTAAAAAAGCTCATATCCATGTTATTACATTTGCAATCAAACCAAGAGTAATATTTATACATGCCATACAATTACCTATAAAGAGGAAACATGTTTGCCATGTATTGAGCCAAGCCCTCCTTTCTCATGATATTTCCTTGCATGAATGATCACAATAAGTACTATGAGAGCAATTGCACAACCCGTAAACCAACCTGAATCATTGAGTTTGAATCAAACAGAGTGAAAATGTAATATTTTCTATAGGAGTTATCATTTCTACCGAGTTGAGTTCCTACCCAAAGAAAATGTTGTTCTATGTCTTTCTCTCTTTGCTTTTAGTTTCAGTATGTTCATTCCATTATACTGCGGTTTGAGTTTGAGAAGTGCTTTATAAAAGTTGCTTCCACTCTCTCTCCGAGTCTAATGACCTTTGAGTGCAGAATAACACAAACAAGAACTATTTCAAATACATTGTGCAAGCCAAGGAACACTTCAGAAATATATCTATCTTCTCTTATAAACGTCAACCTTTTGTCCCGACGCACAGATTTCGACCTTTAGAAAAAATTCAAATGTCTGACTAAAATACCCCTAAAATATGGTTAATCGGTCATTTTGATCTTAGAAACTAGACAGGTGTCGTTTTACGTCTGCTCGCAAGAAAACACCGCCTAGCGCACCTCTCCAATTAAATAAACTTAACGCAGAAGATTATGTACTCCTTTTCTCTTAAACCCTATACTCTGTCCATCTATCAATATTTTGTTTCTCTCTATTCACGACGGTCTATTATGTTATTGCCGGTTGATTTCGTGGAAGATAACAAATAACAGTCTCGATCATTCTCGATTTTTAGCATTTGACAGGGTTAATTGCTCTTCATTTTATTGATTTCAATAATCTGTTTCGAAAAGAATTTTGGTCTTTTTGGAATATTTTTTTCTCTTCTATTACACCCCATGTCCCCATTCTCAGTAATGATGGGAACTCAACTAACAAATTTGATCCAGGTAAAATTTTCTTTTCGTTTTTAAGTGCATCACCTAAATTGCTTTTTACTTTTAAAGTTACTTTCTGGAAGATTGCAGTATGTTTTGTGCATTTATAATTGGTTTTTTCTTCAATCTATTTGTTTCTTGCACTTCAATCCATTTCTGAAAGATTTCATTTGTTTTATATCCGTATCAATTTTACTTTGCAATTGATAAACCTCTGTATCCTTATGTTTAGTTTCAAATTTGGAACCCATCTATCATATCACCCTTAGAAGTGATCGCGTATAGAATGACAACCCTTAATCTCATACAAGTAATTAGGACACAATCTTTAAACAACAGACTGAGGGGTGCAGGTTTCATTTACTAATCTGTTATGGTCTGAAAAAAAAAAGATTTTTGAATCTATTTGGAAAGGTACACTGAATCACTGATGTCGTGTGTTGAATTTCATACTGGCATACTCCAATATCAATGAATGAACTTACCCCGGCTAATCTCTTTGAAGAACGTAACAGAAACACAAACAGACAACAGAAACTTATTGGCTTTTCTCAAATCTCAATCTATTTCCCTGTAAACAATAAAAAATTTCTACCTCCTAAAGATACATAAATTTTATTTTAGATTATTTCTTATGAACCAAGATATGATTTATAAACTTAATTATGTATCTTTATTTATTGATTCCAGGCTCTGGATCGAGTGGATGGATGAAGAAGTGAATGCTTTGCTGAATTTCGTGACAAGTAAGACCCCTTCGCTTTGTACACTGTAATTAATTTTGTGGTCATGTTTCCTTAAAGCAATTTTTTTCCGTAGGTGTTAATGTTAACTTTGTAGTTAGAATATTTCCTACACAGTTTTAAGATTTTAGAAAAGTACATGTTCAAATACTGATTTTGTTTTTGCTTCACTGAAAAATGTATTATTCTTACTATTCGTTGTTGCTGCAGTCAAACATGATTCTCTATTTCTTATGTCATGGTCTAACCTTGAACAAACCTAAAATTACATGATTTCATGCCACGTTTAATGTTTGAGGTCTAATTTTCAAATATATGTTGTTGATAGAGCTTCTATTGAATAAACTTCAAGGTTAAAAAAATTCAGATATCGAAGTTTGGGTTAAATATTTTGTGAAATGCAGATATAGGTAATTAAAATGATTGAGAGCTAAAATAATGTTTTGGCCAAGAAGGATTCTATGGACTGTACAGAGGATTTATGTTGTCTCTCTTTCTACACTCAGTTTAGGATGAATCACCCTTACGATATGCCATACAAGTCTAGCCACCATTTGGTAAGACTTAAAAGGTGAATTTCTTTGGAGGGGGTTTATATTAAGAGAAAAAAAAAGTTGTACCAGAATCTAATTTTGGTGTCTTTCTGAGGGTTGGGGAAATTCATTTGAACTGAAAACATTGTACTGAGTCTGTAACTTTATGCATACCAAGCGAGATAGACATGTCGAAAGAAGCTTCCATGCATATGTAGGACCAGTGGACACTTCTTCAATAGAACCTCCATTATTTCTTTAAGGGATAGTGGCATGATGAATATATAGAATGAATACATTATACATAATGATGACATATGTACATGTTCAGAAATAGTCATTTTCTGTGTAAAAATATTGAGCTGATTTTTAAAGAAAAAAGAAAGAATGTACATAAATATAAATTATTACATAGAATTTTTACATTGATTTTTCATATGGAAAAGAAAGAAAAAAGAAATGGCTGAAATAAATATAAATAACAATAATGAGCTGATTTTCCTTTTGATGAGATCACAGGTGGTTGAAAAATTATTGTGATTAATTTTTACATTGATTTTTCTTTGCAGTCCAAATGGTTGTGGTTGTTGTTTGGAAACAAATGATTCGTTTTCTACTCATACCTCAAAATATGTAGTGTTATTGGTTTTTCCTAACAGTTTCAGTTACTTCGACTTACAGTTATGTTGCAATTGTATACTGCAAAAGATAATTGGGTCACTTACTGAGAAGCCTGAGACCTCCAGAAGTTTGCCTAAATTAACCTCCAAGACTAAAGTGAATGTTCCCATGCTCTGAAGTTCTCTTGAATGTGTATACATTGAGCCTAAATTGTTTTGAATCAGTGATATTCATTGGTAATTGAGACAAAGTACTGATTTGTCTTTAAATTCAGTGAAGACTGGCGAGGTATCACATTTTTGGCATTCACACGGTTTCATTACTTCACACTGTCCTACTAATATTATAGAGTTTATTAGTTTATTTTGTTTTCATGCTATTATTACTAAATGGTTTTATTTCTTGATTATCTGGTGTATGAAGGGGAATTAGTCCTTATAAATGTGAGGCTTCCTGTAATCAATTAGCATAAAGAGGTCGATCACAAGATGGTTAATCATTACAAAATTTTGCATTTTCTTACTTAACCCACATTTTATAGTCTCTTTTATTTTCTTTTTCAATAATTTGATTCCATAATGAAGGCAAAAATAGAAAATTATTGTAATGCACTGTGTCTTCAGACAAATGATGTGATGTAAGTAATTCAGATTGATGAATTTAGAGTAATTCAGTGGTGCAAAACATTGTGTCTGTCTTTCAGACAATGTAGACCAATTGTACATGTATTAGTAATATAACTGGCTAATTATAATGTGTTAGTTTAATGGTCAAAGAAGCTCTATATTTTAAGATTAATATGCATAATTTTTCGGCTTAAAGAATATGCATGATTTTTCCACGTAAACAAATTTGTATACATAATTTTACTGCTGCATGAAATATCAAATCGCTATTATATTCCAGATTAACCCGTGCGTAGCACGGGCCCCGCTACTAGTATTATAGTGTTCGTGGACACACAAACTTGGGGAGATAAACATAACTAGACAAAGACAAAAAATGGGCTTAAGTTGTTATGTTATATGGGCTTAAGTTGCTGTTATGTTTCGAATTGGGCTTGAGATGTGCTTTAGTTGAAACCTTAATGGAGACAGAATATGGGTTTAAGTTGTTATGTTATATGGGCTTAAGTTGTTCTTATGTTTCGAATTGGGCTTGAGATGAGCTTTGGTTGAAAATACTTATCAACCTTTACAACGAAGCAGTACCTTATCAATCAACATTCAACTTTTATTACCAAAATACTTTTCAATTTCAATTTCAATTTCTATAACTTTAACTTATCGATTTCAATTTCTATTACTTATCAATTTCTATTGCTTAAGTTGTTATGTTGGGCTTATCTCTTCGACTGCCTAAAACCTTAATTAGGCGAAAGATTCTCTTTGTCTGTGAATCAAATCAAACACAGAGGTAACTCTCTTCTTCCACCTTCATCTTCTACTACTTGATAATCCAATTTGTCTTTTTTTTGTTGTTCTCCCAATGAAATTTATTTTGCTAATTGTTTATTTATTGTGAGTTAAAATAGGTTGTTCCTTCTGCATAGAAAGGTTATTGTTTTTCGATTTAGTTACTAAAAGAGTTGGTACTTGGTACTTGGTACAAAGATATCAAAGAAGAGTGCGAAAAAAACAAAACATTGATGAAAAAGTTGTGATTTTTTCACATGAACCTGTTGTTCCTACTTCCTAAGAAACAAGCAGTGGCTCTTCTTCCTCTACAAGTCCACAAGTTGGCTCTTTTCTTAATCTTCCTCTCCTCGCAACAAGTAACTAAGTAAGCACTTTCTCTTTTTGTAGGTTGTTTATTTTCTTCACTTTTTGTACTTTTTTTATGTGTTTGCATGTGGTTTGTAACCAGTAGTAGTATGCCAACCCCTCCAATCATTAAGATTATAATCACTAAGTTATCGACAATAGAAGAATTCAATGGGGTATATAGATTTATGTTAGAGAAATTTAATATCATTCAAGATGCCAAATCAGTACCAATAATAGTAATTAATAATAAACGGGAAAAAATATTTTGGCCCTTTCGGGAGAGATCTTTTAGAGTAGGGGCATCCTTTTGTGCTAAAATTCACAGTTACTGAGCCAAAACATTGGCTCAGTAACGAAATGAACCCTCATATCAGCTCAAGGTGACTGGCCGGTGAGACAATGTTTAACTTATATATTAGGATCGAAGACATCAATGCCATGGATAACTCAAAAGAGTCCAGAGAGTGCAAATGTCATATGACTAATGACTTTCATACTGTCCAAGAAGGTCCTTGCTATATTGAGAGAAAATTTACGAACGTCTTTTCAATATAGCTTTCTTCATGCTTACAACTTAAATCTAATGCCTCAAGGTTTTGGGTAGTGATATGTCTTCCTCTGATGCCTTATAGCACTTAAGATATATATTGGATATACGCCAGATTAGGATAAATGATAGGTCTCATTGTCCAAAAGGTTACTCTCAAGTCCATCTTACTTATCCTTGAGCAACCATAAAAATTTATCATGACTTCATGTGTCTTGAAAATCTATTGCATGGAACAAAGTTCTTTCTATATCAGGACGGTTTTCTATTACTTTAAGCATGCAAAAGCTTATAATTGGTCTTGATTTCTTGATCAAATAAATGGGGTTTAATACTTGGACAATATAAAATATGCAGTTTAATTCATGCTAACCAATATATAGTTAGTTATTGAACTGTCTAGAGTAGTAGTCATATACAGGAGGTTTGATATGAATATTTTATTATTGCATTGAGCCCAAGGACGAGTTCCAGCCTACAACGTGGCTTAGTGATCTCATCACCCATGATCCTCACAAGTATATTAACTTATAAGCTTATTAGGTTTTTTTGACAATCATGGAACTTTTCTGAGTAGTGTGTTAATACATTTATGTATAAAAACTTCAGAGTTCAGATGCAGTGATCATTGGTACCATTACAACTTTGACATCTACTCAAATCTAAGGCATTTGAAAAATAATTGTAGGGAAGTTTATTTGACGATCAATGAACGTCATGTCATGTTGTTATTTTATAATGGTTGTGGTATTCAATGTGTTAAAAAAGCTTTGAATATTATGAAAATTGATACCCAGAGTTTCAAGATTATGATCCAATTGTCAGTATCACAATTTACCCAATTAGGTAAATTTATCAGTTGGGATAATTAAGACGGTCAAAGGACTGCATTTGAGAATGGAGGTATGCAGAGGTATTAAAGATGCTAAATGGGTTATTAAAGGTCACACGAACAAATCTGTTAGTGATCTTCAGTTGCTGCTGAAATTGGGAGTTGAATGTAGGACTGGGACTTCTCGAAGTATTAGAGAGGTTTGCGACCACCTAATGTCACGATTGTCAAAGCTAATACTGATGACGCCTTTATAGGTAACCCAGGACAAGGCGACATAGGAGTGATCTATAGAAATCATTCAGGAAAATTTATGGGGTGCTTGGCACAAGGACGAGGCATCACAGATAACTTCACAGCTGAGTGTTGGGCAATAACTAAAGCTATTGAAGAAGCCATTGATCAAGGATGGCTGAACTTATGAGTGGAAACTGAGTTCATACCAGCTGCTTAGGTGTGTAGTAACCGGAGTCCTCCATAGCAGGTTCAAGCTCAATTTATGAGGGCAACTAAAAGAATCCAATCTTTGTGTATAACCCATATTTATAGAGGGTAATTTTTCAGCTGACATGGCAGCAAAGAGGGGGTCAACTCTGAACTTAGGTATGAAAGAGTGGAGCTTAATTAGACCCACATTCATTACTTGTTTGGAGGAAACCTACAGAGCTTATTATAGACTTAAGTGATGATTTGATGCAAGCATGAAGAGCTTGGAATATATACTCAGTTCTTCAAATTTCTTTTGTATTTCCTTTTCTTTTTATTAATGAAGCTCACCTTAGCAAAAAAAAAAAAAAAAAAAAATCCAGCAATTTTCTGGAATGTAGATTGTTTAGAAAACCAAATATACATACTGCCTATAAAACCGAAGGACAAGTTTATTCCAGTATTGATCCATTGAGTGTGGAGTTGTTTTTGAAGTTTATTGCTTTGATTCTGCGATAGATTGAAATCTACCAATGGTAATAACTTTTAGTAACAATTATTCAGTCTCCCATCTTCTTTTACTTGGTATATTTGTAGGATGAGTATCTGAAAGCTTATTATGATCCATATGTCGCTTTGCTCTTGAAACAACAAGAACTAGAAGATACAAGTAATTTTTTAAACCAGTCTAATCGTCAAGGTCAGGTACAATGATGATGCCGAATAAGAAGATGCTCTAACTTCAGGTACATTTTTCTTGCATTATCAGCTAAACTACGCTTATGTCTTGGTGAAGTAAGATAAATTATGTGGCTGAAAGTGTAGTTCCTAATATATATTTAGTTATTATTATATATTTAAAAACCTCTCATATTCCCAATGGATTTTGAAGATTAAGTTGTAATTTTTGTGTGTGGTCGTTTAATAAATATGTATTAACTAGAATATGGGTAGGAATATTGAGGAATTTGTTTAAAGTAGATGTTCATCAGAACCAACCATTGGAAGCCTTCAAAAATAAAAATGAAAGTTAATAGTGCTCACTATATGCTTGCCTACTGATCAGAGGGTAACAAAATGGAAAACATTATATTATGAACACTGATAGATAATACATATGGGTGTGCCTTCAGCAGTTTGAACACAACCCAAACTGATGCAAGAGCAGAATAAATTTGATGTTGTCATTATTATTTTAAGGTTGGAGATGAGCTCATATTTAAGGTTTCCTGTTATTTTGTTCCATTATTTTGATTTTGAATTTGGATTCCTAAGGAGATCAGGATGAATGTTTTATTTTAGCTGATGCCTTTTACATTGTGTTTCTAATGAGAATATCAAAACATTAATATAGTTGGTATCGTGATTTTTTCATTGTTGATAGTGCATTGGTATGTATGAGCTCCCTACAGTATGTATTTGCCTCCGTATTTGTTTTAAAATATTATGGACTGCTTTTGGCTTTATGTCTTTAACAATGAAAAGAATTCAACCAAGTGCAGTTATATTTAAGCTTGATTATGTTTCAACAACCCAGCTAATTATATGAGGAAGTCCTGACTCCCTTTCCCAATTACATTATATTGGGGAGTTTCATTTATTTACTCTTATTTTATTGTGTTTGTAAATAACTATACCTTCTATTTGCAATGTGGTATTTTTTAAAATATAATTGTTAAAAGTGGGTTTTTTTCTCCCTCCCTCTCTCTGTTATTTTTTCCTTTTATAGAAAGTACAAGTGATTAATATACGACCATAGAAACAAACAGTAGACTAATTTATTATCTGCCAGCTAGGAAAATCCCTATTTTGTCTTTCCAAAGAAGATATTATTGTATTATACTATTATCTGATAGCTGGAAGTTGACGAAAATAATGGTTCACTTTTTTTTTTTTTTTTTTTTTTTTTTTTCTGAGTAACTTTCTCCAACTTACTACAGGCAGCCCCAAGCAAAATGTGTGTTTTAAATGTTAAAGCTACAGCTTCCGGAGATGACAAGGAAAACAATCTAAGGAGTTCTTATATCATTATATGGAGCACCTGCACTGCACGTTTTTAAGAAATGAAGGTGAGATGAGCAAATTTGTCTGCAATGCTTTCATAAGAGATGTAGCTTATGTGGTCAATCTCTTTGAATTGATACGGTGTTATGGAACACAATTATTTTCAGTTCTTACACAGAACAAATTTTATAACGAAGCTTCAAGAACATTTTGTGAACTGAGAAAAGCAGGGTAGCAAGCGACATAATTACATGGACTTTGATGGTTTCAGGTTATGCACATTATGGGTTGGTGGATGTGAGTCTAAAATATTATGGATTAATAAAATAATGATGTTGTTTCCTGGAATAAAATGATTGAGGGATTTGCAATTTATATATGGGAACACAAAGTTGCACTTGCTTTAATGTTGTGTGCAGGAGAAATCTCTGACAGTGTTACATTCATAAGGGTCCTCAACACATGTAGTCATGTTGGACTACATATGAGATCTAATACAATAGTGCAAATATCATATCAATTTTGTGTTTGGATGCACTATATGCGAGAGATATAAGGAAAATATGATCCAATTTTTCTTTAGTTCTGTTATGAGCAAAGTCGCTCCAATAAATGTGAGAAACATATTTGATTATATTGATGTTAATGTTTTCTAACCTGTTTTATATTCTCAACAAGTTTGTATTTTGTTAGGAGTTTGTTGCATTTTTTATTTTTATTTGGTAAGGTGATCATACTCAATTGTTTATTACCAGTTGTATCTCAAGTGGTAAGGGATCCTACTCAATTTTTAATTCTCAATTTAAACATCGTACAACATTGTTCAAAGCAATGGTTGCAGACTTGCAGAGATACAACAATGGATATAACTACCCTATCAGCCCATTGATGAACTGCATGTTGATCAGTTGTAATTCTGTTGTGTGTAATGGTGTGGTAACAGGAACTGAGAAGACTGTGCTGCTGAGTGGTCTATTGTAGGGTGTCTTTCAACTGATTTTTGCAGGCTGCAGTTAGTTTGTAAATTGCAGGGACAGAGTGCAGCATAGTTTCTTGACAACTAGAGTATGAATAAAGGTGTAGTTAATCATGCCTGGTTAGTTGTAGGCTTTGTCTATGCTGGTAGATATGTTTTGTATGTGTACTCTATGTTGTTTCTGTTTTATGGGTGGGTTATGTATAATTCTGTGCGAAGAGGAGCATGTCCTCTGGGAGGTATTTGATGGTGCAGAGGTATTTGATGGTGCATTTAAACTATGTGTGCTCATCAGACTTTATATATGGTTTGGTTTTTTTAGTGTTTAATAAAATACAAACTACTATGTAGACCATCAAATGATGCCTTAAATCTTCAATTTGTCCATTTATGTTAGAGACCATTGCTACAGTTACGAAGATAGAAATGACCACCCTATCAGCCTACTGATGTTGAAAACTAACAATCCACTTGCTTGGTATCCTTCCACTGCCTTTACAGTCACACTTGATGTCACAATACTCCATCTGAAATTATTAAAAGTGATCATAATGAACAAGAATATATTTTTGGTTCTATAAAATATATGAGTTGATAGGATGTGTTTGATTCGCATGCATTTGGTTCCCGGGAAAATGAATAGAAATGGCTAAGTTTTAAAAGATTTTGAGTAGGAGATCGGAATTCAGATTCCGGGTATAGCTATTTTATTTGAATACGGTTTTCATTTTTTAAAAAAAAAAAAAAAAACCATTTTATATAATTATTAGGACAAAGCAGACAAGTGTTTCACTTTAGTAAGAATTTCGTCAATCTCTGTCTCTATTTCTCTCCCTTTTCTGCCCACTCTCTCTCCCTCTCCTATCATTCACTGTTACATTAGTACCCTTCATTTCTTTGGAATTTAAATTCCATGAACCAAAGACAACCGATGATTATAATTCTAAACATGATGTTATTAAAAGTGACTTAAAACCATTCGGGATATGACAAGATTTGGATAAAATTTCGGTCATTTAGGGGGACAAAACTACTAAAAAATTCCCAAGAAAACCATGAATCCAAAAGGTCTGTTAACAATCGAACACAAACATAAACAACAATAAAAGCTTCAATCCAACGTTCAGATACAAAGCAATAAAGTACATCCACAAATACATATATCGAAAAAATAAAAGCTTAGAAAATACTTCGACAACCAAAATAAACAATATTGGTATGGAACATATGGAAGTTCAAACAAAAACTGGAAACAAACATACTTGAAGCAACAATAGATGTGATGGAACAATGACAAAAATATATATTTTTAATACTTGATTTTTAGATTTATTTATCTTACTCCCATAGTCCAAGTTCCTAAGATTTAGGTTTAGTCTTGCTATCTATTATTTACCACTTTTTGAGAATCAAAAGCTATTTATCTGGTCGAAACTAACGTGGCGTAGCCACGGGTACAACTAATGTACTAATACTTAATAAACATTAGTTGGATTCTGACAGCAATGATATTATTTGAATGATTAAATTTTGATATTAGTAGCTTCATCGTCTTACCACATCTGAGTTGCCAATGTAGGAGCTATCAACCATGTTCAAGTAAGCTTTAGATGCAGCTCGTGAAGTGACCTGCAGCATGGAAACAACATCTAAGATGTTTGAGTTCATTTTTGACACCTATATATTGGAAGTTCTAGTGAACACGCCCTACGATTGATTTTCTACGTGTTGATGTAAACATGTACGCTATTTCAGGGCATGTAAGCACCTTTCTACAAATTAGCTCATTTACAAACTAGTGCGGAATGAGCGAATTGAGTCTATAGAGAAAACTGATCTTGTCATATTTCTTCAAGATCTTGGACATTGCTGGGAGATTTAGAAAGCTGGTTCATTCATCACGTATCAGTTAAAAAGTAAAAACGCCAACCATAAAGGCTTCGGGCTTGTATAAAAAATTGTATGTAGTACTGCTTATCACCTATAACTCTTTAAAAGACGAAGCTTCTGATAGAACTCAATGAATACACGCTTTAGTTGTTCTTCAATGCTCTTAAGATTGTGTTTCCTGAAATTCAACTCTTTATCTCTGTCAACTTTAAGTAGTGATTTTATGGTTGAACGTGGAGTTTCACTGGTTGTATTGATCTTCACATGGTTAAGAATTTCTAACGGAGTCTGTGCAGTAATCTTGGTTTCCATCCGCTTCTCCTCGTTCAAGTCTTTGCAATCCTCTTCATTGATTGTCTCATATCTTTTTGTTATGCCCTTATGGACCATCTCTGTAGGTTCAGAACAATTGGAGATTTTCCATGAAATGGTTAAGTACAGAATTTTGGTAATCATGTTAGTGTCTCGTAAGAACTACAAATAGATATTAAGAAACTGTACATAATTTTGAACAACTCATTAGAAAAATTAGTTTCCCTTTGAGAAAAATAACTAGTTGCGGCCTTAGCTTCTGTACAACATTTTTACCACTTCTGTGACCTGTGGTCACTGGCCGGATATCTTCAAATAATGCACCTATATATGTTGGTGGATGGATGAATGCAGCACAATGAATGTATATGTCAAGCTACAACTCATTAATATATAGATATAATTGCTTATATAGAATTGTGGTTAATTGAACAAGATGTAAGGATGCATCAATCTCTAATTGTTGTGACATATTAATTTTTTCAAACTAATTAAATGGACTGAACAAAGATGATTAGCGTCGGGCACTTACCAGACGATCTAACACCGATTGGTGAAGAAGCTGAGACCGCTGCAGCTGAGGCAGTAATATGTGAAGCAAGGTTATTCGTCTCAGCTGACGATTCAATCTCACTCCCATGATTATTATTCACCTTAATCCTGAATGCTATTAGTGCTTCCATTTGCTTGTTCAAGAAAGTGGCTTCTTTCTTCACCTCCTCCACCTTAGTCATATAAAATCTATTCACCTTATTGAACTCATCATCTAGTTTACTGAAGAAAAGAACCTCCTTTTCCCCTCCTTCTTCAGTAGATCGAAGGAACATTGTCTCATAATTACCTTCAGGTGATCCATTTTGTTTCGGCGAATAATTTACTACTATAACTTGGTTTTCTATGTCAGTACTACACCTAGGACTGTTGTTGTTTCTGTGTGTTAGACCACTAAACGCTCTATACATGGTAGACCTCCTCTTTAAACTTCTCTGCTTGTCGGTTTGCTTCTTTCTAAGTTTGCAAACCTGAACGTCCTTCAATAAAGACTTGAGATAGTTATAATTTATGTAAACTTCTTGCCATTCAGGCACCATTTGTGATTCAAATTCTTTACCAAACTTCATTGATCACAACACACTTCGAATTTTAACAGACTATCGAAGTTAAACGCATAAAATCAATAAGGCTAGCTTAGAGAGCAAGAACTATGGGGGAAAGATGGTTGACTTGGAGTTAGAGACCTTGCATATACATCCAATAAGGAAGAATATTTGGAGAAATTGAGCTTATAATAAAAAGGGCAAATTAGACTTACCCCAAAGATTTATCAATTTAATTAGACTTACCCTACATATTTCAATTTATTTAGAGAAACCCCACATATTTGTAATAGACATTAGTCAACCGTCACAGTTGACCTAGTCAAACCCATATTTGACATATATTTTAACATAAACTACTTTAAATACCCCTAAACTTATACACCCACCATTCCATTGTTACTCATCTTCTTCTTCCGCAAAATTGTGCATCTTGTACAAAAGAATTCATGATACCGAACAATTATTATGTTGACCCATCACATAAAAAAGATAAAATTGGTACTTAAAACCCTAACTTGATTTTACTTGAAGTGTTAGATATGCCTCATGTCTTGGTACTTTTTTCATCTTGTTTCATCAACACTCTAACCTTTAAACAATTGTATAAGTGAAGAAGATGATAAACAGTTTGTGTGCTCTCTATTTTAATTGGTTTGGAATGTAGGGTTACATCTCCATCTTTGGGTAAAAAATCAGATTTAACTTAATCAAATGGTTGCAAAACCATGTTGCCATGTGTTCAAGTAAGGGTTTTGTCTATGTAAAATACTTTAGGGATATTTTAGATATTTAATGTTAAAATACAAGTCAAATCTAAGTTTGACCAGGTCAGCTGACAGTTGACCAACATCTGTCACAAATCTGTGGGGTTTCTCTAAATAAGTTAAAATCTGTGGGGTAAGTCTAATTAAATTGCTAAATCTGTGGGGTAAGTCTAATTTGCCCTAAAAAAAAAAGAGGAGTTGAATTAGTCGGATTCTCGCATGATGTCAACCTGTTGGAGAGAGATGCTGGATACTGATCAGGTCATCAGTTTCATGCATATGAATTATGAATACTGGGTGGCCACAGTTAATTTTGGGAAGAAATTGTAACTGCATGTACAGTTATATCACCAGAAAAAATGTATGTACTGAAGAAGACGCCGGATACAGTTTACATACACGAACATACCTGTGTCGACCAAAAGTTCAATGAAACAAAACTTTCTTTGTATCTGAATGAAAAGCATAAAAAGATCGCTATGACTTTTTAAGTTAATTGTGAAAAATAGACTCGTGTATTCTATTCCCATAATCACAAAGTAGCAATACATTCTGATTACATATTTGATATATTCGATCAAGCTGCAATAATCATTTGGATTTTCAATAATTTACACAGGATTGGCACATTAGACCTTTTCGAGGACTAAGTAGACAATGGACTACCTCAAACTATCAAAGTGCATGGTGAATTAGTCCATATCTAAGCCAACCTAAAAAGTGTTGAATTCGTACATATTACATATTAGCATGTTCACAAATTAAAAGTCTAAATTGCTCAATTTGTACTTTTTACGTACAGGTTGTTCTTTGAATGAATATTCTGATGATACAAAAAAGTCCACTGTCTACATCCGTACAGACGGGGAGTTGGAAGACAATTTGAAATTTGGACACACAGGGAGTTGTCGCAATGATCCATTGAGCATTTTTAGTTATTATATACCATGGAACATTCTAACGAAATTTGTTTCGGAATAATCAACAAAGTTGAAAAAAGATTGCACCACTGCAACACACAACTACTTACCTGTATGATATGATCTCTCTACATACCTAGCAAAAATAGTTCGCAACTCGCAACCAAACGTTCGATCAGGCCATAAGATGGAGATGGTGATGATGATGGTGATGATGATCAAAATGTAGGTACATTGTCAGTTTGTAATAAGATGATAACTATAGAGTGGTTTTGCTTTTGTTATTTTTCAGTCTTTATTGTTATTCTTCATTGGTTTGAGCATTTTCATTTATTCAAACACCTGGTGATTTCAAGAAAAATGATGTGATTTCAGAATACCTACACAGTACACATTGCTTGCTTATTGCTGCTCTACGTACCAAATTTTCCCTTTAACTAAATATAGATGTACACTCTAGAACTTGATTTAAATGAGACTATCTTCCATCTATTATAATGGTTGTGCACACGGCGCACACATTTTGTTTTGTTGCATTGCTTCCTTTAGCATACTAGTCATCTCTGTCTTGGTCTTCATCGTAGTTGAAAGGGAGTGGCACTGACTTGAATGCACGGTATTTTCCGACGTTGTTCAAATGCTCATTCTCCAACCTGACAAAATAATGGATGAATCACTCATCAATAAAACAATGCTATGAGAAAAACATTTATAGTCTTTAAACAATCTAGCAGAACTTGATAATACTAGATGATGAAACCAAAAGCTTGTAGATATTCACGTATGACTGTCTTGAGATGTCTTAGCAAAAAAGTTTTGGTTAAGCAACACACCTGAAGAAATTCCATATGCCACGACGAATAATCTCAAGACTAGCAACAATTGCAATTAAGGTTTCTCTATGTAGGAAAGATACTTGAAAGTTCAAAACAGTCTGTAGCCAAGCAAGTCTCAGTAAGATATTTAAGACCTGCATTTTTCATGAATATTCAAAGGGGTTAGATTCGATTATGTTGTAATACCGTCTCAATGGACTTGTTATTTGAACTTACCATAACTCCGAAGTATACACTTTTGTGTGGGAGAATTAGTTTGTCCCTCAACCAACGGTTTTTGGATTGGCGTTGTAGGAGCCCCCAATCAACAATGAGGTCCCAGTATGTACTGAATACCGTTGCAATTATTGAGGTGACTAGTGCCAATATCCACCAGACTGTACTCCTTTGACGACTATAAGCTGTCCTCATTAGAACAGCTACAACTGTCGACAAGTATTTTAATCCATTGTATCCTTGCATAGGATCTCGTTCTTCCCACAATCGACGAAGGCACTGAAACACGACAAGAAGGTTTTTTAGTAAAAATGTTGGGTGAAATTAGTAGTACCTAAAGATGAAATCAGTCGTACCTGAAGTAAACGTGACAAATATGGTATTGTAGCTACAATGAAATAGAATGTGTTATAGACATCATTACTTCTGCACATGTTCCGTCTCTGTTTGAAGTCTCCCCAAGCATAATAGCAGACATAGAACTCGAGGCTTCTTAGGGCTTGAATCTGCAGCAACAAAATATCGAATGGCATTATTTGCATATATGTTATTATTCTCATAATGCGTGAATTATTTGTATAAGGAGCCAGCATGTCTAACCTGGCTCGTTAGCTGGTCAGCTAAGAAAAAATCTGGGAGGGTGACCTGTAGAAATAAATTTGTGATTAGTATCTCATCTATGTGCCAATATATCCCTATATATGTCATCGTATAGATTTATTCCTTACCTTGTAGAGAGGAGCACAAATACAGTGGAATACACAACAGAGTAGGAAGAAACGACTTGAACGATATATGATGTTGAATGGGCAAAATGTTATGAGAAGTACTAGCTGCGTACAAAGAAATTTGTCATAATCTGTCAGAGGATAGATTGCAAGAAAGGTAAATAAATAAGTTAAGGTTTAGTATCTCACCGCAACTAATCCTAGAGGAAGTAGTTCAGTAATTACTTGGTAATCTTTGGTTTCTTCATTTATCTCCATGTCCAGGTTAGCGAGCACACTGGCTAGTGCAAGTGTTGCAAGACCAGTACAGATGAGGAATACTTCTCTGTAGCCCAACTCTGTTCCTTGCTTGAAACCAAATATAAATGAATAATTCACGCGGTAACGCCTCCAGAAGTACAAATTACCGGCATACATGAACATGTGTAGGACAATGAATGCAAACAAACTGCATGGAAGTTTATTTTTGTTGACTTTAGACAGTGAAACAAGATCATAAAAGCTCAAATCTAGATTGCAATCAAACAGAGAAAAACTAGTCTAGTTTCTGTATTTAGCAGCTTGTAGGAGAAGAGCTACACAGCTTATGGATATCGGGTAATGGTTGGGAAGCCATAACATACCTATAAAGAGGAAACATATTTTCCATATATTGACCAAAACCTTCCGTCTTTAAGATTTTTCGAACATGTATGATCAAAATAAGGGCCGCTATGAGCGCGATTGTGCATCCTGTAAGGAAACCTGAAACACATCAACAACCAGAGTCACAAAACAGATCGAAAAAATATATATAGTCATCAGAATACTAGAATTTTAAGTCTAATTCTTACCTAAAGAGAATGTTGTAGTATGTGTTTCTTTTCTTGCTTTTGGCCTCAAAACGTTCATGCCTTTACTGCGGTTTGAGTTTGAAAAATGCTTGATAAATGTAGCTTCCACCCTCTCTACAAGTCTAGTGACCTATGAGTGTGAAAACAGAAACAGAACCTGATTAAGGTAAAGTTGTAAAACAAGGGGACTTGAGATGACAGAATGGCAAAATTTGACCGGCCATTAGTTGTAAAATCATGATGTTAGCAACTTTATTACTTTATAGTTTTGTAATCTTACCTCGTCTGAGTTGCCGATGTATGAGCTATCAACCATGTTCAAGTAAGGTTTCGATGCATTTCTTGAACTGACCTGCATTGTAATTTGGATGTGAATTATCTTTTCTTGCATAATATAGGCCACTGGACTACTGGCGATCTTGTCAGATAAATTCCAGGCATGTGATTGTTTACCTAGCTAGCTATGGATTCCAATCCCATGCCAGAGGCACGCAATCACAGGACTTGTAGGATTTACTGATTCACTTTTGTATAAAAACTGCAGTAAAACTCATACTGACCTTGTCATATTTCTTCATGATCTTGGACAATGCCAACAGATTAAGGAAGCTGGTTAATTTATTACGATATTAGTACTAAAATAGATATTCCACCAAATTTAGTTGATGTAAGTACAGAAGTTGTTTTTGTTACCTATAATTCTTTAACAGTCGAAGTTTTTGATAGAATTCAATAAACGCACGTTTTAATTGTTCTTCCACTGTCCTAAGATTTGCTTTTCTGAAATTCAACTCATTGTCTTTGTCAACCTTGAGTAGGCCTTTTATTGCTGAATATGGAGTTCCATTTGGGCTGTTGATCGTCACATGATTAAGAACGTCATCTGAATCTTTAGAAACTATTCCATCGGTTGTAGTATTTTCATTTATTGCATCTGTATGGATCTTTCCTGTAAATTCAGAACAAGTATGTGAAATTTTACTAGAGAATACTTCACATTAATTGCTTGTATATAGTGAAAAGGTACTTTGTGCATCTGAAAATTTATACTAATAAGGATCAAATTCGATTTCCTTTGAAACCAATCGACAAACATTTTCAAACCAACTATTTCATTTGTAATACTGGAAAACATGACGTGCTAGGCGAAGCACTAATTATAACTCAAATGTGTCTCTTAGGGTAAATGCGCAACCGACTTCTAAAATAGGACATTTGTTGTTGTGAGTTGAGGTCATTTGATGTGTGCCCATATGCAACAACTAGTCAACGAGCAATTCATTTAATTTAAACAAAAATTATTGGCTTATTGTGTTCTCAAATTCACCACAAGAATGCCTGTTTCAGAATACGTACAAGTCACCCAGTTTGTTTCCTTGTGGCTTAGCTATCTTCTACAAGAAAACAGCCTGTGGTGCACCAATATCATGTTGTGCCCATTAAGATTATTGTCGTAAGTTGCTGAGTGAGTTATGGCCTCATATAGAGTGTTCTAATGAACAAAATGATGTTTATGACAAATTACTTAGCCGAGTAGATTGTCAAAAACAAAAATTTGCTCATAATTTAATTTATGACCAAGTAACAGGAATTATCACCACTTACCAGATTTTCTAGCACCACTTGGAGCAGAGGCTGAAACCGCAGCAGCCGAGGCAGCAACATCTGAAGCAAGACGATTCATCTCAGCAGATAAATCAATTCTTTTCCCACGATTCTCCACTTTAATCCTAAATGCTATCAATGCATCCATTTGTTTGTTTAAGAATGTAGCCTCTTTGACCACTTCATCCACCTTAGATTTATAAAATTGATTTACCTTATTGAACTCATCATCTAATTTCCTAAAGAACACAAGTTCTTTCTCCCCTCCTTCTTCAGTTGACATAAGAAACATAGTTTCATAAAGCCCTTCTGATCCCTTTGCTTTCACATTCACTAGTATCACTTGGTCCTCTATATCTCCACCCCCATTTCTTTTTCTAGGACTACTAGTACTTATTCTAGGACTGTTGTTGTTGCTGTTTCTTTGTATTAGACCACTAAAGGTTCTATACAAAGTAGACCTCCTCTTCAAGCCATTTGGCTTGTTTCTTTGATTAGACACTTGAATATCCTTCAATAAGAATTTCAAGTAGTTGTAATCCATGTAAGCTGTTTGCCATTCAGGCACCATTTGTGATGCAAATTCTTTACCAAACTTCATCTTTTTGCAGCACTATTGATCTATCTCCAATGCCGTATGTGAATCAAATCAAAGAAACCAATCAAAATGAAAACAATAACCCTCAAGAAAACGTCTGGTCAGGGTGAAAAAACACTATAATGAATGAAATGGTCTAAATAACTTTGAGCATAGAATGAGAGAGAAGAACTGGAAGAGAATGGAGATTTATAATAAGGGATTCTCTTTATTAAACGCGTGTAAGGAATGATAGTAATGGATTAGGTAAGTCCCATGCATTTTTTTTTATCATTGTGCTGGCCATGATAGTCATGACCAGATGTTTCTTATCTTAACATATATAGCTTAAAAATTATATAATAGTGTAATGTAGCAATTATTTCGAACTTGCTTTTTTTTTTTAAGAAAACTTTTACAACTTTAGACAGTTCAATCCCTTGTGGCTGCCATGGAAATAGGAAAGAAAGAGGTATCAATGTATCATGGACCACTTGGGAAGTCTCAGTTGAAAATGTATGTAATCATGTAAATGTAAATGACTTGTTCTGTTTGGAAATTTTCTTGGGAATTAGAATTGAGTTTATAATTCCAAAACTTATGATTTAGAGAATTAAAATTTTTAATCTTAATTTTTAAACTTATGATAAATAAATTGAAATGAGAAAAGAAATTAAAGAAAGGATATAATAAGAAAATAATATACATGGCAGTATTAAAGTTTCTTTACATAGAAAATAAATTTCTCATCAAACCTAGAATCAAGAGTTTTACCCCCCCTAAGAAACTTCTAATTCAATGAAATTTAAGGATTTTCATTTTCAATTCATGGACCAAAGTTTTTCCAAATACACAAAGTTGCATGTTTTGAAAAATAATTTTTCATCCAACCTCAATTCCAGGTTTCCAAACAGTCAATTCTATTGAAAATTCATTAAAGAAACAGCTTCTGTTTAGCACAATTAGTCATCTTTCATTCATGTACCACGATTCTCCAGTATAGTAATTTTTGTTAGGGTCAATAGAGTAACACTCATCATTCATGCACTTTATCTTACTAATACTTTCACATTTTATTTCTGTTGTTAGAATCTATGAGGAAATTCTTTAATTATATAAGTATTTGGCAATATAGCTGAATAAACAATGTCATCGTGCCCCAAGTTCTTGAATATATAAAGCTATCCTCTATTAATAAAGTTAGATACGATGCTTTATTAAGTACAAAGGAACTTCTGAGATCTGAACCTGAATATTTGTTGAGATTGTCAAGAATATAATATTTTTCTCCAAAGACAAGATCAGCCACAAGAATCTATTTTGTAAATTATTTTATTTTTACATATGCATGCCTTGGTAAGTTGGTATGTATATATAGAGAGTCAATAAACTTCAAAGAGAATGATTTGACTGTGACATGATCAAATTCAAACCTAAAGAAGAAAAGCCATTTTAGATTTAAGATTTATTAACAAAAGAAGGGTTATCAAAATCTTTACCAAAATATTGTTCATGAAGAGTGTACATTAAACAGCCTTGTTATAGCCAGCAGCAAACTAGATAATAGTCTTTTCAAGATTTTTCGACGAGAACATCTGTATCAATCAAGCACTAGACTTCATAGTTTAGTTCATGCAAGTATATATTAGATTAGATAACGAATATGATCGATCATGCACAACAAATATTCTGAGTACGCATTTTCGAATGCAATCTGTCTCTTTCATTCACCAAACACTACGCACAACTATTTTGTCCATCGATCAGGTCAATGTAATTAACATAGTAATTAAGTAAAGATTAGTATGCCATTCATGAAAATAAACACTGCGTCGCCATGGCAGTTGGCACATCACATCAAAGGGACATGGATGATCCCAAATGGTTTTAGACCGTACGTAGTAGAATACGCTAGCTGTAAACGTTGATCGTTCGTCATTTGGATTTTTCCTTCCTTTTTGGTCGACTCGATCTAGCTCCTACATATAATTCTTATCCAATAACAAGAATTTGTTTTATCAGATGTAAATATTGTAATATTTGGTGAATCCATGAATAGAGTAATAGCTCGTCACTTTATCTTACTGTCACATTTTATTTCTGGTTGTTAATATGTGAGGAAATTCTTTATAAAAATATTTGGTAATATATATAACTGAATAAACAATGTGATGTAGGACGGAACACATACACCAAATGGTTTTCTATTTGGGTTTATGATTTATTTAGAAGCCTAAATAGTATTTATAAATTGTTATTTTCGTTTTTATTAATTAGAATGTCTTTAGAAGTGTCTAGAAGTCTTATTTTGAGTCCTAATAAACTTAGGAAGTTGCCAAAAGTTAATACATACCTTAGGGAACAAGTAATTCAAGTTATAGTAGGTTTCCTAATTGTGTCAAGGGAGTTATCTATATAAAGAGCTCCAGAAACGAATTTCTTAGCCAAGATTGATGATTGAAGAGTTTATTATTTAGTTTATTGTCTTTGAATTTAGTTTTTACTTCAAGTTCTTTAATTTCTGCAATTTACTTTCAAGTTATTTAAATTTCAGCTTTTACTTATTGCAATTCTTTTCCGTTATTTCAATTCCTTGCAATTTTAATTCTTAGATTAAGTTTATTTTAGCTTCCGCTGCATCACAATGTCATCGTGCATTCGTGCCCTAAGTTCTTGAATAAATAAAGCAAAAGCAATCTTCTATATATCAATCATTTAATTTAAAGTTGGATGTTTTAGATAAAGAACCTTCTGAGATATGAACCTGAATATTTATTGAGATTGTCAAGAATATAACAACATTGTTATAATTCTTGTTCCTGATGTTTTATCCTAAGACAAAAGATCACCACAAGAATTTTGTTTTTTTTTTGGGGGGGGGTTCTTACACATAGTTTAAAATTCTGAATCTCGGCGAAATTTTGGATTAAAAAAAAATAATATATTCGGATATTTCGATCCTCGAAACACATGTCACCTGAAATATCAGAAATATTCTTGAAACCAACATATTTTACCGAAATTTTATGAAATATGTCGACATTTTGAACTAGGCTCTTACATGAACAATTTTGGATTTGGATGTCAGGAATAATGCATGCATATATTTTTGGGCTCTTACATAAACAATTTTGGTAGAGATTTTTATGACTCACGTCTAAATTATTTAGGAAAAAATAGGTTTGAATTTAAAACTTCAAAAAAAATGACTTGACTGTGACATAATCAAATTCAAGCCTATTTTTTCCCAAATAATCACTCATCAAAATCTAAATCTCTACCAAATTGTTCAGGTAAGAGTGTAATTAAACAGCCTGTTACAGCCAACGAACTAACCAACAGTCTTTTCAAGATTTTTCAACAGCAAAATGTGTATCAAGCAAGCCCACTTCATAGTTTAGTTCATGCATGCATATATTAGACATGAAAACGATCACAATTCACAACTAATATTCTGGGTCATTTTCGAACTCTGTCTCTTTCATGCACCAAACGGGCAATTATTTTATACATCAATCAGGTCAATGTAACCAAACTTCATTTATATACATACACCTAAGAAAAGATTAGTTTGCCAATAATGAAAATAAACACAGTCGCATGGCAGTTGATCAGTTGTTGGCACATTACATCAAAGTGACTTGGATCCCAAATGGTTTAAGACTGTGCTAGGCTAGCTACTAGCATGTTAACGTTGATCGCAATTTGGATTTTTCCTTAGTTTTTTTGTCGACTTTCCTAGTCTTCTTACATACAATTCTTTGATCGTACTAGTCTGCAGTTTGTCACAAACTAGATGGACGACCAAAGTCCAAAGGAGACCATTAGCTAGAATATTAATGTTCCTTAATATACAAAGAAAGGTCATCCATGGCTCCATGTTATTGTTAATGTCATTTGTCAACAACATCAAGGTTTCAAAAAAAAAAAAAAAAAAAAAAAACCATCAAGGTTTCAAATAGCAGATGGTAGCAGGTATTTGATATATTGTATGCGTCATTCTCACTCCTTTGACATTCCATAAAATTTCAACACATACACTTGCACTGTTGCACATAAATAGAGCTTCATATATAGTTTTGGGCCTTCTCAATCCAATAATCTAGTATATTGTGCTAAAATGTGGCTAGCAGTATGGTTGTTGGATGGACTAGAATTCCCACCCTCGTCACAGCCCCTTTGTGCAACGCCGGAGGCACTCAAATGGCTGTTGTGGAAGTTTACTCATCTTTATCTTCATCCTCATTATAGTTAAAAGGGAGTGGTACAGACTTAAATGCACGATACTTCCCAACATTGTTCAAATGTTCATTCTCCAACCTGATCATCCAAACAAAGTATTGAAATTAGCAAATGAGGTGCTGAGGTGCATGAGTGTACTAAAAACAATGATAGTTATATAACACACCTGAAGAAATTCCATATGCCACGGCGAATAATCTCAAGGCTGGCAACAATCGCAATTAAGGCTTCTCTATGTAAAAGGTCGCTCTGAAAGTCCAACACAGTCTGCAGCCAAGCAAATCTGAGCAGGATATTCAAGACCTGCATTCAGAGAATTCTTTAAACTATTAGTGCTTTAGATATCGGAGAAACTTGAAAGTAGAAACAATGCTTTAAAATCACCATCATTTTCAGATAAATAAAAACTAATACACAGACATACCATTGCACCAAAGTATACAAGTTTGTGAGGGACTAGGAGCTTGTCTCTCAACCAACGATTTTTAGATTGTCGTTGTAAGAGCCCCCAATCGATAACTATGTCCCAGTATGTACTCGCTGTTGCTGCAATGGCTGAGAAAGTCCAGGCCAACACTTTCCATGTCAATGAAGTTGTCCTTCTGCTGTAAGCTGTTCTCATGCAGACAGCCATAATAGTCGAAAAAAATTTCAAAGCATTGTATCCATGCATGGAGTCTTTCTCCTCGTACAAACGCCGGAGACTCTGCATAACAACGAAAATATCTTCAATCCACTCCCATTAATATCAAGCTTAATCTGAACCAACAGAACGCCCACATACCTGAAGAAACCGCCACAGGTACGGAATTGTAACTGTAATGTAACTAAAAATGTTATACACATCGTAGCTCTTGCAAGTGTTCTGCCTCTTTTTGAAGTCTCCCCAACCATAGTAGCAGATGTAAAACTCAAGGCTCCTAATGGCCTGGACCTGAAATGGAAGAATAGCACACCTTGTTACTTACAGATTCCCTTGAAATAAATGTGTCAAGCAATTGACAGATAGTGTCAGCCCATAGACCTGACTAGTTATCTGATCCGCCAAGAAAAAATCCGGTAAGGTAACCTGCATGTGGGAAATAAAATAAATGTTGTTAGCATATATATCCTGTATATACTATTTTCTGTATTCAAATTCACTTCATCGTTACCTTGTAGAGAGGAGCGCACAAACAGTGAAATGCACAGTGAAGTAGGAAGAAGCGACTAGAGCGATACATAATATTGAATGGGCAGATTATAACGAGAAGTACAAACTGTAACAAAATACAATTATCATTTAGTAAGTTCAATACACATCTGTGACTTGTAGAGTAAGAGAATTAAGTTCTCAATCGCCGTATCTTACAGTTACTAGTCCTAAAGGGAGTAGTTCCGTGAACGCCTTATAGTCTTGAGTTTTGGGGTCCATCTCCATGTCCAAGTTTGATAGAACACTAGCAAGTGCAAGTGTTGCTAACCCTGTGCTGAGGAGAAAGACTTCTCTATATCCCAACTCCGTCCCTTGCTTAAAACCAAATATAAATGGATAATTGACATGGTAACGCCTCCAGAAGAATATGTTTGCAGCATACATGATCATGTGTAGGACAACAAACCCAAACAAGCTGCATGGAAGTTAAAATTTATGAACAAGTGTACAATTAAGAGCAACTTAGATCTAAAATCTGCAGATCACATAGAGAGTCACCTATAAAGAGGAAACATGGTTTCCATATATCGAGTACTACCCTCGGCTTCTATGATATTACGAGCACGTGCAATGAATACCAGAGCCACCAATAGAGCTGCTGTACAGCCAGAGAAAAAACCTGACATATAATGATAAACAGATTTATTTAACTCTTCGATGAATAGGAAGACAAAGTTCTACAATTCGAATGCTATATTAATGAACTTTCATATATAGTTATAAGATCTAAGTACTTGATTGTACATGGTTTATATATCATACCCAAAGAATATGTCACTCTATGTCTTTCTCTCTTTGCTTGTGGTCTCAAGATATTTATTCCTTTTCTGCGATTTGCATTTGCAAAGTGTTTGATAAAGGTAGCCTCAACCCTTTCCATGAGCTTATTGACCTGACAGTACACAAACAATACCGCAGCGCAATAGCCAAGTCAATGAAATCATTTTAACTTGTGGTAAATTTCATGTAATTTAACGATAGATAAGTACTTTATGAGTTCCATGAGTCAAATATATCTTAACATTATGTTATGCATGACCAAAACTAGAATGCTGGACAAGAGTTTACCTCATCCGAGCTACCAAGATAGGAATTATCAACCATTTTTAAGTATGATCTTGATGCATGTCGTGAAGTAATCTGCAGAGACAAAATTATATATTCCACTTATCAGTAAGACAAGAACACACAAATGCCAGACTGTAATTACTCCAAGCTTGCGAAAGAGTGGATATGAATGTGTCTCTTCAGCTTAGAACTGAAAAGGAAAATTGAAATTTCTGCCAACCTTGTCATATTTCTTCATGATCTTCGAAAATGCCAATAGATTTAGAAAGCTGCTTAACAAAAAGTTTAGACTTGGTGAAAAATGCTTGTTTGCAATGACAGTGACAAATGCATCCAAAACTAAAACTTAAGTCTATATACAAGAATCTTATACAATTTGTTACCTGTAACTCTTTAGAAGTCGAAGCTTTTGATAGAACTCAACAAATGCAAGCTTTAATTGTTCTTCAACTCTTCTTAAATCTTCTTTTTTGAAATTCAAATGGTTATTGAACTTGAGGATACCTCTTAACGTCGAAATGGGAGTTTCAAGGGTATTGTTGTACTCCACATAATTAAGGATTTGCAAAGGAGCTGGTGATCTATGGGCATTGAGAGTTTGTTGTTTATTTTCAGAATTAATACTGTGGTTGAAGGGATTGTTGTCATGACTACCAGTGGTTTCATCGCCAAATTCCTCTGAGTTATCTTCCTGGCTCTGGTCACTTTCTTGTATCGCATCCATATGCACTCTTCCTGCACTTCCAACATGGTATTCTTACATGTGTGATCCAACTAATCTAACAGTTAAAATAATTTTGATCCTAAATAAATCCCAGCGCCTAAGCTTGTAGTTGGATGATTGGAAAGTTAGTTTTCTAAAAAATTTCCAATTTAATTCTCATAGAACTGCCAAGTGGAATAGTTATGACTGCCATGTTAGGCCTCATTCTGCATTAAATATACGGGCTGTCTAGGTTGCCATCTGCCCTTCCTTAGGAACGAAACTATGTGTCTATGTCCCAATATTAAATATAGACGGTTAGATCATATTCAAACGAACGAGCTAGATGGGCTATCAAGATGGATGTCATCCTAAGGATGGAAGCCTAGACAGCCCGTTGAATATAATGTTAATGATGCATACTGCATACTGCATAAGGAATGTAGGGTCTTAAGTCTAAACTATGAATATTAACAGGGGACTAATCACACGTGTTCTTTTTAAAGGACAGCCCCAACCAAGTGACCAATGTTTGCAGAGACTTAGCACATGTCAAGTAAACAATGTCGATAACAAATTATCCTAATCATAAAATTTCTATGAACATGTTTTCTTATCTAGGGAGCTAGCAGAAATGTCCCAAAAGAAGGAAATGCTAATTATGTTATTTATTAAGGTTTATTTACTTGTTTATGCAAGAACCAACGCAACAGTCAAAACACATAAAACAATGATCAGAACATGGGCTAATATACTAGAATGATGTATTCACTCGAGAGTCTCGAGATATCTTGAGACTGTAAATGTTTTCTATTCTAATGTATATTGGGATAATGGAATCTGAAATGCAATATGTTCTAATCTGGTTTTTATTGCAGATATTGAAAATAATCGATCGAAGGCCTTTGTCCATAATAAGAGAAAAATAAGTAGACTACCGTTCTTTGCAGTGTTTGCCGAGTGGTTTATTGATCTATTAGCATTTGATGAAGATGCCATCACGGCCGCCTCAGATAATGGAACAATATTTGATTTAAGCCGAGACATCTCAACTGACCAATCGATACTCCCCTCAGGATCATCCACTTTAATCCTAAATGCAATCAATGCATCCATTTGCTTATTCAACAAATCAGCTTCATTCATCACATCCTCAACCTTCTCCTTATAAAACTTAAGAACCTTATTGAACTCACCATCAAGTCTCCTGAAGTAAACAAGTTCATACTCACCTCCATCTTCACTTGATCGAAGGAACATAGTCTCATAGCGACCACCCTGATCATCTGATGCTTCATTTTGCACTGCATTGACTAATATAACTTGGTCTTCAAGATCTCCATCTCCTCCTCCATAATGACTACTTTTGAGGCCATTGCACTTTTGTGTCAAACCGCTAAAGGCTCTATACAGTGTCATCTTTCGCTTTAATCCTTTCGGTGTGTTGACAATAGGCTTATTTTGTAGTTTATATTTATGGATATCTTTGAGCAAAGACTTGAGATAGTTGTAATCCATGTATGCTTCTTGCCATTCAGGCACCATTTGCGACACAAATTCTTTCCCAAACTTCATTGAAGTAGTTGGTAATTACAAGTTCTAGGGATAGTATGAACAAGAGTAGTGATGAAGGAAGAGAAATAGATTATTAGTACGTACGTCTTGCTTGTCTGATATATCTGAAGAAGAAAACACAACTTGTTCTGACTCATGAGAAAAGATGATGACTGGTGTTTGGTGTATATATAAATATGAGTAGATATGGTGACCCTTTCAATCCACACTATATTGAAATGTGAGTCTTCCTTTTCATTGAAGCCTTCAAAAGACACAACAAATGCCAGAAGCTTATTTAAAGCTGTGGTATGGTGGTTCGATTTGAAAGACATGGTCCTACATTGTGTATGGTGTTTATTACCCAATTATAAACCAATAAATAAGTATAATTTTTCTCACTAATAAGGATTTTTATTATAAGTGGTTTATCAGTCGCGTTGAATAAATTTATGAGGTAATTAGCGATACCCCCGGAATTCAATGCAACATAGCGATACCCCCAACTCCAAAAAGATTTGTGTCACCCCCCCGCAGAATTACTTTTCGGTGAAAATTAAACTTGAACTGTCATAAATACCCTTATGCCTTATGCCACATCAGACTTTTTCGATTAGTGGTTTAACTTAAAACTACTTTGCCACGTCATCATCAAAACCGGTTTTAACTACAACCATTGATGTAATCAGAAAACATCTAATGGTGATAATAAGCCAAAATACCACATACTGCAAAAAACTCATTAAATTGATACTGCAAAAAGTCATTACATTGATTCCACATACCAAAGTCACAAGATCACCACATAATACTACAAAAAGTCACAAGTTGATTCCAAAACAACACCACCAAGTGGTCCCAAAATAAGTGATGATACATAAGTTTAACAAACAACAAATTGTTTAATAAAGGCACCATAAAGGTCTACTGCAGTGCATTAGAGCATTCCCAATGGTAGGTTTTAGCACACTTTTAGTTAACTTTTAGTGAAAACACTTGCCAATGGTAGCTTTTAACACACTTTTCAAGCAAAACACTTTTAACTCCTTGGCAAATTTGCCAAGGAGTTAAAAGTGCCACGTAGGAATCCATCCGCCACAATTAGTGCGGTATGGACTCATCTAAAAGAAGATCCATCCGCCACAATGAGTGCGGTATGGATCCATACCCCACATAGATTGCGGTTTCAATAATCCACCATTGGAAACACTAAAACCCTTTTTTCGCTAAAACCATTGAAAACCCCAAAATTCCTTAAAACCATCCTATGTGGCACCACTAAAAGTGTTTTACGATTGGGAATGCTCTTATGCACTAACAAAAATAACAAAATAATGCAAGTGACCACTCAATCTTGTCTGCCATGTGGTTGAAGAGTTCAAGTTTGTGCTGTACTTGGATTCCTACCCCTTCCTCTCCCTCCTCTTCTACCTCCCCTACTTCCACCTCTTGCTCCAGCTTGTGTTTTGCCTCTGCCTCTTCCCCTTTCTTTTGGAGGTCCAAATGGGTCTGGTCTTTGGTCTTTTCTCAGTTAAGGTTCCCCTTCCTTTCAACTTGCGGCCTCTCTGTCCTTTTGCAGCAATTTCTTCTCTACTGAGTCCCTTACATGTTGCTCTTGTATGGTTTGTAGATCCACACTTCTTGCATCTCCTTACCTTCTTACCTGTCTTTTGAGGTTCATCCACTCCTCTTATTCTTTTTCCTCTAGGTCTTCCTGTTGGCCTATGAAGTGGTGGAGGTAGGATTTCATAGGCAGGCTGTAAACATAAATGAAAGATTAGTGTATGATGAAACTGATGTAATATTATCGGCGGAAGCAAACAATAATAAGAACACCAATTAAATAAATGGTTTGAACACCCAAAAACTAGGGTTCTTCACAAAAACGAATTTAATGTCTCAAGACATAAACAAATCTTCAATCTAACCTACTTAATAAGGTTTGCAATCCCCTATTTATAATAGCCTAAACCTAATCCTAACTAAACTAGAAAAGCTACTTAGTCTAGGAACTTAAAACAAAATAGAAACTAAGTAATAGTAAATCCTATTAAGAATAGGAATCAAAATAGAAACTCATGTAGGAATTGAATCATGTGTTCTGCACATGTTCATCAATAGGCGTCCTCGCATCAATCCCCCCAGCTTGTGAAGAGCTCGCCCTCGAGGTCGACTGCATATAACACCTGTAGAAATCTGGATCTAGTTGTTAAAACTAGCATCGGAAAGCCATGTGTTCTCCGAAAACGGACGGTTACACCATTTCACCAAGAATCTATCATAAGTACCCTGACGCGTAGACGTAGATGCCACATTAACGACACCTTCAACTTGATCAGAAGCAGCAGCCGGAGCTCTAGAAATGTCAGAAGGCAAAGGAATGGGAGGGACAATGTCACCAGCAAAAGGGGTAAGATCTGCAACATTAAGACTCCGCGAAATGCGCCACTCTGAAGGAAGGTCTACTTCATACGCATTATCACCATAACACGCAACGATAGGAAAAGGTCCAAAATGCCTCATTTGTAGCTTGGGATAACATTCACGTAATCGTTCTTTGCGCAAATAGACCATTACCAAATCACCAACCTGAAATGACACCAAACGCCTCCGTTTGTCTGCATGAGCCTTATATAAAGCATAACATTTCTCCAAACGTTTACGGACATCCTCATGAATGTTATGAATCTGATTAGCAAAAGCCTCAGCATCAGGACAAACTGGAACTGTAGGAGGAAGTGGAGCAAGGTCCATAGTAGTGCGTGGAGTCATGCCATTTACAATCATGAATGGAGAAAGACCTGTGGAGCGATTAACTGAGTTGTTATAAGCAAACTCTGCTTGAGATAAGACCAACTCCCACGCTGTAGGGGTATTATCATTTAGACATCTCAATAAGTCTCCCAAACTACGGTTCACAACCTCGGTTTGGCCATCTGTTTGCGGATGAAAAGCTGTAGAGAATCGGAGTTGACACTTCAGATGCTTCCATAACGTCTTCCAAAAATAGCTAGTGAACTTAGCATCCCGATCAGAAGTAATAGAACGAGGTAAACCATGCAAACGAACAACTTCTCTGAAATATAAGGAAGCTATATGGCTAGCATCGGAAGTACGCGTGCAAGGAATAAAATGTGCCATTTTAGAGAATCTATCTACCACCACAAAAATTGAATCCATACCATGAGAAGTGCGAGGAAGACCCACAACAAAATCCATAGAAACATCAAGCCATGGCTTTTCAGGAATAGGAAGAGGAGTATATAAACCAGCATTGGTTTGCTTGCCTTTGGCTGTTTGACACACATAACAGCGAGCAATGAACTTATTGATATCCCTTCGCATGGTGGGCCAAAAATACTTCTCTCGAATAGAGGCAATAGTTTTGATCACTCCAAAGTGACCACTCAACCCCCCAGCATGCGTTTCAGTCATAATTTGGTCACGGAGAGACGAGACAGGAATACATAGCTGAGAACCACGAAAGAGAAATCCATCCTGCAAGAGAAAATCACCAGCTGCCCCATGATGGGCCAAACAATCCACATGAATAGGGCCAAAGTAAACATCCTGAGCATATAAGTCACGTAACTCATCGAAACCGAATAAAGAGGTGCGGAGTGTAACCAAGATATGAGAACGACGACTCAAAGCATCTGCCACCTGGTTATCCTTGCCAGCTTGAAACTGTAAATGGAAGGTATATCGCTGGAGAAAGGAAAACCACTTCGAATGACGATCACTAACCTTTTGTTGAGTATTCATGTAACGGAGAGCCTCATGATCAGACTTTAAAACAAATTTTCTATGAATAAGATAATGATGCCAATATCGAACGGCTTGAACAACTGCATATAGCTCCACATCATAAGTAGAGTACCTCAGTTTAGCTCCGTCAAGTTTCTCACTAAAGAAGGCAACAGGTCGTCCATTCTGGCTTAAGACAGCACCAATACCATGCTTACAAGCATCACAAGTAACTTCAAAAAGCTGGGAAAAGTCAGGCAAAGCTAAAACTGGAGCGGTAGTCATCGCAGATTTAATAAGCTGAAATGCCTTCTCAGCTGCAGGAGTCCAAACAAAAGGGCCAGCAGCCATGCAAGAGGTAATAGGAGCCATAATACTGCTGAAATTTAAAATGAATCTCCGATAAAACGTGGCCAACCCATGAAAACTCCGAACCTGAGAAGTAGTAGTAGGAGTAGGCCAATCAAGAATAGCGCGAACCTTTGAGTCATCAACTCGAATACCCTCAGAAGATACAACAAATCCCAAGAAGACCACAGAATCAACCAAGAATGAACATTTCTTAAGCTGTAAGAAAAGCTTCTGAGAACGCAAAACGCCCAATATAGTCTCAATATGATGTAAATGGTCAGCCGTAGTAGAACTATAAATAAGTATATCATCAAAATATACAACGGCAAATTTATTGAGGAAGGGTCGTAGAATCTGAGTCATAAGGCGCATGAAGGTAGATGGAGCATTAGACAACCCAAAAGGCATCACCAACCATTCAAATAAACCATCCTTGGTTTTAAAAGCTGTTTTCCACTCGTCACCAGGACGCATACGAATTTGATGAGATCCGCTCCTCAAATCGAGTTTGGTAAATACCTTAGCTCCATGTAGAGAATCAAGCATATCTTCTAGTCGAGGGATTGGGAAACGGTATTTAACTGTGATCTTGTTAATAGCCCTGCTATCAACACACATCCGCCAACTTCCATCCTTCTTGGGTGTGAGTAGCGCGGGAACAGCACAAGGGGACATGCTTTCACGAACAAAACCTTTAGCTAGTAAATCAGCCACCTGTTTTTGTAATTCGGCATGCTCAGAAGGAGCCATGCGATAATGGGGCAAATTAGGGAGAGGGGCAAATTAGGGAGAGGAGCTCCCGGCACAAGATCAATAGTGTGCTGAATATCTCTCAGTGGAGGTAGTTCCCCACCAATAGGCTCAGAACAAACATCTGAATAACTATCCAATAAAGGTTGCAAAACAGGAGGTATAACAGTAGGACTTGTAAAAAATGAATCAACAAGAACATAAATCATACCTGCCTGGCGTCCCTCGGCAAGAAAACTAGACTTCACAGGAGGTGAAGAAGAAACCGATGATTGGGAAGGAAGAGTAGATCTTACTGGAGCTAACGGAGTCAAAGTAATCTTCTCACCATGAAAATAAAAGGAATAAGTGTTTTTGTATCCGTCATGATGCGCCTTCAAATCATATTGCCAAGGTCGCCCCAAAAGCACATGACACACATCCATAGGAACAATAGAACACCACACTTCATCTTTATAGTTACCAACTGAGAAAGGAACTAAGCACCTCTTATTAACCTTTACTTCAGTACCTTTGCTTAGCCACTTAACGTGAAAAGGCTCGGGGTGAGGCTCCACCTTAAATTTTAATTTGTCAACCATGTCACTAGATACTATATTTTCAGCTGAACCACTGTCAATGATCAAACTACACAATCGACCCATAGAGGTGCAACGAGTGCGAAAAATGTTGTGACGAAGCCATTTGTTAGGATCCTCAGCAGGAACTGGAGTAATGAGAGAACGGCGAATCACAAACAATGGAGAACCGGACTCATCGAAAGGCAAAAGACGAGTATCTCGAGGTAGTTCGGGATTGTCACAAAATCGTTCAAGCAATAGCATAGGACAACCTGAATCAGCCGGTGTCAAAATACCATCCGCTTCTGCAAGTGGATCGATAGATTCATTATCATCTTGTGTTAAACCAACACGTTTCTTCTTAGGACACTCACTAACACGATGACCAACCTCTTTGCAATTATAACACGTCATACCGGATGATGTAACAATAGGCTTTGAAGAAGAATCAATCGGAGTAGAAGTACTAGAAGACACTGCTTTGTGTAATTCTTCGGCTTTAAGAGCATATTTAATGGCATCGGAAAGATCATAAATATCCTTAAATGCTAAATCTTGCTGAACAGATTTTCGCAAACCATCCATATATCTCCCAACCTTCTGTTCCATAGTTTCTGTTAAATCAGCACGAGTAGACAACAAAAGGAACTCCTCAGTATAATTAGTCACACTTCGAAGTCTTTGTTTCAAGTGGTGAAGTCTCATGAATAAATCTCTCTCATAGTCATGAGGAATGAATTCAAACTTCAATTCACGAAGCATTTTGTCCCAAGTGGTGATTTGTTTATAACCTTGTCTTTCTCGACTCTTTTGCAACTCATCCCACCATACTAACGCATAACCAGTCAGTTTAGTAGCAACCAACTTAACACGTTTTGGATCCTCTAAATTTTTGTAATCAAAAACCTTTTCAATCTTATTGAGCCAATCAACAAAAGCATCCGGGTGTAATTTACCATTAAACTCGGGAACATCAAGTTTAATATCACCATTTTGATTACGTTCTAGAATTCGCAAAAAACGGTTAAGATTAAAGTTACCTTCATCGTTGCCATGATTCCGGCGTTGCTGATTTTGATGGGCATGATGATTATGATTAGGACGCCTAGGTGGGGAAGTACTTGAATTAGAATCTGACGGATCAGGAGGATCATAAGCACGAGTTGCCTGCTTGGGTGCATGTCGATGCTGACGAGGTGGAGTATTATGATGGTTCCTGACCTGATTCTGCCCGTTATTACCTCTACGTCGAACAGGAGAGAAATCTCTTTGCTGCAGATCTCTATTGGGATGCAAATTTGCATGATTCCTAAGCAAACGGGGAGGAGATGCGGCTCTGCGATTTCGCTGCTGCTGATTTCTTCTTGGAATATCTTGTTGTTGACCACGAAGAACACGTTCTTATGGTTGCTGCTGCTGCTGCCTTCGCACCATAGGTGGAAGTACTCGACCTGGATCAACATGTGGACCCCTAAGATGGCCTTGATTCGCCACTTGTGCTGGTCGTCGAATATCAGCTCTAACTTGCTGATTTCTAGCACCGTTAAGACTACAATTTCCTTTAAATTCACCATCTCGTTCATGAAGCCAAGCATGAATACGGTTCTGACGTGATTCAGAATCATCTTCTAAGACAAGAGGAAGGGAGAGGGGACGTCGACTGCGCTGTTCATCATCAGAACTTCTTTCTGATTCATGGGTTGGTCTAGGATCATCAACCTCATTGCTCTCACCAGCAGAACTGCTGTCAACAGTTTGCAGTGGTGGTTGAGGAGCTACAACAAGCGTGGACATCATCTTCATCATCTCTGTCAAGGTGTCTTCAATGCGAGCAACGCGAGTGGTCATGGTTGGGGGTCTGCCTCTTCTATTCCCTTGGTTTACCATTGTGAATATCCAAAGAAATAAATGGCTCTTGAAGAAGAAAAAAAAACAGATTTTTAATCTTCTAAACCCAGAAAAAACAAGCTCTTGATACCAATTTTGATGTAATATTATCGGCGGAAGCAAACAATAATAAGAACACCAATTAAATAAATGGTTTGAACACCCAAAAACTAGGGTTCTTCACAAAAACGAATTTAATGTCTCAAGACATAAACAAATCTTCAATCTAACCTACTTAATAAGGTTTGCAATCCCCTATTTATAATAGCCTAAACCTAATCCTAACTAAACTAGAAAAGCTACTTAGTCTAGGAACTTAAAACAAAATAGAAACTAAGTAATAGTAAATCCTATTAAGAATAGGAATCAAAATAGAAACTCATGTAGGAATTGAATCATGTGCTCTGCACATGTTCATCAATAGGCGTCCTCGCATCAGAAACAAATCAAATATAGCAAGGAATTGGGAGTACTATCAGCACAAAATTACCTCTTCCCATTCATGGTCGTTTGGAATTGGGAATACAGGATGTTCATATGCTCTCATGTAAGCTCTAACAGTAAGGAGCTCATGGCAATAGCTGCCACATTAAATGAGAGTAAGTATTCAATTTAAACATAAAAAACTGCATAAACTGTCGAAATATAGTGAGGCATTTACCTAGGTATATGCATCCTTCTTTGCTCCATAACACTGGCAGCATGCTTGCATGGTATTCCAGTCAATTGCCACTGGCAGCACTCACAAGTTTATTTTTGCATATCCACCATCCATCTACTAGAACCACCCCCACTCAAAGAAACACAAAATCTGTGATCAGATGCATTACAATATTCAAACTCAGTCACAGATTTCTTAAGTTCTTCAATGGTCTTCTGCACTCTAGGAACCACATCATTCAAGTTCATTGTCCTAGCCTTGTTTAACCTCTTTCTTACATGAGTCATGATTAACAAACAATATTGCTCAACAAACCCAGTAATTGTTTTGTCTCTGTCAAAACATAGCATTCAAATAGAAATCAGTAATTGTTTTACCTTACTAGCATTTACCACAATAAAGCATAAAACATAAAATATATCACTTACCTTAGATCCATAATGAAATTGTTAAAGCTTTCACTAAAATTGTTGGTAATATGCTCACAGGTTGCAGTATCATCAAACTGACTTCTACAAAAGTGCACAAGTTGTCTTTTCAAAAGCCATTCATGAGCCTCTTTGTGCACAATCTTCAAGTTCTCCATCCACTTATTGCAATCACTCTTTCTGTAAGCTCTAGTTGTCCCCCAAGCCAGTGATTCTAAGTGTTTGCCCCCCTTCAAATCTTTCTTAAAGTTCTTGTATAGGTGTCTGAAACACAACCTATGGTTACTATGAGGAAACAACTCACCAAACACACCATCCAAGCCTTTCTGCTGATCTGACATGAATGTTAGTTTCCCATCGTACAAATCAAGATGTGGTTTCAACTTATCTAGGAAATCATACCATGACTCATAATTCTCTTTCCTACATAGGTAAATAGCTAAAGGGTAAAGACCATTGTTCCCATCCAGTGATACAATGCTTAAACATACCCCCCCATATTTACCCTTCAGATGGCAGCCATCAAGCCCAAGAATGGGTCTACAACCAGCTCTCCACCCTTTCAGACAAGAACCAAATGAGATACACATAGCCTTAAACAAACCATCATCAGCATCCCTTGTGCATGTAGCTATGCTTCTAGGGTTATACAACCTAACTTGTTGACAACATGAAGGTCCTAAAAAGTAACTCTTCTCATAATTTCCATTAATTTTTTCCATGATTTTTTCTTTTGCATACCATGCCACATAATAAGAAATCTTTACACCCCATTCCCTCCATACTTCCCTTCTCATGTCATTAGGCTTGAAGATCTTATGGTGTACTTGCATAGTCTTCAATAATTTCTTTGTCACCCAATCTGAATCAGCATGTTTGTTGTAGAAATCCTTATTACTCCTGCATGTGACACTATGTTCATCCACTAATGTCTTCAACACCATTGTGACTTTGTCTTTGTTATCACTCCTGTAAGAACTAGCATAAAAGAGCCAACCACACTCCTCACCTAAACATCTAGCTCTCAATCTACGAGGTTCATTAGGTTCAGCATTATACTCGAATTTTTTTGAGATTGCATAGTCTTTCAAGTAATCCCTGCATTCTTCAATTGTCGGCCAACTCATCTTCAGTTCAGGTTCTTTTACTTCAAACTTAGCAGGTGGATGCTCCCTTGTTTCTTCAAGTGTGAAAACATCTTCAGTTTTCTCCTCAAACTCACTATAAGGTAGCTCCCCCTCATCATCAGATGATGCAACTGATCTGTACTCATCCTCAGCATTAATTTCATCAAGTTTGTCAGGCTCACAATCATCATAGTAATTCTTATCCAAGTCTAGTTCTTCTTCTGGCAGATTGTTAATATCAACTGGTAGAGGTGTTTCACCTTTCTTCCATGGTTTCTTTTTGTTTTGTCTTCTTTTAGCTTTCTCCATCTCATAATGTTCCTCTTCTAACCAATCTTCAACAATATCATTGACAGGTTTAGGTGATGGAGTTCTAAAATCAGGTTCAAGTGCTATATAATCAACATACTCATCATCACTAGTTTTATTAAGTCTTCTTTTTTTCTTCTTTTTATCCCCTTTCGTCTTACTCTTCTTCTTAGCTTGTTCTTCAGTGGCAGGGGTAGGCAAAACTAACACTTCATTGAAATCTGGTTCTTTACTGGCAGGGTTTATGTTAGCTTCACCAATCACTTGAACCTCATCTTCAGCATTGTTTTCTTCCTCATCACTAGTATGACATCCGTTTTTCCTCATCCTAATACTCCATCTAACTTTCTGAGCATTTACATCATCCACTGCTTTCTCAACAATTGTTTTTCTTTTTTTTTTTCTTAGCAACTTCTTTACTACCACTTGCACCAACAACTCCTTTACCCCTTTTTTTTTTTTTTTCTGTCAGATATTTTCTTCCTCATATCTTGCAAAGTCACAGTCATATCATTCAGACCAACCTCAACATGTACATCATTCAAACCAACCTCAACAGGTACATCATTCAAACTAACCTCAATAGGTACATCATTTTGTTCTCCAACACAAATTACACTCATAACAAAATCAACAAAAATGTTGATACAACCAGTGTGGTCGACAGTACCCTCTTCAAAACAAGTCAGCACATCTGAATCTGTCAATATTTCCAACCTCAAACCATCAAGCAAATAGATTATGTCTTTAGTGTTATCGAGTTCCATTAAGAAGCCATTTGGAATTGGTACATGTTGAAGAATTAAAGATTTTAACTCCTTAACATTCATGAAGTCTCCATCCACATTAGGAATATGTATGTACTCACCACCAGTATAGTCATCTAATATCCAATGAAAAGGTGTAGCTGCTTGATAATTCCATTCCCCACCATAAGCAATCCTCAAATTTCTGATTGGCCATGATCTGATTCTTAAACTGTAAAAAAAAAAAAAAAATTACAATAAGTAGTTTGTTTTATAATATACCTCCAATTCAAAGTTTAGATTTATGATACCCCCCAATCCCCAAATCAATCATCAACAACCATGACAGCATCAACAACCATGACAGCAACATGACAAACACTTAAATGCAACCAAAATTACTATTTCAACTTAAAACCATAACCAAATTTATCAACCACCATGCCAGAAGTACTTAAATGCTATGTACATTCAACAAAAATTACTATGTTAAGCATATATCAATGTATACATCATCAAATTTCTACTTTGTACAACCCATTAACATCATTAAAAACTTATTTTTCAATTAAAAAACCTACCTTTTTAGCAAAAGATCACTTTTTTAGAATAAAAGTTGAATTTTTATTATTCAAATAACTGTTTTTTTTATATCCCACAACCCACATCTTACAAAACCACAAACTACGAAACAAAATAGATTTAATGCATACTTACAATGGTCGATCCAAGTTAGGCCAGTCATTAGGACGTTCTTCTTTGATTCTGAAATTCCAACCCAAGCGATGGTTAAAGATTTTGCCTCTTGGTGGTAGTCGATTTGTATTATCTCCGTAAATATACAATGTTTCACTCTCAATTATAGGAAAATTTTCAACTTGATCTTCTACAACTATAGGTTTATTTACTTCATCTTCATCTTGACTTTCAGATCCTTGCACCCCACCTCCTTCATCTTCATAATGTTGTTCATTCATGGTGGAAAATAAGAAGAAATATGTAGAGAGATGTATAGAAGAAGAACGATGCAGAGAGATGAGGAGAAGAAGCTAAGGGGCTGGAGATTTGTTTGAAGAAGTAGGTAAAAAACTTTTCACTAAGTGCTGTAAATTTGGTAAAGTAGATTGTTTTAATTTCATTACACGTGTCATATTATGTGTGGTTTGATATTTTCTTTCTCAACCATTAGATCTTTGTTTGTAGATCAACGGTTAAAAATAAAACCACTTTCTACAACTTTGAATTTGACCTAAACCACTGCTGATGTGGCATAAGGGTATTTATGACAGTTTAAGTTTATTTTTCACCGAAAAGTAATTCTGGGGGGGTGACACAAATCTTTTTGGAGTTGGGGGGTATCGCTATGTTGCTTTGAATTCCGGGGGTATTGCTAATTACCTCTAAATTTATTATAGTTTGGTTAACTACTATAGAAAAGTTGCAATGGTAGTCAAAAGATTTGATTATTGTATTAGTATAAATCTTAATTCTCAAAGAAGAAGAAGGATTAGTTAAGTACTCGAATTTCAATGGTGTTTGCAATGGTGTTTGCACTTTGCAAGAGTAATACTCCAACATCCAAGAATTACATATTTGTATATACAGACGACTCTTTATAAAGGATCAGAATCTCAGATACACTGGTAAAAATACAGAACATATGTATATGTTTAGTCTATTGAACACCAACACATTTTATTCAAGCATATGTTTAGTCTATTGAGACTACAGCAGAACCGCAGATTGAGTCTTGTAATCTTTCTGATCCATATTTGTGTTACGGTACTTTTCCCTAGTGAGTTGTTGCAACTTGCAATGCAGGATGCAACCATCACTTAATAATAATTAATATACACTTACATGAAAATGCTCTTGATCAAATGCAATAACTGGTGAGAATCTGCCTATTCTAACTTAATTTACTTCACAAAAACATGGCCCATCTAGCATAAAGAATGCAACTACAAGATATTTAAGCAAGGAGTTGAAGTATTTAAACTGTCTGGAGAAACAAAGATTCTAATGGAATAGAGAAACTTCAGACCAATCTGTACACTACCAATTCTTCCTTTGATATAATATAAACTGAGGTAGCCACCAGTAAGACACTGTCATGAACATACAACACTACGTACATAGTAAACTTGCAAACAAGTTACGTACCTAATATCATAACATATACACACCAACATCATAGTCTCTACTAAAACCCGCTTCTGATTGCAACAACGATGTGTGGGATCCCTTTGCAAAAACAATCCAGCATGCAAACTTTCAAAAGCACGAGTATTTCAGGTTCTTCAGAGTCAGAGATTCTTTCCATCCTGCAATTTAGAACTTGTTAGACCAAATATGGTAAAGGAATCACATTAGCATTAGTGGAGTCTTGGGAGAAGGAGCCCTCGAGAATCAGTATTAAGAAAACAAATATTGTTTATGCGATGAAATGTTTGTTAACCTATAAAAGGAAAGAAAAGATATACATTGCTTATCATACACTGTGGAAGATGCAAGTCCAAAGCCAAGTGATTTAGAAAGTATAATTGCACGATTTACTGAGATCGAGATCTGTGAGGTTAAGGCAGGAGAATCAAATGACCAACCAACTAAGCACCAAAAAATAAGTGCCTGACACAGACTGTGTTATAATCCTAGTTACGTAACCAACTTTCTGCTCCTTGACAACATTGGTTTTTAAGGAGTATTGGTTGGTTGCTTAGCAATTAACACTATGTATAGAGGTAGTGTAGACCTTCCTTCCAACCCAATCAAAACAATCAGATATAGTCTTGATAGACAAAACCTAAGTAGTCTACATACATTTATCTACTAGTTCTTTACTTCTTCTATGAGATCAAATTCTAAATTCTTTAACAAAAATGGCATCCACAAACAGACAAGCTCCACGGTATTTTAACCAAGACAGTGCTGCCACTTTCTTTGAGAAAGAGTTCAAGCACCCAATTTCTTGCTCTTATTCTTTGGCTTATCATTAAATCATCCCACATTTTTTGAATAAGGTTGATCAAGTGAATATCTGTTTAACATAGATGCATACGCCTATAAATCATCCCAAGTGGACCATGTCTACATTGTTCAGCCACCCATATCCAAAGACGTATTACCTTTCACGTCATACAAAACCACGTAAACTACTAAGACATTTCGAAAATCCATGTTATACATTATGATCATAGTAGGACCTCAAAGGAATTCAAATCAATAGCCCTACTAAAAGTTAGATACTACCAAGATTCTCAAATAATCATTATCAGAGAGTAATAGCATATAGACTAAACAGCAAATATATACCAAATGTATAAACAAAACTAAGGATCAAAAGTCAAAACTGCCAAAGGTATACTGTATACATTTATTGCTTTAGCACAAGCTTAATCACATAGGCTAACAGCACTGTACATTGTATGAGGAAACCTCCCAAAATTATTTCTCTATGGTTAATAAAAGATTTCAAAACACAATCATACAAGAGCTCAAATAAAACTACAAAACTTTTATTACTGGTAGTCATTATATGGTAGTTACACTATCTTACTGTTCTTGTAATTTGTGTTGTGACTCACTATAACACAGATTTTCATTATTAATTTAAGTACCTTTGAGCAAAAAACAAGGTAGTTACACTATCTTAAATTTAAAATTAAGGTTGCGTAATGCATACCTTCATTCTTCTCAGATTCCTGCTAAGGATTTTGAGTGATAGTTTTTGGATCAAGATCAAGCATTTTCGATGAAAATGAGGCCATCTCTTCTAATTCATAATCCCCAAAATCAAAATCCTTATTTCGTTGTTGATCTTCACAATCTGGTATCATATCGATTCCATATTGAACTTCAAAATTGTGAACATACTCGTCCAAAAAGCTCGAAGTGGGCATAAGGAACACTTTTGCAAAATCGACTTCATCATCTTGGAGCAAACCAATTGATTGAAGATTATGTATAATTTCGTACCTGGGTATGATCCTCCCCTCAAGACTAAGACACAAAAGATATGGATACTTCTTCACCGTCAAGAAATCTACCACTTCAAGCAAGAAATCCAACTTCTCTTTCAGTTTCTCACTGCCCAATATAAAAAACAATGGAGACCATCGTTTCAACAGACTCACACAAGACTCTTCACTAAACCCAAAACCCTTCAAAATCTTATCATATGCATTAAACTTTATTCCTGCTCCACTCATCATACAGAGAAATTTCTTAAACCCAATTCCCTCTGCTATCTTATAACTTACAAACAATTGTTCTGGACTCAAAAGCAACACAATTGGAAAGATAAGAACAAACCTTGATATCAAAGAAGAATCAAGACCCTTTTCCTCCAAGAACTTAAGATTTCTCAACGGCGTGTTGTTGGGATCATCACAGATGATTTCAGGACACTTTGCAAGAGCTATTAGAACATTTCTGTCATCTTCTAAAATGATTTTAAGGAAAGTGATACTTGGAGTCAGTTGACGATCAATGTTACTACTCATTAAGAGGACAATAAGCTTTGAAAGTAGTAAACCAGAAACACCAATTGAATGTAAAAGCTTGAGTTTTGGCAAAAGAGTTTCAGTTCTGGAAGTAAGAATGCGGGGTCGGCGAAGAACAACAGAAGCAATTTGGGGTAAAGAGAGACCAAATTCATGGAAGATATTGATAACTGAGTCGGGTTTATCTGGGGTTTTAATATGGTGGAGATTTTTCGATGCTTTGATAGCTTCTTTTGTTGACCAATCAAAGGTTTTCATTAAGTAATTAGTTATGAATGTAGTAGTAGAAGAAGAAGATTCTGATTCTGATTCTGATTCTGAAGATGATTGAGATGGTGGAAATGAAGATAAACATGATGATGAGGAAGAAAAATATGACAACTGAGATGTTTTTGTAAGGAAAGGAAGCATTTTTATACTTACTCTCTTCATCATCTTGTGTAGATTGTGAAGGGTTTAAGGGTTTAAATTGATTGAAGGGTTAAAGGGATCATTTTTCTTCTTCTTGGTTGATTAGAAATGAGAGAATTGAAAAGGTTTCAAGGGTCTAAAGAGCTCATGTGAAAGGGCAAATAGGTAAGTTGAAAAGGCAAAAGCCTTATCCACAAAGTATATATAAATCAATCATCTGTTTACTTCTCACTGTATACTTGTAGCTAAACAGAGAAGAAGAATGACCACAATCTTCTTTCTCTCTTCTTCTTCTTCTTCTTCTATCTTCACTACTTCAAAACCCCTTAAAGCCTTTTCTTCTAAAAAACCCAAGAAACCAACTCTGCATCTAACGAAATCAATCTTATCATCAACAACTGAAACTTCTTCACCAGCTTTACAAACTTTCTGGCAATGGGTATGTGATAAAGGAGTTATATCAAACAAATCTCCATCTATAAAGCCTGGAATTGTTCCTCAAGGTTTAGGATTGATTGCCCAAAGGAATATTTCTAGAAATGAAGTTGTTTTAGAAGTACCAAAGAAATTTTGGATCAATTATGATACTGTAGTAGCTTCAGAAATTGGGAAATTTTGTGGTGGTTTGAAGCCATGGGTGGCAATAGCTTTGTTTCTTCTTAGAGAAAAGTCGAGGAAAGATTCACCTTGGCGAAGTTACCTTGATATACTTCCCATCACCACCAATTCTACTATACATTGGTGAGTATGGTTTAACTTCACTGATTTTCAAATTTTGTTATTTGGGAAAAATTGCGCTTTGGGTACCTAAGAAACATCATTATATTGTGTATTAAATTGCTAAAAATGGTAACATGTGAAGTCTGAAAATCGTGATTTAGCTAATGTTCAGTATGATTTACTAGTAGAGCTGTGTGGATTAATTTTATCAGAATGATATAGTTTGGATAATCAAGAAAGATAATTTACATATGTTCAAACCTTTTATTTACTACTTTTAGTACTGTTGTTAATAAGTGCCCTCTGATGCTTCCTCCAGTACAGGTCAGAAGAGGAGCTCTCTGAACTGCAAGGTCTGTATAAATTTCTGGCTAGCGATATTATATTTTTCGGAAGCCACTAGAAGTTGACGATAATAAGTAGGCTTTTCTGTTCGGATCTGTAGATGACGGTTAGCATCAGACCCTTCCTCTCAATGCTAATATAACAACAAAAATATTAAGAAGGGATAGGAATGTAGAAAATAGCCAATTAGGGATCGGAATAAGTCAATACTCCATAGGTTGAGTCCACAACGTACTGTCAGAAAACAATAATGTAAATGCGAAGTGGTAAAATTATACAATCTGGAATTATGGATTACTAGGCTTCTGTTGAATGCTTGGAAGTGATATGGTAGTCTGTGGTTTTTGTTGCCTCCCGGCTCCCACTTGCTGCTATTAATTTTGTGGACATTATTGCAGGAACTCAACTATTGAGCACAACCATAGGTGCAAAAGACTATGTGCAGAGTGAGTTTCTTAAGGTTGAAGAAGAAATCATACTACCCAACAAGCATATGTTCCCTTCTATTACTGTAGATGACTTCCTTTGGGCATTTGGGGTGCTCAGGTCGAGAGCATTTTCACGACTTCGTGGGGAAAATTTTGTTCTGATCCCTCTTGCAGACTTGGTAAGATATTTTCATTCATCTAGGAACAGTCGGACAACTCATATTATACGTCAGTATGTAAGCTGATATACATCATATTTTATATCTTAGGGTACAAACAATACACCAAAAGCTGTGATAAAAATATGACACTGGAACACAAATATTTAGGAGAGGCAATGAATTATCTTACCTATGTATAAAATGCTCATTCTTGACACATTTATTGAACGTCGAAAAGTGATACTTTTGCAACATAGTATTCTTATAATGGACTAACGTTTGATCCATGTATAACACCAAATGCTTAAGTGGTTTAGTTATTTGTTAGATGTGGAGATGTGGAGTCAAAATGCTATAATAGCACAAACAATACTCACTATGAATATGTACAATTAGTTTCTGAGCTTCTGCAAGTTATCGTTGAGGTCTTTGTGTGGTACCATAACTGAATCTCTACGCTAGTGAGGTTTGCACCAATGTCTTTGGTTTTTATCAGATCAATCATGATCCAAGCATAACCACGCAAGATTCATCTTATGAGATAAAAGGAGGGGGTCTCTTTTCTAGGGAGCTCTTATTTTCGTTGCGTGCCCCTGTTTCTGTCAAGGCCGGTGAACAGGTGAGGCTTTCTGACTTATGTCTGCATAGTACCTTCACACTATTTCTTTACAACCAGATAAGTTTTCATCAGGTATCTCTTAATTCATTACAGGTGTTGATTCAATATGATTTACAAAAGAGTAATGCTGAGTTAGCATTGGATTACGGGTTTGCTGAATTAAAACCAGACCGGAATACATATACTCTGACATTACAAATTTCTGACTCAGATCCCTTTTTCCAAGACAAGCTGGACATAGCCGAGTCAAATGGCCTGGGTGAAACTGCATACTTTGACTTCATCCTGGGCAATTCTCTTCCACCAGCAATGCTTCCATATTTACGTCTAGTTGCGCTTGGGGGGACTGACGCCTTCCTTCTAGAATCTATATTCAGGAATTCAATTTGGGATTTCCTTGAACTGCCTGTTAGCCGTGCCAATGAGGAACTCATATGTCAAGCAATCCGGGATACCTGCAGAACTGCTCTTTCTGGCTTTGGAACCACCATTGAAGAGGTAATCGGCATTCTTTTCTGAATAATAAGATGTAGTTTTTATCAGCTTTTTAGTAGGATGCAGCGATAAAATATGTCAATTAGTTATTTATCCAGTGAGTGTATTTTACCATGCAATCTGTGGGTTTGTTTTGGATGAACGAGGAAATTATGGGAGGCCTAGTTGAGCACGTTCTAGTATATCTTCTTAACAGATGAAATGATCGATTGTTTCACAGTTATTCCAAGGATGACCAATTTGCTACTACATCTTGCACTCTAGCTCCTTGTGTGCATAAGACCACATTAATCTTGTCTTGTTTGTTAGATTCTACTGAAGTGAAAATGGCGATTCATTTTTCAATACCCCAAAAAATATTTATATAATTAACAACTGAGAGACGCTTTTTGCAGGATGAGAAACTGTTGGAAAGGGAAAACCTTGACCCAAGGCTTGAACTAGCAGTCCGAGTAAGAGCTGGGGAGAAAAAGATTTTAGAGCAGATCGATGGAATCTTTAAAGACAGGGAGTTAGAATTAGATGTGCTGGAATACTACCAAGAAAGGAGACTCAAGGACTTGGGTTTGGTTGGGGAACAAGGGGATATCATCTTCTGGGAGCCAAAGTAACATAGTTCATTTCTCAAATTGAAATACGGTCCTTTGAGTATGCTATTTGGCTTTGTTTTGGTCATGTTTGAACTTTGAAGCTCAGAAAGCTACCTTGGAACTGCTATTAACAAGCATGTGTGTTTATTCCTTCTGATATCGAAAAGAGGAGTTAAGACCACAGGAGCTGCACCCCGTTTAATTGTCGAGGAAGATGCCTAAATCAGATGCTGCACATTATATTCAATAGTTTCATTGCATTTTAACATGCTGTCAAAAGATATCCACTAATGAATCAAGTCCTTCCTAGTTTTTGAGTTTCTCAGGTTGTTTTGAATCTTCAAGTTTACCGTAATGTAAGATTTGTGTATCAACACGTATTCTGCATTTTTTTATATTTTTTCATTTTATATCAATTGTCTATTATTATTGGATATTTACATTAATTCAAAATGTATATTTGTCACAGTTACTTCAAAAAACAGTAAAATGCACTTACTGGTTAACATTAGTTTAACTCCAGAGTTTCATGAGCTATCCTGCTTGCCGATATAGTCTTTAACACCCACTTTGGGCCTTTGGGGTGGAGGGGCACTTCTGCTCTAGTGCTCTCTGTTTTTTTTTTCCTGGGTTTTGCTCTAGTGCTCTGGCATGGAGAGGGGTCAACAACAAGTTTTTTGCAACATGCAGAGTAACTATTATTAATTGAAACATTTCACAAACATCTGGTATTCTGGTGACAATTTCCTTTTCCAAGGCGCAGACTGGAAGACTGGAACTTCTGGAAGTCCACATGAGAAATAAGGCATTTATTGCCATTGATATTCATTCATCTAATTCAGCATACCAGTCATAGGACCACCTTTGACATCAAATTATGTCATCCATGATCCAATCCCTTTCAAGTAATAAGCTAAACTAAAACCCCTAACTCCTGTTCTGCTTCCAAATTTATTGAACTGCACCGACAAAAATGGTTCTGCTGGCTGGCAATGGCGCATTTTTTGTATCACAGTGACAGAAACACACAAAATATCTAAATTTGAGGGAGAAAAAGGTGATAATGCCAATGTAAAGTAAATGCAGAAACTGTAAATGAATATTTATAACTGCACAACTTGTCCGAAGAAAATGTCACCACCACAAAGACTTATATATACAATTTCAGCGCTTGAATTCAATGAATATCATATATTTTTTTCCACAGTAAAGTAAAAAGTGGAAGGGAGTCAGTTACAGAGATACAGAGCAAAAAATTGCTAATTTTGGAAACGATACATTGATCGAACCAAAATGTATTATTAACAAACGAATAAGACGACCAATGCCTGTGGTACAAGATGGTGTTAGCTGTCTTTTCTAGCCATAGTGGAGGCTTTCTTTTCTAGCCATATTGAAGGCCTTGACTTTTGGGTGTATGTAAATCGGCAGCACGCAATCAAAGGGGGCTGTAGACATCAAGTGTCAACCTCAGGACCTTTGCCGATTTTCCTGCCTCCATTCACTGAATGGCGTGTTCCAAGAGCCAAAGAAAGTACTCATCACTATTTATTGTTGCTCAGACATTCATGAGGATTAGCATAGAAGTATTCTTCCTCCTTGGGCTTGTCTACAATAACATTCCGATAACGTGGCTTCCCCACCCTGTTTACATGAGCCAATCGCACAGCAACTGCAAACTCATCCCAAGAAAGCGTCTTATTCTGAAACAAATCAATTAACTCTACAAGCTTTTTTCGATCTGGCACAATAGTTTTCTTGAACCCAAGATACCTGCAGCAAGAGAAAACTCAGTAAAGCTATTGTTAATCTCTCCCAGAACGGGAAAGTAGGTAACACCGTAACAAAAGCTTAGCTTCAAACCAAGCATAAAAAAAGTCAAACCTGCGGTGACCTTCAACCAGCTTAGCCATATTGCCATCGTAAGTAGGAATGAATATGTTACTCGCAACTGATACCATAAAATCCAAGGCTGCCATTTGAGACGAGTGATTCTGAAATTGTTGCAAATCACCAGGGCGTAGCAACATCTCCTTTTTCACCTAAGATAATAAAAGGAATCAATCATATTAAATATTTGAATGATACATTGCCATGCTTTTATACATGCTTCAGAAAACAATGGCTGATTATACATGTTTCAGCCAAAACACACAAAGAAAAATCTGGATGAAGGGCAAGCAGACTCACAAGCCGTGGAAAAGCTGCCCGTAATGCCGCAAGCCTCCGTTCACTGCCATATATCTCGCCAGAGGCAATATAAATCTGAGTGTCCTTCCGAAAGCCCAAAGCTTGTAGAACTAAAGTCGTTTCCTCTGGTGTAAGTGGACACATGCCTTGTGATCTCCTCTCCTCAGAAACCAACTCTTTCTCCCTCCACCAAGGGTATGCATACCTGAAGATGCATCAGGTATAAAGCACATCAATAGTGGCTTAAATATAAGGCGAAACTATATGGTTGTCAAAAGTGTTGTTTACAAATGAAAACTTGAATGACTAGAGTATACAACTTTTTTACGAAACAAAAAGAGATGAATGTCTAATACTGCATGTGGAATAAAAAGTATTTGTTACAACTAGTCAATAAGGATGGCAAAGAAAATATTGCAGCACTTTTAAAAGAAAGTGAGCAACCAACCTCATTGTCTTGAGTTCAAATGCTTCTGCTTCTGAGCAGCCATGAGAACAACCTGAGAAAGCGAGCATGTCCATCTCATATCTCAAATGCAACGCAACAAATGATCCCTTCTCTTTAAGAATGCGAACTAATTTGTTCCCCAAAGCTTCGATTTGAGGAGTGAATTTCAATGCCTGGAAATTGACACGACATCTGAGCCTCTGAAGTTCAACGGAGAGTCCATTGTTTGCTAAGCGTGCATCTGTTTTGTTAAAATGAATGACCTTATACTTGTCGAAAAGTGGCAGAACCTGAAAACAGTTGGAAGGGGTATAAGAAAGGATAAAAAATCATGGAGTAGTTAGGATGAGATATAGACAGATATCAACTATTGATCGGATATAGACACCTGTCCACTACTGAATGCTTTCAGCAATCACGGAATTAATAGAAGTACCAGAAGTACCAGATACTCAAGAATGAAAATAAACTCCAAAACCCACTGCTTAACATAGTTGCACATTACTATATTGTTAATATATCATCACATAGAAGAGTCATATTCTCTAATAAGCAGAATACCATTTTCACCAAACTGTTGATATTATACATTTCCATTAACAGCCATATCACTTATTTAATTATAAATACATTATTTACACCACTATTAATACAAGATTTCACAGATGAGTGATGAGTCAAATCCTCGCAATATTCTTTCTCTACCTAACTGTTGGATAGTAGATCTTAATATCATTTACAACACATACATCCGCAGCGACCACAGCTGGATGTTATGACTATGAAGATAGATCACATTTAAAAGATTGACATTATTGCGCTATATGAAACCGAAAGGTTAACAACAGACAACAAAAAGTCAAGTTGGGCGCTCTGCTTGAATACATGTGGTGTGTTTTACTCTCATATGATGAAGTGGCAAAGTAACAATACTTGAATAGTTGGTTCCAACTTAAACGCACTAACACAAGTAGTGGGACATGCGGTAAACATATTTCTCCAAATGTGAATGATGCACTGAAGCACTGTCAATGCATGCAGATAATGTCATAGTTACATAATGTGAATAGGTTGTAAACTCGTAATCCTCAAGTTAACCACATAGGCTTAGTTTGGGACATCAAGCAGTGATATTTTCATTAATTTCGTGGATGAAGCATGGTGATAGGAATCCCACATATACAGTACGGACAATCTTTCACAGTTCCCCAAGACATTTCAGTAAAATGACTTCACTCAAATTATCAACAACATTCAAAAAGATGTTAAGCGCTTAAAATGGTCTCATGGACCACGATTCTGGACAAATGACACAAAAAGTACAATACCTGCTGCAAATAATAGCTTTCATTTGACCAGCTCACAGGGGGCATCTCAAATGCATCTGCCGATGTATGACCAAGCTTCTTTGGTACCCTCTTGATAATCCGAACCTCATCTCTTAATGAATCAATGAAGTGATTCTTATCAAAAATATCACCAAAATTACTGCAAGAAAATCGCGGTAAAATGTTGATCAAAATGCTGCATTTAACAACATTTAGCCACAAATGCTTTGACAAGATAAACCTACCTTGGATCTGCCCAAAATGATCTCTTATCAAGTTCAGGAACAACCATTGTAAGGTTCAAAAGCCTAGCTACTGTGACCATATCACATATCTGACATAATATGTAGAATCAACATCAGCTAAGAGCAAAGAACTTGTTTTAAGGATAATGAATACAGTGACAAGAGGGAAGACGTACAGCAGCACGCATTTGATTTAGACCTCCATTGCATGACACTTTAAGAAAGCCATTGCTTTTATAAATTCCTGCAGCAAGTAAAGTTGTGAAATATCAATTCTACAAAATACAGGATCCATGAAGTAATTATGAACAATGTTCAAGTACAAAAACATAATAACTGAAGTTAGTTATTGACAGATGCATCTACCCTGACCATCATCATTCTTACAACCTTCCTGCCAACTAAATATTCACTTCTCACTGTCGACTTATCAGCTGAGACACTGACTGTAATACTTGTGTTGTGGGTGTCTCATTGTGTTCTTTGTCGTTTGGTAATGATCTCAACAATTTCATGAAATGTTTGTTTTTCCTGATCAATAAAATTCACTACCTAGATGATTATCATTAATCCTACACATACTCATTTCTAGTCTAAATTCTCAACAGAAACAGTAACCTTATCTTAAAAAAGTACCTAAACGGAATCTCAATAGTAACAACAAAAAAACAGCATTCTGAAATTACAAATGCTAAATCAATTTCTACAAAATTAACATTGTAATTTTAAACTAAAAACCTACTCCAAGTTACTATCATACAACAAAATCACATTGTTAATTGTTAAAGAAATAAAAAATAAAAAAAACTTACTTAGCGGTGGAAGAAGACGCGGAGAAGGTGTAGTTTCAAGTGAATGAAGAGAAAAATGAGTAATTCTTGTAATTTGATTAGATAAACCAGTAAGTAATGTAGGATTCCAAAGCTCACCAACAGTAACAAACTGAACAAGACATGTCCATATTAAAATACTTGAACAAATACGAACAAACCAAATCTGTAATCTTGTTCTAGGAAATGTAGATTGTATTGTTGTTGTTGATGTTGATGATGGTGTTGTTGTTGTTGTTGTTGATAATGAAATTTTCTCAGATCTAATCTCCATAATAGTTCTAATTCAAACATTATCCGATCATTCTTCTCTCAAACAAACCGAATTCAATTCAATTCAGAAAAAAACCCTAGAAATTGAAAACCCTAGAAATTGTTGAAGAGAGAGAGAGAGAGAGAGAAAGAGCGGTGCGGTTGTCACGGGGGAAGGAAGAAGAGGAAGGAAAGGAATTTAATGTTGGTTTTCTGTTCTTCTGACTCTGTTTTTTGTTATGTTTGTTAATAATTCTAATCTGGGTTTTTTTTTTTTTTTCTCTTTCTTTGCTTTTTGAAGAAGAGTATTGTGTTTTTCTTTCTTTTCTTTGTTTCTGATGATTTAGTTGAAAGAGAGGGAAAATTACCGAAAAGCTTGAAACTTTGCTATGTACATAAACTTCTTCCGATTCTTTCAATGTCACTGTAAATGTGTTGGCAATTTGACTTTTTTCTTTTTTTTTTGGGTTGTCAAAAGTTTATGATCTTCTGTCTATGATGAAAATTTTACCACAGTTAAATCTTGCTTAGTCAAAATTTTGTTATGTAGGAAACTAGGAATGCATCATAAACATGTTGAAATCAGGCATTTTGAACTGAATTTCCCATAATCTTAGAACACAGCGAATATCTATATTCAGGATTTTCAGAAATTGTGATATGGAACAAATTTTGCTAAATGATCATAATCAATGAATTTTTGAAGGAACAATTATAGGCATTGTTCAATCTTGTTTCAACTATAGACAAGAACACATGCCTTGGGAATATGTTCACACAGAGTGCTTGACATCAATAGTTTGCTACTTTGCTCCATACTTTCAATGTAAAAAATTAACTGGATTTAATAAGGCGCAGCCCTTGACATACACATTGAAGTGTAGCTGCACAAATCATCAGTTCCTTGACAAATCTTGGTAACAATATGACTCCCATACTTGCTAAAAAATCAAAAATAGCAAGGAAGTACTAGTAAAAAGCAAAAACGAATGTAGTATGGGTTGTCAGTTTAGCACATTCTGTACTCTGAATTATATGCCAATCTTGGTGTTTGATCCTTCACAGAATGCTTCCCAAAATATTTTAGGTTATTGCTTCACAGAAAGGATTGTTTCCAAATTTGTCTAACATTTCTTCAGCACACAGAGAGAATAACAACTGAAGGAATTAGGAATCGCTTTCACTTCTCTCCACTGGTTCACCCAACATTTATTAGAGAAAATACAACTACTGCTGTATCCTGCCAAATGATTCATTCTCCAATAAATTGTCTTTATGTATTGGTAACTGCAATGGGTATTTTTTATCAGACTAGAATTAACCAAACTACAATCCTAATCAATTTCCATAGCCTACATAAGTTCAGCAACATTCCAAGCCAAGCCATGTTACAAGCCTGTAAACATTTAATGGACCACATCTTGGGTGTTCAACTAAAACATCAACTTTGGTCTTTGGACACTGCTTCTGTCTTACTCTGCCCACACTTCTTTTTCACATGGTGTAAGTTGACAGAAATGATGTGAATTACTAGTGGGGTAGGTGCATAGACAATGATGACTGAAATTCAGAAGGCCAAATAACTCAAGTGCAAGAATAAGGAAAAAGAAAGAATCATAATGAGGACAACTTATGAAGATACTTGCTGTTTATTTTTGGAGACCAACAATTAGACACATAAGAAGATCAGTATTCAAACGTTGAAGCATTCTTCGGTGAACTGCAAAAAAACATGTGACAATATTATTACAGCAAGATCTCCCCCAGTTACTGATATCCACGCAATTTAATCAGTTCATCATTCCTTGATTAATTTACTTTCGCAAATGGGGACACTTTAATTTCATACATTAAAATTCAGTTACAAATATGTTCTATGTTACAGTAAATATATGTACGTATATATACCAATAATTGTACAGTATCAAAGTGGGTCTGCTCAACCAAGTGTGTATGTACCTGCTCATAACACTTTCTGTACACAAAACGAGGGCCTATACTTTCTCCCTGCAAACAGGGCAAGAGCTACGTCTGACAAGCCACTTGTCAACACAAGTTAAATGAAACACGTGGTGGCACCGACGCAAACTCCTCACAATTTCTCCGACTTCAAAATCCTGTTAGTATAGCAATAATTTGAGGAAAAGAAAAACTGATTGCAAGTGCTATACGCCTATACTACAAAAGAGGACTGAAGGTATACTTAGAAGAAAAATGACCTGCAAACATATTGCGCAACACGTGCTGCCACCCAAACCTTCCTTGTTTTCATCTGTAATCACATGATGAGGTAGTTTCCTTATTGACTCCCCAGACAAACCTCTAGATATGACTTCATCATAGGCAGCATACATCCCTTCGTAACTTATGTTGGCAATGCTAACCTAAACATTTCAACACAATCAACCAAAACTTAGATCTTAAATAAGCCTTTTTCACAATAAAGTACAACTGTCGAAGTCTGAAATCTATAAAAATGGACAGAATGAGTTTAAATATTTGAGGTGGAAAGGAAAAATGTTTCTACGAACAATATAGGGTTTTAAGCAAGAGCTTATAACCTGCCAATGGTAGTCTGTTAATACTGTAGGTACAAGTTGCTCAGTGACTAACCGTCCACGGAGAAGCTCTTCTATGAAGTCTGCCTGAAAATCCACAACACAAAATACAGACATAAGATTACGTACCTGATACCATTAACTTAAGAAAGACTCTAGAGGTGATGGTAGTGGTAGTGGGCATAGGGACACCTCATTAACCAGGTGTTACGTAAAAGAGTAATATGTTGGTTTTCTAAACATCATCATCCCTCTAAAGCTCACTTACAAAACAAAGAGCTCTATACCCTGCTCATCAAATTGACACGACATTTCCTAATTGAACCCATTGTAATAAACCATTTAAAATCATATTAAACCACCATATAAATCAAGGATAGCTCAAACCTAGCAAAAAAAGTAAAGAAAAAATAAGATTGACGAAAAGCAGATAAATAAATATAGATATATCTTCCAGGCCATTGTCTTTCAAAATTTGTCCACTCATGGGCCTGCCCGTTAATTTTTTGAGGTAAAGTTTTTAGTTTTGCTGCTGTTGGCACTGTCTCTCTCTCACAAGAGTACCACCATAACAGGTGGAGTATTTGTTATAAACTTATAATATAAAAAAAATTACAATTATATTATCATCAACACCACAGAGAGAATCTGTGTCCATGCTAAACAGGCCACGAGTACTACTAACTATTAAGTCTACTAAAACACTAACCATGGATGGCGAGCTTCGAGAACTAGATCTCTCTGAACACCAGTATGCACGGGAAGCCTCCAAGACCTCCACACAGAGGACAGCTCCAGCAACAGCTCCCAGTCCAGCTCCACGAAGGACGCCGCTGTCAGAAGCGCGACCAGCTAATGCACCAGTTACTGCACCAGTGAAACCACCAGCTGTATGGAGAACATATAAAGTTAATGGAACCGAAGAACATCTTTATACTTAGAAACTATTATATATAGCCTTACTCAATAACCAAGAAAAAACTTGATTAATTGCTGCACTGAGTTTAGTATAAATTTCCAGGTAATTAGCTCTTAAAATCCCTTAATAGTACCACACAAAAAAAGGCATAATTGTTTTCATATCATTTCTGAGCTTGGTCATAATAGATAGCTCTAGGTAATCAGTTCTTGAAATCCCTATGTCATCCAAAAGGTACAAAATACAAGGGCATCATCATTGAAATAGAATAATAAATCAATTCATCCACATTTCACATTTTCTTAATTCACTAGTAAATATTATAAACATACAAGATATAATGATTTTCCAAAATCATAATTCACTAGTGAAATCATATATCTGATCTTTCCAAATACCAAAACAGATCATGGTTCAGCTCCCATCAAAACTATAATAAAATCTCAAACAAGCCAAGTGGTGTCTGAAGGTACTAAAAATAGTACGAGAACATAAGCAGCAAAACAGATGACGGAAAAACTGACACCAAACATTTTGTACGAGATCTCCCGAGAAAGACACTCAAAAATACTTATTCAAATAGGACTTGATGAAAATCTATATTAAAAGTTGTATGTTAACTTGATGACCATTGAATGCAAGTGACTGATATTTATTTGTCATTTTACTGAATCAATGCCTCGTAAAAACCTAATTACTGTAGCTTGTAATGCATTCACCGTAGTTGGAATATGATACCCACACAAGACAATCATAACCTAAAAACATTCTTCAAACAAGAACGTAAGATAAACCTATCTAATCTGCCGTGATAAAAAACAGATGCTGACGAATATACAGTCGATTCATTAAGAGTTTCAAATTTCAACAATCCAAATGTTAACTAATGATGCTTAACAGCAGCGGAAAGTGAAGGATGCTACATAATTACCAAAATGATAAAATACAAGAACATTCGATATATTTCAGTCAATAAATCCACCAAAAAGAACAGAAATTCATTTCTCCACTCTACCCGAAGAAGCTTGTATCTATAGCATTCCACAATCCAGATTATTCAGCTACTCAAAAAAAAAAAAAAATCAAAAAAGGATTCTAACAAGGGTGACTGAACTATCAAAAGAGAGAGAGAGGCCTCACAAATGATTAGAAAAAATGAAACATGCATATTTTTTTTTTATTTTTTATTTTTTTTGATAAAGAAAAATGAAACATGCATATGCAACCGTGCAAAACTGCAAATACTATGAAACCTTCTTCTTTCTTTTTTTCTTTCTTTTTTTGATAAAGTTAGGAACTTAGGAATATTACGTCCATCAAAATGGGAAACAGTGTACATGAGTAGCTTAAGTGAAACAAACAAAATACACAGATTGGTGAGGGAGATCCTCCACCTCAGAGCAAAAGCCACAAAAGCCACAAAAACACACTCAAACGGTCCCACAGCAAGAACAGCACACTGGACTGCACCAGCAAGCAAACCTTTGTTTTCACGATTTTGGATCCAGTACAATTCTTGCAAGGGTTATCCCATCCTTAGAACTGTTGGCCTACAATTACTAGTTCCTGTTCAGTTTGTTTGCCATACTATGTATGACTACTTTTTTGTGTATGAAACTAAGAACTACGTGATCTGTTCATTGGTTATGTTTACGTTGTCTAAATACCATATCTTTTCATGCACAAAATTTTGTATTTTGGTTTGTGTTGATTGCACTTTTGTTGGTTCATTTTGAGACAGTTTGCTCACTGCCACTCAGTTTTCTCATGGGTATGTTCTTGCATCAAGTTCATGTCAAGAATGTATTGTATTTTCTTAGTGTTGCCTTTAGTGCAATGCCTTTAACCTCTCTAAAATAATCAATCAGCCATTCGAATTCATATTGGGGTTAATGAATCTTATCCATGAATTTAGAATCCTCGTTATAGTCAGAATAGTTTCACATAAAGATATTGAGGAATTACAGAAGAAAAACCACTTTTGGGAATTCCATTACAGTGGAGAAAAAAGAAACTTTCGAAATACAAATTTAAAAGTTTTAAGACAATAGAGAAGTATTTAACTAGTCTATGATATTAGACATTTTAATGTAAGAACTCGATAATATATGTGAATACTGAGCATTCCCATTCCATATTCCTCTAAACCAATCATAGCATCAAATGCAGTCCAATTTAACCAATTTAGAGTAAATTACCAATTTGCTTCCAAGTTTGAAATCTATGAAATCAACACACAATCAATTACAATTGCAGTAATGATAATCAACTTACCTAAAGCAAAATCAATTACAATTGCAGTAATGATAATCAACTTACCTAAAGCAAAATCAATTACAATTGCAGTAATGATAATCAACTTACCTAAAGCAAACAAGCCTGTAAGAGCTCCAGAAAGCAAAGCAAGAATCAATCTAGGAAGATAACAATACATAAAACTACTACTTTGTCCATGATGTTCAAATCCTCCATTAACTCCACTACTTGTAGTTTGTGAACCAGATGAAGAAGAAGAAGAAGAAGAAGAAGAAGAATCTCTTATACTCGTATTACTTATTCCTCTTCGATGAGATGAACCGCATGAAGTACAGAATCCTGAATGAATATGATGATGTTGTCGATTACATGTACAATATCGAATTACCTCCATTAACAAACAAACAAAAACCCTAATTTCGATTCTATTCAAATTAAAATTAAAGGAACTGAGATTTTCGATTGTTTTAGCCTTTAGGTTATGAACTGAGATTTAGGGTTCCGTAAAGAAAGCGAGGAGTTTGTTGGATACGTTAAAATCGAGATTGAGAAAGAAAAGAAGAAAGAAAGAAAGACACGAAGAAGACATTTTGATTTACACACAGAAAGAAAATTATTCCGAACCAGCTGGAATTGCCATAAGTGGAAGACGGGTGTTTTAAAACCCGAAATGTCATCCAATGTTGGCCCAAAACTTTTCTTACAGGCTTTACTTGGAGGCCCATTTCAAGTTATAAGCAAAACTATTTCCCAAAGCAACAATTTCTTGTGGAAAGTTTTACCAATTTCCACTTTCGAACGACGTAGGCAAACTAAACAAAAAAAAAACCATTTCCATTAAAACTCCTCTACTCATCTCGTCAACTCGAAAACCAAAACACAGATCTTGCTACAAATTTCTTTAAATTAATCCAATTCGACACAAAACTTCAAAATTCTACTTTCTTGAATTCATAATTTTACAAAAAAATTGGAAACGATGAGCAAAAGTTATAGTATTCTTCTTCTTGTTTTTGTTGTAATTCTAGGGATTTTATCCCCTTTAGTTCAATCTCTTCGATTTGATCTTCAATCTGGTCATACAAAATGTATTGCTGAAGATATTAAAAGCAACGCTATGACTGTTGGTAAATATAGCATCGTTAATCCAAATGAAGGACATCCATTACCTGAGTCACATAAGGTTACTGTTAGGGTAAGAGTTTTAAAACTTCAATTCTGTGTTTTTTTTTTTTGGTTTTATGTGAAGATGTTATTGTAGTGATATTGGTGATTGATTGGATTGGATTGAATTGTTAGGTGACATCAACTTATGGGAATAATTATCATTATGGTGATACTGTGGAATCTGGGCAATATGCTTTTACGGCAGCTGAGGCTGGTGATTATATGGCTTGTTTTTATGCAATTGATCATAAGCCGGTGGCGACAATTACTATTGATTTTGAATGGAAGACTGGTGTTGCAGCAAAGGATTGGACTAATGTTGCCAAAAAAGGGCAGATCGATGTAAGTATAATTATGAATGCCATTTGCTTTGATTCGATGATTTTTTTTCAAACGTTTTAGTTTAGAAAGTAGCTAAATTGTTTTACTTACGGTTGTTTTGTATAAAAGTGGTGTTGGGATCATGAAATATAAAATAGTTACTTTTCAAAGGTGGAGGGTACAAGTACAAGTTAAATTTTGGCAGTCTAAAAATAGGCCTAAATGCTTCACCTAGAAATTGGATTGTGTGGTTTGTTCCTGAATAGCATACGATGTCATGTAATTGAGAAAAATAAGTTCCTTCTGTTTTTTGTTTCTCGTTATTCAGCTCAAGTTGAATTGGTGTTATCTTTTCCAGACTAATTAAACTGGTATAAGGGGCTATATAATAAATGGGAAAATGTTTTGTAAAAGTTGAATATAATTTACAGGTATGGGAATGTAACTCACATCAATCAAACTCACCACAACATTTAAATAAAGTACTTGGTCGGTGTTGATGCTTAGGTCCCCATCTTGGTTCATGAAAAAAACTAGTAGGTTGCAGACTAGCAAGTTATTGGTGCCCTCATGTTTTAAGGGCCCTATGTCACACCTGCATTGCCTAAGTGTTCTATTAGAAGTCACAGTGAATTGAAATAAAAGTTGTGTCATACTCTTGCAGGCAAAGAAATAAGTTGATGCAAAAAAGTTACTCCATCCGTCTCAAATTATAAGTACATTATAGATAATCCAACTTATTAAGGGAACATCATTTAATGGTTTGTCTACTAACTATATTTCTAAATTTACCCTAATTCGTTAGAATTAATTACTCTAATTATCTTCATTAAAATAATTACTTTAATTCCAAAGCAAGAGTAATATAGGCAAAGGAGTAAATTAACTTAATTAATATGTGTTCAAATATGGAAAATGACATATATTTTGGGACAACCAAAGAAGGAATAATGTACTTATAATTTGGGACGGAGGGAGTATATTGGACTATTATCTCCCTTTTTGCATTTGAATATTTGTTGATAAATTCGATGATGGAATGATTGAACAGCAGGCTTGTGGCTTCTTACTGTAGTGAATTTCTTCATTTTAATTTGAAGAATGATTCCAGTTTCTTAAGTATAGATTAATATGCTGCCAGTATTAAACAGCAAGGTGTTTTCATCTTTGTTGCTACCTTCCTCATGGTGCATTGTTGATCTTTCACTTTTTATTTGGTTATCTTTCCTTTGAACAGAAAAGATGAGCTTTATGTTTAAGTGCCATCAATTTACAGAGAAACAAATGTTACGAGTTCATCGACATGTGGTTACTTATTAATATTATCTGCCTTTCTTTGATCGTTACATTTGTTTTCTTACCTTGTGGATGCTTTGAAGACTTCTAGATTTGTATTATCTAAGGTTCTGTTTTCTGTGTTTTTTTTTTCTTATTGGTACATGTGTCCCACCTCCAAAGAAAAACACATAGGTCTTTAATGGGATCCTGCCCATGTCAAGCCACTATTTAGGCTGAAGGAAAATGTCACCCTTTCATGTGTTATATCATCTGATAAATTTAATTCATAAAGTTCAGCCACTGAATGCAATGAGCATACGAGCAAGACCAGCAACTTCAGTCCAGGGAACCCACCTTCATACATAGGTGGGATGAATAATTTACTAAAAAACAAAAGACAAAAGACAGATAAATGAAACAAGTCCTGACAGTACTTTAATTCAATTGCCAGTTTGTCGCAAATTTATGTTCCTAAGAAGAAAACATAGGTCTTGGAGGGAATCCCTTCCATGTCAGACCACTGTTAGGAGCTAAGGCAAATGATATTCATCATGAATTGTATCATGTGGCCAGTGTTCTTCTATCTCTCGCTGAAGTGTTTCTCTGTTATGCTTCAGCCATATGATGATAAATTAGCTTGTTTTGGTATTTGTCGTTGTAGGTTTTTGGTTTGATATTCTCGACCACAACCATTAATAAAATCAATTGTTTTATCGATAAAAAAAAAAGAAAAAGAAAAATGGCAAAGGGAATGATGCTTCAAATATCCTCTTTTATTACTCAATATGGCATCCACAGACATTCAAATGTTTGATTTATGCATTTTCTGTAGGATACTCTATTTGTATTGTCCTATTTTAGTGAATGCACGATCAACTACTTTTACATCAGAGTTTTACATAGTTTTATGGCAATCTATATGGCTCACGAAATGCTGCCTTCTATGTGACTTTACAAGTGCATCATAAATCATTTTACTTACTAGAAGTTAGATGTGCAAAAATGCCAAATGTTCATATGTCCACCCAGAGTATAATCCTAATTGAGGAATTTCGTAAATGTTTCCCTGCCAGGTCATGCAACTAGAGTTGAAGAAGTTGGAGGATACTGTACAATCCATTCATGACGAAATGTTCTATCTTCGTGAAAGGCATGCTATCTACAAACTTCCTAACATTTTTTATTTTTTTTATGATGGCGCTTTTCTCACAAAACATCTTCTTCGGTTAATTATGTACTTGTCTTCTATTTCATTCAGGGAGGAAGAAATGCAGGAGTTGAACAGAGCAACAAATTCAAAAATGGCCTGGTTGAGTTTCCTTTCGCTTTGCATCTGTTTCTCGGTGGCCGGGTTGCAGCTATGGCACTTGAAGACCTTCTTTGAGAGGAAGAAGCTACTGTAGTTAAACTTCTTTATACATTAATGTGCTGCTCATGTACTTCCTCTAGCAATAATATACTTCTGGAAATTTTAGTTGTTACAAGAATAGATCAGAGTGTGAACAAATTTAACTTAATGGATTTTTGGATCTTCAGCTTCACAATTCTTACTTGATTACTTTCATGCTTCATTAAATTGCATGCAGTTTTGGGACATAGGATAGGGCTGAACCTGCTTTATTTTAAACTTTATTTATTCTGCCTACAGCAATATTTCATGTCTTTGTTATATAATAGTAAACCTTCATTTCGTATTCATGGTATCTAAGACCTCACACATCTCTCTCCTCAGTGGGTGGCTTTTGTCTGCAGCAACAAACTGATGAATCTTATTTCCTAGCTGGATATAACTGCAACCTGGAACTCTTCTATGCTTTATTTGAGCTCTTGTTGCTATTTTTTCGTCCCACATGCCTGCTGAGGCATAGGTATTAGACATTGTAACATCATCACCAACATAGTTTGGATCCAACTCAAGCAGCCTCTGCCTAACATCTGTACCAAGCTCGATGTTCCCTTGAAGACTACATGCACCAAGCAAGGTGCGCCACACAACTGCATTTGGCTGGATTGGCATGTTGACGATAAAGTTGTATGCCTCTTTTAGAAGCCCTGCTCGGCACAAGAGATCGACCATGCAGCCATAATGAGAAATTTGGGGTTTTAAGCCATATATCTTGCTCATGCTTTCCCAATGCTGCCAGCCTTCTTCAACCATCCCTGCATGGCTGCAAGCCATTAAAACTCCAATAAATGTCACCTCATTAGGTAGTACCAAGCCATTTTTGCTACTGCCATCCTTCCTCCTCACATTCTTTTTCTTATTTTTCATTTCCGTGAACAGTTTGAGAGCTTCTCCAGCTTCTCCATGCAAAGCATGACCGACAATCATCGATGTCCAAGTGGTAACATCCCTTCTGTTTAAGCTATCAAACATCCTTCGAGCAGCGCCAACATCACCACATTTTACATACATATTTAGAATAGCATTGTTCAAACACATATCTGCTCTAAATCCTCGTTTCCGACGAACATAAGTGTGTATCCATTCTCCCATCTCTAATGCCCCAAGATTTGAACACGCGGATAGAGCAACCGTAACTGTCACCTCATCAGGCTCCACATTCTCCTTTTTCATCTCCTTAAACAGCTTAAGAGCTCTACTAGGTTTCCCATTATCAACATAAGCAGAAATCATAGTAGTCCAGCATATAACATTTCTGCATGAAACTTCATCAAACACATGATAGGCATCTTCAAGGTTCCCAATTGATGAATACATATTTATCAAACTTGTTTGAAGGAAAACCACACGTTCAAAACCAAGATTCATAATAACAGCATGTATTTGTTTACCTTCAACTTGAGATGATCTCATGGTGCATGCCTTCAAGACAAATAGTAAAGATTTACTATCCAACACAGAAGCACTCTTCTTCTGTATGCTTTGAAATAGTATTAAAGCTTCAGTGGTGGAATTGGTTTTGATATACCCTTTAAGAAGGGTATTTAGGTTTGAATGAAAATGAGCTTTTTGTTGATAGTTTCTTGGTTTTAGGATCAAAGGGAATTTGTTTAAGTATCTCATGATAAAACCGGGTTCGAAAAGCGCGGAAATTTGATTGAAAATGTTAGTGAATTCACATTATAAATCTAGAGCTCTGCAACAATACTTGTTTTCATTGTTACAGAGTTGCAAAACTACTAGAGAACTCATTCAAATTCATGCTCAAATAGTAGTAAATGACTTATCTCAGAAAAATTACATTCTTGCCAAGCTATTATCTTTTTGTATTGTATCTGGGGATATAAAACATGCTTACAGAGCTTTTGAACAGATTGAAACCCCAAGCACAATTGTATGGAATCAGATGATTAGAGGTTTTGCGCGAAGCGAAACCCCGAAAGAATCGATTAAGCTATATAATGAAATGTGTAGAATAGAAACTGAAGCTGATGGGTTTACATATTCATTTGCTCTTACTGCTTGTGCAAGACTAAGCTTTTTGAGAGAAGGGGAGCAACTACATGGGAGAATTTTGGTTAGTGGGATGTGTTCAAATGTTTATGTGCAGACCAATTTGGTTAATATGTATGCTGTGAATGGAGGGGTTTATGGTGTTATAAAGGCACGTGGAGTGTTTGATGAAATGACCCAAAGGAGTGTTGTGACGTGGAATTCATTGCTTGTTGGGTATATGAGGTCTGGATGTGTGGATGAAGCGCGTAGAGTTTTTTATGAGATGCCGGAGAGGAATGTTGTATCGTGGACGACTATGATTGCTGGTTGTGCAAAGAAAGGAAGGGGTAAGCAAGCACTAGCATTGTTTAGGGAAATGTGGAGAGCAGGTGTAGAAGTGGACGGGGTAACAATGGTGGCAGCATTGTCCGCTTGTGCAGAATTAGGGGACTTGAAGACTGGGACTTGGATACATTCCTTTGTTGACAAGACTTTACAATTTAGGAACCAACCACAGCTTGTCTCGGTAAACAATGCACTAATACACATGTATGCAAATTGTGGATTTGTTGAAGAGGCTTACAAAGTTTTCAAACGGATGAAGCGTAGAAATGTTGTTTCTTGGACAACCATGATTACAGGTTTTGCAAAGCAGGGACGAGGACAGGAGGCACTTAATGTGTTTCGTTGGATGCAAAATGTGGAGGACAATAGTGTAAGGCCAGATGAATTAACCTTCCTTGGGGTGTTATGTGCCTGCAGCCACACAGGGATGGTTGATGAGGGCCGTTATTACTTCCAGTACATCATTAAATCCTGTGGAATCAAACCAAAGATTGAGCACTATGGCTGTATGGTTGATTTACTAAGCCGTGCAGGGCTACTAGATGAAGCTCACGAGCTCATTAAGACTATGCCAATGAAGCCTAATGATGCGTTGTGGGGTGCACTGCTAGGTGGTTGCAGGATTCATAAGAATATTAAACTTGCAAGCCAAGTTGCTCACCAACTAACTACTGAACTTGAGCCGGATAAAGCTGCAGGGTACCTTGTTCTTTTGTCAAATGTGTATGCTGATGCGAAAAGGTGGGCTGAAGTTTCAAGTGTGAGACAAACGATGGTTGAGAAAGGTGTGAAGAAACCCCCAGGTCGAAGTTGGATTCAAGTTAATGGGGTCATCCATGATTTCGTGGCAGGTGATTGGTCACACAAAAACGCCTCTGCCATCTATGAGATGGTTGATGGGATCACTAGGGAAGCCATGTTGGAAGACCACATGTTGGAATTACCAGAGGTGCTCTTAAATACCGGGAGAGAAGATATAAATGTTTCATGTCTTCACTCTTCGGTAATTATATAAATGCTTTTGGATAAATCAGTGTCCGAAAATTGTTTTCTGGGACATTTTGTAGATACATTTCGTGTTTCATCACATTGTCATGGTTTAATGAAATTTCGAATTGCAACCTAAGCAATGCAAGGGATGAAGCTTGATGGTGGAAAATTAGTATGAACCATGTTAAATAGTTTGGTAGAATTTTATCTATCTTTTACAGTCATGTCATGCCAATGCGTTTAGATTGACTAGCAACTGAAATACACAAGCACACACTCCAAATTTTCGCAGAATACATATTCCAAATTGAAGGACTGTTTAATTTCCACTTGTTTTAGAAATATAGAGTTGGAATCTGTATTATTAACTACTATATGGGATGAATTAAACGCATCAATTTAACTGAAATTAAATTTAGCAAATATTGATAGACTGGTTCCTAAAATTTTACAGTATATCCAAGTTTGATAAGGATTTAAACTATACTTTCTAAAAGAGTTGAGTTACTTGTTCAAGTTAGTTTAGGAAACCAAAGTTAATGATTTTTTCTTATAAATTGCAATGGAGAGGCCTTCCTTGGATTTGTGAAACAAGCTTTGGTTTGGGATTGTGGAAGGTTGTCTTTTCTTTATCTCTGTTCGGATATTTGAAAGAGCATATCTACTGTCAATGGCTGCTACAGTAGGGAAGGGGTACAATGAGTCTCAACCAGGTAAACAATATTCAAGTACTATGAACATGGAACCGACACAAAGGGAGTCTGACAGATTTTGTTATGTTAAATTCTATGGAAAAGACATAAGAACTACTGTCACCAACAAAGGGGAGGCTGTTGCCAAGTGGGTTGATCGTGTGCGAAATTATTATGGCAAGAGAGGAGATAATCTAATAGTTGGCTTGGATGCAGAGGGCTACTTTACAAAACCCAAAGGTGGTAAAATGCATTGGGCGATCTTGCAACTTTGCATTGGCACAACTTGTCTTGTTTACCAAATTTATAACACTGACTATATCCCTGAAGAACTTGTGAAATTTCTTGAAGATACACGTAACACATTTGTTGGTGTTGCTATTAAAGATGACGTTCGACTACTCCAGGAAGATTATGGATTGAAGGTTTCCAACATATTAGACCTGCGATCTTTGGCTGCACACAAGTTGAACTCAAGTCTGTATGAAAAATCTGGTTTGAAAAGTTTGGCTAAAGAATTTCTACATGTAGAGTTAGAAAAATCATATAAGATCCATTATAACTGGCGTGCAAACAGGCTTAATAAAGCACAAATAGAATATGCTTCTCGTGATGCTGCAGCGTCTTTTTACATCGGCCTGGAGTTGAATTCAATTAAGGCAAACTAAGTTAATTTAATTGGTGTGAGCATTAGGCCAGTAGTAGTATTTGGCTGTCTCTTTTTTTCTTATTTTTTTTCTTTTTGCTACAATGTCACTTATATATTTAACATTCTTGTACAAGGTCAATTAGAAATTAAAACAATTCTTTCATATTAATTGTGCTGCTTATGTTTAATATTTCTGTTAGTTAAATTCTGGTAGAAAATATACAAATTCCCAATTTACAAATCATCCATGCATGAAGATATCTTTGCACTTTGCAACAACTGACAGAAACTACTTGGGTATTTAAAGGGCTTTAGTTATAAATGGGCGGAGTTGGGTCTGGTCCAAGGTGCAAAATCAATCCATATCCGAGAACATCATCAGCCGTTGGATTTATCTCGATGTTTGTTACATAAACAACAAAAACAAAATGCATCATCATCTTCAATAATTCATAACCCCGAATGATTCCCGAATTCTAATAAACCGAATCTGATTCCAATGCCCATCACTTCAAAGTAAAGAAGAAGAAGAAGAAGAAGAAAGAGAGAGAGAGAGAATTGAAGTAATGAACATGGCAGGTAGAAGTGGTGGAAGTAGAGTGGTGCAAGTAGCACAAGATGGATCAGGAGATTATAGAAATATACAAGAAGCAATTGATGATGCAATACCACTTTGCAATACATATAGAACTGTGATTCGTGTTGCACCTGGTGTTTATAAACAACCTGTTTATGTACCCAAGACTAAAAATCTTATTACTTTAGCTGGTTTACGACCTGAAGATACTATTATCACTTGGAATAATACTGCTACCAAAATTGATCATCATCAGGTTTGATTAATTTGCTCTTTTTCTTCAAACCCTTTGTTTTATATCTCATTAGAATTATTGGGTTTCTTGCAAATTTCGTTTTTAATGCTTTTATATATTTTTCCTTTTTTTTTTTTTTGACTACTATAGCATTGATATCTTATGAATTCTTTGTTGATTGAATAGAAAATTCTCATTTTGCGACTTTGATATTTCCATAACAAATAGGGAAGATTACTTTTGGTTCTGGTTCAGATGTTAGAATGTTTTAGCGAAAAAAAAAAGAGATGTTAGAATGTTAATTTGAAATAGCATCCCTTAGTTATTACTTGAGAGTTGAGACTAGTTACACTGAATGTAATTACACTAAAGGGCCATCCATTACTACCATAGAGACAGAAGCTATTGTTATGGGATTACAGATTGCGAAGGAAAGGGGATATACAAGACTACGCATTGGCTCAGACTCAAAGCAAGCTGTAGACAGCATTAATGGAGCCATTGAATCTTCATGGAGATCAAGGAGAAATGTCAGCAGAGCTAGAGACCTGATGCATGATTTTGACAACATTACTGTGAAACACATCTATAGCGAAACCAATAGATGTGCTGATTTTCTATCTGGTCTAGGTGCTACTGGGGATTCACTCAATGTATTCATTGGTCCTTTCCAGGAGAACTTGGTACAACTTGTAAACCAGGATGTTACCAACACCCTTTACTCTAGACTGTAACATTTTTTATCTAATATACTGGTAGGGGTCTGCCAAACCCCAACTCAAATTCTGCTAAAAAAATTACTGTCACAATACCTTTTTCTGGGATCAGAAAGTAGTATCATATCAGCGTCCTCTTACTTACTCTATACTCAATCTTGCGATATCATATTTATCTAACTGCATTAGGATTTGTCTACACCTTGTTATTAATCTTTGCCCATTACAACTTGTATGTATATGTATAGGTTAATCTTTCATTTTGCCTAGTATGACTTAGTCTAGCTTCTCAACAATTTTACATATGATCTTTGCTTTTGTACTCGTCCTCATTTTAGTATCGTATGTTGCATTTTCCTTTTAGCGACCAGTTCACATGCGTATCATGAGGCACTTTTTAGGGTGGATGAAAGAGGATGCAAAGGTTTCAGTCTAAGTTGCCGGGTGCAGATGACCTGGATTCTTTCTTTTATATAAGCCTTAGCTCTGCACAAATAATACTATTAATCATCTTTCTACTCAACTATATGAATACATTAATTTTCTTCTCGTTTTCTTAAAGTAGTTACGCTTTGTGTAGAGTTCTCGTGTAATTGGAACTGGGACATTTGGGTGTGGGAGTGCAATAGTTGAAGGTGAAGATTTCATTGCTGAAAACATAACGTTTGAGAACTCTGCTCCCGAGGTATGACTACATATTAGATTTTACATACTGTACATCATGTATTTTATATTGTTTTATCGTTGACATTAGTTCTAATTTCTCAGGGTTCAGGGCAAGCAGTTGCAATTAGGGTGACTGCTGATCGATGTGCATTCTATAATTGCAGGTTTCTGGGCTGGCAGGTATACTTTCAATTGAATATCACTTTGTTGGTTAACTTTGAAACTCAAACATCCTGAAGCAACAGTTATCCTGAAGAATGTTGATTTAAAGGATCGCTCTAGATTGTGTTTGTAGGTATTCAAAGAAATCATTGGGAAAGTCATTGAAAATATTATTGTTTTTCCTATGCTGATCATCACGTCTACTTATTATATCTCTTAAGTGCATAGGGTGTTGGTCTTCTATCGATGTGAGTGATGTTTTACAAGTTGATGTCTGAAGTTTCTAAACAATTGTCTAATTGTCGTAAAAGTAATTCCCTTTTCAAGATTAGGCTGATTGACATGTGCTCGTGCAGGATACATTGTATCTACACTACGGAAAACAGTATTTGAAAGATTGCTATATCGAAGGTAGTGTGGACTTTATATTTGGGAATAGCACTGCTCTTTTGGAACATTGCCATATCCACTGTAAGTCGGCGGGATTCATAACTGCACAAAGTAGAAAATCGTCTCAGGAGTCGACTGGCTATGTGTTTCTAAGGTGCATAACTCATTTTTCATTTATTTATTATCTTAATTTTCATGGTAATGCTGGTTGTTTTCAGTTTATTCATTCTTTCCAGTTGTGCCTATGTCTATCTGATGGGGGTTGGGAAAGTATGCTCTTACAGGCTAATTAAGCATCCCTCTTGAAATCTTGTGTTAAGCAGGTGCTTTACAGTCGCTATTGTTGCATTCAAAACTAGGTCTCTAGGAAATACTGTTAGAGTTGAGGAGCATTTGTTGTGAATGAGCTGTCCTCCCTTTGAAATGACGAAAAATACATGCACACGCATATTAGGAGTTATCCTCTAATGTCAAGGAAAGTGCTTATGTTCACATATTATCTAAGATAATATGTATTGGCGAATATGTCTTTCCCACCAAAAGCTTGGAATTGGGTACATATCCCCAGTTCCCCACCATTCAAATTGTTGCATATTATGGTTGATGTCTTGATGATATGTGCTTGTTTATTAGGAATGTGGCACTTGGTAATGCCGACGGAATAATTTCACTTGGGGATCTACTCTTCCCCTCATTACCAGATACTATTCCACTGGATTTACCAAAAAAATGCAATCTAACTTTGTTATGCTGTGAATAGTGATGTTTTCTTCCTTCTCCTTTTTTCCTTTTTATTTATTAGGACAATCACATTGATTTTATCCTCCTAGCAACATATCCCCTTATAAATTTGTGTTTATTGAAATGTTCTTTTTTCTAGAGCCTTGTAGGAAGTATCTTTTCCACTCATCATGTCTTTAGTCCTATACTCCTATGAACCAACTGCACTACACCAGTCTACTTCTTGGTCTGATATCATCTCTATTTGGCCTTTTTCCTTTTTTTTTTCTTTCACAAAATCATTTGAAGCAGATATTTCTATGTTGTCCTTTTGACTGATATGGATTGTAAAATATAACCAATGCAGATGTGTAATTACGGGCAATGGAGGATCTGGGTATTCATATCTTGGGCGGCCGTGGGGACCTTTCGGGAGGGTGGTGTTTGCGTACACATGGATAGATGCATGCATTAAACATGTGGGGTGGAATAATTGGGGAAAACCCGAAAATGAGAGAAGTGCGTGCTTCTATGAATACAGGTACCCATGTTCAATCATATGTTATCTGCTTTTTCAAATTTACAATAACTAACAAAGCATGTTATTGTTGTTTGTTGTTCACAAGTTAAATGGTGTAAAGCATTTTTGAACTAGGTCACTCATTTCTGCATTCTTTCCTTTAATGATCGACCAATTTGTGATTCAGTTCAAAAGCACTCTTTAAATGATCTCATTGGCTTGACTTTATGGATCTAATGGGTCTGAGATTCTAGAAATCACTACCTTTTTGCTTTTTTATTATTATTATTATTATTATTATTATTATTATTATTATTATTATTACTTTTTTTTTTCAAAATAAAAAATGAAATATTTAATATCTGTTTTGATTATCTTATATGTGGTAGTTCTTTACGGGGAATCTGAAGCACCTCGATTCCTGCTGGAGATCGAGGTGCTGGAGATGAGAAAGGATGGAGCGAGACTATCACCTTGATTCCTGCTGGAAATCTTTTAGTTTAATGTCTGATTGATACAGGTCACAAGTATGGGTCAATAATCATGTTGAATATTATTTCTTGATCATAGTAATCGGGCTCCATCTTATCTTGTGGATCCCATACACCTCCTGTTATTTTCTTATTTGTGTGTTCTGAATAAAAACATAGGATAAATTTCTTCATCATTATTCTGCTTTTTCCTGGAAGTTTCAGGAAAGACCATGCACTTCTTCTTTCCATTTTTGCTTAGAAATGATATGCCCAATTTTGCAGGTGCTATGGGCCAGGAAGTTGCCCTTCAAAACGTGTAACATGGGCAAGGGAACTGGTGGATGAGGAAGCTGAACGGTTCCTCATGCATTACTTTATCGACCCAGATCCTGAAAGACCATGGTTAGCCCAGAGAATGGCACTGAAGATACCGTTTTCTGCCTAAAAAACAGTAACAGCAGTTTCTCATACAAAAAGAAAAAATAGAAGTCTTGTTGTTTACTTGTTTTCAGGCAGCTGAGTGCTTGTGTACCAATAGATTTTGTAAACTTAATAAATAGCCAATAAATTCAGCTAGAGGCACGCCAGAAGTCTGGCCCTGATTGTTGTCTTTGTTTCATTCTTAGCAATATAAAACAAAATTGTGTAAGTTACAGTGTAACCATAAACGAAGGAATAGCTCATCCAAAGATAGATAATGAAAATTTGGTTTTGGCCTTTTGGGGGCTCTTAAAATTCTCTAGCAAGGCTTTTATGACATTGTTGTCATGGATTTAAAAGCTCACAAAGACATAGCATAAACTTCATCACCGTTGTACAATGACTATAGTATGAAACTCGTAACCTGCTATGAAGCTAGACACATCTGCCAAGTTGTTTGAAGTTCTTTGTAATTGCCGCTAATGGTCACCTGACCTAATGTAAACACTACTGTATAGTACACAAAATCTACGTTACAGCTGCCAAATTTCTGCAATCAACAAAGCCTGACCATGGAAGGTGCATGTAAAATAGAGCTCTCTAATAAATGTGTATAAAAGCTTCCAAAGTGCCACATTATATAAACCAGTGCCAACCCATATACTTTTGAAGGAATTCTAAAAATAAGAATTTTAACATCCTCTTCCACGACAAAGCAGCCCAGCACTTACATGAAATCCAAAAACTTCAAATGTTCTTTTCCAATATATTTGACAAGAGCTATACTTAACAGACAATAATGCCAATTTCAGATTATGATGTTAACACAAAAATAATAGAAAGGAACTACATGTAAGATGAAACATTATGTGTGTTGGCTTGGGTTCATCGGCTCCAATTCCACGATATCAATATAGCGCACAAGGGTAGACCAGGTCACTCTAGTACTGAAGAGAAGTTCGCTATCCTCACAATGCATATGCTCAATCCAGGAGTGGATAGAAATGATTCGCAAAATCAGGGAGAAATTATCTACAGGTTGAATCCCTCTGAAGTTTTTTGAACTCTTATGTAGTGAAGAGGTTCCAGTGATGATCCGATGGTAGATTGTCCTTAATCTTCTCGAGCTTTTTGAGAATTTCTAAAAATGAAGGTCTTTGGTTCATGTCAGCAGCCCAGCATTGCTCTGTCAGCCTAAATGTTCAATAACACAAAACATTAAACGTTGTTTATGATCAGGATATGAAATTAATTTTTTTCCAAGTAATTACTAGAAGTATAAAAGATGAATTATACTAGAAGTAGAATATTAGGGTGGAAAGCTATATATCTCAATGTGAGACATAACTTGTATATATAATGAAAGAAGTGTGTTAGACAAGTCACTACTACTAGTAGTGTGTTAGACAAGTCACTACTATTACAATAACTTCCAACACTCCCCCTACTCTGAATTTCAGCTTGAAATACAAAAAAAAAAAGTTCTCTCACATCCCCCACAAAGTATCATGAGAACGACATCGGGCAGGATGTTCAATGGCAGGGATGACCAGCTGCGAGAAGAACCGTCTACAGGGATGTCCAGCTGCAGAGACAATAAAGGAGCAGGGATTACCAGCTGCTCAACCGAGAAAGACATCGGAGGTAGTGGTGGTGATTGTTAGGGCCATGTTCGTTTCGGTGAACAGTACTTGATGAACAATAGCCGTGAACAGTACTCGTGAACAGTACTCAGGGAAAAAAAAACAGCAGCACACAAGGCGCAGAAAAACAGCGGAAACAAGAACACAAATTAGACAAAAAGACTTTGTCGGAGATCCGGCCACCGGCACCTGAGTTAGTGTCGCCGGTGGCCGAAAACCATGATCTCACTTGGCTTTGATACCAACTAGAAGTATAAAAGATGAATTATACTAGAAGTAGAATATTAGGGTGGAAAGCTATATATCTCAATGTGAGACATAACTTGTATATATAATGAAAGAAGTGTGTTAGACAAGTCACTACTACTAGTAGTGTGTTAGACAAGTCACTACTATTACAATAACTTCCAACATAATTAAATGAGTAAGTGTCAGTGTGAATGAGTGTGTGTCAGAGATGAGACACTTCTAGTGTCTTTATTTTACTGGTAAGAATACATTTTTTTCCTTCAGAAATAAAACGCACTATTAGAGTTGACTTACACTCTCAATTCAGGAATGTAGCCTTTTGCACGAAACACAGGTCTATGTCCTTCTGCCACATACTTGGCCGCTTCATAAGGTTCATAACTTGCCATTGGTGGATCCCCTTCAAGCATCTAGATAGAAGTTCAGGAAGCCATGAGTTAATGTTACGTTCCAAAACAATAATGCAATTTTTATATTTCAGCAGATAAGTTACATGAGCAAAACAAACTTACCTCATATAATATCATGGCAAAAGAGAACACATCAACCTTCTTATCGTATTTTCGATGCTTGAAGACCTCAGGAGCCATATACCGGTCTTTGTTTCATTTCATACAAAATAAGATAAAGAAAGAGGATAAGTTTAAAGCAGGCAAAGATCATACTTCCTTCAAAATAATAATATACACAGAATATACTCACAGCTCCCTGTCTCTCCAGTCATTTTATATACATCATGAGAATTTTGAACCCTGATGAGCTTGCTTAATCCAAAGTCTCCAACCTTCAAATGGTCCGCACTGGTGTTGACCAGGAGAACGTTCCTGAAATTATACAAACTTCAGCTCAATCCCAGATAAAATATGTTGACCCTACTGACTGAATGCTATAAGTGATGCTGGATTACGAAGGAAAAATTCATTAAGTCTATTTCCTTGTGGAGATACAAAGATAACAAGTGTTTCAAAATTTTATATTCACGAATCTACTAAGTAATATACTCATTATTACTTTACAACTAAAAGCAGGATTTTGCTAAGGTGGCAGTCGCATCAGTGATCAGTCATCACATATCTAAGTGACAGCCAATGCACACCATAGATTGTGCATCAAGATGCACAAATCATACAGTGATTTGCATATTGATGAACAGTCAACGGTAATTCGTCACCTACATGGGTAACATTCATTGTCACCTTAGCATTACTCGTGTAGTACACATTGGTATGGTGTAAATGCATGAAAAAAAAAAACCTCAACTACGAAAATAACTATATAGTAAAAGTCCCTTACCTCGGCTTCAGGTCGCGGTGGATTATGACATTTGGTTCATTATGGAGGTAGGTCATTCCCCTGGTCACATAAGATCATGAAACCCAATCAGTATTCATATCAATTGACCAAGTCACACAAAAAAAGAGAAGCTATTGTGTACTGAATCAGAAGCTCCATATTATCTATCATGCATGGCCTCAGTTTACCATGAATTCATTGTGTCCAAGGATTTTCGGATTTACAGAGCTAGCTTGACCATACATGAGATGCTTCCCGAATCAGGGTGTTCACACTTCACAATTTATGAATTTGGAATTATGCGTTTCAGAATTTTTAATTTGGAAACAAAAGAAAATAAGCTTGGAGATACTTCACGCCCACAGTTCATAGTTCTCAATATTGATAACTTCTGAATAACACACGAATAACTTACAACTGGAGCCAATTCCTATATGGTTTATTAAAGAGATCATTTGAGGATGCTACACATAAGGAAAGGTTCCATAATCTACTCTGAGTATATTTAATTTACAATATTGTTTCTTTCATATACTTTTATGACTAATATTCTTCAGTTTTTTTTTATCGATTGTCTCAGTATAACTTCATATATCTAATATAGTTAGTTAAGCTTTTTAGTATCCAACAACTATTAGATGAATGATGGACTTGATTTATGAAGTAATTTATCTAATACAGAACTATGGATCATTTTGGAATTTGTATAACATGCTATGAATTTCATACCTCGCAATATCTAAGGCAAAATTAATAGCCGTTGCTGGATTAAGTGAACCCTTTTCCTTGAGGTGTTGGTGGAGATCACCCTGGAAAAAAAAACAGCAAAATAAATTTGATTATGAAATAAGATGACACTTATTTTTTTTGATAAATAAGATGACACTTATCATTAACAATTAAGTTTTATATATTAATAATTTAATACATTCCAAAAGCATTGAGATCAATAATATAATCAGGCATTTTACCCCTCGAAGATATTCTGTGATTAGCATTAGAGGCTTCCTCTCGGTGACTGCTCCAAGAAACTGAACGATATTTGGGTGACGCAGCTTCACTAGCAAGTTGACCTCATGCCTGAAGTCCTGACTGGATTAATGGAAAAAAATGTAAGGTTTTAGTTTTGCTGTAAAATTCTGACTATCAAGCTTTTGTGAATACAGAACATATGCTATTTTGACGCAGAGTCTATAAGTTTAGAATAAAAGTGAGGCCGGGAGCAGGGATGCATAACAATTTACTTATTTACTGGCATATATGGCTTCACTACATATAAAGAATTGCAAGGAAGAATGAGGTTGAGAAATAATGCAGATGGCCAGAAAAAAGACTGAAAAGGAAAAGGACACCATGCAGTGTATTTGTGGAGTTGTTAAAACATCCAGAAAAATGTAAAAGAATTGTAAGGTATCTAAGCATGGCATTTGTAAAGCCCTTACATCACCAATCTATCGTCTGAAAGAGAAGGAAGAATGCGTTTGACAGCTACTGGGGTTCCACGCCAACAAGCTCTCAAAATTTCGCCAAATGATCCCTGCAATTACAATTTTGTATGATGAATAAAAGAAAACCATGCAGATGAAGTTACAAGCAACTAATTACAGCGCATACAATCATTCTTAAACAAGGTTCTAGATTATGGTTCTATGGTTCCATAATCTTCCTTTGAACACTAAAAATTATTCATATTGAATAATAATAAAAAATGTTACCTTTCCAATGATAACTGAGGTTGAGAAATCCAGCTCTGAAGGCTCAATTTCCCAGTCACACTTGTTTGGAAGTGGAGGTGCAACGGGCTTTGGTTCAAAATGGCTACCATTTTGTCCCTGCAAAACAAACAAACAAAGGAAGTCCGATGAATTTGTAAATTTGTGGTTAAGTAAAGTACCATCAAGCTGTAAAAAGAACGCATAAAAGACATGGAAAATTCAAATGAAAGATAGCGTAAATAAGTAAAGAATTAATATCTCAGAATCAGTATTTCGAATCTTACATAAGATAATCCGCCATATGTTTTCAAAAGCTCAACCATATTTTTCTTTTTAGCTCCTTCTGCATCAGCAAGGGGCTGTCAAAAGGAAATCCATTCAGATTGCATTCCAATTCCCTTATAAAATCTTCAATGTTTATTCAAAACTATAATAAAGCAAGTGAAACCGCAATTTTATTCCATATACATAAAATTTCTTCAAATATGATTAAAATTTTTTATTCCATATACATAAAATTTCTTCAAATATGATTAAAATTTCAATTTTTTTTTAATTCCACAATTCTCTAAACTGTGAAAAGAAGCTAAAAATCAAAACTTGAAGTTTTCAACAATAATAAAATAATCTAAAAAGTAATAAAAGATACCGTATTTTTCCATCGATCTTGAGCATTAACATCAGCACCATAATCAATAAGACATTGAGCAACATCAATCCAACCATGAAGAGAAGCAACATGAAGAGGAGTTCTATTATCATAATCTCTAGCATGAACAAGAGATTTGTCTTCTTCTAATAATTTCTTAACAGCATTTGAATCATTCTGATGAGCATGCCATAAGATTAATGAAGTTCTACTAACTCGACTCTTCTCTTTCTGTTTACTGATCTCAACTGAGTTCGTTGTTGACGATCCACTTCCACTTCCTCCCGATTCATCTGAGTTTCCTCCTTCCATGCTTAAGATCCGATCTCAAATCTCAATGAAAAACAAAAGAAAACGAAGTCTCTTTCTGTTAATCTGTTAAACAAAACGACAAGAAGACTTTTTTTTTTTTACGAGTCACGTTAATTCGATGAGTGAAATCGTGACTCAGCAATAAGGCCACGTTGGACGTTGATGGTGTTCTGAGAAAGATTCTCTGTTCCAGTAGATTCGATCATTCCATGTTCTTTTCTTTGTTTATATAGGGATTCGAGACTTGGGGAGGATTTCTTCTCTTAAATAGCGTGTCGGCAACTAGCTTGGCATCTGAATATCTGATTACCTTTTCTCACTCGCAAAAATGTTTGGGTTTGAGACATTTGTTTTGTAATGTTAAATTCCAAGATTTGACCAAAACATGTCTGCTTAGTGCTGTGTTTAATTTAAACTACTATCCCACTTGGAGATAACTTTCATGGAAAGGTATTAAAAGTCATAGTCCATGAAATTTCATGATCATTGATCAGCTGTAAGCCTAATCTAGATAATTATCCATGGTTGGAACTTGGAACTTGGAACTTAGAACTAATTTGTGTGAACTTAAGAATAATAACCAGCTGCTAATTATGGGCAAAAATTAAAAAAATGTTGGTTTCACTTTCACATTTTTGCTGTGACATATCACACATTCACACCACACCAACACTTGCAATCTTGCATACACCATACTGGTCAACTGGATACTTACTCCATACAATAGAGCCCTGGCCCATTTATTAGGAGGATAGAAAGTAGGCCCATCTATACAATACTTACTAACTTATAAGCGGCCTGCATAAAAGTCCAAATAACTTCCAATCAGGATCTGCTATACTTAAACCACTTATTTTCGTCTCCATACCAAAAATAAGCTTGTCAGGTTTATTTTAGCCAAGAGTGTAAACTGTTAACTGACAGGAGATTTTTTTTTTTTAGGAAAGAAACCTCAGTTCAGACTTCAGACTCGTGTGCTAAATACAGTAGAGAAAATAAACCTGACAAGCCTATTTTTAAGGAACTTGTGAAATTTCTTGAATATAGTTGGTTATTTTAAAAAATTGGTTTTTGGGGAAAAAAAAATTGGAGCTTCACTAATTTTATTAACCTCGTCGAGAATAGTTTTAGATAAAATTTTCCTGGTTAGCCTTTTGCTTTATTAGACTTTAAATTATTGTGTTAGAGTATTTAATATACATAGTTTTGCACATTTGCTAATTATCTGAGAGATTATTGATAATCACAAACAAATCATTCTCTCTCTCTCTCTATATATATATATATTACTGTATAAGATTTACTCATGGATTTATACTTATACCCCCCTTCGTCAAATTCCTGGCTCCGCCACTGACCATCACCACCACCACAACAACAACAATAAAAAGAGTAATATCCCCAAAAAGCCCCATGTTTAGGTGCCTCTTCCCCAATAAGCCCTGACATGGAGCTATTTTCTCAAACAAGCCCCCTGACCCACCACATTATCTTTTAGCAATTTTTGTGAGACCATTATACTCTTTATACTAAAAACAAAAGTAAAAAAACAGAATAAGACAAATAAGAAAAGACAAAAACAAATTTTTTAATATTAATTAATATTTTTTGTTATATTCTTTATAACTTGTATATCTTTTAATTAAGAAAGTAAAAATCAATATGATGTATATGGTTGGAAAGATCTCGACGAGATCTATCTAACAAGATCCCACATGGGTATGAAAAAAAAAGAAAAAAAAATGTGTTTTTTATTTTTTCGATAATTTTCTCTCTATATACTGTAAGGGTCTTATCCGCTAAAACATTGATTGTTGTTCTCCAAATAATATATCTTTATCCTCTAAACAAGCTATTGTATCAACTTAACATGCAAATTTATTAAATTACAATATATTTTTTTGATAAAAAGTATGTCTCTTCTTCTCTTTCTGAATCAAACAACATTATATTCACACCCAAAGGTAGGATATACATCGTCTGATCATCATGTACAAAGACTGTACACCGTCAGGTAAAAAACCAAAACAACTCTCTACACCTAGCTCCTGAGCACAACAGGCCACTCAAAAACAGAGAAGAGAAAAGAAAGAAACAGGGGGACACAAACATCCCCAAATGTCCAATACAGCTGAGTTACCACTGTTCCTGTAGAGCATATGCCCACCTGGTCAACAGATCCCTAAAGCTAATGTCACCCCTTAATGCTAAAGTATTTTTATTAAATTATATTATATATTGAAAAGTTTTGAAAGGTGGATTAAAGCTAGTTATCAAAGTATATTGGTCATGGTTTTATATGTATTACTTGGATTTTGTTGAAAACAAGAAGACATTAGTGTTTAAATAAAGAGAGACTATTAGTTTCAATGATGGTTAGAGAGCACTCGAGTCTGTGGCTCAATGGTTGCATCCATCTCACAAAGTGGAGAGATCGTTTGGTTCAAAACATGCTAGTAAACTGATTGTTTGATATAAGTTTCCTCATGTAATTTAAAGGGGTAAGGGGTGCCCTCAACCCCGTTTGCCAAAAAATAAAATAAAATAAAATAATGATTAAAGATTTGAGCTATTATATTGTTTTAGTGTGAGGGATAGGAAGGGAGAATGGAGTACAAATTTAACGAGCTTATTGACATTACACCATGCAAAAGGAGGAATTTATGTTTAGTCTAGATTATGTTCTTTTTCTTTTTTTTTATGGTTTGAGATGTAACCTAAAAAACAATATATAGACTGGGTTATGTTTTTTTATGAAGTTTTTTGTGAATTTAACTATACATTAAACATTTTTATGAACTTTTCATAGCAATACAAATTTTTTTTCTTTTTTTTTTCTGTACTATAAAGATTTTGTCCTCAGTTGAGACATCGAACTCATGCATCAAATTACAGACTATAATTCACATATATTAATAATATAGAATGGATATCATGCCTTTGTAATTTACATAACAACAAACAACAATTTAGAGGATATTGCTTTGGTGTTAGAAGACAAGAAGATATATGTTAGAGGACAAAAATAAAAACTCCTAAATTTGATAGTAATGTGTGATTTTTTTAGATTTTTAAAGTAATTTTGAAACTCCTTTGAAATCATAAGGAGTTTTTTCTCGAAACCCAACTTTTCAGTAAAAAAAAAATATGAAATTTTGAATTTTTTTATAAATATTTGAATTTTTATAAAAAAAATTAAATTTTTAAATTTAAAATTTTATAGTCATGTGGGATCTAGTTTGAAAGATCTCGTCGAGACCTTTCCAACCATATAAACCATGTGATTTTCGATTTCTAAAACACAACTTATAATATTTTCAAATGTTAAAACCAAAAAGTTATACACCAATTGTTTTTTTGTCCTTTTATTTTTTTTGTCTTTTTCTGCTTTTTTGTCTTATCCCGGTTTTAGAGGATAAAAGGTTGAGATTAGAAATAGAATACAAGGGTAATTTTGACCTACTAAAAAATATGATCTAGTCAAAGGGCTTGTTTGAGAAGATGACCCCATGTCAGAGCCTATTAGGGAAGAGGCACCTAAACATGAGGCTTTTTGGGGATATTACCCTAATAAAAAAGAACAACAATTAATGAACAGTAAGCAAATCACTTGGGTTACTTCTTTTTAAAAGCTATGAGTCATTGATCGCATGTCTTAATATAAAGAGAAATTAAAGAAAAAGAAGAACAACAAAGATATGAAGAATAATAACAACAGAAAGCTATGAACACTAAATAGATAACTTGGATTTTGCTTTTTAAAAGCTATGAATCATTGGTTGCATTGATATAAAAATTAATATAAAGAGAAGATATATATGACGATAGATATATATATATAAAACAAACTCATCATCATATCAAAACATTATTCATATTGATTTGGTAAAAGTTGCTTATTATTGTTTCAAAAGCAAAACAAAATCAAAATCCAACGAATAAACATGCATAGTATAAAGTTCTAGATATCTAGCTAGATAGAGAGGAAGAAGAAAAAGAAATGAATAGCTAAGAAATACCTTGATATATCTGTACTTTTTCTTCTTTCAACATCTTTCAACTATGCAAACTTCTTCTTCTTTCAACCTCTTTCAACTCTGCAAATGAATTTCTCTTAAATAAAAAGAAATCAACGTAACGTCGTAATGCAAGTGTGAGGAGATTGTTGGGTTTTATGTGCAAATTCAGAGACGGAGGGAAGTTTTTCACTCAGGAACGTACGTACGCAGTTAGGGCGTTCGTACGTTCAATGAGACAGATAACTTTGTACGTGTTGGAACGTACGTACGCAGTTAGGACGTTCGTACGTCCCGTATGCCAGACAACGATTACGTGTTGCAACGTACGTACGTGATTTCGACGTACGTACGTCCTCCTCTTGTTTTGTGCAATTGGGCCTGTTTTGAGCCCAACTCGTGGTCTATTGTAAGGCTATACTATAAAGCCAAATAGAAGTGATACAAAACCTTAACTTTTCTAAGAGAGAGATTGTGAGAAGCCATTAGAGAGTTTGAGAACTTTTGTGAGGAAAAAGACTTCGGTTTCTTCGTGAGGGCTTGTACAATTGTCTTGATAAGAAAAGCATCATCCTTTCTCCCCATGGACGTAGGCATATTGCCGAACCACGTATATCTTGTGTCTTGTGTGTGGTTGCTTTATTTATTTTGTCGTTTTCGTTTTACTTTCATATATTAGTTCAATCATCATATTTGTGCATAAGTTTCCGCTGCGCACAACAAGTGGCATCAGAGCTTCGGTTAGATCTTGAGCGTCTTGAAGGTGTTTGAAGAAATTCCGCAGTGAGTTTCTTAATTGTGTTTCAAGTCCAAGGTTCTACCTTTTGTTCGTGGGTTGCATAGAAGGTGTTTATTGAAATTCCGGTGTGAATTTCAGATTGGTGATTGTTTAGTGCATGAAAGCTGGTGGAAAGATGACAAAAGAATTGAATTCGAAGGATTCGAAGGGGGAAATCAAGACAATGGTTTTCCATCAAGCAAAGATTGATGTAGAGAAGTTTACCGGCACCAATAACTTTGGCATGTGGAGGTGTGAGGTAATGGATGCTCTATGTCAACAAGACCTAGAAGATGTTCTGGAGGATAAGCCAGAAGGTGTGGAAGAGAAGGATTGGAAAAAGATGAACAAACGATCTTGTGGAATCATAAGATCGTGTTTGGCACAAGACGTTAAATATCTTGTGATGAATGATGTTGCTGCAATGGAGATGTGGCGAAAATTGGAGGAGAAGTACATGACAAAGACTATCCACAATAAAAACTATCTACTTCGAAAGTTTTATCGAATAGATATGAGAAGAGGTATTTCCATGGCGGAGCATCTTAATGATTTTACCAAGCTAATTGCAGACTTGGCGAATCTTGGAGCAGATGTAAGTGATGAAAGCAAAGCAGTGTGTCTCCTAAATTCGTTACCGGACGAATATGAACACTTGGCTATCACACTTACATATGGAAAAGACAAGTTGATGTATAGTGAGATTTCTGCAGCATTGTTAAATCATGCGTGTATGAAGAAAGACAAAGAAGAGTCCAAAAGCTCAACACCAGAGGTCTTAGTGGCAAGGGGAAGCTGCAATAGTAGGGGTGAGTCTCATAGGGAGCCGAAGAGCAGGTTTCTAGCAAAAGATGAATGTTCTTTTTGTCATGAAAAAGGGCATTGGAAGAAAGATTGTCTTCAAGCCAAGGCAAAGGACAAGAAGAATAACTCTGAGGTAAATGTTGCACATATTAATAGAGATGAAGATGATGGTTCTGATTACTCTTTATTTGTTTCATCCATCGATTGTTCCACAAATGCTAATGAGTGGATATTAGATTCGGCTGGTACTTATCATGTGTGTCCCATAAGGGAATGGTTTTCTAGCTTTAAAAGGCTAGATAATGGTGCAGTAGTGATGGGAATGATCAACCTTGTCATGTATTGGGGATAGGTACTATTCGATTGAAGATGTTTGATGGAAAGATAAGAGAGCTGAGGAATGTAAGATATGTTCCTGATTTGAAGAAGAACCTTATTTCACTTGGTACTTTAGAAGCCAAAAGTTACAAGGTAGTAGCTCAGAATGGTGTTCTAAAGGTTATGGTTGGTGCAATGGTATTACTATAGGGTACTCGACGAAGTAACTTGTACTTCTTGCAGGGTAGTACAGTTACATGTGATGTGGCCATGTCAGAGGTTACAACGAAGTTTGCTAGAGAGACTACCAAATTGTGGCATATGCGGCTGACGCATAAATGTGAAAAATCTTTGCAGACAATAACGGAGCAAAGGTTTTTTATGGGTGCTATCGCCTGCAAGTTAGAGTTCGGTGAGCATTGTGATCTGGGCAAGCAGACAAGAGCAAAGTTTGGCACAACTATCCATTGTATGAGTGGAGTTCTTGATTATGTTCACATGAATGTCTGGAGACCTACCAAGTACACAGCTTGGGAAGGTAAGTCTTATTTTGTGTCTTTAGTTGATGAGTTTTCTAGGCGTGCGTGGATGTACATCATGAAACATAAGGATGAAGTCCTAGAAATATTGAAGTGGAAGAAGTTAGTTGAGGCCCGAATTGACACAAAGATCATGGTATTGTGCTTAGATAATAGCATATAGTACAAAGATGATCCGGTCTTGCAAGTATGTCAGCCTGAGGGTATTGAGCGTCACTTCACTGTGAGAAAGACACCGCAACAGAATAGGGTGGCAGAACACATGTTGTCTATGGCTGGATTAGGCAAAGTGTTTCGGGTTGAGACATGTCATCTTATTAACAGGTTGCATTTGATTGTGACTAGTGGTAAAACTCTTATGGAGGTTTCTATGTTGAAGCCTGAGAGTTCTCAGCAGGTGGAGAACAAGACCAAAGAGGTTTTGCAGTGGGTGGAGATTTGCATATCTCTATATGTTCCAGTGGGTTCTGTATCTAATGTGGAAACTCTTGTAAGGGTTTTGGGTGTTTCAAATTCTGATGGCATGACAGATGATGAGACGATTGGAGATGCAGAAAATGGTGATCCTATTGATGAGGGTCCAATTGCAACTAGATTACCTAAGAAGGAAGAAGAATCTCCAGGTAAAGATGTGCACTTGAAGGTAAACGTTTGCATCCTTATGGCCTTGGTAGTGCGATTTGATTGTGTATTAGCTCTGTTTGATGTGAAAACGGTTGTTTTACATGGTGAGCTAGATGAGGAGATCTATATATCTCAGCCTAGTGGTTTTGGAGTTGCAAAGTATGATGAGTTGGTGTGTTTCAAACCATATATTTCACAAGCAGTGGGCATTGTAGGTAGATACATGCATGATCCTGATGTGAGACATTGGGAAGCTGTGAAATGGATGTTCCACTACATTCAAGGTAGTGTGGAGGTTGGTTTGTTGGTTCAACATGGAAGGACTTTGAGTCTGCGGTGTGGTGGTTATGTGGATGTTGAGTATGATTGTCATTTTGATAGACGTTGGTCTACTCTTGGATATGTGTTTACATTGACAGTGAGATCTATCAGCAGATTGTCCACATTACATTCTATGGTTGCTTTGTCTCCGACAGAAGCTTGGAATATTACCGTGACTAAAGTGGTGTATGGGACTAAGTTCTATTGGTTAGAATTGGTCCATATCCTTTCTTCGAGTTGATAGTATATCTTGGAGTGAACTACGATGGCTTGATCCCTTAGAAGAAAGGGTACGTAGGCAACCATGAGGTGGTACAGCCGAGGTGGTCCTTCGGGACATGTGTGGGAGTTTGTGACCTGTGTTTATCGGCTTAGATTTATTGAATCTTCGCCGAGGTGGAGAATTATTGGGTTTTATGTGCAAATTCAGAGACGGAGGGAAGTTTTTCACTCAGGAACGTACGTACGCAGTTAGGGCATTCGTACGTTCAATGAGACAGATAACTTTGTACGTGTTGGAACGTACGTACGCAGTTAGGACGTTCGTACGTCCCGTATGCCAGACAACGATTACGTGTTGCAACATACGTACATGATTTCGACGTACGTACGTCCTCCTCTTGTTTTGTGCAATTGGGCCTGTTTTGAGCCTAACTCGTGGTCTATTGTAAGGCTATACTATAAAGCCAAATAGAAGTGATACAAAACCTTAACTTTTCTAAGAGAGAGATTGTGAGAAGTCATTAGAGAGTTTGAGAACTTTTGTGAGGAAGAAGACTTCGGTTTCTTCGTGAGGGCTTGTACAATTGTCTTGATAAGAAAAACATCATCCTTTCTCCCCGTGGACGTAGGCATATTGCCGAACCACGTATATCTTGTGTCTTGTGTGTGGTTGCTTTGTTTATTTTGTCGTTTTCGTTTTACTTTCATATATTAGTTCAATCATCATATTTGTGCACTTGTTTTCGCTGCGCACAACAGAGATCCAGATATAGAGATAGATAGATGTAAAAGAAGAAACACAAACACTGTTTTACTTAGTTGTAACTGAAGTTTAAAGCTACTTTTCTAACTATATATGATTATTATGTTTTTATTTACAGAAACTACCCCTATTGTTTAGATTAGGTAGTTAGAGGACATTGTCTTGCAGTTTTTTTCCAGTCGCATGACTATTATAACTACAACTGTCATCAAGGGTATTTGTTTTATCTGATTTCAAATTTTCAAAGGTAGTGATCAGGCACTATGAACTCATGAAGGAAGTGCCAATCTCAGGATTTTGCCAAAGGACTATTTTGATTTAGCCAATGATAATTTTTATAGCTTGATGCAATTGTCCTCAATTGTTTTACCATTAATTAATACAACTGTTATTAATAACTAAAATTTAAAAATAACACATGTACCCATCCAGTTAAGGGAATTTTTACAAGAAAACTACAAATTAATAAAATTTCCATTTAAAATTGGCTATTAATATATTTGGATATTTTATTATTCTCTTTTAAGTAAACCATTACTAAATAGTAATTTGTCACGTAAGAAAAGGAAGTAAAAAACATTGGTTCGGAAAAGATTCAAAGAAGGAAAGGATATTATAATTAGTAATCGGGATCTTTCTTTCTAGTCCCTACTAGTACTTCAACATCTAGAGTATGGAACAAAGCCCTTCCCTTAGAAGTAAACAGAAGAAGAATCAGAACCACAAGAAGAAAATTGCAATTCAAAGATCCGGGGAATTTAGCACGTCTTACTAAAATAAAGGTATTATTATAATTAACTACTTGTTAATTGTTATTGAGTTTGGGATTATTTGATAATTCGATCCATGAATTTTGTTTATTTCCTATTGTACTTAATTTGACCATTAAGGTAAAATTGATAAAAAAAAAAATACAATGTACTTTACACTACTTTCTATTTAATACAACGTACAAAAAAACTGAACAAATGATGCTTGAACTTTAAAAAAGTTTCCACGTTATACAACCTGCTAATTTCATGTTAACAGACTGCTTAGTTGTCAAAAATTTATCTACATGGCTTTATTTAATTAAAAAAAAACTTAAAAATAATTTCCAACACAACAAAAAATTGCACGTGTGTCTCATGTGATAATTACTATCTTCTCAATTTACAAACATATTCTTACAAAATATCTTTAAACAAATTCAAAAATGACAAACTAATCCCTTTTTATCTCTTTAATTCTCTATTATTATTTATTATTCATATAAGATTGTTGGTTCTAACAACTTCATTACTACGTACTTCAATCGTTAAACACTTTCTCAATTTCTACATATAAGATTTCAAATAACCCCACACGTCTTTAATTTTCTTGAAACCAGAAAAAAAAAAAAAAAAAATCGAGTTTTTAACCCAATGTTTTTTTAATCCAATAAAGATTGTTGTTATTATTGTAACCATTTATAAATTTTGAATTATGAACAATACCCATAGGTGATTGGTTAAAGAAGTAATTTTATTTCAATTGGTATTTGATTTGCTCAAGTAACTTCATATTGACAAATAAAAAGTGCATCTAATACATTTCAATGAAGAAGAATAAGATCTAAATTTATGTGAACAATAACAACTAACATTAGAAGATACAGACATTGAGTTAAATTTAAGGAATTTTCAATTTAGGGTTTTTAAGTTTGAAATTGGGGGTTTTAGTTTCAATTTGAGGGATTAGTCTTATAATGAAAAGAAGATGAAGGTCATGTGAGAAGCACGTGCCTTCAATTGTTGTCTTGGATTTTTAAATTTTATTTTTTATTTTTCTCACAGGACATGTAAATAAAAATTGTCCACGTCAATCAACCGTTAATAAGAATTTAACAGATTGTATAACGTGAAACTTTTTTGAAAGTTCAACCATCATTTGGTCAGTTTTTTTGTATATTGTATTAAGTAAAAAATAGTGTAAAATAAGTTGTATTTTTTATCAATTTCACGGACCATTAATGATGCTTAATTATGTGATATGATGTTGATTACATAGATGGTAAATATGACGGTTTTTAAAGAGAGGGAGAGATCCTTGCAGACGCTTCCACCTACCTATACTCTATCTCTGGTATTTTCTCATGGGAAGAAGTATCGTAATCACTTTTTGCATTCTATTTGATGAAAGCTACCATGTTGGAAGTGTTCCAGAGATGCGTAGAATGAGGTGCATCGCATCATGTTATGGGTGGCTGATGTTGAAGAATATATACTCGATCGAAGAATATTATCTTTTCAATCCCGTTTCTCTAACAAAAATTCATCTACCACCTTTGCCAAGCCATGGTTCAACAAGGGTGTTCTAACAGCCTCTCCAACTGATCCCAATTGTGTCGACATGTTATTCAGCAACATAAAAAAATCGCTTATTTTTTCAGGATTGGTGGTGTAACTGGTACAAAATGGGTTGAACAAAATTTGAGACCTCGTTCAAAGGGAAGAAAATGCGAGGATGAAGATATATCAGCCATAAGTTGTAAGGGGAAAATATACTTTCTTTTCTGGGAACGAATAACAGTCATTCATGATATTCATGACACATATTTTTTTTTTTTTTAATCATGGCCCGAAGGCTTACAAGGACAGGACCCAAAGGGCTTACAAAGAAAAGGCCCAAAGGCTACTGATGCTACTACCTAAGCGTCCACACCGCCACCTTGAAACTCGAGCAATTCTGCTACTCAGGGACTTGTTTTCGCTGAAGAACACCTAGCCACATCATCATCATGGGAGAACACCTAACTACATATCATCATCATAAGAGCATGGGCCTCCTAATCTTGAACCAGGCCCGAAGGCTGACCCACCTAAGAATTACATGAGAAATTCCTCCAAACACTGTTGATGGGAATTGAACTCACAACCCTCTCACTCACTCGTGGGAGTGTTTGAGAGGGATAACAAACCAACTGAGTTAGCAGTTGTTTTATTCATGACACATATGTTTTTATAGAACCACATAATGTGGAGGTTCCCCACTTTACTAGATCACGCGGTACGGTGCTTACATACCATCGTAACTACCTTGTAGAGTCTTGTGGAGAAATCTTTCAAGTAAGTCTGATTGCTTTTGGAATAGAGCACCACATAGTTCAAACATTTGATGTTTTCAAGTTGGATTTGTCTAGAATGTCGTGGGTGAAGGTTGAAAGCTTAGGTGATGCCGTGATGACCGGATCTTCTTCTTAGGCGAAAGTTCTACATCAATCTCTGCAACTGAAGTAGGATTGAAAGGAAACTGTATATATTTCTACTGTTGTGGAAGTAGTACAAGCTTGTACAAGTTTGACATGGATGATGGAACTATAACAATCACCATACCTGGTCAAAAAAAAATTCGTTATTGGAGCGGACCATTTTGGATGGTTCCAGATTGCAAACTACAGGTAATTAAAATCAACTTTCTGAATTTGTCTACATGCAGTTCGATATATCCTGGCATGTTATATTAGCAGTGAGTATCCAATTTCTACAATTTATTTGTTAATATTATGATATTTCAGAAAAATGCGCAGTGTATATGTTCTTTAAGTTCTAAGTAAAGCTGTTGCTCATATTTTCAGGTGAAAAAAGATATGGCAAAGGTTAACGATCGACTTCTTTAAAGATGATGAGTGGAATCATCAAGAGAGGAGTTGGAAGGACCTTCCAACAGAGCTCTTAGAGTTGATCGTATCATTTCTCTGTTTGGGTGATTGCATTCGCTTTCGGCTTACCAGCAAATCCTGGATGTCCATCACTCCACCCCTCTGATCCAACAATCTTCATATGCAGCCTGAGTCAGCTTGATTTCAGTACTTGTTACCTTGGCTGATGTGCTTCCCAAAGAAAAGCCAAGGTGTGTGCAAATTTTACCACCCAATTTATAGTGATGGTTATACCATTGACATCCCTGAACTAACTAGCAGGTGCAATCATTCTTAATGCTAGATATGGATGGTTGTTAATGTCAAGAGAGGATACATTCATCTTCTTTTTCAATCCATTCACCATGGAAATCATCAACCTTCCCAATTTAGGCCAAATGGAATATATTCAGAGCATGTCGTTCTCCTCTCCTCCAACCTCCTCAGACTTTATAGTAAGAGGAATTTCACCACCAAGTGGGATATTAGTTTATCGAAAATGCAAGGATATTACTTGGTGTAGGTATTCCTTTCAAGATTATATGTCGACCTTCGAGTTTGTGTATTCAGCTTGTAACCCGATTTTCTACGGGGTGTTTTCTATTTCTTGTGCAAAGATGGCCGGAAATCTTGGTCTTTTTAATCCAAAGGTAATAGAGGAGGATAAAATGATGATAGTATTCCAAGAATCACAAGTTTTCTCAAGAACTTCACTTGAGTCCGATAGCATGAAGTCCATTAGGAATTTCAAATTGGAATGTGATGGTGAGATCTTATCGGTCTTTGTTGGTCATCCAGGTAAGCCACTTCGGGTTTTCAAATTGGATAAGTTGAACATGAAATGGAACCGATTGGAAACTTTAGGCGTTAAAGTGCTCTTTCTTAGCCATCTTGGGTAGGGCTGTTAAACGAACCGAGCAGCTCGGGCTCGACTCGTTAAAAGCTCGGCTCGAGCTCGTTCGTATAGCTAAACGAGCTGAGCTTGAACATAAAGTAAAGCTCGTATAAAATTTGGGCTCGGCTCGTTTATAAACGAATCGAACTCGAACATACCAAAGCTCGGCTCGTTTAGATAAAATCCTACTTTTATATGTAATTTAATCGAGTAGCTCGAGCTCGGCTCGGGCTCGACTCGTTAAAAGCTCGGCTCGAGCTCGTTCGTATAGCTAAACGAGCCGAGCTTGAACATAAAATAAAGCTCGTGTAAAATTTGGGCTCGAGCTCGAGCTCGGCTCGTTTATAAACGAACCGAGCTTGAACATACAAAGCTCGGCTCGTTCGGCTCGTTTAACACCCCTAATCTTGGGTCTATACTGGTTCCAGCGTCGTTGAAAGGGATAGAGAATAGAATCTATTTCCCAAGGTTCAAAGGAAAAGACAACCTCCGTCCCAAATTATAAGTACCTTTTGGAATATTCTACTTATTAGAGCATCTCTAATGGGTCTCCTAAAACCTATAATTTAGGAATTCCCAAAAAATGTCGACCCTAACGCGCCTCCTATAATTATAGCAGCCGGCCATCCACGTAGGACGTGGTGGGCCGGTATGCTAAAACTTCACCCAAAATCGAACAAGAGATAGGATTATAGCAGACAGCGAAAATAAAATGTTCCATGCTCGTTCAACCAACGTGGAACTTTTTTTTTTTTTTTTTTTTGGTTCCACGCTGGTCAAACCGGCGTGGAACTTCTTTTTTTTTGTTCCACGCCGGTCTAACCAGCGTGGAACTATTTCCAACAAATTTTTATTGTTCCACGCCAGTTTAACCAGCGTGGAATCAACAACACGCCATCGAAGCCCACCCGTGCAGTCCGCCATCGAAGCCCACCCGTGCGAAGGCCCAAAACCTCCACGTTGGTTGAACCAACGTGGAACAGAAAGCTAAGGGGAAAAAAATTCCACTCTGGTTCAACCAGCGTGGAAGAAAGAATTTAGAAAAAAAAAAGTTTTCGCGTTAGGGTTACGCTTGATATAGGTATAGGAGACGTGCAAAAAAAAGTGTTGGGAAAGTAGGTGGCACCTACGTGTATGCCATATCTGCCTATGTGTCGGCAATATATGGGAGACCCATTAGAGATGCTCTTAAGGAAACATCATTTATTGTTTGTCTACAAACTATTTTTTAATTTACCCCTATTTAATACTAATTATAATGTCTAACTTTTCACTAGAATAATTACTCTAATCTCAAAGCTAAGGGTAGCATAGACAAATGAACCATTTAACTTAATTAATATGTGTTGAAAAGTCAAAAACAACATATATTTTGGGACAATCTAAAATAGAAAAAGGTACTTATAATTTGGGACAGAGTATTCTTTATAGACATACGATTACCATAGTTTTGGGTGCAACGATTCTGGAGAGGATTGGTTGAATACAACTGATTAACTGAACATATGGAGTGTACCTGGATCTAATCTTCATCAACATCTACCTACAACTGGATCCACTTAATGAACTACAGTTTGGGCTCTTGGCCCAATTACTAGGACAGAAATTGGATCGAAAGTCGGCCCATTTCACACAACGGAATCATCACTAAACTTTGCCGCCGTTTATTATCAACCACAAAACTCTAAACAGTAAGCAATGCTTTCACTGACCGGAGCTCAAGAGCTCATCACCACCACCACTTTTTCCCTAAATACACCCCTCTTCCACCACCACAACTCTTTTTCTCTCATCTCTACTTCCTCAATTCGCGCTTCCCTTTCTTCTTCCTCCCGGTCTATTTTTAATCGTACACACTTACTATTCACACCCATACAACACCTTCATCCAATCTTATCTACCACCACTTCTGCCTCTTCAATTGACCAAACAAGCATTGGGGTAGAGGAAAGTGAGAGTGAAAGTTATGAATATGATGTTGGACAAGCTACTAATGATTTGAAGCACTTAGCTTCACCTTCTCTTGAAGTAAAGGAGTTAGAAGAGTTACCTGAACAATGGAGAAGATCGAAATTAGCTTGGTTATGTAAAGAATTGCCGTCGCATAAACCGGGTACTTTGGTTAGGATTCTTAATGCACAGAAGAAATGGGTTACTCAGGAAAATGCAGTGTATATTGCTGTTCATTGTATGCGAATTCGCGAGAATGAAACTGCTTTCAGGGTAAATTGGCTGTGGTGCATTCTATGTGTTTGTTAATTTGTTTGAATGACTATTTTGTGCGTTAATCGTGTTTACATAGTTAACATTCACTAGTTTCCATTGGTTAGGAAGTTACATGTAGTCTACTGTATTAAATATCGTAGATTGATATTCAAAGTTGTTGTTTTTGTCTGTGTGTAATGTAGTCTTGTTTCATGTTATCCAAACTTTTTATCTACTGTCACTTTATTATACGAATGTGAGATTGTTCAAGTAAAAACTTATATTAATTATAAGCTTTCATCCCAATATCTTGATGCCCCCATGTGAAATAAGCTTATTTATTTGATTTCAGGTTTATAAATGGATGATGCAGCAGCATTGGTATCGATTTGATTTTGATTTTGTTACCAAGTTAGCAGATTACATGGGCAAGGAGCGAAAGTTCTCTAAATGTCATGAGATATTTAATGACATAATCAATCAGGGTCGAGTTCCGAGTGAATCAACTTTTCATATTTTGATCGTTGCTTATCTGAGTGTATCAGTTGAAGGTAGCCTGGACGAAGCGTGTGGCATTTACAACCGTATGATTCAGTTTGGTGGGTACAAACCTCGCCTTTCCTTACACAATTCTCTTTTCAAAGCTCTTGTCAGTAAGCCAGGCGGTACATCAAAATATTATCTCAAGCAGGCAGAGTTCATTTTCCATAACTTGGTAACATCAGGACTGGAGATATCAAGGGATATTTATGCAGGTTTAATTTGGCTCCATAGTTATCAGGATACCATAGATACGAACAGGATTGTTGCATTGAGAGGAGAAATGAAGCAAGTGGGAATTGAGGAAGGAAAAGATGTGCTTGTATCTATTTTGAGAGCTTACTCAAAACAAGGGGATGTGGAGGAAGTAGAAAGAGCTTGGCTGAAACTTCTCAAATGTGATTGTAATCCTCCTTCCCACGCTTTTGTTTACCGAATGGAAGTCTATGCGAAGGTTGGAGAACCTATGAAGGCACTGGATGTATTTAGAGCGATGCAGGGGATGAAGTCCCCCAATGTTGTTGCATACCACAAAATAATAGAGGTGATGTCAAAAGCACAGGAGATAGAAATCGCTGAAGGCCTTATGAATGAGTTCATAAAGAGTGGAATGAAGCCCCTTATACCAGCTTATATCGATCTATTGAACATGTATCTCAATTTGAACTTGCATGACAAATTGGAGGCAGTTTTCTTACAGTATCTTGAGAAATGCCATCCCAACCGACCTATATTCAATATTTACTTGGATTCCCTGGTAAAAGTTGGTAACCATAACAAAGCTGTGGAGATTTTCAATCAAATGTATAGTAATGCAGCGATTGGTGTCAACTCCAGATCATGCAATACCATGTTAAGTGGGTATCTCTCTACTGGGGAGTACATTGAAGCAGAGAAGATTTATGATTTGATGTGCCTGAAAAAATATGATGTTGATCCTCCACTAGTGGAAAAACTCGACTTTGTTCTGAGCTTGAACAAGAAGAAGGTGGTGAAGAAGCCCAGACGTATGAAACTCAGTACAAATCAAAGAGAGATTTTGATTGGTTTGTTACTAGGTGGTTTGCGCATAGAATCAGATGCAGAAAGAAAGAATCATGCTATCCATTTTGAGTTCAGTGAGACTTCAAGTGTTCACTCTGTTTTGAAGAGACATATCCACGATGAGTACCATGAATGGTTGAATTCTTTTAGCAGGTCAAGTGAAGAGGATGAAGGCATACCACACCGGTTTTCTACGGTTCCACACACTTCCTTTGATTTCTATGCAGAGCAATTTTGTCCCAAAGGACGACCTGTGATGCCTAAGCTGATCCATCGTTGGTTGTCACCACGAGTTTTAGCGTACTGGTACATGTATGGAGGCCATAGAACATCCACAGGGGACATCTTGCTCAAGCTAAAGGGTGCAACTCGTGAAGATGTTGAGAAAATTGTCATGGCACTGAAAGCAAAATCTTTAGACTGCAGGTTTAAGAAGAAGGGAAAGGTGTTTTGGATTGGTTTCCTTGGAAGTAACTCTGTCTGGTTCTGGAAACTTACTGAGCCTTACATTCTTGATGACTTAAAAGAGCATTTAAGAGCAGACATCCAACCTGTGGAGAATGAAGGAGCAGAGAATCAACCTATTAATTTTGATAGTAGTTCTGACACTGATTAGAAAGCATCAAATGTCTGAGACAATAACAGTCAGTAGGGCGATCATCTCTGAGCTTAAAGGTAGACATAATTTCGACAATTCACTGCATTGACTGCTTGTGAAATTTTGTTCAGTCCTTTTAAGTTAACAAATTGGATTCAAGTGAAGAAACCCAGTTCCATATGCGTCAATGCTAACAAACAGATTGTACTTTGAAGTCCTCTTGGCTTATCAAAAGCTGTCATGCTAGCCATTGCCTTGTTATGTTAACAGAAAGAGGTATTGTAATGTACTTATAATTATTACAAATAATTATGCGGGGTTCCCCCCTGAAGCATACTAATCCGTAAATTATGTATGTTTTTTACCTCTTAAATTGCCTTCGAAGCCGCATTCATTTATTTTCCAGAACACTTGGGCAGAATAATTTTTAAATGCAACATGTTCCATATAATTTGACCCAGTCTCCATAGTAATCAGGCACCCGAGTTCAAATAATCGAGGGCAAAAGGGATAGATGGCCAATTGGCCACACTACTCCGATGGAAGCAGCTCAGTACTCCACTGATCTAGTCTGGCAGAGGGATTTTGATATTGAGAGTTTGACACCATGCAATTATGCAAAGCTCAAGGGGAACCTAAATTGGATTTGGATCTTATACAATTCTAGGCCTTACAAGTTACAAGCTACAAGCTACAAGCTACAACTACAACTAAGCTCAAATCCAATTACTGTATGTCACTCTCAAAGAACAAATATGTTTTGAGACCATTTTTCTCTGATTCATTTTGTGATGTATTAATTTGCTTGCATAAACGATTAAAAATCAGAATTTGTTTCAAAGGTTTCTTTAAAAATGAAATTTCGGAAGAATATCGACCATTTTTCTTTCATGTTTAAGCATACCATAATAGAAGAATATCAATTCTAATGGTGTTTCACATGTGGTGGAAGGTTTGGTTTTTTTGTCAGCTTTTCCATATTTCAAATACTGATTATTCCCAGTAGAGGCCTTGACAGTTGGTTGAGTTTTGGCTCGGTTTCTTAATCTTAAGATAAAGCCCAAAGCAAATAAGAATTGCATCTGAAGTCTGAACTGTGCAGAATGGGTCAGTTTAAAACTGCCAGGTGACTGGTGAGTAAGTATATGTAGTAGTTAAAGTACAAAATGAAAATGTACGGGAGATTCAGATCACAGTAAGTCACATACAAGGAAATCAAACCAGATACAGCACCAAATTAAGCAATCCCCATTCCTAGCTAGAGCAGAAATGCAGAATAAAAAACCTCTGGGACAATGAACTTGGGAAGCTATCCATCTAGAGCGCCAATGTTGGCTCTCTCTGTACAGCGACATATCCAATAAAGCATGCACGCCAATTGCGTAGTTTGGCCTGGGGCTGAAGTGTAGCAAGGCGATGAGACTCATTAGAGAATTTCCCATAACTAGGAAAAAACTTCACTTCAGACATTATCATGTTCTGCCGTTCTGGCTTTCAATTCCAACATATTCTTCTTTGGCCAATTTCTCACCAAGCCTTTAAAGCTCAACAAGCTTTTTTATTTGGTAAAAAGAAGCTCAACAAGCTGAGGTTGCAATACTTCAGTTTTTCAATCCTTTTTGAGATAGACTCTGCAATCTAGACGCAGTTCTGAACGATGGCAAGCAAGAATCTACTGTAATAATCGTGCCTGTGATACCTGTTGCTTGCTTGTTATTTTTTTAAATGACAACATTACCCCTTCACATGCATAACACGAGATTGAATTTTAATAACAAAATTATTACACGTGTCATTCTATCATTCTTTGATTCTATCTTACGGTTGATAAATTAACACGTGTCGTCTCTTGCAAGCTTTTTAAAATTTTAGTTATTAGAGATGAAGGCACCATGTGATAAATAAAACTAGTCCTTAGGCCCGTGCAATGCATGGGCATATCTGATTGTTTTAAAGTTTTTTTTTGGGGGGGTTTTATATTGCTTTTGGTTTGTAACTTGTAATATTTTGTTTAGCCCGTTTTAAAAGTTTCATTTAGAATTATTATAAATCTTTGAGTAATGAAATTAAATGATTATTATATATACATGAAAATTAAACCCAAAACATTTGAAGATATCCAGGAGAATGGGATTTTGCAGTACTCTCATTTCTCAAAGTCTCAATTAGAATTTAGTCTAGCTCGGTTGTTGAGGCTTCATCACTTTGGGAAACAATCTTTTCACAGTAGTCCATTAGCAGTCGAGCGTCTCTTAATTGGCTTGTAACAGTTAACATCATGAAAATTCGAAATCTTTAACAAACTATTATGATGATAAAGATGACTTACTTGTAATGTGACGGAGAGATCCCGTTAGGCCTGTAGTTAAGCATTTTCGGAAGGCAACCATACAATCCATGTCTGTGTGAATCTTGCGACATTTTTTGATATAGTCCCATCTGCAACACATTTACGTACATTAGATCACAAATTAAGGGAAACTCAAATTTCATAAAATTGCAGTAAATAAGTCTTACTGCTACTTGGGTCCCTTTTCGTATCCCCACCATTGAAATGTATTGAAGATTATATCATCATATTTATTGGAGTTTATTTTCTATTTTCATTTACTTTTTGTCAGTGCCTAATAAGTGCAAAGAAAAGAAATAGATTACTGGTTCTCCATATTCCTGCAAAATATACTTTTTGTCAAATCTAGAATGTAATTGAAAATGACCATCACAAACATGTTTGACGTGTGTCCACAATAATATCATAGTAATATTATTAATGATCTTATTAATAAACTTGCATAGCTGCCCATTTGACTTAGAATACTAGTGAGTTTTGATTTCTGTGTCGTCGAGAGATCTTCAGCAAACATCATATATACATAGATCAAATATAAGCATATATGCAGACATAGACTTTGAGTGAAGAGGAAGATGGAGAAGTTGTATAAACGTAATAAATCATCTGGTGATTTCAATGTAAATCTTGGTGAGTTTTGAGTTTCTCTTCGATTAAGTTATCAATTTCAGCTTAATTGAAGAGATACAGTAAAACCTCGATAAGATAATACCCGATAAATTAATTATCTCCTTTAAATAATATTTTTAGCTGGTCCCAACTTGAGCATATGTTAATAAATTAATTTTTCGCTAAATTTATTAGATAATACATTTTAGAAAAATCCTTGAATGCCCAACTAATATATAAATTAATATTTTTTCGATATACAAATATATTTTATATTTTTTTTTATAATAAAAGTCAATTTTTGCTTGTTTTTTCTCAAGATTGATTTTGGTTTGAACCTCGTCTCTGAATTTTTGTAGTGTGATAAGTTGATCTGGTGTTGTAGTTTGTATTGCAAGAAGAAATTATTCCAATATCATTATCGATTTTAGTGTTTCTTTTCGTGGAACGGGTTTTAGAATAAAACGATTGTCCAGTTTCATCATGTTAGCCCCCCCCCCCCCCTAAAAAAAGAAAGATATACATAAAAATATACTGTTAATTATGTAAATTAACAATTTATTAATTAATAGATGAATTGATATCTCATTTAATTAATAATTTTCTCTACTTCCAAGGCTATTAATTTATCGAGGTTTTACTGTATTTTTTGTACGAGTTGGACTTGATTCCCAAACTCAATCAAAATTCTCTTCAATTAAGCTATTAATTTCAATCTAATTGAAGAGATGTTTTTTTTTAAGGGTATTTTCAGCTTTAATAGAGTATAATAGATGGAAAAGTTGTACAAATGTAGTAAATCATCTGGTGATTTCAATGTAAATCACTACTTCCACCAGATAATTATTTAGCTACTTATTCAAAAAAGATTACTTGTAAACTTATTGAAGTTAAAATTGTTGAATTGAAAGAAATTCGAGTTAGAGCATTTTATCAATGGTAGTCAATTACTGGTATTAGATTTAGTGGTGATAATGTGGTTTACTGCTTATAAAGAATTCGAGTTAGGGTTACTTATGAAGGTTGTTGTATTTAATATGTGAAATTACATATTGACCCATTTTTATTTATTTTGTGTAGTTACAAAAATACCCCAAATTGAATGAATTTCTCTTCAATTAATTTATCAATTTCAGCATAATTGAAAAGATATAGTAAAACCTCGATAAGATAATACCCGATAAATTAATTATCTCCTTTAAATAATATTTTTGGCTCGTCCCAACTTGGGCATATGTTGATAAATCAATATTTTGATAAATTTATTAGATAATTAATACATTTTAAAAAAAAATTTGAAGGCCCAACTAATATATAAATTAATATTTTTTTGATATACAAATATATTTTATATTTTTTTATAATGAAAGTCAATTATTGTTTTTTTTTTTTTCTCAAAATTGATTTTGGTTTGAACCTCGTCTCTAAATTTTTGTAGTGTGATGAGTTGATCTGGTGTTGTATTTTGTATTGCAAGAAGAAATTATTCCAATATCATTATCGATTTTAGTGTTTCTTTTCGTGGAACCGGTTCTAGAATAAAATGATTATCCAGCTTCATCATGTTAGCCCCCTAAAAAGAAAGACATACATGAAAATATATTGTTTATGTAAATTAATAGTTTATTAATTAATCGATGAATTAATATCTCGTTTAATTAATAATTTTCTCTGGTCTCAACGCTATTAATTTATCGAAGTTTTACTGTATTTTAATTATGCTTGTGATTTGGTCCAACTGGGTACGGGCTGGATTTGATTATACTTGGGATTGGGTATTCTTTTAATTTTTTTTATTGGGCTTTATTATTCCCATGGTCTAATTGGGCTTAATTATATCTGTGATGGTGGTCCACTTTCAGTCTTATTGATAGCCTAATTGAAGAGATATTTTCTTAGGGATATTTTCTGCTTTAATATAGTATAATAGATTAGAGAATATGACACTTGTGTGCAGGGTATTATGGGTATTTACAAAATATAAGTTATTTGACTTGAGTCAATTGTTAGTCATAACAGTCAACTAACGGGAAAGTGCCCCATACTCTAAATACTAATTAAAAATGTTTCATATACTAAATAGGTATTATTTACGCATCCCAAGTCTAAAACCCCCATTTAACAACAACAATCATTCATCAGTCTAACAATTCAACAAAAAAAATATATAGAGAGAATAGTTGCGAGAGAGGAAGAACTTCGTGAACCACGAAGGGTTTGTTCAGTACTTGTGGTCGAGTAGTTTAGTGTGAACAATATTATGTGCCGGAGCCGGATTCATAAACATAAACGGGCTCTACCATAATTAGGCCCAATACTTTTGGATTCACTTGAACACTTATAAACGTGTCAAAATCTGGTATATCTAATAAACAACGAACAGGACTACCTGATCTAATTCGCAGTTGAATGTCTATATAAATTATAAAGAGTGTTTCGGTTCCAGTCCGTTAAAGAGAAAAAGAATTCGTTTAGAAATTTTAAAGAGTTGATTGAAGTTGTACGTTTTAGCTAAGTTCTTGAAGAAGTTTATGCGAAGATGAGTGAATCTAAGGTGGTTTTTCAACTCAATGCGGGAGAGAGAGATAGATTCTCTCTATCTAATTTCTGGAAAACTCTTGCGTATTACTGAAGAATTAGAATTCGCAGAACAAGAAAATCTTTTCGGAATTCTATATGAGTTGGGTGGGGTTACAGGAAGCAAGACATTGGGATTAAAGAGACTTGCTATCTGTTCAGCTGTGTATCGCTTTCGGGGGCAAGAATGGAATCATTAGTTAAAACAGAAGAAGATGTTAAAGACGGTTCTGTGCTTATACACACATCTTTTCTTGAATTATTCACAAACGAGGGCAACACATTGGTCGGTTTCAACCTTTCACAGCTGAAATTCCATCTGGCTGAATTGGGAATTAACTTGAGGGCTGGTTTTGTTGATCTTTCTGAACAGGGTTTGGGCAAGAATTGGGTTAAGGGTATAAAAAAATCCCTTGGGGTGAAGAAAATAACCTTTTCTGATGAGTCTTTTTCTGATCTTGCAAGTTTCTGTACTGGGGCATATTTCAATCGGGTTTTATATTTGCGCGTTCTCCAGTGATATGATCTATGAAATTTAATCGTCTTTTGGAGTTATATAAGGCTTTAGGAATTCAAAGGTTATTAGTCATATGATCTCTTTCTTTTTTGTTAGCAAACATAGCTCCTAACCAAAAATCTTGGAAAAGGTGGTTATCTTTAATTTCAAAGTATATTCAATTCGTTGTCTTTGTTGTTGAGAATATTTGAAATGGTTTTTTTTTATCTATTTTTGTTATCTGTATTCAATATCAAGATCAGATGATAATGTTCTTTTCTTCATGAAGTAATTTGAGTCATTAATTTGACTATTGAAGTATACCTAGCTTCTTCTCTTTTATTCTACTTCTCTTCATCATCATTAAAGGAATGAAAAACAACAATCAAATCTATGGACAAAGAACTTCTTCAACTAAAGTACTTACTCACCGTTGAAAAATTTCATCCTCACATTTCTTGTACTTTCTTTGCACTACAAATTCCTAGTTTATTTGTCATAGAAAACCCTAGTTTCTCTCTACTCAATTCTCTTAGTTTTTGGGTAAAATATAAGTAATTAAAGTCTTCAAATATTTTCTATGATAAGTTTGAATCTCATTTTAATAAGATATACGGGCATTGTTTTTCTCCAATTTATATTATTGTAAAAATTTATATGTATCAGTACTAAACTAATAACCGAGTGTGGGGATATCATGTACAATTAATGAAGAATTTACTTGAAAACCACCATGGAAAAGCCTAAGTCCTAACTTTGCACATCAAACCGGGAGTATGGCTAATTATCTCAATTCTCAAAGTAAACTTATCACCATTCACTTTTTGTGGCTTAGGATCTCATCTTACCAGAAAAATAAAATATTAATCCATTTTTTGTGTGAAGACTTGAAGCAGAATGTTGGAGTTACAATGTTACATGGAAGCCTGGGGCCTAACTGCCTAAGCATGAGTATAATAGTTCCCTGCTATAGGAATTAGGACAACGGATCTTTAGCAAAAAAAAAAGGAATTAGGACAATGGATGTGAGAGTGACAAAAAATATATATATATATTTTAACTAAAACTTGTTTTGAGCTACATGCATGCAAATTTCTATAAATCAAATAACTAGAAGACTAAAGTAATTAATCATGAAATAACTCATAATAAAAACTCAACAGTAAATCACCAAAGCAAAATACTGTATTTAAGCAAAAAAAATATTTCCCTAAACAGACCGATTTATACACAGAGATGTTAAAGAATGGATTAACGGACCATCTGATCTGGTTGCCACCAAAGTAGTCTCGTTGTTTCCCATATCACACATGAGATATTTTTATTGATAATGTTATTAATCTTCAAAAACAGAATTTACACCTCCTGATCAGCAGGCACTACCGCCCGGTCAGGTATATAGGCTTTAGAGGACATAATACAAGAGTTAAATCATTTACATGCAAAAAATACATAAGCTCAATAATAAAAAATAAAAAATAAAAATGGCAATCAAAATCAACTATGTTATTTATGAACATGAAATGCTCCAGATTGATTTCCATATTGGAAACTTGGTACACATTGTGTATTTAACCATTTCCTCGATAATAAGGACTCTGTATAGTGCCTAATATGTTGCCCTAACCATTTTTGTGCCATTTTTGGAAATGGAGTATGACTATTTAGAGAGCTAGTGAATAGCAAAACTCTCGTCTTAGATTATATCAGAACTGAAGATCAATTAGCTGATAAATTTACAAAAGGCCTATCTTCGTACAGATTCAAATATCTTCAGAGCAAACTCTCAGCAATACCACTAACCACTTCAGCTTGAGGAAAAACTAACAATAGAAATGTTAGTTATAATTGTAACCTGTTATTTAATCTGTACCTAACTCTGATCCATTGTAATTGGCCAATAAAAGGGATGCAATGCAAACCCCTCTTTTACCAACATAAATAAAAAAATTCTCTACAAAAGTTAACATGGCATCAGTAGCAGGGCAAGGCAATTGTTCTCCTTCAGTAAAGTTCAACTGGATTTATGGTATTGAAGGTTAAAATCAAGCTGCTTCAATTTCTGGCAGAGAGCTACCTGTGCTCATTTCTCTGAAATCACAATGTGTAAAGCACATTCTCATACATTTCTTCAACTAGAAAGAGCTTTCTTCGGTTTGTTTCTATTTCTTGAGTGAATCAAACACTCTAAAACAATACCCAAAAATACTGTACAAGTCATCAAATCTTCAATTCCCCACATTCCCATCTCCCCTCAAAAACCCTCTTATACATAGAGGTTAAAAACCAATGAACACATCTCTTTGCCATCTATGTAGTCAGTAGTGTCGCCGTTTCCCATACCACTAGTGAGCCCCTCTATGAAAACCTGTCATAGTTAGCCTTTAGTAGCCACGTCGTGGTTTAACAACAGAAGCAAAACATGACCAGCGTCAAAACAATACAACATGAATCATATCTATATGGTGTCTATTTGCCATGAGATAGATACCCAATTTAGTGTGACCCAAACAGGTGAAAAGTTGAACGAATAAGAATCATCAGTTTTAAATAATGACTCAATATGCCCATCATCCAAGTAGAAGACGCCATTGTCTAAGTTGTAATAGGGCGAAGGCAGTCCGTAAGAAAAATAAGGCCATAAATCGTTCGTGAAATAGATGCAATTGCTTTTGAAGAATGACTGCGGCAGATATAGAGATGGAGGAGCTTCCGCCCAAGAATAGCATTTGATCACCCAAGCTTTGCAACTGATCGAACCCACTAGAATGGCTCACTTGATTGATCAAGTTTATATACTAAAAAAATTTGCCTTCGACACGTTCGGGTTTCAGGTATCAGAAGCGCTTAAACTCCCCAGAAGGGTGCAGAAAGTAATGGATAGCAATGTCACAACGGTTGGTTTGAATGAATATGTTTTAGAAGGATTGGTTTTGCTATTCAGGAAGGAGTTGTAGCACACTTGTCCTCCACTTTTGTGTAATTACTTGAGTTTATCAATAAAAAGGTTTTTCGTTGAAAAAAAAATTGGTTCAGGATTCTCAATTTCAATGATCAATTCGGTGTTAGACTGTTACATAGACGAACTTGGATGGTGATTGGTGATTCATCTAGAGCGCCAATACAGGCTCTTTATTCATTGACATATATCATGAAATTATATTTCTAAGAATTTGTAAAACAAAATTTCATAAAATATGTGCGACAATATTTACTCTATATTCACTGGCAAACAAACACAGCATAGACTGAACTTTTTGAAAGACTAAAGAATTTCTTCATACAAAATTACAGACTCGGTAACAAAGAACACAAGGTATTAAGGTTATCTAATTTCTGTCTTGTACACCTCTAAAACCTCAAAGTAACATATCACCATCCATTTTCTGAGGTGGAATAATCTCAGTCCAGACAGTAACATATTAATCTCATTTCTTGTGTGAAGCAGAATTTTGGAGGTCCATGGAAGCCAAGGCATTAAGTACTTCCCTGCTTTATGACAGATCCGATGTGAATTATACAATACTGGTTTCATGCGAAGGTGCTTCGACATCAGCACTAGATTATTCAAATAGTGCTTGTTTTGAGCTACATGCCTACATGCATGCAAATTTCTATCAAAAAACTACATTGCTACAGTAAGTATTTAATCATGAAATAAAATTTAAAAGCAACAGTGATGTACTACACAGATTTTCTTAGTAATCATAGTAAACTATCGATGCACAAAAACAATTCCCTCAAAAACCTCATTACAAACACAGGTGTTAAACAATGAAAACATCTCGCTGCTGCGATGTTACACATGAGATGCCACATCTATGAAGGATGCTTTTGATTTAGCCATAAGTAGTCATGTCACCGACTAACAAGCCTGAAGCAGAAAATTGCCAGGCTTGAAGAAACAGCAATAACTTGCTCTTCAGAGTTGAGTCTTTGACAAACCAATCCCTAAAGGATTGAAGAGACCATAGAAGCCATAACAGCTGGCCCAAAGGATGAAATGCAAGTTGGATGGTGTCTCATTTACCACTAGATATCCAGTTTGGTGTGAGCCAAACAGGGGCAAGGTTAAATGAATAAGACTCATCAGAATTAAAGAATGACTCAATACGCCCATCGTCCAAGTAGAAGACCCCATTGTCTGAGTTCCGATAGATGGGTTCAAATCCATTGAAAAAGTACGGCCATATATCGTCAGTGAAATAGATGCAATTACCTTTGAATCCTGGAACGCCTGCAGCAGATATAGACATGGAGGAGCTTCTGCCCAAGAATAGTATTTGATCACCCAAGCTTTGCAACTGAACCCACTGGAAAGGTTTACTTGATTGATCAAGTTTATATACTACGAACTTTTTAGTGACATTTCGGATATTTTTTGCATCATTGCATGGGTTGCTATATCGATACACCATCAGCAACTCACCACATGAATCAACCAAATAACTGGAAACATCTTTAAATCTAGTATCAGTAGGCTTGCTCATGGGACGCACATTCAGAACTGTATAATCAAGTGGTTGTTTCAGATCATCATGTGGCAACTCAAATCTAACTAAGCCGTTTGCTTGGGTTAAACCATGTAACATTCCCTTATAAAACAAAATGTCTGAGAACGACCATTCGTCATCCTTCCGTATTGGCTCTAAACCTATAATTATTTCTTCTTCCTCATCGTCATCAGATGAGGAATCCAAATAGAATACTAGTTCCTTACCGCTCTCATAATCTACACGTTCTTTCTTATCAACACCGAATATTGCCCATTCCGGATCCTGAGATCTACATATCTCAATAATTGCAAGATCGCTACTTAACCCAGAAACTACTAGGCATTGGGACACCGTGTTTATGTCAGGTGTTGGCAAGATTATAGCCTTCTTTAAATAAAAGCGTATTTGAGCCAGTACATCAGACTCATACTCGGGTGGTACATATTGTCTTGGAATATCAATTCGTGTTTGGGAGAATGGATTGAAAATGAAATTATTTTTCCAATTCGCAATTATCAAAAAGCCTTGGGAAGTTCCACAACAGTAACTCTCCAATACTAAATCTGGCAACTTAAGGTTGTAAGTTTTGGCTTCTAAGAGACTATAGAAGGTTCCAATTTGTTTATCAACATCTCTCGAGATCATCAACCATGGAAGTGGATGAAGGTACCGCTGAATCTCAGCCGCAATAGATCTCCATGAATGACAAAGTGCACCTAACCGGATTAGATCCTTCAAGCTTAGTCTTGGAAATATCACTAGATCCCACATATACTTGGGGATTCTATCATAAAACTCCATCTCCATCTCTCCAATTATACTTCTTCAAATTAAAGATAAGATGTCGCTTTTTGATTGAACAAATATCAATCAAATAACTTACTTAGGTATAAATAAAACAACAATCAAACAATTCAACAAAAAAAAAAAAGAATAATAAATAATAGAGAGAAGTTACCCAATATATATGAGGTGAACTTGTTAGGCGTGGTCAGGGGAAGAAGAAGAAGATAACAGTTTGTTAAGTTTGAACTTCTGAAGGGTTTGTTCTACTTCTGTGTTCTTCGTTTTATATTGGGCTGGCAAATGATACTCAGTATTCAATATCAATTCGAAATTTCTAATTATGGACTAATTATTAATTATCATCAAAACATAATTCTGAATTAATAAGGATCCATAGTACCCATGTCCACGTGGCCATATCTATCTAGAATTCTAGATTCGATGTACTGCCATAATCTCACACGTTTGAAGTTTGAACTAACTACAGTACAAACCGACCAACTGACTTAAAAGTAGATTCTGTTTTTACTGCTTTTAGCCAGCAAGTCATGTAATTCTGCACTCTTCAGCGCACATAGCTAAATAGCACAATTTCAGTATTCTTCTTTTCTCTGTTGCAAATTAAAACAGAACATATAACCAACTCTTTAGTCCGGAATAAAGAACATTACCATGATTTCTGAGTTAACTTTAAATAATAATGTTGGCATAATGGCATGACTACTACATTGACATGATGCCCTTTTTACCTAATTTTTTAAGATAATAAAATGATAATGACAAATCAGATGTAACATGTGTAATGGAAGAAAAAAATTCCACAAAGGACAAACAATAATACTCAGAGTTCATGACATAACAAGGATAATTTAAAACAAGCACAGTGCCACCAAGCAACCTCTGAATGTTCCAATTTTTGTATCAGCATCTCGAGAACTATGGAAGTGGATGAAGGTAACTCTGAATCTCAGCTGCAATGGATCTCCATGAATGGCAAACTGCACCTAACTTGAATAAATCTTTGAGGCTTAGTTTTGGTAATATCACCAGATCCCTCGTATATTTGGGGAGTTTATTATAGAAATCCATTTCCATCTCTCTAAATTGTATTTTTCCAATTAAAGATGTTGATTTTTCGATTCAACAAATATCAATAAAAAAAACTACACTTATGATATTTAACAGCAACAATCAATCAACAAATGTAAAAAGGAATATAGAGGAATTACCCAATTGATGTGAATTGCGACGTAGGAAGAACTTTGTGAGTGAACTTTGAAAGGTTTTTGAGTGAATTATACAATACTATATCCATGTGAATGTGCTTAGACATCAGCTAGATCCTTTCATACTACTTGAAACTCAACAGTGAATTAATATAACTACTCAGATTCTCTAAGCAAGAAAAATATCTGAGTAGAAAATAAAAATCCCTCAAAAACCTTAGTAGTCTCGTCGTTTCCCATTTTACCCAGAGATGTTAAACAATAAAAACATCTCCCTGCGACGCTGCTACTTACCTAAGTAGTCACACTGTTTCCCATATTACACATGAGATGCCAACTCTATAAAAGCATGCTTTGGCTTTAGCCATCAGTGTAGTCATGTACTCATGTCAACATTTAACAAGTCTGAAGCAGAACATTGCCAGGCTCGAAAAAACATTACAACCATAACTGGCTCTTGACAAACTGATCCCCTGAGGATTGAAGAGACCATAACAGCCATAACCAATGGATCAAAGGATTACATGCAAGTTGACATTGATCATACCTGGACGGTGTCTGATTTACCACTAGATATCCAATTTGGCGTAAGCCAAACAGGAGAAAGATTGACTGAATAAGAATTATCGGCTTTAAAGAATGACTCAATATGCCCATCATCCAAGTAGAAGACGCCATTGTCTGAGTTCGGATAGATAGGATCAAATCCATTGTAAAAATACGGCCATCGATCATCAGTGAAATAGATGCAATTACCTTTGAATCCTGGAATGTCTCCAGCAGATATAGACATGGAGGAGCTCCTGCCCAAGAATATCATTTGATCACCCAAGCTATGCAATTGAACCCACTGGAATGGCTCACTTGATTGGTCGAGTTTATAGACTAAAAACTTTTCGGTGAATGAGTTGCCATATCGATAAACCATCGACAACTCACAACATGATTCAACCAAATAACTGTAGATAACTCTATAACTTGCAGCAGTGGGCCTACACATGGGTTGCACATTCAAAACTGTATGTGCAAGTGGTTGGTTCATCTTTCAAATCATTTGTCAAATCAAATCTCACTAGGCCGTTTGCTTGAGTTAAACCATGTAACATTCCCTCAGAGCATCTCTAATGGGTCTCCCAAATATTGCCGACACATGGGACGATTTAGTATACACGTAGGTGCCACCTACTTTCCCATCACTTTTTTTTTCACGTCTCCTATACCTATATCAGGGGTAACCCTAACGCAAAACTTTTTTTTTTTTTCTAAATTTTATCTTCTACGCTGGTCAACCAGCGTGGATATTGTTTTCCGAATCATTCTGTTCCACGCTGGTTGAAACATCGTGGAAGTTTTGGGCTTCTGCGCGCGTGGGCTTGGAGGCTGGACTGGTGGACTGGTGCTCGTGGGCTGGGCTAGGGCAGGATTTGTAATTATGTCCACCAGCGTGGAATATTGAAGGTTTTTTTTTTTTTTCGCGACCAGTAAACAAAAACCACCATCTTCTCCAATTTTCGCCGCCATTCTTCTTCTTCTTCCGTCATTTTCAACTGAATTCTGCTTGATTTTACTGCTTCAACTTCTTCCTACTCAAAAATTACCCAGCCCTTTTAATATCTTTTGTTATTTTTCATATTTAGCCCCTTTTTTATCAATTTTAACTCAAAAATTTAATTTTTTTTTCTAAATCACAAATTATAGCTCCAAAAAGAAGATTGTGTGGTAAAATCGTTCAAAAGGTGTATCAAGGAACTAGTAGTACTATGGAAGATCAATCTTTAGACAATATGGAAATGGAAGTTGCCGAAATTGATTTTTCACATTTTCGCGAAGTTCGAGATTATACACCAAGAGAGCTTGCTCCATGTACGGGATCGCATCTTAGTGATAACCAGTATTCCGTCGATGTAAGTGTTTGATTTAATTTTTAATATATTTAATTTTTAATTAATTTTTAATTAATTTTATTAGTTTTTTAATTAATTTTTTATTAGTTTTTAATTGGTAAATTGTTCGTTTAATGTAGAGGATGAAAAATTTGACATATAGAGGCAAAATGAATAACGTAATAACTTGGTGGTCATATATGGTGGAGAGAGGAAATGATTTTGCTCATGTACGAGACCGAATACAAGCGACGCCATTTGGGCCTCTCGTTTCTTTGACACCATTTCGAACTGATCGTCAACTTATATTCGCGTTGCTTGAGCGATGGTGGCCTACGACACATACATTTCATTTGCCTCTCGGTGAGCTTGCTTTTACTCCTCGTGATTTTACTATGCTTACGGGTTTGCGTGTCGGGGTGGGAGAGATTGTGCCATATATTTCATCTTATGATAATAATGAGTGTGAGGCTACTATATTATTCCCAACTCTAAGTGAATATGAGGAGGCTTGGAAGGATGAGGAAAAACAAACAGGTTTACAGTATGGATTTTTTGAGAATATATACATGATGCGTACTGCTGCTGATGATGATTGGGTGTTAGAGCCCAATTCAGTTGAAGAGGATGAGTATGTGTTAGCTTTTCTGTTATACTTTGTGTCTGGGGTTTTGTTTTCTACTGGACACAGTTGTGTGAAGTTGGGTTGGTGTGGAGCGTTGCTTGATACAAGCAAGATTGGAGACTACGATTGGGGCGGTGCTGTGATGGCACACATGTATTATCAGATGAATTATTTTTCTATGAGTGGCAAGAAATTACACAACATCGGTGGGTTCATTTGGATTCTACAGGATAGTTATGGTTTTTATATTATTTTTAATTTTTAATTAATCTAAAGCATAAAAGCATGAATGATTTTTTTTGTTTTTGTATATAATTTTTTTAATTACGAAATTTTTATTATGTAGTTTTGGTGGTATGAGTATCTGGGCACGTGTAATCCGATTTTGTTAGACTGTAGACCACAAGTGTTCCCTCGTATTCTTATTTGGGCCCTTGAAAACCGAGCTGAAATGATGGGACTTGTAACGAATAACTTTAAACAAGCAAGGGCCTCGATCGAACAGAAAACTTGGGATAGTATTAGGTGGATGCCTTGGATTGGGTTACCCTCAAACAGTGTCCCACATATTGACACCTCTAGAATCATATCTCAGACGAGAGTGGTTTTAATTTCTCTAGAGATTAGTGTTTGGTTTTTAGGGGATAGATGTTTACGACAGACGACTGGTATGATAGCTATTTCTCATCCTCCACCACCTGATATGGCTCCAGTGAGTCTTCCTTTGGAGCAGATCCTGGCTCGTAGATCATCCTTTAACTGGCCAATTAGTTCAGCTTTTTGTCAGTTTGCCCGTATATATATATATATATATATGTGTGTGTGTTATAATTTCTTACTTTACCTTCTTCCTTCCTCAATATTTACTCATGTTTCTTATACATCAAATTCAATCTATCCTTTATTCCTTCTCCAAATAGTGGTTGGAAAAATAAACACACACACAACCTTCATTACAAGAGACTATGTGAATACATGCACACAATAGTACAAATTACAATATTGTGCGTCTTCTATTTTTCTTTTAGTATAGTTTAGAAATAAAATTATATAGGCTTTATAACCATATATAACATGATTATGTTGTGTAATTATAACGTGATTTTCGAGATTAATTTAATCTTATTAATCACTTATACTAAAAAACTATTTGAAAAGTTGGCCTTCGGTTAGGGCTGAAAACGGGTCGGATTCGGATTAAATGTATATAAATTTGAATTCGAATCTGGATCCGAATTCGATTCAGGTTTAAATAATTAATCTGAATCTAAGATTTATCCGAAAACCCAACTAAATCTAATAATTTTCTATATAAAATCTTTAAAAAACAAATTAAAATCTGAATTGAATCTGAATACGTATCTTATTATAAATCCGAATTTTAATTCGGGTGTTTTCTGAAATGATGTATAGTCTAGACATAACCAAAGCTCAACCCAATAACTTGACGATGAAGTGATTTTTTTTTTCCAAAACAATTTTATTGATATTTTATTTTTTGTTAAAGAAAAACTATTTTTTTGATAAGCTCAAAAAATTACACAAAAGTAGAGGATAAACGCGCTACAAACTGCGATACAAGTCCTTTCTTTGGGGATTACGAAACAGTAGGGATACACCTAAATATAAATTTTAAGGTTTTTCCCTGATTTTTGTCGTGAAAGTAGGTTTTGGGAGAATCGAAGATATAATTATATATAGGTCCATCATTTTTTTTACTAAAACTAAAAACCGAAGTCCAACAAAATTTTTTTAATTAGCTAGCAGGTGGGCTTTCATTGTAACTTACTACATACCTCTTTATACCAAGTATAGATTTGTATAGATGAATATTTATTATAACAAATCTATACATAGATTTGTCGATAAACATGTGGTTCAAAGGTAGCATCCCTCTCACAAAGTGGAGATATTGTGGGTTCGAAACACGTCAGCAGCTGATTGTTTGATTCAAAGTTTCCACATGAAATTTAAAAGGGGCAGGGTTCCCCTCAACCTTGCTTACCAATAATAATAAGAAGAAAAAAATATGTATGTTACCTACTATAATAAACTTCAATAAGCACATATATTTTGCAATTCAAAATTTTATCATATGCTTCAACTTGATCTTTCAGTAGTTTTATTAGGTGCATTAGTTGTGAAATGTTACTTTACTACTGCAAGTTACTATATACTATGTTCTTGTTAAACCCATTTTTATATTCAAAACATAAGCCTAGACTCAAAAAAAAAAAAAAATGAATAAAATCATACGATCAGTCTAATTCATTGTTTGAACATTCATGAGATTAATCATACCATGGTTTATTGTCACAATGAAATAAAAACATAATAAAAAATTCAATAATGGCTACGCGTTATATGTAGCTCAAAATCACAGTAAAACATTTAAAAAACAAATATTTGACGAGAAACCGTTTTAAAAATTATAATCAATCGTATTTACGAAAATAAAAATAAAATTTAGTGGTGTAATAAAACCGTAAAAATGACAATTAAACCAATGACATACATTAACAAAACTTTTCCAAAAGACTACACCCAATTTACAATATATTTAATAACATCCGTGTATCGCACGGGCCTTATGACTAGTTTATATTGACTTTACTACTTTAGTATGTATACATTATACGAACTCTATAACAACTTATTAATGATGATTGATGTGGTTGGTAGCTTTGAAAAGGATTAGATTTATATGCAATTTAATTTTAAAAGAACATAAAACAAGAATAAGGGTAAAATTATTTGGAAATGATAACATAAAAGGATTAGGAAATTAGAATGTAATTATTCGTCATATTGATGAATGGATTAATGGTTGAAACATTAATCAGAACAAAACTCAAATATATACTTAAACAATATGAGTAATTGAATATTGTTCATAATTTGTTCTTATCAATTTTTACCATGTCCTCTGGGTATGTTATTACGTCCACTAAAACTATATATCTTTAAACCACAATTGTTGTATTGACATCACATGTAAAGTAAAGAGCTTTTAAAGTATTTTTAAGCAGGAACAGTTGTAGAAGGCAAAATATATAGTCCAACCGTCGTATTGAACCCTAACTGATCTTATCTCAATTTCTTTCAGAACCATTAGGGATTTTATGAGCCTACAAGAAATTCTTTTTCACACATTTATGCCTCTTATAAAGCCAATCAAACATTCCTAGTCCCTTCTAGAAACACAAGGTTGTTAATTTTATAAACTTACTAAATATAAGAAATTTATTATATAAAATGTAATACCAAAGTTTATATTAACTAGAGGACAATAACATCATTCCAAATGATTATAACTCTACCAAATAATGAACGTTCTCAAACAGAAAAAAAAAAAAACATAAAAAAACTTTGTCTTCTACTTTTGTAACGCGTTTGTCCTCTACTTTTGTGTAATTCGTTGAGCTTATCAATAAAATTTATTTTTTATATATATAAAAAAAAACCGAAAGTATTTGTCCAAAAAAATTATTCAAACATAACTCATAGGTCTTTAACTATAAACAAAAATAATCTCTATTGTGGAAATGATGGAGGCCATCAAGAAAGGAAAAATTATAGATGACAAAGTCATAAACAACAACATTAGTACATGTTTTTTTATAAGGCATAATGTCCGCCACAAGCAAAACCAATCATCTATACTACTAGAAACTTTTGTCCGTTACAACCAAAAATATATTCTTTAGAGCATTCCCAATGCAAGGTGGATTTTGGGGGTGGGGTGGATAAATCCACCTTGAAACTCAAAATAATGTCCCAAGAGAAGGTGGATTTTCAAAAGTGGGATCCCGGTGGGAGAATCCACCTTGAAATCCACCTGTGGGTGGTAGAACCGGACGGCATGTCACATGCCGCCCGTTTTTTTTTTAAAGTTTAAGTAGTGTTTTAAAGCTTTTGGACTCTCGGACGGCATGTGACATGCCGTCTGCCTATTTTTTTGCAAAAAAAAATAGGACGGCATGTGATATGCCGTCCAGATTTTTAAAAAAATCCACTTTCTATACCAAAGAGTCCACCTTCCCTTGAGAACTCTCCACCTTGTAGAGTTTCACCTTGAGTCAATAAAATGGATTTATCCTAGTGGCGCATACATAGCGCCTATGTGAAGGTGGATAAATCCACCCTGCATTGGGAATGCTCTTAAAAGAAAAGGGAGTAAGGGACCCTTTGCTGCCTTTGGTGGCCATTTTAATGGAAGTGGGTCAATCAAATCGTCTTGCAATGGGTTGTAAAGATTTACAATGAGGGAACCACTTTGTGCCACGTTTCCCATCTTCTGTTATGAATTACGTGGACACTTTATTCAACACACTTACTTAAACCAGATTTAAGGGTCCCACACGCTTGCACTTTTCACCTTTTCTGTCTTTGTCTTTCTTTTTTTGTCATCGGTTTTCTCTATTTTATTACCTAAAACAAATAATTAAATCATATCCAATCTCCATTAACTTTCTAACCTGCGCCAGTGTTACTCTGCTAAAGCCGTCCAAGTTTCATTTTACCAGTATTGAAAATGTTTAATTGAAGTGAATTTTTTTTTAATAGAAACTCAAACTCCCAAAGCTTATTATAGGCAGCTGAATTTAGTGGCTGTGATGTATTATTTTGTTGGTTACAGACATACATCTTAAAATATCATTTTTGCGCAATATTTGGATTTTTGTAAAATTTGAGTATAAGAAGATTTTGACACCAAAAGGCAATAACATTATGTTCCAGTCAAAAATACTGAGAGTATTCTGAATCAAATTTCTAAAAGATTGACATAGTGCTCAAAAAAATACTACTCCAAATCAGTTGAAAATTCTCAAAAAATAGATAAAGATATTTACCAAAAAATAAACACAAAATAATGAATATACAATTATTAAATTAGCCTTTTTGTTTTACCAAACTCTATATTAATTGTGGAGATAAACTTAGGGTAGTTAAGTCATCTTCTATAAAAAATGATGATTGGCAAGATCAATTTGGCTTTTGGCAAAATCCGAAGCCATCTCCATATTAATCTACTGTTTCATGTGTCATAAAGTGGTTAACAACATCCAATGGGCGTACGACACCCGGATTTGTTTATTATTATTGTTAAAAAGGCGAATTAGACTCGACGACGAAGCTTTTTCTTCGACACTGATCTGCTGCCTAAACGGTGTCGGAGACAGTTTCGATGAAGAAGAACGAAACTCCATTAGTTTCGCTAATCTAAGCTATTATCATCAATTCCAGCCATATTGAAGAAGTTTCTGAAGTTTTTGAAGTTGAATTGAAGTCGATCGAGTAGTTGAAATGGAAAGAAACGACGAGAGAATAAGAACAGTTCGTAAAGAAATCGGCGATAGTAATAATAATAGTAATCCGTATCTTGATCGTAGTAAAGTTCGGATTCTTTTGTGCGACAACGATGCTAAAAGCTCTAAAGAAGTTTTCACTCTTCTTTGCAAATGTTCTTATCAAGGTATAACAACTTTTGTTTTTAGTTTGATTAATGATTGTTTACTTCTTAATTTGTTAAGTGTTTTAATTAAAGTATTACTTAAAGACTAATTAAAGTGGAATCTGATGTTAATCCTGTTTTAATTAGTTCAATTACACTGCTGGTGAGACTAGATTTGAAGAAATTTAAGTTATCAATCTTATGATTTTGAAAAGATTGAATCAAGTTACATGAATTCATTACAATACCAACATTTGGGATGAATTGATGATGTTGTTGTTGTTTTCATATTGAAGTTGAATTTGAATTTAAATATTGATAGTGCATTTGGAAGGTGAGCAAAGTTGAAATTCATGAAAACCCGTTAAGCTAAGTCATATTGACATTTCATGGTTATTAAGTTAGTTATTTCTGTTAGTGTCTCTATGTGTGTGCTTGCGGAAAATTGAGTCAACAGTGGACATGGTTTCATGTTGATTTGTTTAAGCTTGAATTTATTACACCAATTGAAACAGACATTTGGGATGAGACGATGAGTTGATGATGATGATGATGATGTTTTTATATTGATTTGCTTAATCTTAAATTTAAATGATAGTGCATTTGGAAGGTAAGCAAAGTTGAAATTCATGATAGCACGTGAGTTCACATTAAATCATATTGACATTTTGTTGTTATTAAGTTAGTTATGTCTGTTAGTGTCCATCTATGTTTGTGCTTGCGGAAAATCGAGTCAACAATGGAAATGGGTGGACCTTGGAGATGGAAGGTAAACAACATTCGTAATTTGGAATTTGAGTACGGAAGTGAGCTAAGTTCTTGGATTTATTAACTTTCAATTTGGATTCGGAGCATCGTAGCTGACTTTCTCTCATTTCTATCTACTACTGGGCTTCTAGAATGATAATTGATGTAAGTGAGATATGGCTGGTTGGTGGTGATGATTTTGCAGGTTGTACAATTTATCTGCAGGAGATGCTTGGAATTCAATAAGAATAGAATGCTCAATGCCATTGCATATTTATATTCGTCACTATATTGATAGCTCCTTGGTAAGCCATTTGGCTGTTTGCATTCTACTTTAATTGTAAGTGTTGCTTCTTCTGTTGCTTTGAGGAATGGAGGTAAGTATTTGGAACTTGGAAGAAACAGAAATAGTAGCAGTTTCTATTTTTCTTTTCTTTTGAAATTGTTTCTCTATATTTTATTCATCCTAGATATTGTTATAATCAAGTGCTCACAAGCTTGCAATAAACTCTGCTAAGTAAGTTATACACATTTTAGTCCCATGGTATGACCTATTAGGCTATTACTGCCTTGATTTTTAAGTATTATTGGTTTCCATTGTATGAAAGTACTATTAATGTTATTCTGCTTTCAATTGCAATGATGTATTCGCTTTGACAGTGTTCATCCATTGCCTTGCAGTAACTTCAGTGCGGACACCCAGGCAGGTGATTGATGCTCTTAATGCCGAGGGGCCTGATATCGATATCATACTCGCTGAAGTTGACCTTCCAGTAGCCAAAGGATTGAAGCTGTTAAAGTACATTATGCGGGATGCAGAATTGCAGCGCATTCCCATCATCAGTAAGCTTGTTTTTGTAATTTTCTCCATTTGTCAGTTGCGACTCTATTGTGTATATTTTATTCTGATTCATTGTTCTATTCATACATCTGTGTTTCGTAGTGATGTCTGCTCAAGATGAGGTTTCTGTTGTTGTGAAGTGCTTGAAACATGGAGCAGCGGACTATCTTGTGAAGCCATTAAGAACCAATGAGCTATTGAACTTGTGGACCCACATGTGGAGAAGACGGCAAATGGTTTGTGTTTCTCAGATCAAGTGTTTTGTTTTCAATCTATTCCATTTAGCTTCTGAGGGTAGTTTGTGAATTTTGAAAGAGAAGAGAGGAGGTGTAAGGTTCTGTTGGTTGACCTTGCAATGTCTCAAAATTATAGCTTGTGCAGGGGAGTCATCTCTAGATCCTCCTTAGGCTAGCCAGATAGGAGATCTATGCCATAATGGTGTGACCTTAAACTGCAACAACTTTTTTACCTAAATCTTTTCTCTGAATCACCATCTACAGGAATGTGATGTGTAGGATTTTTCTACTATTCAGTTTTGAGTTCTCTTATTGTGTGATACACCCCTTTTTTCAAGAAAGCATTCTACTGTGTGATGTCTATGGGAGTGTGTATTTATGCCAGCTATACAAAATGCTCCGACCGAAAGATGCTTGCCTTATGTTTCTTAGGATGAAATTCACTAAACACTTATTTCAATTTCCTTTTGCAGCTTGGTTTGTCTGAGAAAAAAATAGTGAGTTATGATTTTGATCTGGTAGCATCAGACCCCAGCGATGCTAATACAAACAGCACAACTCTTTTCTCAGATGACACAGACGAAAAGTCTAGGAGAAGCAATATTCTTGAAAATAGCATTTCCAATTATCGTGAAGATGAGGTAAGTTTTCTGTGGAAATACAATATTATTCAACAGTGTTTAAGATGCCTCTTTTTCTTACTTATATGGCCTGGTATTTATTTACAGTCCAATGTTGCTGCATCTGTAGAGCCTGCACTCAATAGTTCTTCTGAGTACCACCCTTGTGTGCTGAGACCTAGTGATCAGACAGGTGAGCTTCATCTTTTCTGCATCGTTGCTCGTAATATAATTCTTTTGTGGGACTGTCAGGAATATATCCTCCTTTAAAGATATCCATCTTTTATCCTTTGTTGATTTAAATTTTGAATAAAGGTTTTTCAAATTTCTTAAAGAGTCAATTATAGTAGATGTGAGAATATCCATAAAACATCTTGTATGATTTCATTTTCAGCAAAATTTTCTTCATTTTCAAAGAAGAGTGAACTAAAGGTGGGTGAGTCTTCGGCCTTTTTCACGTATGTCAAATCAACCATCCCTCCAAGGATATATCAAAGAATGGAAAGTATAAATGAAGATGCTGCTCAGGTAGAACAGTCAACCAAAGAACAGGAAACTGTGACATGGAATAAGCCAGGTGGTACAGATGCTCACAGATATACTTCTAGTGAAGCTACGGAAAACTACCACGGTAGAAATGCTTTCCTAAGTAATGTCACTAGCCCTGACACCACTTATGCAGAAAGATCCTATACTCCTGTCCCATTGGAGTTCCATCAACCAAGAAACTCAAAGGACCAGCAACTTGCTACAGTACTAACTCATCCGAGGAATGAGGTCCAATTTAGTGTTCCAGGTCTTTCAACGATTCCTTCGCTGCCCTATTATGTACCTGGGATGATGAATGAAGTTATGGTGCCTTCGTCACAATTATTTCAAGGAAGCCAACACGATGTTCAAAAGCATGCAGCTTCAACTGTATTGCCTCAGTACAATTCTCATCCACACTGCTCAAACCATGTGCCCATGATGACATCATTTCCGTATTACCCCATCCAGGTATGTATGCAAACAGGACAAATGCCTGCAAGTCAACTGTGGCCTTCAAATGGAATTTCATGTTCTGCCAAAGTAAAACCAGATCGGATTGGAAGAAGGGAAGCTGCTCTGATCAAATTTAGGCAGAAAAGAAAAGACCGATGTTTTGACAAAAAAATCAGATACATGAACAGAAAACGACTTGCTGAGAGGAGACCCCGTGTCCGAGGACAGTTTGTGAGGCAGATGAATGGTGTAGATGTTGATCTAAATGGACAGCCAATTAATGCTGGGGATTCAGATGAGGATAATGAAGAGGAAGAAGAGGAACTTGTATCTAGGTGATTAATAGCAACTCACACTCTTAACGACAGCCTAATTCCTACATTTTCAGTTTTGCAGCCAAAGATCCTCCTTTTGGGTAGCAGGAAGCCAGAAAATTGAGCATCACAGTGGAAGGATGTTTAAAATATTTTGATGTACACATATCTGGGGATTAACACTGCAGCATTGATGTCCATTGAGTCAACTTCTGAAACTGCAACTGTCCTTTCCTATAATGCAGCAATTTTTTTCCAACAAGTAAATACTTCCTCATCGCCTTCTACTTTCATAGAGTAGGAGGAACTTCCTACACCTAGATTGATCGATTTTCTTAAAACTTTTGAGGAACGTGGTGGGCTCAATTATTGATCAACATACACAACCTTAATGGTTCTGCATAGGAGTGGAAATTGGCTGGTTCTGTGGTTCTGTTCAACAGTTAAGTAGATAGATTTTCATTATCATGGTTTCTGAGACAAATAAAACTTTGGAACTTGATAAGCTTTCTGCCTTTATCCTTCTTTCTTGTAAAGCTGGTTAGTATAAGCTTTCTAAACACAGTTAACTGTACATCTAGTATTGGACTATTGGTTTAGCTCCATTGGCCTGTGAAGACAATTCTGTATTTCTGTTCTAAACCTTTTTGCAAACCTGGCAAGGGCAAAGCTTTGATAATTTCCAAAAATAGGCTTGGGAATTTGGGATAAGAAGGGTGGTAATTACTTGATTACTAATGGCTTTAGTGGTAATATTAATTGTGGTGAGTAGTAATTACTTTATTTATTTTGACCTGAAATCCACATAAATGTGTTGACTATTGACCGTTTCTTTTCTTTGCCGAAGGAAAAGTATTGACTCCTATAGTTAAGGAGAGCTGTACTTTTTAACCGCTAATCTCGTTATGTTTTTTCCATTTTGGTCTCATTTCCCGCCGTTTCATTCTCTCCATAGAAGAATAAAACTCCATTATTCAAAATTCCCATTTTCTTTCTTTCTTGCCATTAGTGGAGTATCATGAATTTATGAATTTGACCAATTAACGGTGCATAATAATGGCCGAAAGTAGGAGGATGATGATGATGAATTGGGATGGATTGGAGGATGATGATGAATTTTTCGAGTCTAGGGACCGAATCTCCTCTGTCGTTGCAATTAACATTGCATCCTCTGGATCTGATGATGATGAGGATTACGATGATAGTCGTATCTCATTTGCATCTGCTATCTCAACTCCCCCTGAAGAATTCAGAGGCTTTGCTGAATCAGCTTCATCAGAAGACTATAATATATGGATGGCAGAACCAGGATCTATTAAAGATCGTCGCCAACGTCTTCTTCAAGGGATGGGATTGAGCCATGATAAAGAGCTTTTAAGAGTTTCCAGTAATGAATTTAAACTGGTTGCTCCTACCAAGCCACCTATACCTGAAGACCCAAAGCAAGAATCACCTTCTCCTCCGCATTTGCCTTCATCATCACCAATAAAATTGATTCCTAGGTCCAAATCAGAAGGAAGTATGGTATCTGCTTTTGCTGAGACCAAATGTAGAGAGGAAACACTTATTGGTGCTGACTCAAAGCCACGCCTCTTAAGATTATCTTCATTGCCATCATCACAGTCTAATCGCAATATGCAATTACGCACTAGTACTATTAAGCCATCTCGCGCAAAATCACGACCTAGATCTATAGAGGCAATGAATGGTAGAACATTGTCTATAAGCAGTAATGGTGGTGGTGGAGGTTTTTTGATTAAGAATCTTGACACGGGTAATGTGTTTCTCATCAATGAAGATGGAACAACGAGCAGCCTCAGTGATCTTCAGACTGGGAAACAGCTTACTATGGAGGAGTTTGAGAAGACTGTTGGACATTCACCTATTGTTAAGGAGCTAATGCGTAGAGAAAATGTCGCTAGAGCTCCTACTGATGTTATTGGAGAGAGCGAGAGAAAGATCATGAGTGCTTCTTTAAGTACTAAGAGCTTCAGAGCAAGTAAGAAGAAAGGATCTGGGTGGTTGAAGAACATAAAGGGTGTTGCGAATTCAATAAATGGATTCATTGCTGATAGGGAGAAGGATCATACCTTGATGCAGCAGCAACCAAGTACAACCTCAAAGTGGACAAAAGTCCATCAGCATGGGAAATCCCACAAGGAGATTAGTGGGCTCTATATGTGCCAAGAAATTCAAGCTCACGAAGGCTCAATTTGGTGCATTAAGTTCAGCCCTGATGCTCGATACCTTGCAAGTGCTGGGGAAGATCGGATTATTCATCTGTGGGAAGTGATCGATTGTGACGTCTTCTCTGCGAGGGCAATCGATGAAACTATTTCCACTCCACTTCATCCCTTGGCAAATAGTTCGGCTGACCGTCCTCCTCTTGCAGATGCTCCAGTGTTCCCTTCAGAGAGGAAGAGGAGGGGAAAGCTGTCTTCTGCTAGTAAAAAGAGAGGTGTTCCTGATTTTGTTACAGTGCCAGATACTGTTTTTTCTCTCTCAGACAAACCAGTGTGCTCTTTTGAAGGTCACCTGGATGATGTGTTGGATCTCTCTTGGTCTAAATCTCAGGTCAGTTTCTTGAATTGTGCTTCATTATCAGTGTTGCTTACTAACTGCAAGAAAGAGTGGGAGGCCACGATATCGAAAGTACTTAAAATGAAATTTCGGAATGGGAAGATAAAGAGAAGTTGCAAACTTTGGTTTTGCATCTAATCGAAAAGTCTGTTCACAACAAACCCTTAATTCTGTTCTAGACAGATTTGTGATGAGACTCTAGGATTTAGGTTTCATAATCGAAAAGTCTGTCAACACTTTTAAGAAGAGACTAACAATTATCTTTTGGTGTGCAGCAACTGCTTTCATCTTCAATGGACAAAACTGTCAGGTTATGGGACATGGAAAGTAAGACATGTTTGAAGTTGTTTGCACACAACGACTACGGTGAGACACCTAACCTTGTTCATATTGTGCTCAACTCTGTTCTTTCGTTATATTATATATATAAAACTATAGTTATTGGGTGCTTTGTTTGTTTAGATGACTTATTTTGCACTGGTTTGGTTAGGCAGTCACTTGTATACAGTTCAATCCTATGGATGATGAGTATTTCATCAGTGGATCGCTTGATGCTAAGGTTCGCATTTGGAGCATACCAGACAGGAAAGTCGTGGATTGGACTGATCTGCATGAAATGGTCACTGCTGTTTGCTACACCCCCGATGGCCAGGTTAGGATAAAATTTATCAACTTTTACTTGAAGACTATAGTTGCTTACTTCATTGGATTCGTGTTAATATAATCTGTTTGAGTAGAAAATATTTTGACGTTAGTTAAATCTGGAGTGCTTTATTTGAGATCAGAAGTACTTGTTCTCCCTCACTTTCTCATCTAAATGAAATGTGGGAATGTTTACAGATTGAACTTAAACTCTGTTAAAGAATATCTAAGTTTCTCCAATTATTCGATGATCGCAACTGAAATTTAGGAAAGGGTATAAACATGATATAAGTCAAGTTTTTGATATATAATTGTTTCTTTTGAAGGGTGCCTTAGTTGGTTCACACAGAGGAAGTTGCCGTTTGTACGACACAACTGGTATGTACGCTTGAATGTGTTTTATGCTTCAATTCTATTAAATTGTAATGCATCGAAGAGGATAGTACCTGCATTACAACAATATCGTCAGATTTGGTATTAATTCATTAACCTTCAGCAACTGGTCTAAACTCTAAAGTCATTCAACTAGGACTGTCCTACAACATCTAGATTCATCATCATAGTTTCGGTCCCACCTTAGCATTACGAGTCGTTTCAGTGAAACAGATGACGAAAACAGAGGCCATAGTTGCTGCATTCCATACATGTACCCAACTTTCCATTAGAGATGTCAGTGTTTATAAGTATTCAAATGCACAATATGTACAGTATATCTTATATCAATTTGGTATCATTCTTCAGATTGCAAACTAAATCAAAAGGGCCAGATTGATGTGCAAACCAAGAAGAAGTCACAAGCAAAGAAGATTACAGGCTTCCAGGTGAACAAATGTTTTTGAAAGCAAGTTTTATCTTCATGTATTTTCTTACTTCATAGAGCATTCATAAGTAATTACTTCATTTATATTTAGCTTGTTTTATTAAATTTAGCCATGCATATGGTCCAAGCTGACGAATTTGTCGTTAAATAGTTTGCTCCAGGGAATCCTTCTGAGGTGTTGATTACTTCTGCTGATTCAAGAATACGTATCTTTGATGGTTCTGATATCACCTACAAATTCAGAGGTATGTAACATATTGCATAAATTAAACATTAATGGTACCTATTGTACGTCACACCACTCTTTGTCAACACTAATCTGCCTACACGGGAAAGGACCCATAATTACGTGATTTTTAGTTTGACCCTTGTGGTTCTGTGTCCTCACTGTCCTGTAAAAGGAAGTTCAACATGTTCCTAACCTCCTACCAAGATGTAATTTGAGTTTGCCTTCATGGTTGAATGTCATAGGGATTGAATCACCGTATCCATGAAACACATAGGCTATATTCACATATCAGTGTATGAGTTACTTCAGATTTCCACAAGAAATATTTTCCCAAGTAAAGCAGATAAATGATCCTTAGATGTAGATATAGGCCCTCATATTGCTCATGGCCCTTACGCCACATTACACATTTTTTTATTTCTACTTCTAGTTCTCATTTCTGCAGTAAGAGAGGGGAATATGAGGGCCTTTGTACGCATCTGATTTCTTGTATATGTGCATACCACAATGACCTGAAGCCTTGGCTTTGTGGCCCAATATGAAAGATGAGTCGCGATACGTTGTAGTTCAGGTGATCGTAGTCTTAGCCATCTCAACATTTACAAAATGTACATTCATGCAGTTGGGACCGCAAATCTTGGATGCAGTTGGTGCAGCAAATATTGGCCAGGTCTTCACCTAAAAATAGTGTAGCCAGTGAACTTAAGTGAATAAATACTTATAAATGTCTAAACTCATTTTGAATCTAGAGAAAAACATCAGATGAACAACTCAAGTATTTTCTTTTAGGAGCGATGGACATATGAGTTAACTGGTTGCTCTTGTGTCAGGTTTTCGAAATACCAGCAGCCAAATATCAGCATCCTTTTCAACAGATGGAAGATATATTGTAAGTGCAAGTGAGGATTCTCAAGTATATGTATGGAAACGCGACGAGATTCAACATACAAGTGGTGGAAAAAGCAAGGGCTTGATCACCACTCAATCCTACGAACGCTTCCAATGTAGAGATGTATCAGTTGCAATCCCTTGGCCTGGGAGTACCAAATACGACCCATCAATGTTATCAACACAATCAAAGAGACATTCAAAATTCACACCATCGCACTCTCCTGCGCCTTCTGGTACACTTCAAGAAGGTTTTCTCAGAAGCCCCAGTGTTACAAGAAGCCAAGAAGCACTAGTGAGAAGCCTCAGTGGTACGAAAGATCAAGAGACATTCTCGAGAAGGCCAAGTGTTAACAGAGTTGAAGAAGTATTCACGAGAAGCCCTAGCGTTACGAGAAATTTACCACCTCTCCCAAAGAAGAATAATATTTCAGATAAACCAGCCATCTGTTCAGAAGAGGAGCCTTTGTGTGTATCTCGTACAAATTCAGGAATTGGAGACAGTGCTGCGTTTGTTTCTGCTCCTGCTTCTGCTGCTTCATCTTTCAGAGAATGTCCTTCAATTTCGGCTTCAGAGAGTTCATTATCATCTCTATCATGGTTGTTTGATGGTGCTAATAACAGCGTTAGGAATAACATTCAACCAACAGCATGGGGTCTTGTTGTTGTAGCAGCAGGACTAGGAGGTGAATTAAGAATATACCAAAATTTTGGGCTTCCAGTAAGAGTTGGCCGCCAGGCAAACCTCTTTGCCTCTGGCTCCGTTGGGAGTACAGCTAACAAACGTTTTCTGTAATGGGGTACTCCAGGAACACATGTAATTTAGGACACAGTTGAAAGACAGACCCAGTGAATGTTTTTGTTATTATAAATGAGAAAAATTTCCAGCTCTATTGTCAATTATAGGCTCAATCATTTAACCATTATTAATTCAACTAGGCACAATAGAAAATGGAATTTATAATCTGATATAAAACTCCCAGAAAGTAACCTCTGCAGGTGAAAACCATAAACCCTCTGGAACAATAATCCCCAAAAAAATTGCGGCGGATGCTTAATTGATACCAGGGGAGAGGGCTATAGAAGTCTTTGCCATAAAATCGAAATGAAAGTAATTTAGGAGCGGGTAAAGGCAAAGTGGCAAACAATGTTGCCACAATATGGAACTAGAAGTTTGATGTTTGGCTAACACAATAAAGTTGGAGAATTCTAGTACTGCATGCAGAATACTTTTCTTAACGTTGCAATTGACCAAGAACTAGAAAAGAAAGGGAAAAGTAAGAATAATCATTGTTATGGTCAGCTCATCATGTCTGGAGGAATAAAAACATAGGCAAAAGATGAATTTATACATTAAACATCCTATCAAACACATGGTCAACATACATTAAGGAACGGAAACAAACGTAAATGTACATGTCTGGAGAAAAAAAAATCATAGGCAAAGGATGAATTTATACATTAAACATCCGATCAAACACATGGAAGACAACATACATTAAGGAGCGTGTAACAATCGTATATGCCCAGAATTTTACTTAACAGTGGAGAACAAATAGGGATGTCTAACGAGAGAGCTTGAAGTAAAGAATTAAGATGATTGCAAAGACAAGTGCTCCGATAACTGAGCCGACTATCCATTTGTTCCTGGTCATTCTTCTGGACATGGCAGTCAATATTTTCTTACTCTTCCCGATGTAGTCATCGACCCCATGAAGCTGCAACAAAAAAAGATTGTCAGAAACTCACAATACGTGCATTACTCGTATATGTATTGCAATGCACAGTGCAAAATGGTTTTGGCTCCACAAATTAACAGTATCAAGCAAGAAGATTTTTTTCTCTTGATGAATGAGGATAAATCACCAGAAATGTATTCTACTGGTGAGTCAACTATTACGAATTCAGGGCAAAGGACGCACATTGTGACCATTTGAGTTATACTGGAAGGCTAATTAATATGAGAAAACCATGTACCAATAAATGAGTCAGAACCTATGCAGACACCAAAAGGTGAATTCATGTCCCCCAAACTTATTGACTGTTCTTGTGGTATTGGAAGCACTATTACAGTGCACGATCCATCTGTTCAGTATTTTGTTTATTCTAGTATCAATCAGATTCCAACTACCATCAGGATTCAGGAGCCTGGACTCTGGGCCAAAGGGTGACAACTACTAGAAATAATGGTACCACTCGTACAAAGATGCAAAGGATAAAAGATAAATGGAAGACCTTCAAAACTATACAAGCAGCTAAGTGGTAAGCTTCCACGAGACGAGTTAATGGTTGGAAACACGGAACAAATGAGCAGACTTAAACTAGTGAAACCAAGTGTATAATGAAAGTACATACCGTATTGTGCGTGTGAAGAAGAGATTGGCGCTGATTATGCAAATCTTGTAGGATTGAGACACCGAGCTCTTCTGTCTCCAGCATGGCTCGTCTACTCTCCTTAATCCTGTCACTGGATTGATTTAATCTCTCTGTTGACATTAACAATCTTCCTCTTTGATCAGAAGATACCTGTACCAAGAACCAACCATCATTAGTACCACAATGGACTTGAAAACTCACCAGGATAGAAACCAAATAGGATTAGTGTTATTATTTGCTGTGTGTATACAATGGAAAGTTAGAACATATTAAATAAAGAACATTAATAAGCCTCTAAAAGTGAACTGAATAGGAACCCCACTTTTCTCTCTTCCTCTATAAAGCATTTAAATAGATCCCATTCTCTTGGAATTATCAACATTGTAGTATTGAATCCATATATAACAAAATGGAAAAGTATCCAGAGCATCTATATCTCAACTTATAAAAAAATTAGTCCTAAATTATGCTGAAACCATTTTGCATTCCATTGGATGAGAAAAGACGCTTGGGCTACGTACTGGTGTAAACAAGAACGTTAATTTTTCTTTTTCTTTTTAGGAATAGTTCATTTCAACAGAGAGACCTGATATCCACCATTTCTCTTCTTGCAGTGAGAAACCTGTCTAATACATACATAGTATGTGTACAGAAGAGGACCATCAAATGCTCGACCTACATATAGAGTAGATTACTGAAATTGAGGTTTCAGTCAGATAGGAGCCCAACAGAGTACTGTTATGACCTTGACCTAAATCAACTGATTCAAACAAATTCATTACCCAGCTCAGTATCTAGGATCCTATAATCCAAACCTGGAAAATAAAGGCAGGCATGTTAAGAGCAGTTCAACCTCAATAGATTTTGATTTTTTGACTCAAGTCTGGTCATGATACGTGCAGTGTGCAATCTTGTTGAAAAAAATTATTGCTTTTGTTTCTCTTCGCCAGATTGAATTGATACTATTATTAAAAGATTATGAGTAAGGTTCCATAATAATAGTAGGGCAAATTATTATTAAAAGATTATGAGTAATATTATCAAAAAACCCTACAATCGTAGGGCAAGTGAGCACACTTAATCACTAAAGATTGCCATAAATCCATAATATATCCATATGTTAAGAAAAATGTATCATAACATGTCAATGTGATAACCAGGAAAAGGAATAGCAAATTGGTACCATTTCGGTTTCTGCCAACCCAGACTCCAACAACTCATCTCGTGCTGCCAGACTTGTTGATGATATCTTTTTAACTTCATTTTTTATATTGTTAAGATCAGACTTGTATTCCCTTAACTTTGCAAGAAGCATCGCTTTTGCACTTGGCTGCAAGCTTCTTGCCTCAAGGTCCATTTTTCGGATCTGCACAAGAAGAACAATGTAAATTTACATTAAGAAAGAGAATTTAGAGACCTTCCCCCAACTACCAACACACAAAACAAAACAAAAAAGCGGAAAATAAAGTGTTTATATGGTGATTATTACCAACGCCTCAGCATCATCCAATCCAGTTTTTATCTCAGAGACTTTTTGCTTCTTCTGTTCTGCAAAACTCAAATGAGATATTGAAAATCAACAGGGATTTCTAAGGAAAAATAGTTCCAGCACAATACAGATATACACACTTGTTGAAACCAGTAGCGCAATTACAACCTTTGATGATAACCATAAAGAATACATAAGTTAGGTTGTTAGAACATACATGCCCACAAACATAATCCCCCCTATACTTAAAGATCCAAAATAACTATCACAGAACATCAGCTCATCAGCTTCAATGCTAAATTAACATCAATCAGATCATCACTGTAAGGTAAACGTTAAGTTTCCTTGTGCCACCTCATCCTACACTCTTATGTTAGTTGAAAAAAATAGAACTTTTTAAAGATTTTAATTTCCTATTTTCCATAATTTTAATACTAACCCAACTTCCTTAATTCTACTTAAATAATCATATTATTTTTTTTTCTATAAAAAACAATAAAAATGTAATTCAATCAAGAAATTATGTCTTAAATCATAGTAAATTGGTAATCTATATGAACAAAAAAATGATCAAAATTTTACAATAAAGATTTCAATTGATTATTACCTCCATCAAGAAGAGAAGCAGAAGTGCACTTCTTAGATAAATTGGCTGAAAGCTCACAGTATTGTCGTTCATAACCATCAAAAACCTCACTCATCACTTCTCTTCTCTCAAATTCCCAAACTCTTGTCTTGGAAATTTTAATCTTGATTGGACAATTGCTTGAAATTAGATCCCAACTTCTCTTCTTCTCTTTGTTTATTTTGTTTTAAAAACAAAACAACCAAACAGGGTACTAAATCAACATCTATATTCCCAAAATAACCTTGTATAAGTCCTACACACAAGGTTGTTTTCGGAAACTTAGATTCTGACATTTGACTGACGGCAACAAGTGGGTTGTAAGTTGTAACAGTTACCGAAACGATCTGTTTCAAAGTTTCAACCCGATTCATTTCATTTCAACATGTCGAAGCTTTAGCCATGGTGGCTTCAGTGTTCTTCTTCTTCTTCTCTTTAACAAATTAGGGTTTGTTTTTTTTTTTTTTTTCAAATTTCAACAGAAATGTTGTTTTCTAAAGCAATAACAGCGACTAGGGTTATCTACTTATCACCAATTTTTACTAGAAGGTTTATTAGTTATTCTTCTTCATTTTATACATTTAATCCTTTCTTACCATCAAGAAAATCACCAGAAGTTGAAGAATATTTAGGTTCTGATTCAAAAGAAATAGTTTTTTCTATTAAATCTTGGTTTAAAAGAAAAGACGACAATTTAATTGATCGAATTTTTGAGATTTTAACTAGAAATGGGGATTTATCTTCTGCTGAATTGGAATTAAGTCAATTGAAATTGAAATTGAATGAAGATTTTGTATTGAAAGTATTGAATAATGGTAAAGATGTTTTATCTTGTTTGAAGTTTTTTGATTGGTCAGGAAGACAAGTTGGGTATTTTCATACTCGTGCTACGTTTAATGCAATATTCAAGATTTTATCAAGAGAGAAGTTGATGTCATTGATGTTGGATTTTTTGGATACTTATAGAACACATAAAGGAATGCATAGAGTTCGATTTTACGATACTCTTGTTGTTGGATATGCAGTTGCAGGTAAACCTGATATTGCACTTCATATGTTTGGTGCAATGCGTTTTCAAGGTCTTGATTTGGATCCATTTGCATATCATGTGTTTGTTAATGCGCTAGTGGAACAAAGTTGTTTTTTTGTTGCTGAAGTTGTTTTTAAGCAAATTTGTCTTAGGGGTTTAGAGAATGTGATTACTTCTTGTATAAGGGTGAAGAGTTTTTGTAAGCAGGATAAGTTGCAGGAAGGAGTTACATTTTTGCACGGGTTGGAGAGTAGGGGGCAGGTTGTGAATGATCATATGGTTGGTGTTCTTGTTGATGCACATTGTAAGAAGAGAAAATTTGCAGAGGCACGCAAATTGATGGAGGATTTTTGGGGTTTAGCAAAGATTGAGAATGCTGATGGTTTAAGGAGCAGGGATCTTGTTAAAGCTGGGAGAATTGATGGGGCAATGGATTTCTTACGAACAAAGAAGTTATTGGAAGGGTATATTCCTGATGTATTCCGATACAATACCTTGATCTGTCGGCTTTTGAGGGAAAGCAGGCTTCACGATGTCTTTGATTTGTTGATGGAAATGATAGAGGAGAATATTTCTCCTGATAAGGTGACTATGAATGCCGCCCTCTGCTTCTTTTGCAAGGCAGGGATGGTCGATGTTGCGCTTGAGTTGTATAATTCACGGTCAGAGTTTGGGTTATCTTTGAATAGTTTGTCTTACAACTATCTCATTAATACTCTTGTTGGAGATGGGAGTGTTGACGAGGCATACCAGGTGTTAAAGGATTCTATACAACAAGGCTGGTTTCCTGGTAATAAGACTGCTTCTATTATTGCAGAGGCTCTGTGCAGGGAGGGGAAGTTAGATAAGATGAAGGAGCTAGTCATTATGGCCCTGGAGCTAAATGTCATGCCAAGTGATGCTGTATGTGTCAAATTTATATCATCTCTCTGCAAAGCCAACAGGGTGGAAGATGGTTACTTGATTTATGGGGAGCTTAACAGAGTGAAAAAACTTACATACAAGTATACTTTCTTTGATCTGATACGTGGTTTTAACCGACTAAATCGGGGGGATATGGCTGCCAGACTTCTTATTGAGATGCAAGAAAGCGGTCATAGACCTTCCCGGGATTTGTACAGAGCTGTTATTTGCTGTATTTGCAACATGGATAACCCAGAACAACAGTTTCTCAAGCTGCTAGAATTGCAGTTGTCTCATCAGGAACCCAGTTGTCACATTTACAACTTCTTTATTGATGGAGCTGGGCATGCTAAAAGACCCGATCTGGCCAGAAAAGTATATGAGCTGATGCCTAGAAATGGGATTGAGCCCAATAATAACTCCAAGCTTCTTATGCTGCAAAGTTATCTGAAGGGTGAACGTATTGCTGATGCTATGAACCTTTATTATGATATAAGCGATCCTGGTAGGAAACTCAATAATACCATGGTTGTAGGTCTCTGTAAAGCCAATAAGCCAGGTCTAGGACTGGAGGTATTGAAGAACTTGAGAGAGAAGAAGCTGCTGCCAAGTTTGGAATGCTATGAGGAGCTTGTGCGATCACTTTGCACCATTAAGAATTATGATTTGGTGATAGAAGTTATTGACGACTTGTTGAAAACTGGCCGAGATATTTCTTCATTTATTGGAAATTTAATTTTGTTGCATTCGCTTAAAAGTCGAGAACTTTACCGGGCTTTGGTTCAATCAGGATTTATGACTAGACCAACATCTAAATATGGAAGTTTGACACTTGGAGAGCTAGTTGGTTTGTTTTCTGGTGGCTTCAGGAAAAACTCGCGCATGGAAAACTTTGATGAGATTGTTGAACAATGTTTCCCACCCGACATCTTCACCTACAATATGTTGTTGAGGAGATTAAGCATGGCTGACGGACTGGATCAGTTCATTGATATGTTTCATAAGATGGTAAGGAGAGGTTACCAACCCAATTGTATGACGTATGACACTATTATACATGGTTTGCTGAAACACGGTAGGAGACATGAGGCTTTAAAATGGCTGGATGAAGCTCAGAGGAGGGGTTTTGACGTAATGGAAAATACCAAATATCTTATATGATGTATCAAAAGCAAAGGATTTGGTTGATGATCGGATATAAACCATCAGCTCCTTTCAACTGCATAAAAATTCTCTCCCATGGAAATCAGGTAATTCCAGGATCAATTTTCGTGATATTAATATTTAGAATTCAAGTTCCTTGTAACATTGTCAAATAAGATATTATAGTGCTCATGTTGTGCATCTGTGATGGAAAACTTAGATTTTGTGTGCATAAATATACCTTATCATAGTCACACATATGCCTTCTTTTAATTATATGAGCAAGTCCCAAGTCTTTTTGTAAAATTTCTGCATCATAGAGATCCTATGCTCCCCCTAAAAGAATACTGCCATGCTACAGTGACACACTCATGGGGCTCATATGCTGACAATGCATTGGCTTGTTTTTGGGAGCAGGCAATCTCATCTTCTTGGAAATCATACCTATCGCTTTATTGTTGATAGTCTCAGATCTTATAATTAGGACCACACACGGCGTTGAGTTTCGTTATTTACAGTATAATTGACTGGGTTGTAAACTTTAGAATATTCTGCTAGGCTGTAATTTGTGTACCTCAAATTGAGCCTAGCCTGTGTTGGCTGCGTGTTTAGGTAGACACAAGAGAGCCGATAGCAAAGCAATGCACTTCAGTAACGTTCTAGTCTTCAGTAAAACGAAGTCTCTTACAACAGAATTTAGGAAAATCTTTTTAAGTCACTGAAAGTTGTGAGTTTATGCTAGAAAATTATACCCTGTTTTCATGCTTAAAAGGACCTGCTAAGGATCACTATGTATTGCCTAAAAGAGGAAAAGACTTTTTTTGGTCTACCTATAACTCTACAATTTTAGTATATATTAAGTTATTATCTAAAAGAACTAGAATAACAAGGAATATAGGGATCATTACTTAACATTCCCTCCACTCATGCGATTAAAACATTAACATAAATTCTGTTGTGGCCAAACTTTATTTGTAGATTGCCCTCCTTTACATAAAACTTGCCCTCTATTATGTGGCATACACTCCAAAGTTTCCAATCTAAATGTTCTATCCATGTAAACTGAAGTCAGATCATTAGAGTATAGATCACCAAAAAATTACAAAGAGTTTGTTCTCTTAGCAAAAATATGCTTAATGTGAAAATGCTGTGCTCATCCAGGTTATGTTCGGAAAGATTTGGGAACTTCAGATTCTACTCTTTTCGTAACATATGATGAATGTTGACAGTATAGTATTTGTATGAGTCTAATTGTAAGTTCAATGTGGGTCTCTTTCTTCAACTTCACTGCCCTTTGAGGTTTTCATTGCCTGTTTGTTGCTCTCTTTTACCATATTATATTTAGATTTTTTTTTCCCCGTGTTTGGTTTTGTCAAACTTTTATGTTTCAGGATTTGGGAAACATGGGGAGCGTAATCGTCTCATGCAGCATTCTTTTGTCATGCTTCGATGTGTATTATTTGCTGGTTATTATTGTGGAAAATGATGTAGCATGTTGTTGTTATAAAATGCAATTCCTCGCATCCCTAAGTTTCCTTAACATGGTCCTATGCACGTTGCCTTCCGCATATGTAAGGCTTTACTTAAGATGTCTGTACTCTGCAGATCTTGAATCCTTACAGTTTAGCGCCTTGCAGTTTCTTGTATTTTAGAGCTAATTATTAATGACAAGCAACAGTTGATGCTGTAATAGCAGCAGAAGAGTTTAACAATGCATGGCAACTATTTAATTCTTCTCTGAGTTGCTCTTTTTCAGTTTAACATTCATTTGCACAATTCTCTGCTGCCAGTTTTTATCGACTTATTTGTGTCTTTAAAGTCATTTGGTTGTGGATGCCCTAATCATGTTTGATGATACATCTGGACAGGCTATGTTGGAAAATTCATTGATAAAATGGTTGTGTAGTGTTTTGACTTGACAAGTCATTAAAAAAATTAAATGTTGAAAGGAAAATTTGTTGTCACTGGTTTATTTTGTGAAGTAAAATATACATGATACTGATTTGGAGAGAAACTTTACAAGGCAAGTGTGTCAACAGGCAAGAAAGAATGTAGGTGTGTATATAACTAGTCATTGGCAGCATCTTTGAGTTCTTGATGGGGTATCCCTTGTAATTGAATGTTTCTGTCAACATTGATATTGGTGTAAGATTTATATTGTGATTTCAATTTTTTTTTTTTTTGCTTATAAGCTTTGCATTTACCCCTGCATCGTATCCTTTGAACTGGCATTGGAATCGATAATGATGTTGCATATATATTTGTTCTGCTCTTTAGGTTTAGGACCTGCACTGAACAAATAGAAAGTGGATCAAAGGTGAACAAATACTTTTCCTGTACTCGACAAAAAAGAAACAAGCAATGTGAGCCAGGTGGGGTTTGTTTTTCTTGCATTAAGGTTTCTTGTGCAAACCAACAGTTTTATTTTGCAAAGCCCAGAATAATTGCTAAATCAAATCACTGAATCAGACATTCAAATGTCTATGACCCAAGAGGCCCTCCTTTTTTTTAATTGATGATTTGATTTTTGTAATTGATGATTGATTGGTAGTGATCCTAAATAAATATATAATTTGAGAAGAAGAAAAAAACATTGGACGTTTGGAATGAAATGCAGAGAAGGTTCGAATCTTTCTTTTAGTTTTATAATGCCGAAATGGAATAGTATAAAGTTGTTGACGTTTGGCAAGGTGTTCAGCACGATAACCTCTTCATCTGATGATGTGTATGTGTATTTGATTTGGTTTAAGTTCTCCTTGATTCTCTCCACATGATTAAACAATATATCTAAATGTTCCCATGTCCATAGCTCAATCTAGAAAGAAATTCCTGCATTTTCAACTGTTAATAGTCTTGAGAGTTGTAGATGATAAGAAGTTTGTTGTAGGGTATAGCATATAGTAACACTGCACGAGAGGCTTGTTAAGTGCACTCTCCTTAGTACTATGAGGGGCCATTGTCATAGTGAGTGTTTCATGTTAATCTGGAGGCCTGGAGCTGTCAACTGCGGATCTTTTGTCTCTCGCTCTCAAAAAATCACATCATTCAGGCATCATTTATTAGAACCGAGGAACATAACACATGCTAACTAATGCACTATTAATTGGGTTTTCTTATTAATATATCCTGGATCTACTAGGGTAAAAGATAGAACCAGCTCTATGTTTGTTTGGGCCAAGCATCCACAGTCTACAGATCACACCATAAACAGTTAACACACGATATTCAATATGGTGATATCATGCTTTTCCATGCATTAATCCTAATGTTACCCCGGAAAGAAAGAAAAAAAGAAAAAAACTGTTACTGTATTTATAGGCGTAAAAGGTCCTTTATTGTGATCTCATTTTAGAAGAAAAATTCAATGATCATTTATTTATTTTTCCGGTAACGAATGACCATTGAAAATGCTCTTAGGTTGACCCTACCCCCTGCGGAAGTCGAATCCCCGCTACTTTCTTGAAAGAGAGATGTCCTACTCCTAAACCACCGGACCATAGGGGCATATCTGTCCGCCCGAATGCTGATCCATATCATACTATAGTATGATTTATTGTAATTGTCGAAATAATGGAATTGTGCATTGGCCGTTCAACTAATGGTAGGTAGAAAATCAGTTGATTACCAAAATTGTGTTTTCAGCGAGAATGCTGCACTTATGCAGCTCATTTTTTGGTTGCGGACAAAATAAAGACAGAAAGAAGAGAAAAGCCAAAGGTTAACTATGCAGTTAACTAGGAATTTAGGTTAAACATTAATCAACTCAAACTAATAACTCAAACAAGTAATCCTCGTTATTACAAAACCTTCAAATCAAATCTAATCTGTATAAATAAAACACGAATTTGTAGTTTTTTTTTGCTCACTCTCACTGTGTGTCGGAAACTTGTTTTAAATCTCTCTCTCTCTCTTTCCATTTCTTCTTCTCCTTCATTTCTTTCTCTCACCATCATGACGTAGAAATCGTTTTCCTTCTTTTCTCTCTCTTCGTCTTTTCTCTTTCTCTTTCTTTTTATCAAATGGGTCAAGAAACCTTCTCTGCTCTCAAAAGAAGCGGAGCAGGTAGCGGCGGCGCAACTCTTCCAACCACCACAACTGCTCGACGAGCATCTTCCGGCGGCATTTCACGTGGTCGTCAGATCCATAAAACCTTTAACAATCTCAAAATCACTATTCTTTGTGGTTTCGTTACAATTCTTGTCTTACGTGGCACTATCGGCGTTGGTAATCTTGGTGGTGGTGGTAGCTCTGAATCTGAATCTCAGAAAATAATTGAAGAAACAAATCGGATCATTGAAGAAATCAGATCTGGTATTGATCCAAATGAAAGAAATAGTACTGAATCTGAAGAAGAATTCTTGAACCCTAATGTTACTTATACTCTTGGTCCAAAAATTTCAAATTGGAATCAAGAACGTAAGATCTGGCTTGATTCACATCCTGATTTTCCAAATTTTGTTAATGGAAAACCTAAGATTCTTCTTGTTACTGGTTCTCCACCTACACCATGTGATAATCCAATAGGTGATCATTATCTATTGAAATCAATCAAGAATAAGATTGATTATTGTAGAATTCATGGAATTGAGATTGTTTATAATATGGCTCATCTTGATAAAGAGCTAGCTGGTTATTGGGCAAAACTTCCGTTGATTCGAAGATTGATGTTATCACATCCTGAAGTAGAATGGATCTGGTGGATGGATAGTGATGCTTTGTTTACAGATATGGTGTTTGAAATACCAGTTTCAAAGTATGATGATTATAATTTAGTTGTTCATGGATATCCAGATTTGATGTTTAATCAGAAATCTTGGATTGCTTTGAATACTGGTAGTTTTTTGTTTCGTAATTGTCAGTGGTCTTTAGATTTACTTGATGCTTGGGCTCCAATGGGTCCGAAAGGACCGATTCGAGAAGAAGCTGGAAAGATCTTGACTGCGAATTTGAAAGGGAGACCAGCATTTGAAGCTGATGATCAATCGGCATTGATTTACTTGTTGATTTCTAAGAAAGATATATGGATGGATAAAGTGTTTTTGGAGAATTCTTATTATTTACATGGTTATTGGGCGGGATTGGTGGATCGATATGAAGAAATGATTGAAAAGTATCATCCAGGGTTGGGAGATGAAAGATGGCCTTTTGTTACTCATTTTGTGGGTTGTAAACCTTGTGGGAGCTATGGGGATTACCCAGTTGAGAGATGCTTGAGTAGTATGGAGAGGGCGTTTAATTTTGCTGATAATCAAGTGCTTAAGTTATATGGATTTAGACACAAAGGATTGTTGAGTCCAAAAATTAAACGGATCAGGAATGAGACAGCTACACCTTTGGAGTATGTCAACCAATTTGATATTCGGCGTCCAGCGTTAAATGCACACAAAAGCTCATGAGTGAGTCATTTATCTTCTGTATCTGATAGTCTGAATGTTGTCATTTTTTTCAGTTAATGCAGGTTCAATTTGATAGCAATTTAGAGTTAGTTGGCTTTGTTTGTATTGAATTTTACATTACTACTTTTGGGAAAACAACAAAAGTGGAATTCTTTCATTTTGCTATCTGCTTTGTTTAGATACGTTAAGAAGAAATAGTGATTGTTTTGTTAGTTAAACATTCTTCTCTGTTATATGGTGTCTTAGATTGTCTTTTTGAACAGTAGTCTTCATATTCTTAGTTCTGTCTTAATATGGATCGCTTTAATCATCTTTATTTTCAAGTTTCCTCTGATGGACCAGATTCTCTAGTAGATGGAATAATGCAATGAAAAAGGTGATGATGGACAAATATTCAGTTGATCTCTTTTCTATTATATACATAGTTTGAAAGCTCCCTACAAACATGGTCCCATAAGGCATTACTTTTCCTCTTAGAGGTACTTCATCAATAAGAGCACTGTAGGAAGGTCACATCATTTGGTTATCTCTCCGAAGGATCTCTTCATTGTGCAGAACATATATACCAATATAACAGAGCTTTAGTGTGCACATTCTTAAACTGAGATATTTTTTCAATGTAGTTGACTGCATTTTCTATGTGTCATTCCTACTTGCGAAGAGAAATTTTTAATCTAATTTGAAGACCAGTATTAGTCGTAGTATTACTAAAATGTTGGCTTACTCCTTTTTCCTCGTCTCTCTGCCTTTTGTCCAATATATCATGCAATGTGACAACTTTGTCATTTTCTATGTTTCTTAAACACAAGGCGAAATTAGTGGTGATGAATGCTAAAACATTGATTTTTTAGTGTCTGTCATTTTACTGTCACATGCTTTCATTTGAATTGGTAGTCATGTTTAAACTTTGAGTGCAAAAACGTCTTTGATTAATGGAAGTAGAGGATCTTTTCTTTCAAAAAATTTGTGAGGCTGGTTTTTCTGCAAAACTGCTAGTGTTGTAATTCATTCCCAAGTTTCGGTTACAATCAAAAGAACTTAGTGCCTCAAAGATTACTCCCATTAGGGATCAAAAGCCTTCAAAGACCTTCTTGAAAGGTGTAGTTTCAACTTTGACCTTGTCGCCTGAGCTGTGAACCTGGGTTTTATAGTTCAAACTCTTCTAAACTTGAATGTAAACTCTCTAAACCTGTTGTTCAGACTATGAACAAAAAATTCGCAGAATGTGATTCTTGATGCTTCAGTTTGATCTTCAATCCTCCTGGAACTGTGCATATCAAGCACACGTATGGTGTTTTTTCTTTTCTTTTTTTTCATTTGATTACATGGGGAACATGTAAGTTGGCTCTACTTGAGACTTTTGGAATCTGGAGCATCTCTTAGGCTTCTATGTTGTTGAGGTGAGCTTTACTCCAAACTTTACCTAAATCATTACTGCTTTTTCTTGTAGGAAACGTCTCAAATTAGTTGGCCGTAATTTTGCCTTGCCACGTTTTGAAAGCTGAAGGACAGATAATTGGGAGTCTTTAAACAGGTAAAGACTTTATCAAAGACATTTCAACTAGGTTCGCCTTCCCTACCTTAGGTTTCATTCACCATCCACCTCATACATTACAATGATATCTTGACGAGCAAAGTATTAAGGGCAAAAACATCACATAATTATAGACTCCAAAAGTAACTATCAGAGTAAAAAGAGGGAAACCACAGAACATTTAGAATTTGCGGTATCCACAACCAAGACCATTCCTACTTATAATGATGAGTCAGAGGCGATCTAGTGTGTGATCCTCAAGTGTCAAGAGTGTCATTGTTTCGCTCCTTTCTATTAGCCCAAAGAATGTCAAGGTGATAATGAGAAAATCTAATGTCAAATGGGATGCAAGCATCTGACTGGTTGGTTGTGTAGGGAGTTCAGAGGCCCGGGAGTAATTCAAAGCAACTGGCATGTGATAGAAGCCATTAAATGGTCTCAGTTTGTTTGTGTAATATTGTTTTGTACCATAAATTGATCTCTACCTTGCATTATCACCAGAGACATTTGCTTTGTTTCAATAGTTTGGTTATTCGGATTGTTACTGTCTTCTGTTTGGTTACTCTTGTATAACCAGTATTTATCAATTCTGTTTAAATGGATTTGGGACTAGTACAATTACTCTGAGTTTTGCATGTGAGTTTTGGATGGCATATACACCATTTTTTAACTAAAATTGTTGTGCCGCAGCTGTACTGGTAACGCAGTAAGCATAACATTGATCTTTGAATGAGTGGAGTTTTAGAACTTATATGTATTTATCTTTATGACCCTTTATGTATTAAGGAAAGTGGAATGGAAGGAGAGTTTAAAGGTCACTTGTAACTGTATGCAGCAATAGAATTAGATCTTTTATTTTTCTAGTATTTGTTTAGGTTGTATGTATATACTTTTGGAATCTGCGCAAGCTGTCAGATTCCTACTGCAGTCAAGAATTGAACGGTGGAAGTGGAAGTTCAATTTTTGCAAGGAATGTACAATAGTCGAGTTCAAGACCATGGTGTTAAACTTTTGAACTCTAAGCTGCTAAAAAGGAAAGCTAGAATTTCTTCAAATCCCACTCTAAAGTTAAGAACTGAAGCTTATCATTTGTTTATGTTCCCTTCTTGGTGTCCATTCCTTTTGATGCCCTTTTACCTAGAATTGGGAGGCTGAGGTTGGGCATATCCCTTTGGATTTATTAATCATCTTAATGCCTCTAGTAGATCATCCCTATTCTTCCACGACTATTACATTTAATCGTTCACCCAGGAAAGGAATGACATAGGTATATTCATAGAATGTATGAATTGTTGATACCTAGAATTTTATCAAGTGGTGGAATGTACTTGCGCCAGGGATTTCTAGTCTGTTTTGAAGCAAATTCTTGATACCTGGATTTTCAGTTTGTAGTCAAGGATTGATCTGAAAAAGAAGCCTAGCTTAGAAAAATAGTTTTTCTTGAAGCCAGTTTGCAGCATTATCATGTTTGAGATGCAGACGTGCAGTGGAGTTAAAGATGAGGGAGAGTATGATCTGGGGGGGGGGGGAAGAAAAAAAAACCTCGTTTTGGAATTCTTGTCTACCAACCAGAAAAATGAAGATCTTTGCTTGATGGGAGATATAGCTGTACATAGTTATAAAAGGAAAAAGAATTCAAGTTGACAATAAACATCTTGGACAAGTTGGCTGGTGTAGACAACTCAGAAAGTTGGCAGTATCGTTTAAATCTGAAATTCTTCAAACTGTGTAGGCAATTGGCATAATAAGATAACAGACTACAACAAAAGCAAAGCGTGACTGCATGAGAAATTTCCAAAGGGTTTCAGCAACCAGCAGTCATGAATTGTTGTATTCATTGATTGAACTGTGACTTCTATCAGTATTCTGTTGCAAACTTGCAATCACAAAAGTTTATTCTTTGAAAGAAGAGACTTATATCCAAGAATAAGTTTCAAGCTGCAGGACTTATGACGGCTTCGTATATTACATCAAGATGGCAATAGAAATAGATATCTTCATTCACATATGACAAATCTAGGAATGAATAATTTAATTTAACGAACACCAGAAGCAGAAGATCATAATTATATACTCGAGCTGAAGAAATCTTGAAATAGATCATCTGGTTGGACTTTGGATATCTGGATGCAGTCAATCAATCACTTCTTAGTATTGAAATTCTGCGTCGATGAGCTAACAATTCATTCAGGTAGGAAATCTGATCCAAGAGCTGATTCATCTTCTGCAAGACATTAACACAAACTTCAGTAAGTTTCACTCTTACGGTTGTTATTTAGATGAATTTCAAACATTATTCTGGACAGAGCAATAAGCAAAACCACAGAACTACTCTTAAGGCAGTTGGTAGAGATTACATACATGGTCTAATCTCTATCCTTTTACGCTGTTGGTATAGATTAGAGTAGCTTACTTCAATAAGTCAACAGACTATCATTTCAGTTTTCATATTTTTTTTCCTTGTATGTACATTCTGAACGTCTCATTCTATGTATATACGATTATATTTATCCATTATCATCAACGTGGGAGTCCATTACACATTTTCCTCAATATTGCTAGCTACCAGTTCACTTCGATTTGGATGTGCAGTCCTTCCTACTTGTATATATATATATATATATATATATATATATGGTAATCAATCTAAAACTAACCACAAAACATGTCTCTGCGACTCAGCCACATGTAAATCACACAACCACCAAAGAATATGATAGACTATGTTACATCCAAGTGTACAGGGTAACCTTAAAGTGATATTGTTTTTATGTTCGTTTTGACATTTTAACAAACACTTAGCTATCAATTAAGAAAAACCAAAATAGTGTACTAAATAATTAACCAAAAATCTGAGCATCACACGTACCTCATCTTGGTGACGAACAAGCTGGAAAAGCTGATCAATCTTTTCTTCTCGAGATTCTCTACGACGCCATCGTTGCCACTTAAAGAACCAAAAAGACATTAACAATGCCATCGTAAAACTAAAACCACCTACATACACAGATGATGACCAATTTCTCATTCTTCTTCTTGCATAATAATGACACAAAGACACAACACGAAAGATATTTGATGAAATAACCTCAACCCCTAATCTCAAATTCTTTATTAACATCTTCTTTGCATCAATTAAAGAATCTAACGGTTGTTCTTGATTAACATTCGATTGTGGTTCTGGTAATGGTGATGAATATTGTTCCACGTCAGCAACATGATGTTGTTGTTGTTGTTGATGATGTGAAGGAATGTGTAGACCTTCATGGTTGCTTGGAGGGAAGATGGAGAAGTCGAAGTCGTCGTCTTCGTCTTCGTCTTCGTTTCGACGATGTTCAACCATTTCCCATTCTCTAGTTTGGGCTTGGACTTGTTGTTGTTGTAATGATGATGATGAATGGGGTTGGAAAGATGGTTGTTGAGATGGAAATGGTTCCCAAGAATTTAGAACTTGAGAGATTTCTTCTTCTCTCTTCTCCATCATTTTATGAAAGTGCAACTCTGCTCTGAAAAAAACACTGTGGTTTGCCGGAAAATAAAATGGACCTAATTCGTGATTATTATTATTATTATTAGTGATTGAGCCCAAAATAGAAATCAGAAGTTTTGGACATATTAAAGCCCAAATACTGTAACACAAGGGTGTTATTCTTCCCACCCAAACAAGTCGTAAAAAAACCCAAATTTTAGAAATAATTAAAAGTTGTCAACCATGGTTATTGGAACATCCTCCTCATATTCTTCCACTTACAATTGTGTATCAAAATCATCTAAAGAAGGAATTTTATTGAGGTCTATATCCATTATCATATTGAAAAGTATGATATGATCTTTGGACGAGTATTTATTTAGCCGTTTAGAAGAAGAAAACTATTATGTTATGTGTTCCTCATAGTAAAAAATCTGTTTTGTGTTCATCTTGTCAACCAAAACTCTAAAAACTATATTTAGAAACTTCTTTTCATTAAATTCCGAAGTTGGCTTTTTCTCCAAACAAGTTGAGTTTTTTGACAAAATTTTGTTATTAAGTTTATTCAAAACATGGGTACAATAGTAAATTAGTATTGGGTTTTTTGACAACTTTTAACTATGTCTAAAATTTGGGTTTTTTTACAACTTGTTTGGGTGGGAAGAATAACACCCTAACGCAACTCCCTTCGCATTCCTCTTACTTGTCAGTTTTGGACCTATAAAAGCCCAAATATCTAGCTCTTTTAACACATCCATTGCATTGCACTTACTTGTCAAAATGTTGCAACACGGGAAACCTATTACTTCCTGAGAAATATCAACCAATTAAATTGTATGAGCTAACATTTATTCCATTCTATCTATTTCTTTTATTTTTTACTATGTGCTTGCAAGCGCTCCGCGTATAGTTTTATTTGAAAAATAGTTATAGAAAATATATATACATGTTTGGGGCAAGTTCATATTTTTATATAAAAAATTTAATAAATTTCTCACAAATAAAGATAATATAGTATTTTTTTTCTTTTTTATTAAATGAGTTTATTTTATTAAGTTTATGTGAAATCGGGGCATTTTAATTTTTTTTTATATTATATCAAGGTATTCTAGTAAATTGATATTATTCAGATAATAATTGTATTGGTAATTTAATAATTATATGGTATTATGGTATGTTCGCATAATATTTGAGGCTGAGGTTATTCTAGCAATTATACAAAAAATAAGACTGACCTGGGTTTTGATTATAATGGGCTCAATTTAAGTTATATGGGCTGAGTTCTTGATCAAATAAGTTGAATGCACTGGACCTGTAAATGAAGTCTGTTTATATTAGGCTTGATGGAACACGTGGCGCGAATTTTCTTTTTAGTTACGGGAGGACATGATTACTTCATTCTACTGTTCACAGGCTTGCTCTCATTAAGGTAGTAAAGATGTTTTTTTCTTCTTACAAAACCCAATATAGATTTGAGCTAAAGTCAGTGTCTTTTTAAATTTCAACGTGCCCCTTTTGATTTGATAACATTTATATTAAATGATATGTGTAAATAGTACCAATTCCATACATCAATTTCATTTCTTACCCAGTACACAAATTTCAGAGAGTAACAAACACATATACCCGGATGCAAATTTCATAGAGTAACAAACCCATATACCCGGTTGCAAATTTTCAGAGAGTAACAAACCCATATACCTGGGTGTAGCATGGATTCAGCTTGGCAGCCGAAAAAACCCTCTCCAGAGAGAACCCAACTCAAATCAGCAAAATCCACATAAGTTATACCACTAATCTCTATCGATTCGTATTCAGGCAACACAAGTACATCAAAAACCCGAAACACAGAATCCAACCTATTATAAAATCCAACCCCTGAGTTGTGATACAGTGGTATGTCATTGAGATATGAATCGAGATAGCTTTCTTGGTATTCCATTACTAGCATGAAACAACATCAATACATCGAACATCGATATTGAGTTATTGACAGAAGATTGGAGCCATTGCGGAGAACAAACAACGACTTCATCATCAGATACTTGTTTCCAGTTCGCTTCGCATAAACATCATTTTCTCTCGATTTTTTCAAAATTTCTATCAACAAACCCACCATCGCTGCACATGCTTCCTTGTGATGTCAACGCATAACACATGCAGGGGTTTTTTTTTTTTTATTATTATTATTATTATTTATCTCAAATTTGAATTTCAAATAGGGGTATGTCCAAAAATCTTTTTTTTTTTTAAACTGACTACATACAAACCTTGGATTTTAAAATGAACTTTTTGCGAACAAAAGCACAAGCACTTGCTCAACAAATACCTTTTACGTTAGATCTCCGGTCTACCTGCATCTTCTTCTCACTAATTCCCAATTCTTCTCACTAAACTTGTGTCAAATATTTTCTCTCAAAATGCCTCCGATTTTAGTTAAATTTGCTATTTTCTATTTTTAAGGTGAGAAAGTTTGAAACTTTATACATATGCATGTATTTCCAATTTGATTAAAAAATTTAATGGATTGTGTTCATGGTTGTTAAAAGACAAATTTTGAAAGGCCATGCTTGTTTGGGATACAAAAAAGCCAAATATTTAATTTACCCATCTATCATTAGAGTGGTCTCTCTTTTAATATATTCTTTTATTTAAATGATCCCCCACCTAGTTTAGCTAAGCCATATTGAACCCCCACCATATTTGTCAATGGGATATTTGGGTATTGAAGGACCTATACAGAGGAGATTGGCATAAGCTGTACAGCGTAAACCTCCCAGTATATGGTAATAAATTTTCTCAAAGTTGGCATTATTCCTATGTTATGGCCACTCACAAAAACGGTAGGTTCTTCATCTTGCATTATCATGGAGAATCTGAACATGAACAATGTGTTTATGATGTTCATCTTCAACAAATAACAACATTAAAACTTAATTTAGATCAGCGACATGCTTTGCTACTACATTTTTTTTTTTATAAACGATATTTATTTATTTATATGGTACCAAACGAGACGTGCCAAACAGGTATCAGTTGGGCTCAACTGGTAAAACCTTTGGGTGATGATACCAGAGGTCTGGGGTGATGATACCAGAGGTCTGGGGTTCGAATCCCGCCAGCATTACCGAGTTATTGATCTCATTAAAAATAGGTTTACCAAACCATTTGCGAATGGGCCTGTGGCTCAATGGTAGCACCCCTCTCACAAAAGTAGAGAGGTTGTGGATTCGAAACACGTCAACAGCTACAAACAAAAGAGGAGAAACCCACCAAGCAGAAAACCATTCAGTAGCATGTCTAATAGATTGAGTGCCTCATCCCCTGCCCAAAACCATGATAGTAGTGTGTCACCCTGTTAGCTATTCTATTTATTTATTTGTTTATTTACTTCGAATGTATTTGTAGAAACTCTTTGTTTGCTATTATGTTTCTTTGTAATCCTTGGTTATTTGCTTCTTTTAAATGTATCTGTGGAAATTCTTTATTAGCCATTCTGTTGTAATCCCTTGTTTTTTTTTTTTAATAATCTTTGTAATCCTTTGTTATTTATTCAATAGCTTAGTTATGTAAGATTCAAATTGGCACCTTTCTGTCAATATGTTTTTTTTAGCAGTCCTAAAGTCCTAACGAGTGAGAACTTAATTGAATTTCAAGTCGTCATATGTTGTGATGTAATCACTTTAAAACGACTCTATTCTCCAAATTAGCGTTCTCTCCTAAACCTGGCCGTCCATATACCTTTGTCTTTGTTGGTTAACTGTAGCACTAAGGCTGTGTTTGATAACCGGTGAATAAGGGCTTTCACCCGGGTGAATGGGTTTTGCTCGGTTTGACCAGACAATCGCCGGTGTTTGATAATCAAAATTTGCTCCGGATGTTTTTTGCCGAAAACAAGCACGTGACCCCATTTACCCGGATTCATCCGGGTGAATTGGTTCCGGGAGGGGGTTGGGTAAAATTCCCCGATGGCTTTTACCCGATTGATTTGCATAGGTATAAATCCCAGATTTTTTCTTTTTATCCTCAAACAAATTCGACCAGATCTGAAGAAACCTCCCCCCCCCCCCAAAAAAAGCGATAAACAACGATCGCGATGGAGACAACAGCGGCGTAAATCTTTGCTATTTCGAAAAGGTAAACAATTCCTTTCACTTCTTTGCTACTTCTTTAAAACTTCTTTTCGATTTTTACAAATTTCATCTATCCATTACTACAAATGTATAACTTCTACGAATTTCATCTATCCATTTCTGTTTTATACAAAGTTTTCGAAATGTTTTGTTGCTTTACACTATTTTTTTGACAAATTGAAGTTTAGGGTTAAGCTAGGTTTGTTCGATTTTGTAGAATTTTGTAATTAAAGGGTTTTCGAAATATGGGGGTTAGTATAATTTATGTAAATTAGGGTTGTGTTGATGGAATTTTTCATTTGTGATGATGAGTTTTTGGTTATATTGATGAAATTTAGAATTTTGTAATTTATGGTTTCCATAATTTCATGGAATTATGAAATTTAGGGTTAGTGTTTTACTGTTACCGAAATTAAAAATTGTAGTTTTTTCTATAATTGGGGTTTTTTTCGGTAATTGGGGGTTTTTGAAAATGGTGGGTTTTTGAAAATGGTGGGTTTTTTCATCTACAATTTGAACAAGCTTTTCGTTTGTTTGTATAGAAAGATAAAACCCTAGAAATCATCAAATCATCATTATACTTTTTGCTCTTTGTAAGTATAATCTCTTTTGATTCACTACTTTTTCATCTTTGATTTCGCATTCTTAGCTTTATTTCGACAACTTTTTCCTACAAATTGTTTGCTTTCAATGAATATTTATTTTGTTCTGTTCTGCTTTTTAGAGAGAGAGAAAGAGTTGAAGAACAAGTGTTGTTGTTGTTGTTGTTGTTGTTGATAGGTCAGATAACATTGTTGTTTAACATATGTGCCAATAGCTTGAGTAATAAAAAAGCTTTATGTTTCTTTTTGTTTGGTTGTCTACATTATTGAGTTCAATTATTTTCAAGGTGAAAATCTTGATTTCTGACAAGTTTTTTCAAGAAATTGTTGCTGTCAAAGTATTTGTTGTTGTTTTAGGGTTTTATTCTGCTTCTTTCTTAGATTATTTTCATTAGAGAGAAATATAAGTGTTGTTGTTGTTGTTGTTGTTAGATCAGATGACATTGTTGTTTAAGCTAATTGTAAATAGCTTGACAAATCAAGAAACTCTGATGATTTCTTCTTATTTGTCTACATTGTTGAGCTCAACTGTTCTCTGAGTTGAAAAGATATTTTGATTGAAATTATTATTTTCTTGTCAGATCTACTTAATTGAAGTAATTCTTAAGTACAAAATTGTATAATACTGTATGTCTTAAACCTTCTTTATACTTTTCAAACACTTAAACTTCCAATGGATAGTTTTCATTATTATTTTCTATACTTTCAATATAGAGATCTTCTGTAAGCAAAGATGTTGATAGATCAGGGATTTCCTATTTTCTTTTGTGTTTTTTTATGATTTGTTTAATCCATATCAAGTATTATCCTTCCTCGGTATCTTTGATTTATTACTTCAGTACAAAATTGTATAATACTGTATGTCTTAAACTTTCTTTATACTTTTCAAACACTTAAACTTCCAATGGATAGTTTTCATTATTATTTTCTATACTTTCAATATAGAGATCTTCTGTAAGCAAAGATGTTGATAGATCAGGGATTTCCTATTTTCTTTTGTGTTCTTTTATGATTTGTTTAATCCATATCAAGTATTATCCTTCCTCGGTATCTTTGATTTTTATCTACGAATTTTGACCTAGTTAATGAACTTTTGATACAGTCTGTTTTCTTGTTGGTTTCTTGAGTTGGATACTTGGATTTGGGTCTTCAATTTTCTTGAGTTGGATACTTATTTCTCCACTAAGGTACCAATCATTCTGATGGTTGCAGGATAATGTTTTCGTCACTGTTGTTGCATCTATCCAGTATCGTGCGTTGGCTGATAAAGCGAGTGATGCGTACTACAAGCTCAACAATACTAGAGCTCAGATTCAAGCCTACGTTTTTGATGGTACGCATTTGAATTATCATAGAAAATGAATGTAGGTGCATTGATGTCGATCCATAGCATGCATTAGTGACCTACATTGTTACTATGAGTTTGAGGATATATATCTCTAGCTACAAGTTCTAAGGTTTTTATGTATAGGAAAGTAGACACAGACCATTATCAGGTACGTATTCAAGGTTAGTTTATTATAGAAATGGAAAGATTCTTCACCATTACAATTATTATCATCATCAACATCACAATTTCATCTTAAATATGTGGCAATTGTATCATTTATCACATTTGAATGCCTTGAGCAATCTATCACATACCTGGTAACTTGACTTAATTGACTACCATACAGATTTGGATATCTGAGTGGCTGAGTGCTTACATATATGATACATCATATCTGGATGTTGTTTGGTCCCGGTGTACTTGGCAAATAGTCTGCATTGTAAAATGGTTATCCAAGGACGTCATGGACATGGTCCTGATAACCCAGTACTTCGATACCATGAAGGAGATTGGAGCATCTTCAAAGTCCTCGTCAGTTTTCATTCCTCATGGTCCTGGTGCTGTCAAGGACATTGCTTCGCAGATACGAGAGGGCCTCCTTCAAGGAGAGGCTGGCAGTCACCACTGAAGATTGACATCTGGGTTCTTTAAGATTATTTGTGATTTGCAATGAGCTGTTGGTATAGGTACGACCTCTTTTAGATGTCCATAATGTTGTAAGTAAACTATAGATGGAATACTTCACAGTTCTGAAACTTGTGTTGGCAACTTGGTTTTGTTGTGAATCTTGAAAAGGGTATTTGAAACTAGCTACAGGAAAGGGAAAAATCATATTTGAGTATTAAACTGTTGAGATTGTGCTGTTGGTTTTTTACTCTTTGGTTCCAAGCTTACATCATTGCAGGTGGCAATTGTAGGCTTATTCATCTTACTCTGAAACCAAAAAGAAAATATTCCAACCAGTTATATGTCTATGTTTCCCTTTCTATAATGGCAGGGAGAAGTACAGTATATATTTGTTAAGCCATCCAATGCATATGTATACCTTTCTTTGAGTTATAAGAGGCCTCAATTAACTGTTTAGCAAATACTCACCAAATGACCGGAGATAAGTCTGGTCTGAGTGATGAACAGGTTTAATGCATTATTAAATATTTACATTTATGTACAATCTGGGGATATCAGTATGAAATCAGAAGTCTGCACACACAGTATGAATAGTTTAATCTGGACGCGCTACAAACAGAGGTAGAGATACACCACGCAAGCGTCAGAGATCAAGTATGGCGACGATTTAAGGTTTGGATTCGAACCATCAACCTCTCATTTAGTGAGCGCTCTTACCATTTAGAGCTTATGGATCCATCCAACAACACCATATTCACAATTTAAATTGTAACAACCAAAACCAAGCAACGTGGACCAATTAACATGTAAAGATAAAAATATAAAGAAGTTTACAAACACTCTAAAGGTTAACACCCTACACAAAACCATGATATAATAATAATAAAAAAAATTTATCAAATAAAATCAAATAATAATAATAATAAAAAAATAAGACATTTGTTGAAGTGTGGATAATATATTAACTATCTTTATTATCAAATACTAAAAATGAGACACTTGTTCAATATTTTTATTATCGAAAAATTAAATATTAATACATTTGTTGAGGTGTGGATAATATACATTTGTAATGACCCATATCAAATTCAAAGAGTCCATGGCCCATAGTTATGTTTCATATGTTACAAGAATAGCCCTTTATCATATTTGGGCCGGAGCCCAATATGGATGGATAATGCCCATATCACAATCAAAGAGTCCATGGCCCATAGTTATTTGTGATTCACCAGGTATGCAAAAAGTTATCAAACACCGGTTAATTCGGCAAATTCTGTTACCTAACATTTACTCAAGTTGTTAACAAACACAGGTGAATTCGGCAAATTAATTTCAACCTGGTTGACCATTCCCCAAACCTCCCATTTACCCGGTTGACCAAATTTACCGGTAAATCCTCCCATTTTATTCACCGGTTATCAAACACAGCCTAAATTCCAATAAAGCAACAGACAAAACCTTCAACATTCTGTATCTCAAACTCTTTGAAGACCTTCAAAATGTCACACAATCACGCAATGTTGGGCATTTTTACGCAATTTCGTTAGGAGTACTGTACTACTGTAAATTGTATTTTGCTACTAGAAATGGCAACAATATAATGATGCCATATTGAGAATTATGTGCAGAGGTGCTCATCTGTTCATCTTTTGATCTTTCATCTTTGTACTAGGAATTGGTGGTCTTATGTGAGTGAAGATTCCCTCTCACTGTTCCTGACCACCCATAGAATAATTCTTGGGCCGAATACAGATTCACTGTACAAGAAAATTTAAACATGTGGCTAGGTTCTAAAGGGCCGATTAATCAGATGGGGACTTTATTTGTTTGGCCTGTAATTTGATTCCTCTCAGAGGCACTTTTTGGGCATATATTGCATATTTGTGTGTTTTGGTCGGTACACTTGTTGTAAAATACAAAATTCTATTCTCTTGAAACTATGGTTGTGCTTGTTTACATGAAAAAATTATGTAATTAGTAGGTGGAAAAAATTATTTAGAAAAAGTTTTCTAAAAGTTTTCATTTATTTGGGGGTTGAGTGTTTGGTTAAACATTCTAAGAGCATTCCCAATGCAGGGGGATAAATCCACCTTCACGTAGGCGCCACGTAGGTCCACCTAGGCAAAATCCACTTCAAAGAGAGAGGTGTATTTGCACCTGGGTGGTAGTCTCCCAACGCAGAGTGGACTCTTTGGTAAGAGAAAGTGGATTTTTAGAAAAATCGGACGGCATGTGACATGCCGTCCCATTTTTTTTTGCAAAAAAATAGGGAGACGGCATGTGACATGCCGTCCGAGAGTCCAAAACTTTTAAAACACTACGTAATACTTAAAAAAAAAACACATGCCGTCCGGTTCTACCACCCACAGGTGGATTTGAAGGTGGATTCTCCCACCTTCAAATCCACCTGTGGGCAGCCACTTCTCAAAATCCACCTCCCCTTGGGACATTGTTTTAGGTTTCAAGGTGGATTTATCCACCCCACCTCCAAAATCCACCTTGCATTGGGAATGCTCTAATTAAAACAAGAATAGACACGTGTGGGCATAAAAAAGAGGGGGACCACAAATTTAGTTAGAAGAAAGAGGAGAGAGAAAGAGATAGGAGAGAGAAAGGCAACGGGGACCACGAATTTGTAAAGAATTCTCGCAATCTCAAACCCGTGAAAAAGTTGACGTGGTTTCCTATTTTGTATAACTTTTTAGTGGGCCCTATAGATTCTAATACCCAACCAAGCACATATAAAAGGAAATAAACCGGGAAAATCTGATGTGGATTTGCTTTCTGCCAGATTTCCCGGTAAACAAGCACAGCCAATATATAGATAAGAATGAAAACTCCTTGTTTATTGATTTCAGTTGGAAAACATGGAATTATATTAGAATGACATCTAACAATAATAATTGACTTGACATGAGAGGAGTGGACGTCATAGATAGAGTTGGCGTGTCATTGCATGTACCATGCAATACTAAAGAGTAAAGAGTAAGTGTAACTGTGGAAGATTATTAGCCGAAAGCCCGAAACATAGCACTACCACTCAAATACTTGAGACTTGAGACTTGAGACTTGAGACTTGAGACTTGAGACGACTAAGTAGTACTCACTACTCAGCAGAAACAAAGACCAGTTGATGTGTTATTAGCTTAATCTGTCTTTAGGCTTTTGGAACCAAACGGAGATACGCGTGGACGGTTGCCGTTTGCAGCCGTACTCAGTCGGCCCACTTTTATTCTGAGCATCACATTTCACAAACATATTTATCGATTGTCAAATTGTGATGGTGATGGTAATGAAGATATATTACCTACCTAACTAGTGTGCTTATTTTATCCACTAATCCACATATTGCTAATAGTTAATACTGAAAATGATAATTTAAGTAGAGGTAATGTAACATTCACATTATTTTAAGAATTATCGGATTTACTCGTCTACCATACCTTCTAAAAAGGGAAAATGCTTTGAAAGCATACAATTTACTAGAAAATTTACTACAAAGACATTTGTTTTGTTGCTACATGCGTTGAACAATATGTTTTTCTATTTGGGGGAAATTTCATTTACTCAGTACATCTTCAATAATAACATAAATATTGACAAGAAGCCAATTTTGTCGAGAAATATATTGTTTTAGCAAAAAACTGTATAATTAGATCATCATTACAAGAAATTGTAATGAAACCAAAATGCTTTAGTTTTACATAAGCTTATATACAACTCTAATGGCTCTATTTGCATTATCGTAATATAAATGGCATATATATATATATATAAACCCTAAAAATTAGGAACATGTAGTTGTTTAATTAGGTAATTGTTCAAGATGTGAACAATACCTAAGTAATAGTTCTCTTTTATATATTATGAATAATATATGACTTCATCGCGTTGGACTACTTGTAGTCTCCGGCTAATGATAGTATTATGTTTTGATTTAAGATTAAGTTATGACTTCGTTGCGTTGGACTACTTGTAGTCTCCGGCTGGTGATAATTCTGTGTTTTGATTTATGATGAATAAAGACATAATCGTGTGGTAACTACCCGTTTAGCCGCAGGCAGGTGGCCGTTAGGGACATTTGTACGTAATTTGTTGACTGTTGGAGTTCATCATAAATCTTGATATGAAACTATTATTGACTGTGACGTAAATCGTTGACTGTCAGAGTTAATCTTAAATTCGGACATGAAAGTATTATTTGTTATGACGTAAATCGTTGGCTGTCAGAATTAATCATGATTTTCAATATAGAACTGTTATTTGCTGTTCTTCGATTTTCTTACCAATTATCTCAGTTAAGAGCTGCATGATCCCTAACATCTTATTGACATCTTTTTATTACTTTCTTTCAGTGTTTAATCAGTTAATATCAACTGTTAAATTATCTAATTATGCCACAAAATAGTAAAAAATTTCTTAATAATAAAAAATGCTTTGAAATCTCTAATATAGAGATAATAGAAAATAAAAAATTCAATCCGGATCAAATTGGTATCCAAACCTCGGACAGATCTATTACAGATCATTTCTCTCATAATAAAATATCTAATTTTGACTCTGTTAACACTTTGAATTTAAAAAAAATCTTCTGGAACCTTTACCTCTAATGTTCCTGATGAAATAATTAATAATAAAGGTAGAGGGCTTGAGAAGTCTGAAAATAATATTTCTATGAATCTATATCCAAGACAACCTATTCCCAATCCTACCTCTTCGGAAATAGAACTTACAATGTTGGAAATAACTAATGATTTTAAAATTGATAAAGTTGTTATTAATAATGAATTTAATAGCCCTAAATATACTGTTTTTAAAAAATGGTATTTTAATTATTATAATCGTGGCCAACACGAATTTCTTAAAGAAAAATATTATAAGCATGTCGCAAGAACTAAAAAAATTATTCCTTTTGCACACTATGTGTTAAAATGGGATACGACTTTAGAATCATGCGTAGTTAAAGGCTTTTATAAAAATTGGACTACTACTGCTGATAAGAGTATTAAATCTGGTCACCCTCCTACTCAGTCTTCTAGACTAATATATATATATATATATTATCGACAAGCGGGGTTGTTACTGAGACCCCCTACCCCATTTCATTAATAATATAGCTGGTTACACTCTTATATAAAATGTGCCTATAGCATCATTGGATACAATTTTCCTCATGCCTCAGAAAATGAACTTGGATGATGTCAATGGACGTTACGGTAGGAATGTTTGTAAATGACACATATACAAAGCTTATCAATTTTTTTTTTGTTTTTGGTTGTAAAAAGCTTATCACTTACTTAAGCTGTTTCTATCGAACCATAAATATGTTTTTTCCTTTATAAAAAAAAAATGTTTTTTCTTTTTGTTAAATTATGTAAATTTTTACCATATACAATTCACATAAGTCTACATCAATAATGAATACAGTATTGTTAAAATTAAAAAGAGTAAAAATGCAAAATAATAGTGTTTGACTAGCTAGTATCCGGCACTGAAGGTATAGTGGACTTAATATAAATCGGCCGCCAATGAACCAAAAGAATGTGAAAAAGAAAACAAACACTACTAAAAGAAGAAGAGAGAATTGATAAAATAAAATAAATTCTTTTTTTCTTTGTTTCGAGAATTGATAAAGAGAAATTGAAGAAGAAGAAAATAAGTGAACACGTCTTTAAATTTGGTCCGTGCATTAACAGAAGGCATAGAAAAGAACACGAGCGAAACTCAAACCATTTCAATTCAATTTACTCGATCATGACTTACTTACTCGAAGGCTTCTTCTTCCTTCTTCTTCAACTTCAATTCTTTCTTTCTCTTTAATTAAAATTTGTTCTATTTTCTCTGTTTTACTATCTTTGCTCCTTCGATCACATGGATACTAATTTTCTTTCCGGTGAGAGTTCTAATGCTGGATTCGATGATATCGAAGACTTTGTTTGGGTGAGTTGTTCTTCTTCTTCTTCTTCTTTTTACAATCAATTTTTTTTTTTTTTTTTTTTTTTTTTGAAATTTATTTATTTGATACCAATGCAGGCGGATGATTCAACTACAAACATGCCATGGGATCAATTTAGTCAGGTTTTTGATCTTATGCAGAAAGGAAACAGAGCTTTTCGAGAAAATCGTTACGATGAGGTAATACTTTTTTTTTAACAAAGTGATTTGAATTTATGTTTCTACCATGTTTTACAACTTTTTTTAGCAGGAAACTATCTTCTGAATCAAATAAATTCAAGTTAATAAAACCGGCTGGGTAATAGCAAAATTCAATTCAAACTGTATAAGTACTAAACCTGAAGATTGAATTTCGAGAGATTATTTGATATAGTTTATATAAGTTATTGTTTAATACTATTATGACATTTTAATCGAATGCGCAAACTTGGTAATGTTTGTCTATAACCATCTATTGACCATGGATTGCTATGTTTGCAGTTTGTATATTGAGCTCAAGTTTCAGTATAAGACCCTACAAAATAGTAAATATTGTGTAAAAACTGACTACATTTAAGAAAATAGGGGTACTCCATGCAGTATATGTGGGTGTTGTGTAAACACTAAAAGCTATAAACAAACATACTGTTTTGTCAAAACAATGTTACTACTAGCTAGAGATTGTTTGGAAGTAATTATCATAAATATAATATTGTGCATTTTTCTTGCGTATATCTACAACTAAATAAAGTGTTTTATTCAGGCAATTGGTTGTTTCAACAAAGCGATTGTCAAAAAGCCAAATGATCCTGTTATTCTCCAGAATCGAAGTGCTGCATACAGCAGGTGAAGTTTCCTCTTTGATTTTCTATGCTAATCTATATTTTTGTCAAAGGCAGACTCTAATTTCTAGGAATATGTTCTGTCAGACACAGCGTTGGCCCCCATTTGTGCCGTGGACAACTTTATTGGCAGATGTATATCAGGGTTATATGAGTCAAAGTTTTTCGGAGACAGTGTGTTTTGCTATTAAGCTTTTGATTATCTTAAATTCATGGTGCTACTACTATGTATATTTTAGTCTTAATTTTTTGTATCGGTAAAACATAAAGTTTTATAAAAGAAATGCTACTATTATATTTTCAAGTTTCAACTATGACTTGCTAGTTGCTACATTTCTGCCGATGTATACCGAGGAAAAATTTGGGTGAATATATACAATAATTTGGTTCCACATCTTTTTATTAATGAATGACTATACTTTCCATTTACCAGGATTAGCAGACTATTAAAAAACCGACCTGCATCTGCTCCTGCTGTGAATGGGTTGGATCCCACCACTCATGCTGAAGTATGCTTTTGCCTTCTGTCTTGTATGCGAAAATACCTCTCCCGTTTGTCCTTTTTCTGCCAGATAAGATATTGATTTTTTATTTTGCATCCATCATTGCAGTTTGCTTTGAAGGATGCTGAGAAGCTGATGAGCTTTCGAAATGATTCAGCAAAACCATATTTTCTGAAAGCCAATGCTCTCATGCTGGTAAGAATTTGTTACATCACTTATTTTGTTAGTTTACCATGCAGCTGTTTTCATCAGGGCAATATTTGGTATTGTATCATAATACAAAGCTATTTGGAGGCCTTAAAAAAAAAAATTGAGGCCTACTATCTTTATGCTGTCAGGGAATTTTCATTTTGCATAATACCTTAAATGGGTTCACACTAGCAATATTATTGTGGAAGGTTTTTGGTAGTGGAATCATGCTGTTTTGCAAAGTTGCCCTCTATGACACCTCATGTAAATGTAAATAAAAAACCAGCTTTTGCTATAGGCATTTTCTACGAAAATTTAAACTACATTTCTATATGGACAACTTCTGATATCTATGTGGCATTCATGAGATCTTTCCAAGGCAGACATGACATTCTTTTGGTTATCTACCTGTTGTATTGATTGGCAGCTAGAACGGTATGAGGACGCACGGGAAACACTTCTTGCAGGTCTTCAAGTTGATCCTTCAAGGTAACAGATTATATGCTAACTTAATATGCGTAGTTACATCTCTATCCATACTTCCATGTGCATGATCGAGAAACCACAATGCTTATATCTGTTTGTATATTTCTGGAAAATGTAGCAATCCTCTTCGAGGCTTATATCAAAATTTGGAGGCATTATCAGCTAGTGTGATCAAAAGACCAAAACATGGGAAACCACAACGTTTTGATGAATATGATTGCACAGTGTGTTTAAAGTTGTTATATGAGCCTATAACAACCCCCTGTGGTCATTCTTTTTGTCGTTCTTGTCTGTTTCAATCCATGGACCATGGTAAGCATTTTCAACTTTGTCTCGTGGAAAGCACCAATTTTTTTTCTCTTTTGTTGTCTAACATGTACAAATTAACAGGTAATAAATGTCCTATGTGCCGAACAGTACTCTTTATTAGTCCCAAAACATCTTCAATAAGGTAAACTTTTCATTTTGGTAATACAGTAATTGAATAAATTGTGTTAGGATAAGTCTAGGGTGTTGTTTTCTGCCACCATAGTTGTGATGGACCTATAAAGTTCTCCTAGGATGAAATTCAGCATTTTCTTATTGACTGACCATTAAACTGAAGATTTGCATCATGTTCTGTCTGCCAGAAGAATGCCACTTGTAAATAGTTTAGACATCTGATTAGGTTGTATCCAGTCTAAGGAAATAACCCACACAGTGCCTTGAATGGTGGCTTGTACTCCTTGCTTACACATCATGCACAAAGCACACGTGTGGAGGATTTCAACCTTCCATCTTTCTGTCGTTGTTCACACATCAATACTGACACATAAAAGTTAATGTTTGGCTGTTTGAATATCATCAGTGTCACGCTGAAGAACATAATACAAAAGAATTTTCCAGAGGAATATGCTGAACGCAAGTCTGAGAATGATAGTTTGACAAACTTAGGTGTTGATTTGGTGCCTCTTTTTCGCATGGATGTTGTCCTACCATGCCAGAAAATGGCTCTCAATATATTTGAACCACGCTACAGACTTATGGTGAGTTGGTGAATTGCTATTTACTGACAATACAATTATTTTAATATCATAAATATAGTTTGGTTTGCAGAGTAGAGATTGAGTAGAAATTTATTCTTCACCAAAAGCATCCTCGACAGATGATCCCTTGTATATCTGGCATATCTATGAAATAAGTTATATAGCATGAAAGTTTTCCTTACAAAAGTCTATTGAATTCATGCTTTCTTGCACTCGTGGACTGTGATCTATTAGTATATATTGCTTATAAGTTATAACAGTTTCACTTGCAACGGATATGCCACATATTGGTTGATCTCATGATACTCCTTCTCCTATGTTGTTTAACAATAAATATACGATAATCTAGTACTTTTAATGGAAATGATTGTTAATAGTATTAGCTTGAAATAGAGTCAGTGGATCACCCTCAACCGACCAAATTTTGTTTTGTAATATCTCTATTCATCTCCATGTGTAAGAAACTTACTGAGTCCCTTGTTATCCGTGGTTGTAGGTGAGGAGGATAATGGAAGGAAATCGTCGGATGGGAATGGTAGGTTATTCCATTATTGTGATTCTCCTTTTGCGTCTAACTGTAATTTTACTACAGGCGTCTGTTGTCACTGACTTCATGTGTTCATCAGGTTGGCAGCGAATCTGGAACTATGGCGGATTTTGCTTGTGAAGTAGAAATAACAGAGTGGGTGTAGAGCTGTATATCTTACTTTCGAATTTTATTTTGTCGTGCTTTCGTTATACTTGTTGTCAGTGCATGCTTCATATATCGCATAATTAAATATATTGAATTTTTCTTGCCCCCATATTTTAGGTGTGAGCCACTTCCAGATGGTCGTTTCTATTTAGAGGTAAAGATACAGTATTGTTCTTGTTTCAAGTTTTTGTCAAACACGCGGCTGTAACTGACATTATTTCATTTTTCATCCAATGCAGGTTGAAGGTCGACGGCGGTTTCGTATCATCAGATCTTGGGAGCAGGATGGGTTAGCTCCTCATCTGTTATCTTATCCTTGATTAATAGATATTCAATTATTCATATTGTTTATGTTTTCTTTGTGCGTATTTATGATGCTCTTTGTATTATATATGTAGTTATCGTGTTGCAGAGGTTGAATGGATTCAGGATATTTATCCAGTTGGTGGGACACGAGAGAGGGAAGATGTAAGTATAGTGTTGTCTTGTGTTCAATTTTCTTACTATATTCTGAAGGGAAGCTTTGGTCACTAAGGACTTGAAGTGATCTGTTTTGTTTGTCATAATTAGTACTTGAAAATATGATGTTAATCTTCCTTCCCAGATTAGGATTATTCATTTAGCTGCATGTTCAAACATATAAATATTTGAAATTTTGAGCACAATCATAATTTCGTCTAGTTTTTCACTTATGAATGGTATTTTGAAGAACTTCATGACACTGTTCATACTCAAATATAATTTATATAAATATGTTCATTGAATCAGACAGTTTAATTTGATTATCAGTGATTCACAAAAACTCATACCACTTTTCATTATCACTATGTGCATTTTTTCTTTGGGAGCACTCATATTTGTACGCATTATATCATACTGCAACCACAGTAAAATTCTTTTTTTGTTCTTAATGTTGTTATCTTTCGATTTTTCTATGCTTACAGCTACAGGATATGGCTAGAGGTGCATCAGAGTTGGCTCTTTCATGGATAAGACGAGCCAAAGAAGCTGCACGAACAGGTAAAATGGAAGGGATGTAAGGAGAGGCATTATGATATCCTAGTTCAAGAAATTTAATTTGTGAAATAATTTCTATATTTGACAAACTTGCCTGTCTAATAATTACCAAACAATGACACAAAATAAATGCATTAAAAGGAAATGATGGAGTTGTTGGTGCAGCTGTGCTGAATTTGGTTGCTGCTGCATTTTATCTTTGAATGGTGTCAATGGGACACCATTTGGTAATCCCTTCAAGGGGACACTATTTGATAAAGATCAACCTGATTAGAAACAATAAACAACTTGGATTTGTGCTTTCTTTGCCCTGAAAGAGATATGGAAAATAGTTCTGAATAGATGTATAAGTAGGTTACACGTTTATTCAGTTAGAACATTAGCCGTGTGTGTTATGAAGAAAATTCTCTTACCAAACAGTTATTGTCTATTCATCAGTACTATTTACTCCCATAGGGTGACTGTGCTTGTGCAGCATGTCTACTAAATTATTTATTATTTTTTGACATATAGCAGCTCGGCTATATAATTGTGCTTCATATGATGCAGATAGGAGATCAAGGCGTATGGAGCTTCTTCAAGCTGAAGGGATGCCCAGTTCACAAGATCCTGAGCGTTTCAGTTTTTGGGTATTGACATTAAAAAGAAGCTCCAATCTTTATTCACCAATTACCTTTTTTTTCCCCTTATCCTCTGATGTGTACTTGTTTTGCAGCTTGTGAACTTATTAAACCTGAGACCCCCAGAGAAGTTGGAACTTTTGCGCTTAAGAGATACAGCAGAGGTAATTGAACCTTTTCAATGCATAGGACGGTTCTAGCTACTCAGATAGACTGATTACGCATAATAAACGCAGTTCCTTAAAGACGCACTAGTTAATGGACTCCCAAATAGGAGATTTCCTGTATTAAAATTTTACTTAAGACGAGTGTCACCCTCCTGTATTAAAAAGTGATGTACATATATATAGTAAAATCAACATTGCAGAAATTTATCCTTTGAAGTCATCCAATGGCCTTGATTAAGTGTCTGAGAGCTCCTACGCGCTCCAGTAAGTAGTGATACATTTGTGTCACACCATACGGTCATTTATACAACATCTCCATTTTCAACTGATAAAAAGAGATGTTAGATTTCATTCCTTGCTTTTGGCTAAATGAAAAATCTACTGACACATTTCTTATGCAAATCCTGCAGAGGATAAGACGGGGACTTATTTATTTGAGATCTGAAGAACAAGGTTGTCGGCTGCAATGACATATACAAGAGGTTGTTGTTATTAGTAAACTGTAGATACATATGATTAAATATAATTTTATTTTTTGAGAAATTCATATTCTTTTGATCCACCCAAATAATGTTGTGGATTTCCCTTATTGTAACAATATTACATCACAATCCTCAATATCAATCACCCATTTTTTATTTTATTTTTTGCTTCTGATTTGTCCTTTCTCCTTTATTTATTATTATTTTTTTTTTGCTTGGCTAGGGTTTGTTGTTTTTATCAATTAGCAAGAATGAGATGTCAAAGCATAAGAGTTAGCTATAAACTGTATGTTGTGTTAACTACACTTTGTTTCTTTTGTTTTAAGTAGTCCAAACACCTAGTAGTAACAAGGAACTAACCATTGCCTTAGAACTTTCTTCTGTCTCATCCATTTTGTACTTTTGTTCATGACATAATCTAAGGCCTGCCAGGCCCTTTTTAAGTCTGTCAAGGCCTCAAGGCCCGAGCTGCCCCCTCGGCATGTTGGCCACAGTGACAGGCCAATTATCTCTCAAGCTTATTCTCAATGTGGCTATATTACAAAAGAAATACTATCGGACTCTCAGTGCTGAAACTTTGAATCTTCTCTCCATACACACTTCCCCGTCTCACCCTACTAGGGAACACTGTTACACTGGAACTAGGGTTTCAAGCCGCGTTAAATTGTGATCTTTCTATCTTGTCATAATCATAGCACATACACAGGTGATTTTTGAGAATGAAAAAGGTTGCAGTGCTGAACTTTTTTCAGGCGATAGTAATGTTGCTTGGGATTTCAGAAGTTCTCTGTGTAAGCTGGTGGGAGTTAGTGTGGGAGTTAGTGGGATTCCAAGGTTATTTTTTTTTTGATTGGCAAGCAGGGGACCCCTACCCGTTTTAAATTACATGCGGAAACTTATATAACAATCAGCTGTTGACGTATTTCGAACCCATAATCTCTCCACTTTGTGAGAGGGGTGCTACCGTTGAGCCACAGGCTCATTCATTCGTTCATTCGTTGTACAACTCATGTTCCTAAACCCTTTTTTAAATATTGTCTATCTTTTCTGCAAAACACTGCAAATTACGTATTAGGGTCATGTTACACAACAATGGCGATTGTTGGACTAATATAATAGTTAGCAATTCTTGGAAATCCTGAGAAAGAGGAAGATGATTTGGATTACGCGGTTTCGAGTTTGGACAACTAAGAGCTTATTTGTAGGTTTACCTTACCTTAAATATAGTTGTACATTGGAGATTTATTAGCATTGTTGACCAGGTCCTTATTATTTTCACTCTTCTAATTTTCAAACTTACAGCTTCAAAAAAAAAAAAAAAAAAGAAACACATTGTACATTGTTTTCACTTTTCACATGTTATTTCCTTACATTCTCTCAACTAACTTTTAAATCATAACTAACTTTAAGAATCAACTGCCCTCTTTTTTTCTCTGTCTCTCTCCTCATCATCAATTTCTTTTCTTAGGTTGCAATACCATCCGACATTTGAGCTTGTACATACAAAATATTCCGAAACCATTGGAAGTGTTAACCCCTCCCACCTATCCTCCAAACAACACAACCCCATCAACTTTGGGGGGTTTGTTTTTGGTTTTACAGATTTTCATGCCAACAACAACTCCACCACCGCCATCGGCATCAACAACATCATTTTCATCTGCAATGAACCGTTGATAGTATATGTGATTGATCGGTTAATATCCTAAAATCTGCGATAATGGGAGGAGAGAAACATGGGGCAAGATTGCCTCAACACATCTCCTCCCCTCTCTTTCTTATCGTCTTCCTTTGCTTAATAATCAGTAGCATTCCATCATCTAAAGGTGATAGTCATTCATCCTCATCTTCAGAGGAGAAGTTTTCGCCGAAAGACAATTATCTTCTTGATTGTGGTGCAGGGCAACCTACCAAGCTTGATGATGGTCGAACTTTTAAGTCTGATACTCAAGCCAAAGCCCTATTAGAGTCAGAACAATACAAGGCAATATCAGCGTCTTCCCTTCCCGACAACACTACCAATACTACAACCACACCTTTGTATCTTACAGCACTAGTGTTTAACAGCGATGCTGTCTTCAGCTTTCAGATATTACATCCAGGGCGACACTGGCTTCGCCTCTATTTCTATGCTATTCCGCAACCAGATTTAGGTTTGTCAAATGCTAAGTTCACTGTTAAGACCGATGATATCGTTCTCCTGCACGATTTTACAGTGCCTAACCCTCCTCAATTTATCATCAAGGAGTACCTCATCAATATTAACGCGAGCCAACTCTTACTTAAATTTGTATCAAAGAATAAGCTTGCATTTGTTAACGCCATTGAGGTTGTCAATGCCCCTGATGAACTCATATCTGACAGCGCTACAACTGTCTCCCCTTCACGTGGCGAATTTAAAGGTTTGTCTAATTATGCTCTTGAGGTTGTTTATCGGTTCAATATGGGTGGGGACCTTATAGTTCCTAAGAACGATACGTTGGGAAGGACATGGTTGCCTCAATCTGGGGATAAATTGTCCCCAACCGGCGTGGATGCATCAGTCGATCCAAAGGTTATCAAGTACAAAAATGGCTCATCTAGCCAGCTTATTGCCCCTGTTTCGGTATATGCGACAGCAGCCAAGATGGCTAACTCAGATACAACTAACGCCAATTTTAACCTCACCTTCAGTTTGTCTATCCCACAAGACTACACCTACCTTATCCGAATGCACTTCTGTGATATTGTGAGTAAGAGCATGGATGATCTCTATTTCAGTATTTATGTCAACCAATTAAAAGGTGAATCAAATCTCGACCTCTCAAGTTTGACAGGAGCCCTTCGAGTTCCTTATTACAAAGATTATGTGCTCAATGCCACAAATAACACCAATGGCAATCTTCTAGTGCAACTCGGCAAGGTTGTCGGGGACTCATCAGGTGTGGCAAACGCCATTCTCAATGGTCTTGAGGTTATCAAGATGAACAATATAGCCAATAGCTTGGATGGCTTGTATGATGTTAACGAAGTATATCATGGAGAAACCGAAGGAGATCATACAATGAAAATTGTTGCAGGGGTAGGTCTGGGAATGGCGGCTATGGCGATGTTGTTGCTTGGGACAGTTTTTATCCGTTGGCAGAAGAGACCTGATGACTGGGAAAAGCGAAACAGTTTTTCCTCATGGCTCCTTCCTCTCCATGCAAGTCATTCTACCTTCTTGTCCAGCAAGAGTGGTTCACGTTTTGGCTCACATAAGAGTAAGAGTACTGGTTACTCTGGCTTCTTCTCCTCTGCACTTGGATTTGGTCGAGTTTTTTCATTTGCGGAGTTGCAAGAAGCGACTCATAATTTCGATGAGAAGGATTGCATAGGTGTTGGTGGTTTTGGTAAGGTTTATCTTGGTGAACTAGAAGATGGCAAAAAGCTTGCTATTAAGAGAGCAAATGCAAGTTCAGAGCAAGGCATCAATGAGTTCCAAACAGAAATAGAAATGTTATCCAAGCTCCGCCATCGCCACCTTGTGTCGCTTATTGGATACTGTGATGAACAATCTGAAATGATTCTTGTCTATGAGTACATGTCCAATGGTCCATTCCGTGATCACCTCTATGGCTCTAACCTCCCTCATTTGTCATGGAAACAACGCCTCGAAATCTGCATTGGAGCTGCCCGTGGGCTACACTACCTTCATACAGGTGCAGCACAAGGAATTATTCATCGTGACGTCAAGACAACCAATATCCTCCTTGACGAGAATTTAGTTGCCAAGGTTGCAGATTTTGGGCTTTCTAAGGCTGCACCCTCATTGGAACAAACTCACGTGAGCACTGCAGTGAAGGGTAGTTTTGGGTACCTTGACCCCGAGTACTTTAGAAGACAGCAGTTGACAGAGAAGTCTGATGTTTACTCATTCGGGGTGGTCCTATTTGAGGCGTTGTGCGCAAGGCCTGCCATCAACCCTGCCTTGCCAAGGGAGCAAGTTAACTTGGCTGAATGGGCATTGCAGTGGCATAGGAAAGGCTTGCTTGAAAAGGTGATGGACCCTCAACTTGCTGGAACCATAAACGCGGGGTCGCTAAAGAAGTTTGTGGAAGCAGCTGAAAAGTGTTTGGCAGACTATGGTGTTGATAGGCCATCAATGGGAGATGTGTTGTGGAACCTAGAGTATGCTCTCCAACTCCAAGAGGTGTCGTCAACAATTGAGACACCTGAGGACAAAAGCACCATTCCATTGGAATGCCCAGATGACAAGGACTCCAACCCAGCTCCACTTGTTGCTGTTGATGATGACACTGGAGTAAGTGTTTCATACGCAGACATTGCAGCAGTTCAAGGAAGGTGAAGTTTCATTCAGTGTAACAACTTGCTGCTCATCTATTCCCCATCTTCAGACATGATTGTCAAAATAGAAACTGCCCAAAGGATACAAACTGATTAGTATATATCATGTATATGGTTGGGTTGATATACATTGCATTGTTTAGGACCATACCTTTGTACCATTGTTTCTTCTTGTGTATTTAAATTTGTTTACCTGATAATGATCAAACCTTCCCAGAATCAATATTGTAAGCTCCATCTATGATATCTATTTATTTATTAATCCTTGCTTTTAGACCTCTATTGTACTATTTATATTATCTTCATTACATAGTACGTATGTCCATCGACGGTATTCCCACCCCCCCCCCCACACACACACACACACACATTATCCTAGCCACCATGGTTGCTGTTGTTAGGAATCTGTTTTCTAGAGGTGACGTACTGACGTTCCTGTGTTTAATGTGAAATGCTGCCTATAATGACTTAATGAGTTTATACATACTCTCTAATAATGCTTGCATACTTTGTACGTGGACATAACTTGGAATGGCAGGTGATGCGTAGGCCTGGAGTCTGGATACATTTTGATTAATCGTGGAGGTTAAATTCTCTTGGCCCGTAGGGTATGTATTGTGAAATTTTGAATAGAGAAACATGGAGAAGATGAACAGCTAGTTTTGACTATTTCATTTCATTGATCAAGAAACTACCAATTAATGGTAGCTCTTGCAAGAGTTATTTGTTGAGATTAATTTAAATGATTACATGTTTGATCATACTTTTTTTCATATGATAATAACTAGATTAAAAACGGTTTGAATGAGAGCCTTCCACGTGGAGAAAAGCGAAACATTTTCCTATCATCATCAAGGTATATACGTCAACGATGAGCCAATTGCAGAGTGTTCATGCAGCCAAGAGAGAGGAAGGAGTTAACAAAGTACTTTTGCTTCCTTAAAAATGTTTTATACTAAGTACTTATTGACTTATTATATTAATTGTACCTCATAATATCTTGTTTAAAATAAAATATATGATAAGGGGTTGGTTATTTAAGTTGATATTGGTGATAATAAACAATCCCCACAACATATATAACCTCAGTTTAATTGATCTGTAAATAACTCTACATTATAAGGTCTTTGCTTAATCACAATAAATATAAAAATTAAGATAATCTTGATGAGAAAGAGACATCCCTTTGTTAAGGTAATTCCAAGTGGAGGCAAGAGAAGGGAATTGGTATACTATCTCAAATGTTTGATTAACCAACCTTTTAAAGGAGTCACAATCATCAAGGTCTTTATCACATTGTAGATTCCAATTTTTCTTGATTGCCAAATGGATGATTTCTGATTATTTAAAGAAAAATAGATGCAGCATGTGGAACCAGAACAACATCAGCTACTGAACCACTCAACCAGAACAATATCAGGTGTAGTCTTTTGCAATCACAATCCTAACCATGATTCAAGAAAGAATATGCTTTGGATATGGAGATTGATGGCCTGGTGGGTGATAGTTACAATGGAGTACTGAATGAGAAAACATCACAACAAACACAAAATGGGAATGTTGTTGAGATTTAGACCTATTTGTCTTACCCTTTGTTACTAGACTCTTGCATTTTTCCACTCTTTGCGGCTTTTCATTCATACACTAACATCTAAATTTCTATCACATCAAATTGTATAGTTTTGCAGTCATAAATTAAACTGATATGTCATATATACAAAGATCTAAAAACTATGCGCAAAATTGTACATAGACGAACTTAAGAACAAATTAGAGTTCACAAATTTTGTTAGAAAGTTACCAGAGTGCCTAAGCCCTAAGATATGATATTTCATCCTGCCTAAGTATTACTCAAGGATGGGATTTAGTATAGAACAGTTAACTATCTTCACATAGAGTAAGTGACAAAACTTCATTTAGTGGTATGTGCTAAGCACATCATATGTAGGGACTTGGGAAAAATCGTTTGTATTCATCTTCATCAATCATCACCAATGCCATAAGCAAACTGATAGACCTTTCATATTCATGACTAATTTGTCCAAGGTACATAGTTTGTAATCTTAACAAAAACTAACCTCATCAAGCTTAAGAATGTCATCTAATTCAATTAATCAACTATGTAAACAATAGAATATGAGTTCACACATGAGATTGTGACAAAAACTAGATTGGTGGGTTCATGCCATTTTGTCCCAGTTTAAAGATGGACAAAAGGATAACCAAAATCTGTCTCATAGTGATCGACCCGCGGCACACGGCGAAAATACATTAAGGAAATGGTCGAAGTATATATACTTCCAAACTTTTAGATAGAAAAAAAAAATGAACAAACAAATGAATGCGATTCGCAAGTCATTCTTTTGCTTACTAAACTCTTGAGGGCCCTTCTATTTGTTGCATGGTTTCTGTTTCAGGGGAAAACATCAAAAGACCCCTCCCTCATATCTATGGAATGACATCAGAATCGCGTAAAAATCATTTTAATCTATGGAAATAAAAGGGGGTTTTGTTAACGTCGGTATCAGTTGCTGTAATAATGCAATGTCTCTGTTAATAATCACCATTACATGCAAGGGACAGAATTGGTCTATATCAAAAGGATTGACAACAACTATGTTCCTGTCATCTTCAAGGATGCATATGCATTGACAAATAAATTAATAAGTAAATAAATCATACAGTATAATTTTGTTTACAATATATACAATCTGATAATTAATAAAACCAAAAGCTATAAAAGACCAATTCAAAGTATGCAATCTATTTTCTATATTATAAATAAAAATATTGATGATGGTTTTAGAGAATAATTATGCAGATGCTTGGTCAACTAATTGCTCACCAAATTACACTACATAACATAGGTTATATTTTAGCAAGAAAAGAAATATTGGAAAAAAACATAAAGTATATTTTTCCTTCTCTCTGAATGTAAGGGAAACCTCCATATGGTTTGATACTTAAGCCGAAAATGTAAAGAAACAAATATATAACAACAAACATTAAAGACTCTTTCAACGATCCTATATCTGAAGATACCGTCTTTACAAACAGGTTATATATAGACCTCACTGAAACCACAGTTTCCCCATCCTTAATTGGGCTTATACTATATCTAATATATTACACTAGAAAGTATTAGAATCTTTTGAGATTAAAACAAGCATGGCAAGAAAGAGGAAGGTTGTTGAGAGTGGAGAAGAGAATGATGCTGTTGATAGAAACATGGGATGGGAAGAAATGGTTAAAGAAGCCAATGCAGTGACAGCTCTAGGAGTGCGCAGAGCTAGAAAGCGTTTTGTAGGGGTGCGTCAACGACCATCAGGTCGATGGGTGGCAGAGATTAAGGATACTATACAGAAGATAAGGGTGTGGCTCGGCACATTCGACACAGCTGAGGAAGCAGCAAGGGCTTATGATGAAGCAGCCTGCATGCTCCGTGGCTCTAATACCCGAACAAATTTCTGGCCTTGCTCACCTTCTGCTACCTCTTCTCCTGCTCTTCCGTCAAAGATTTCCAATCTTCTTCTTCTCAGGCTCAAAGCCAGAAATCAACAACAGCAGCAGCAGCAACAACAACAACAAAAACAACAGCATAAGGAAGACCTGGAAGAACAAAAAGAAGATGGAGTGGAAGAAGTACAAGACACTCAGTTTTCTGAATTCTTCAACGAGCCTAATGATCCAAGAACAATGTATAACAACACTAATAGTACTAGCAGTACTAGTACAATTACTACAACTACTAGTGACTACATGACTGGAAGCCTAGAATCCAGCTTTTCCAGAACAGAAGATTGTGGAGTGAAAGAACTGGATGTAGAATATCACTGGAGTGATATTGCTGAACCCCTCCCAGGTGGCAACGACAGTTACAGTGGAGGATCAGGAGAGGAAGAAGGGGAAGAAGGAGAAGTCAATGATAGCATCGATCTTGGGATCATGGATTTCAAATTCATGGATCTTACTGGATCATCTTGTTATTATTCTCCTTTTGAGATGGCTGAAGATATCGTGGAGCCAATAGAACAGGAAAATTCTGCAGATGAGCCATCGATGCTAAGAGAAGCCATGAAGAGAATGAAATATGAGAGAAAGTTTTCGGCTTCTCTCTACGCCTTCAATGGAATTTCTGAATGCTTGCAGTTGAAGCTTGGGATGGAAGGTAGTAAGGCAAGAGGAAGGCCTGATAACTTGACCAATCTCAGTAGGAACACTTGCAGTATCAACACGGGGGAAGAACATAGAGGAATAGATGATGTCAAGGTGCAAGAACAAGTGAACTTACAAACATCGGCAGAAGTAAGACCATTTTCTTCTTCTTCCTCTTCTTATTCTTTGAGCAACAATGACAGTGAATCGACGCTTTGGAGCTCCCTTGATCTCCCTCCCATCTGCTTTGTTAATTACTAATACAGAAAATCTGTAATCTCAAACTGAAGTAGAAATTTATCGCATACTGTGACGATCTAATGGTTTGTACCAAGTAGCAAATGAGATGTACCTCTAGTCATTTATTCAAGAAATTATTTTTTTTCCCAATATTCACGAAAAGTGTTTGTGCATGAACTAAGCCTAAATGTTGAAGTAGTACAAAGAAACAAGACAAGTCTTCTATGATCATTTCGAAAAAAAATTCCAAATGACAATGCAAAATTTTGATTTTAATCCCGATTATATTGTCAGAAGCATCAGGTTATTAGTGTGACAGGTGTGTGATTTCTTAAGTATTTTCATTAGATTTTGACTGACGCAATTCATATAGTGTTGGATGGTTAGATATCTAAATGTGGTACTTGATCTTTCATTTAGGTACGTATATGTCAGAGATAGTGGGGGTAGTCGATCATTACACCGTTCATGCAGCTTGTTACTTATGTGCCAAGGAATTTCAAGATGGTGGGGGCTTGAATAAGAACATATAAACTAAAGCATGATACGCAATAATATACATAAGAAGTGAGTATGAATGTATTGAGTTTAAATGGAAGTCAACTTGATGATGATACAAGTGCATGAATGAAGATGTTAGTTAGAGATAGATAAGATTAATAGTACTTATATATATAAGCTAAATTATGTATACAGTTGCTTTGTAATAATTGTTATTGATATCCTCCCTTGTGTTAGAAGCTCCATTTGTAATTATAATCTTTCGTTAATCACAACATGATGAATTTCTGAATGCAGATTTATTAAAGGGATCAAATCAAGATTAATTGTATAAAATCTTCTGTCAGTGGTTGTACTACTTCTATTGTCTCTTATTTCTACCATACATATTTACTGATCATTTAGATAGTCTAACATGCATGCTTAAATTTGAGAATGAAACACACACACAACTGACGACTGAGACCAGCTTAAATTATGAAATCTGTTTCATCAACTAAAATACTCAACCAACCTAGGGCATGCTATATATGTATTAAACAGGTTATTACATTACATGCAATTTTTTTTATTTTTTTTACATGCAATTGAAAAAACACAATCAACACAACACATACAACATTATTATACAACTACAAGCAGGTTATTAGGTTAATTAGGTCAAATCCACAATAAAACAAGAAAAATTATAATCAAAGATGGCTGCATTATGTGAAGATCTTTTACCTCCAATAGAAGCTTTCTAGCTCTGCACACTCCTAGAGCTGATAACTTAACCAATCTCAGCAGGAACACTTGCAGTATCAACGCAGGGGAAAAGCATGAAGGAATAGATGATGCCAAGGTGCAAGAACAAGTGAACCCACAAACATCGGCAGAAGTAAGACCATTTTCTTCTTCCTCCTCCTCTTCTTATTCTTTGAGCAACAATGACAGTGAATGACGCTTTGGAGCTCCCTTGATCTCCCTCCCATCTGTTTTGTTAATTACTAATACAGAAAATCTGTAATCTCAAACTGATCGATCGATATAGAAATTTATCGCATACTGTGTTGATCTAATGGTTTGTACCAAGTAGCAAAAATCAGATATATATATTCCGGTAGTCATTTATTCAAGAAATTACTTTTTTCCCATATGCACAAAATTACTTGTGTTTATGCATGAACTGATGAACTAAGCAGCTTATATGTTGAATGACGCAAGTCTTCTATGATCATTTCTTACTTATATTACTCGTGTTTCGTGAAATCTTTTCTCCAAGTGACCCAATGCAAAATTTTGATTATAATCCCAATTTATATTGTCAGAAGCATATGGAAAACTACCAGGTTGTTAGTGTGACAGGTGAGTGGTTTCTCAAGTATTTTCATTAGATCTTGAGTGCCACAATTCATATAGTTTTGGAAGGTTAATTAGATATCTAAATGCAGTGTTTGATCTTTGATTCAGGTCCATATGTCAGAGACAGTGTGTGTGTGTGTGTGTGTGTGTGGGGGGGGGGGGGGGGGGGGGGGGGGGGGGGGGGACAGTCATTACACCATTTGTGCAGACCGCTACTTAATTATCTGACAACTACTGACAAGGAATTTGGATATGCAATAATGTGCTGTACAAAATCTTGTATCTATATATCAATGGTTCAACTAAAATGTTTGATATATTATCGTCTTCCTATTTCTACCATGTTTTACTGAATACTGATCATTTAGATAGTCTAACATGCATGATTAAGTTTGAGAATGAAACACACATGTACATTAATTGATCGAAGATTAAGTAATTATAAAATCTGATTCATCAAATACACTTATGTAATTGAAAAAACCACTACAACTACGTACAAGCAGGTTAATTTAGGTCAAAATTAATCCACAAGAAAACAAGAAAAATTATAATCAAAGATGATATGGCTAGCTTCACTGAATTACATATGTGAAGATCTATTCACCTTCCAAATCCCAATATATAGCCAAAACCCCTACACATCTCGAAGCTTTTTGCAATAGAAGATCGAAGAGTGTGACTAGTAAAAAGGTAAAATCAGGGGCGGATCATGCAATAATGCATGCTCTTTCGGCTAACAAATCTGCAACAACTTAACCATATTGGCTTCACGCCATACAGGCCTATTATGGGTGTTCTGCATCAGGAAGCAGTGTTTGTTTCTTTCTGTGTTTCCAAAAACTAATGGACCTCGACCTTGCCCTATCTATGCTAGTCCTGCTGCTAATGCAGGTGAGTTTTGTATTGAAGAATGTCAATTCTCTACTTGTTTGCTGTAGCATCTTAATTAATGTTTAGTTAAATTCATACATGCTTTTACGTTGTCAGGTAAGATTGCTTACTATGTAGTTTGCTGCCTGGAGACTATAATATCGATCATGATTGCTTACTATGTAGTTTGCTGCCTGGATGTGGTTCTTTTGTGAAAAATACGTTAAAGGAAATGGTGGATGCATATATATATATACTTCCAAACTTTCAGGAAAAAAAAATTCGACAAATGAAAGCCTTTATCAAGACTTGGCAACTTGACAGTAATGTACTCTTTCTTGTGCCTATTGCAGGGGAAAACATTAAAAGGCCCCTCCTTTTATACAGAGTTTAGATAGATTTGAAATGTTAGAGATCTTTGAAATGTTTTTAGAAGCTAATTTGCTTGGGGCCTAGCCTACATACAAAATATTTCTTATGGGTCCTTTTATAAAGCCTGCTTACATTTACCAAACAGGAAATCTGGGTGGATTGGCCTTAAGAGTCCTTGACAACATGGCATCTATATATGATTAGATTAGACAATGAGTTGCCCGTGACCAAAAAGCTTTCAATTCCCCTTCTTTTCTTTCCTGTTTTCTACATTTCTACCCATGTGTTATTATATGTGTTTGTACTAATTTCTATAGATTCCATGCTAACCATATATAATGGTAGATAGATGTTGGGAAAGGATTCCCTATATATGTTGGTACCAATATAATCATACGACCCAAGAATTGGTAGGCAGTTGGTACATTTTGCTATGGGTGGTGTTGTATCTTTTGTCATTTTTATACAATAATGCTATATATATATTGCTATATGTACAATGGTACTCACTACCCCAAGCTCGTCCCAAGGCAGTCTAATTAATTTTCCTTGTCTAGCTATGAAAGTTGCTTTTGTTCAAATAGTTCCTTTGATAAGATATGAAAACACTGCTCATATATGCAATGAGCTTGTATGTTTGTGTCATTGGGTGGTGCAGACGTGCAGTAGACATTATGCACTGCGGAATTCCGACTGCAGCAAATTTCCATACAACTAAAAGTAGTAATAATGGACAAGCTCACCCTATAGTCATAAGCATATATATATCTTCGCGTCGTGTTGTCCAATGCTATTAACTGATGTGTATGGCACAAATCATTCTCAAGATTGATCAAAAGGTCTAGACTACTTAATTAAGAAATGCCCCCAAGTAGTTGAGGTAAGGTTGCTAGCTGTTGATGTTCATTATTATATTAAGATAGCAGTAGAGCCCCATTAAAATTATAGGTAGTGTGAATTCTATAGAATGGTAAGGAATTGAATGTTATTTCACTCTATTGATCTGCAGTACATTCAATGTGTATATATATACTTGTTCACCAGTTATTCTAGAGAATTCTACCAACTCTGTACACCAGGCTATTCTAGAGAATTCTATACAATGTCAAACAGGTGATTGTCTGGAGGATTCTATAAAACTCAGAAGTGTGACTTCTGGGCCAGGCTTATATTATGGGCTGTAATATTCTAGAGAATTCTACCAACTCTGTACACCAGGCTATTCTAGAGAATTCTATACAATGTCAAACAGGTGATTGTCTGGAGGATTCTATAAAACTCAGAAGTGTGACTTCTGGGCCAGGCTTATATTATGGGCTGTAATACTCCCCCGCAAACTCGACGGCACTGGTGCAACGAGTTTGGAACTGAGCAAGGAGAATCTTTGGCGCGAGAGTCCTTTAGTGAATATATCAGCAAGCTGATCAATAGAGGGGACAAACTGAATCTGATGATGGCCACAAGCTACGCGTTCTCGAACAAAGTGATAGTCAAGCTCAATGTGTTTAGTACGCGCATGAAAAATAGGATTGGCTGCCATATAGGTTGCACTTATATTATCACAGTAAAGTATGATGGGAGAGGACAGCAAAGTGCAAAGATCACGGAAAAGGTGTTGAATCCAAATTGTATCAGCACATGCAAGTGCTAAAACTCGATATTCTGCCTCCGCACTGGAACGAGAAACAGTTGGTTGTTTCTTAGCACACCAAGATATAAGATTAGGGCCCAAAAATACACAATACCCAGATGTGGAGCGCCGACTATCTGGGCAACCAGCCCAATCAGCATCAGAAAATGCTATAAGTCTTGGAGGAGTATGAAAACGTTGAAGATGAAGTCCTTTACCAAGGGAACCCTTTAAATATCGGAGAATTCTTTTGACAGCAACCATGTGTGGTTCTCGGGGCTGACTCATGAATTGAGAAACATGATGTACGACAAAGGCAATGTCAGGCCTTGTAAGAGTAAGATACTGAAGTGTACCAACAAGATGGCGATACTCTGTAGGATCAGTAATCAAGTCTCCTTCGTGATGAGAAAGAACAACACGTGAAGCAAGTGGCGTAGAACAAGGCTTGCAATCCACCATTTTACTGCGACGAAGAAGATCAATGGTGTATTTATTTTGGGTGAGATAAAGACCAGAAGGGTGATATGATACCTCAACGCCCAAAAAGTAATGTAAAGCTCCCAAGTCTTTGATCTCAAACTCAACTCCAAGCTTTTGAATAAATGAATGAAGCAAGGATGGTGTGTTGCCTGTAAGTATGATATCATCAACATAAACCAGCAAGATCATTACCTGAGAATGATGATGAAAGATAAACATAGAATGATCAGCACGACTCTGTTTAAACCCAAAAGATATGAGAAAAGAGGCAAAACGATGAAACCATGCCCGCGGAGCTTGTTTAAGACCATAAATAGCTTTGTGAAGTTTGCAAACATGAGTCGGGCGATCAGGATCAATGAACCCAGGAGGCTGTTGCATATAGACTTCTTCAGAAATATATCCTTGCAAGAAGGCATTCTTCACATCTAGTTGTTTAAGCTTCCAACCCTTAGATATGGCAATGCTAAGGACAACGCGTATAGTGGTTGGCCTGACAACCGGACTAAAAGTTTCTGCATAGTCAATGCCAGGTTGTTGATGAAAACCTTTGGCGACCAATCGAGCTTTATACCGTTCAATTGTACCATCTGAGTGTTTTTTAATTTTGAAAACCCACTTACAACCAACAATGTTTTGAGATGATTCAAAGGGTACCAGACTCCATGTATTATTCTTCAAAAGAGCATTAAACTCTTCGGTCATTGCATGGCGCCACTTTGGATAATGAACTGCTTGTGAGAAACAAGTAGGCTCAACATCAGTGGAAGTAGTTTGGGCGAGGAGTGCTTGCGGAATAGGATAGCGTGTCACAACATTTGCAAATTTTGGATTCGGCTTAAAAATTCCTGCTTGGGATCGTGTTACCATGCGATGAGTCGTTTGAATGGGTTGGGACTGTGTTGGAAAATCATTAGAAGGAGCAACAGTGGTGCTAGTGGAGGAAGGCGCATGAGGGCTATCAGAAGCAGTAGAGGAACTTGGCATACTAGAAGAGGAGTCAACTTGCACAGATGGTGAAGCAGGTGCCAAATCTGAATCAGATGCGGGAGTCATTGAAGGCAATGAACCATCCAAATCAATAGGTGCACGCACAGAGGAAGAGTTTGGAGAAGTAATGATTGGAACAAACACCATATCTGAGTAATCTGAGATGGATCTTGCATCTGTTTGAGAGTACTTAGATGAAAATGGAAACCTTGTTTCATCAAAAAGTACATGTCGAGAAATATAGATGCGCCCTGTAGATGGATCCAAACACCTGTATCCTTTATGATGCAAGCTGTAACCTAGAAAAACACACTCCATAGATCTTGGTTGAAGCTTGTGAGTAACATAATCACCAAGAAAAGGATAACATGCACATCCAAAAGTTTTAAGTGCAGTGTAATCAGGTTTACGACCATATAAAATTTCAAAAGGTGAGCACCAGTCCAATATTAAAGTAGGCAGACGGTTAATCAAATATACTGCTGTACAAATAGCTTCAACCCACAATTTAAGTGGAAGATGAGCTGCAATAAGTAGAGTGCGACCCATTTCAGATATATGGCGGTGTTTGCGTTCAGCCACGCCATTTTGTTGTGGCGTGTGTGGGCATGAGAATCGGTGATGAATTCCCTTGTTTGTACACAAAGTACGAAAAGAACTATTATCATATTCTTTACCACCATCACTTTGAAAACATTTTATAGTGCATGAGAAATGGTTTTCAACAAAATTAAGAAAAGCAACAAAATGAGAAAAGACTTCAGATTTGTGTCGCATAGGAAAAATCCATGAAAAACGAGTGTAATCATCTGTAAATAGGACATAGTAGCGAAATCCAGAAACAGACAATACTGGTGACATCCAAACATCTGAGTGTATTAAATAGAAAGGTGCATGAGCACGAGTTTCACTAATTGAAAAAGGAAGTCGTGTGGACTTTCCTAATGCACAATCCTTACAAAAATTTGATGGAGTTTTAGTTAGAGATCCTAAACATTTAGTCGAAGCTAAGATTTGAAGGACTTTTGATGAAGGATGACCAAGCCTACGATGCCACAATGGTGAAACACTAGATGCAGAGAAGGCACAACGAATGGACTTGAATGGGTATAGTCCATTTTCACACGGACCCTGAAATAAGACAGCTCCAGATTTTAAATCTTTTATAATAAAGCACCAAGGAAAGAATTCACAAGAAACAGAGTTATCTTTAGTAAGTTGAGAGATAGAGACGAGTTTTGTATTCATAGAAGGGACATGGAGAACATCTAATAAACTAAATGTAGAAGAACTAGAAGAAAGAGAGTGTTTACCAGTTTGTGTGATAGGAAGAGAATCACCGTTGCCCAAGAATACTTGATCAGAACCACCATAATCTGATTTTTGAGTAAGAGAACGAGAATCGCCAGTCATGTGATGTGTCGCACCGGTATCCATATACCAATTTGGTTCAGTGGGTTGAGATGTTTGCAAGCCGGCAAACGCTGTAGGGAGTTGATCAATGTTTGAAGTAGAAGGCCGAGGGCGACTATTGGTGTATAAATAACATGTGTTTGCAGCATGACCAGGGCGATTGCAAAGTTGGCATGGTACTGGATGATTGTAATGATATGAAGGACCAGCTCCAAAAATTCCGTCAGCAAAATGAAAGGATGAAAAACCGCGACCACTATTGTAGCCATGCCCAGAACCACGATTAAAACCACTACGTCCTCCACGATAGGTACCGCGTCCTCCACGATTATTATAGCCACCACGGTTATTATTAAAACCACCGCGTCCAGCAGGAGAAGTAGTTGTGGTCTTTGATGAAATAAAGGCAGATGGAGAAGTTGTAGTGCTTGTTGTTGGCAGACCTGTATTTTGACTTTCAAAAGAGAGCAAGCGAGCTCGAAGATCAAAATATTGGGGAAGAGGAGGAAAATTTAGTAATGCAGTAACAATCATTGCATATTCCGGACCAAGACCACGAAGAATAGAAGTTACAAGATCATCATTGGAGACTGGTTGATTGATAGCAGCAAGAGCATCAGCAAGAGATTTTGCTTGTTGTAGATATTCGGAGATAGATTTGGTACCTTTTGACATAGACATAAGTTGGAAGCGAAGATGTGTAGCATTAGCAAGAGATTGTTGAGAAAAATTCTGTTGTAGACAGTTCCAAATATCACGAGAAGTAGAGAGGCCGACAACTTGAGAGAGAACTGGTTCTGAGAGTGTAGCATTAATTAAGCTAACCAGAGTCTGATCTGTTTGATACCAAGTAGTATATGCTGGATTAGGAGTGGACAACGAGCCATCAGTAGAAGGAAGAAGCGGAGGGGGGCAAGGATGGGAGCCATCAATGAATCGCCAATAATTCTGCCCAATTAAGAATGGCTTAATCTGACTTTGCCAAAGCAGATAGTTTGTTTCTGTCAATTTGACCGAAACTAAGGTAGAAATATTAGGAAAACTGAAAGTAGAAGGGCTGGAAAGGGATGATGAAGAGTCAGCCATTGTAGGGGCAATAGAAGAGGAAATTGAAGTGCTAGAAGAAGAAGAAGAAGAAGAAGTTGAAGAGGTAGTAGACATAAAGGGAAGAAATAGTCAATTAGTAATTGAAGAGGCCCGGATCGAAACTCGTTAGAGAAGAGAATCTGATACCATGTGAATTCTATAGAATGGTAAGGAATTGAATGTTATTTCACTCTATTGATCTGCAGTACATTCAATGTGTATATATATACTTGTTCACCAGTTATTCTAGAGAATTCTACCAACTCTGTACACCAGGCTATTCTAGAGAATTCTATACAATGTCAAACAGGTGATTGTCTGGAGGATTCTATAAAACTCAGAAGTGTGACTTCTGGGCCAGGCTTATATTATGGGCTGTAATAGGTAGATCTTCTTCCCAGCTCCCATGCCACTACCATTCAAGTATATTCAAGTATGCAGGCAAAAGATGAGGCAAAAAGAGCTCAAAAGTAGGGACAATAACAGACAACAAAACATTGGTGATATGCTTTTGGTATTTCATCCCATGCATGGTTTGTTTTAGAATTATCTTTCATCGATCACTAATTAATAAGTAATACCAAAAGGAGTAAGCACATGATATTGTCATCGAAGAGTGGGAATAAAAGGGGCCCAAAGTTGGAGTCCACTTTTGTTTCTTGGCAAGAAGGTTTCTATCCAGATTAATTTTTAATCCTATTGGAATCATAAAGGTACTTCATGTCATGGTATGATCATATGGATATTTGAGCATGCTTAGAAAAATCAAGTTTATCTCAGGGACAACAAAATATGCCTTTGTTTTCTCTCAGATCTACATTATCCTTTAGTGGTGCTATGCTATATATTGAACTTGAAGTGGAGGTAATATATATAGCCTTTTCATCAGACTAGGGACAAGCTGATAGCTAAAGGATTGAATATTGCGGATTCATGCCCCCATGTGTAATCAGGTTAGTGAAACAGCGAGGCATTTATTCTTACAATGTTCATGGTCTCAGGAAGTGTGGGGTGATGTGTTATATTTTTTGGGGATAAATTCACCTGTTCCCAGTACTGCTCGTTCAGTTGAAGAATGGTTCCTTTCGTGGCCAATACTTGAGGTTGATGATTTTGGAAAGGGGGTGTGGAGAGTTGCTCCTTATGCAGTGATTTGGTCAATTTGGAAAGCTCGAAATGATAAGATTTTCAGGGAAATTGACAGAAGCACAGCAAAGGTTTGGATGTTTATTTTAGGACTCATATATATGGCATTGGCTGTCAAACCAGGGTATTAGGCAACATGCATCATCACTTTGGTGATTTGGTGATTTGGTGTTGGATTGAAAAACGCTCTTTGCCGGCACTTAGGTAGTGTTTGTTTCAACAAGTGTTCAGCAATAAGTGATTTTTAAGTGGTGGACCAGGCTAATAATAAGTGAAAAGTGATTTTTATGTTGTTTGTTTAGAACCAGTGTTCAGAACATAATGGACTTTTTCAGCCATTTTGAACCAGCACAAATCTCATGCTTAATTTATCTTCTTAATGCTTATTATAATTTTATGACAATTATACCCATGTATAATACCTTTCATTATACGTATGTCCAAAGTCCACATAGGATTCCTTCTTCTCTAATCTCATGAGGAACCGACTTGCACTCTTGACCCTTCCAAGCTAACTGATTAATACATATTATATTTTATTATATAATCATAAATACATAATCTACTTATTGATCTTTATAAAATAAGGTCCTATCTGTTTGTAGATTGTGGATGAATGTGCAGTATATAAGTCAATAATAGTTATTAGTCATCAAAGATCCATTAAATGTGTTCTTTCTATGATAATTCATTAGTTATATCATATGCATTGGGTTTAGTTATTATAAAAATGAAAATGATGTATATAAATGCAATTAATTGTCTCGATTTTTTAATATGTTTTTATTTTGTTTGATTTTTTTAACCATGTTTTCTATAAGTATTTCTTAAATGTTCAATTATTATTTCGTGATGTCATTTTTTCGCAAAGAACTTCAGATTCATGTTTTTCAAATTTAAAATTTCAGTTTCATTAAGATGCATCCAAAGACTAGAATAAAAGAGGATAAATTTGTTAAATTTAAAATAATCAATTGTAAAACAGAAGTTTTGAAAAATGATAAACAAACAATTTTTTCAGCATTCAGTCTTCAGCATCCAGCATTCAGTATCCAGCATTCAGTATCCAGCATTCAGCAACCAGTATTCAGCATTTCAAACAAACACACCTTTAGTCTTTCAGGAGGTTATGTTTACTTTGTTCTTATTTTTAGTGGTTTTCTTTTTGATGTTGGGGTTGTTTTTGCCTCTCTCAGTGCATGTACTTTCTTGTATTATATTATTCTTTGTTTTAAGATTCAAATGGAGTTTAATCTTATTAAAAAAAAAAAAAAAAACAAGCAAACATCACCAAGCAATGGACTATCACCATGAAAAGCATGTAACATAAAACATGCATACAGTATGCAACTTTAATGATGGGTTTCTTAAATTTGTCCAGAATATAGCCGATATATAATTCTTTAGATGTTTTTGCCATACTGGATCTCTATGGCCATGTTTGAACATTGGAAGTGATTAGAAGAAGAAAGCAAGTCTTTGGTGCATGAAGTTTTGTTGTGAATATAATTACTGGTTCAAAGAGGGGATTTAGGCATGCATGAAGACTTAAAGAGTTCCTACCAATGTTACCATTTATATTCTTACTACATCCAAACATTAAGAACAAATTAATGTGGATAGCAGTATAGCAGTGTGAGTTGGGTGGGTCCATTATAAAGGCATCTCAATTTCTAAATTTTCACAATTGCAATTGCAGTACAAGGTTGGATATCAGAACTCCCACTACTTGCTTGTCAGAAATCAAAGTTGGCAACAAAAGACTACTGGGTCTCAAGTTGAAGGACCATTGGCATTAACCTCATACTAGGGAATTCTTTTTGTTGAGGCTTAAGAGTACTTCTATTATCTTGTGATAGGGTCCATATATACATCCTGTCTCTGCCATAAAACAAATATACCTAACTCACAAGGTGTCAATAATATATTTGTACCCCCTCCTCTCCTTACCTTAGCATATATATAATATATGTCTAATGAAATCCTCCTCTTTGTAAATTTCTAATTAAAATTTACAAAGAAAATTTTTAAAATCATCAAGTTTAGTTCCCAAAGTCATGGAAATCCGGAATCGATATTGTTGGTCTTGTTTTTGTTCTTTTTTAATTTGTCGATAAAGCCAATTCTTGGTACTGACTATATGACCAATGTTTTTAATTATTTTGTTTCTAATCCTTTCATGTTATGGACATAGAAAACTTGTACAACTAAACAAACAAAAAGAAAATTACAATGGTATAACATAAGGTTTAGAGGGATATTTTCAGGTTATTTATGGTATAATTGTATGAAATGAAGCAATAGTAAATAGAACCTAGCTTGCAACCAATTTAATGTAATAGTGACCTGCTCAAGTCTTTACTGTTGCAGTGTTGCACTGAACTGAATTCTTCCATCACTTTTGAGTTTTGACTAGAAATTCTATTCAAAATGGCTACTCAGATCTCAGGCAGGCTAGCCATTAAGATGATAGTGACCATAACACTGTATTTAAATACTTTCTTTGATACTCTATATACAACATAATTGGATCATAGCTCTATATACACTAGTACCTGCAGTGTTATGGTCTGTTCCTTTCTTTTAGGGTAAAATGTAATATACATTTTTCCACTTGGAATTTTTTTATGCCCATCATCACTAGTCACTACTTCCCTCTTGTCTAGAACTAGACAGAAAGAAACTAAAAGAGTCAGTAAAAAAAAAAAAAAAAAAAAACCAAACCCTTTCTCTCTTTCTCTCTTGAACAAATCTGCAATTTATTACTGTTTGCTTTCTGTGACACTTCTCCTTCAAGGTCAGCAACATAAGCTAGCCCATACCTTCTCTTCTCTATACCCTTTGCTAACTCTTTCTTCAAAGAAATCATGGAAGAAACAGAAAACTCCAAAACTACCAAGAAATGTAATTCTAAGACCAAGTATATAAGAGAAAGGACTAATAATCATCAACATCAACAACAACATCATCATCAACTTCTTCAACATTCTTACCATAATGGTTTTTTTTACAATACTAGATGTCAAACATATCCAGCACTTCTTCCTTTACCTTCTCCTCCATTGTTACCTCTGCAACTACCTTGGACTCCACTTCTTTCTCAGAACCAGAGCTATACATCAAATACCCATTTTCGGAAATCTTCATATAAGCAGCAAAAGAAGCCTCCTTGTGCTTCTTCCTCTGATACCCAAGTTCAAGTTTTCTCTGTTTCACAAGGTAAGAAAACCTGTATCTTATAATCTAATATACTTTTTTTGTACTTTTCAGTCTCTTCTTTCAAGTTTGTATTTTGATAATTAAGTACATAAAAAGGTTTGATTTTAACTTAGTGTTGAGAGATTTTTGTTTATAATGATCCAAAATTGTTGATTTATGAAAACATCTCAATAACTTCACAAGTAAAACACAACCTTGAACCTTCTGTAAATGCTCGAAGAACAGATAGCAGCAGGAATTAAGATTCTATATCATTTCTTTATTAGATACTAGAATTGAATTTTGTTTAATGTTTAAGGTTCTATCTAATTTCTTTACTAGCAGTTTCCATAGCTTACTTCTTGTTTGAAATACCCTTATGCAGCTCCAAAGAGATTACAAGAGAAAACCAGCTTGCCCATTAATGGAAAAGATGAGAAAGGAATCATGCTTGCTAGTGCTAGACAAGAAGCACAAGTGCCAATGAAGAGACCAGATTCTGGTGGCATGGAGGGGTCTGTTATCTCCCTCCTTGCTAACCATTTTCTAGTACAGTTTGATTCTTCACAAAGAATTTACCATTATGATGTTGAGATCACACCGCAACCTTCAAGGGAGATTGCCAGAATGATTAAGCAGAAATTGGTTCAAGACAATCAAGAAGTACTTTCTGGTGCTCTTCCAGCATTTGACGGTAGAAAGAATCTCTATAGCTCAGTTGAATTCCAAAATGACAAGCTTGAGTTCTTTGTTAGTCTCCCAATCCTCACAACTAAGTCAGTTTTGCCTTTACGAGACATCAATGACATGCTTGAGAGCCAACAAATACGCCGTAAACTGTTCAGGGTGAACATTAAACTTGCTTCAAAGTTGGATGGAAATGAATTAAGTAGCTACTTGAGTAATGATGGGGATGACTGGATCCCACTGCCTCAGGATTATCTCCATGCATTGGATGTTGTATTGAGAGAGAGCCCGGCCGAGAAATGTATACCAGTTGGGAGATCTCTCTATTCAAGTTCTATGGGAGGTGTCAAGGATATTGGGGGTGGAGCAATTGGTTTAAGAGGATTTTTTCAGAGCCTTAGGCCAACCCAACAAGGTCTTGCCCTTAATGTGGACTTCTCTGTGACAGCATTCCATGAAAGCATTGGCATGATTTCCTATTTGCAGAAGAGGCTAGAATTTCTTTATGACCTTTCTCAGAGGAAAACAAGAGGTTTGCTAGGGGATGAGAAGAAAGAAGTGGAGAAGACTTTAAAGAATATCAGGGTCTTTGTCTGCCATAGAGAAACTGACCAGAGATATCGTGTTTTTAGCTTGACCGACGAATCTACTGAGAATTTATGGTTCAGGGACAGGGATGGGAAGAACTTACGGATCGTGGATTACTTCAAGGAACACTACAACCATGATATACAGTACAGAAACCTGCCATGCTTGCAGATTAGCAGGAGTAAGCCATGCTATCTTCCAATGGAGCTTTGTGTGGTATGTGAGGGCCAGAAGTTCCTTGGGAAGCTTTCAGATGATCAGACAGCAAAGATCCTTAAGATGGGCTGCCAGAAACCAAGGGAACGGAAAGCTATTATTAACGGAGTTATGGCAGGATCAATCGGAGCAACAAGGTAACTTTAAGCATTTTCTTCCTTTAATTCAGTCGTACAACTTATGTATGTGATTACTATCTAAAGTTACGGTAAAAACCCTTTGCTTTATTCACTTCGAAAGATGATCATGAACGGTGCTTACTCAGTTGCATATTCCTTTTCTGTTGACAGTGGCGATCAAGGGAGAGAGTTTAAGCTCAATATCTCAAGAGAGATGACCCAATTGTATGGGAGAGTTTTGCAACCACCAAAGCTGAAGCTTGGGAATGGGGGTCATATTACAGATTTAATCCCGTCCCGCCATGACCGCCAATGGAACTTTCTGGATAGTCATGTCTTTGAAGGCACTCGAATAGAAAGATGGGCATTAATAAGTTTTGGGGGCACTGCAGAACACCGATCCCTCATTCCAAGATTCATAAACCAACTATCTAAAAGGTGTGAACAACTGGGAATATTTTTAAATAAGAATGCAAGTCTTCAGCCTCAGTATGAACCAATCCAAGTGCTCAACAATGTTCCACTTTTGGAATCTAAACTTAAGAAAATCCACAGAGCTGTTTCCAGTAACCTTCAACTGCTGATATGTGTAATGGAGAGAAAGCACCGAGGGTATGCAGATTTTAAACGAATTGCTGAGACGAACATTGGAGTTGTGAGCCAGTGCTGCTTGTACTCAAATCTTACGAAGCTGGGTTCACAGTTTCTGGCAAATTTAGCTCTAAAGATCAATGCCAAGGTTGGTGGAAGTACTGTGGCTTTGTACAACTCATTTTCTTCTCAAATACCAAGACTTTTTGGAGAGAAAGATCCCGCAATCTTCTTGGGTGCTGATGTGACTCATCCACACCCACTCGATGATTCCAGCCCCTCAATTGCTGCTGTAGTTGGAAGTATGAACTGGCCTGCAGCTAATAAGTATATTTCGAGAATGAGATCGCAGACCCATAGACAAGAAATTATTCAAGACCTAAAGGAAATGGTGACCGAACTATTGGGGGAATTTAACCAGGAACTTAATACGCTTCCGAAGCGAATTATATTCTTCAGGGATGGAGTTAGTGAGACCCAGTTCCACAAAGTACTTCAGGTGGAGTTAGAAGCTATCAAAGCTGCTTGTTTAGCATTCCCTATGTATAAGCCTACCATCACCTTTGCGGTAGTTCAAAAAAGGCATCACACAAGACTGTTTGTGAATGAAACTAACTCACTATCCAGTGGAACCCAGTTTTTCAATGAAAATGTTCCCCCAGGTACAGTTGTGGATTCCGTAGTTACTCACCCAACAGAATTTGATTTTTATTTATGTAGCCATTGGGGAATGAAGGGAACAAGCCGTCCAACCCATTACCATGTTTTGTGGGATGAGAATCAGTTTTCTTCAGATGAACTACAGAAGGTGGTTTACAATCTATGTTACACATTCGCAAGGTGCACTAAGCCAGTGTCTTTGGTTCCTCCGGCTTACTATGCTCACCTTGCTGCTTACAGAGGTAGACTCTACCTTGACAAATCAGACTCAGCATTTGGGAAAACAACAACCTCAATCTCTCGAGTTTCACCTCCATTGAAGGCTACACCACTGCCAAAACTGAGTGACAATGTTAAGAAGCTCATGTTTTACTGTTGATTGCCATGCACTCATCTCCTTGTGAAAAGTAGGTGATTATATTTTTGTAGTACTTGAATCTTCCTCTATCATGCATTGTAATTTTGAATTATATGAAACATCTCCTAGGATATGTATACATATACCAACATCAGAAGAATGGTTTAGTTTATGAAGAACTTTTCTTTGATGGTTATAAACAGTCAATGTAGCATTAATCCCAAATGGAGACCCTAATGTTATAGGGTCCAAAAAGTCCAAACAAATGAACAATCCTCTCTTGATGTAAAAGTGGATGAAATAAATTCAGTAGAGCACATTCTGGAATCTAGGTTGAAGAACTTTTGAGTGTATAAAACATAGCAGAATGGGCATAAACTCACAAAAGCAAGCAAGCTAAAAGGAACTTTATGCATTCAGGATTTCAGGTTCTCTCATCAGTAGGAGTAGGACTGTGCCAACAGCCAATAAGCACATACCTACCTCTACTATAATGCCTTCTGCATGGATGAATCCATATTAATTACTGAGCTCAAAAAGTTTATCATAGTAAGGTCAAGTCACAACTCACAAATGTTCTTGCTTTGAATGCTTGTGTGGGGTCTTAAAAGTTTCACTATTAAGTAGAAAAGATTGAAAAGCCAACTACCATTCTGAGTATTCGAACTATCAACAGCAAAGGCTGCACACATACAGCAATATCAACAGCAAATACAAAGATAGACTAGTACTACTGCTACGTATACTAGTATACTACACTACAACTACAAGATAGCGAAATATGAGAGAGAATCAGAGAATTATCTCATATAGCAATAAAATCCCCAATATTGAACCCTGACTAGTCTTTTTGTCTCTGATTTAGTAAAAGTAGCCTTTAATAACACATTTTGCTCAAGTCAATCTGTGAGCTGAGGTTCTATAATAATATATATAAATAACCTCTCTCTCTCTCTCTCTCTCTCTCTGCACAGTTGTGACTGAGCAGCGAGTAACAACAGTTAACATTTTGCAGAACTTTATAGTACTGGGCTACTACTACATACTGGGTCCTGTCAGGTCAGTAAAAAAGAGAACATAATAAAGAAGAAGAATGGATGGAGAGAGAGAGAGAGAGAGAGAGAGACTGACTACTGAGCCTGAGCAACAATATGGGGCTAAAAAAAATTTGTACTGGCAAATGGTATGAGTATCTTGAGATTCGTGTAATTATGGCTCGAATCTCACAGGTTGGTGTGGGTAACAGTGTAATAATAGTAACTTTCTTTGTGAGTTTGTGAGTTGTGACTGGTTTGGATTTTCTTTTGTGCGTTTTGTCTGCTGTACTGGTTTTTCTTTCACAAGTTTGTGGTGTTGGTTGATATTGGTCCATCAACCAAGGTATAAACTTGTAGTGAAATACATAAACAGTATTGCTACGTATAGAATTTTAGCCTGGGGTGAAATGGATGTATGCATGCAACTCTTCAGATAGGGACAAACTCAACGACCACCATCTATTTGCACCAGCATGTAATGCCTGACATTGTTGTTGCTCCAATAGATTATAGATGAATTGACTAGAGAGATAAGACATTCGGTTATCCAAAATTTGGTCAATTCAGTGTCGCCTCAGGCTTCAACAATCCATCCATCATCCTAGTTGGTGTGAGGTGACAACTCAAAAGTCTCTAATGGTACCAAAGCCAGCAGTATTACCTGGACAGGAGTTTTCCAGGTTATACCCAGTACAGTACCATACTTGCTCTAGGAAACTATTAGACCTGCTTTGCTCACCTCTTTGTTTTTCACTACTTTCTTCCAACAGATCGAAAAATATAATTGATTGCTTTTTTATTTATTTATAGTCATTATATTGATACTTCAATCAGATTACACAAAAATCATCATGTTGATACTTCGATCAGAGTACTCAAAGCTAACACAATTTAATTCATCCTTTTGTAAATATAACCAAATCCATCCAAGGAGAATGAAGTTCAACCACTATGATATTTCCGAAGAAGCCTGCACTGATAAGGACATAAATTTTGGTGACTAACATCAGTTAACAGGTATACAACAACTTCAGTATGAGTTTACCAAGGTAAGAATACAGGCCAACAACTTTATGCCGGAATATGGCAAAGCTCCACTATAGAGTTGGCAGTTGAAGATTGGCTCAACTCAAACCATCCTTACAACCCAACAAAAAGGGTGCAGTTGGACCAAAACTATGCACCATTGTTTAGTGCAATACAAGGAGGATCATCAACACGCAGCAAGGAGCTACATCGATAAAACCTCCTCTTAGGGTTGACATTTCACAGCACCCGGAGCTGAGCAAGGAAGGCTGCACAAAGGTCCAAGAAGAGAAATTGTGGTCCATTGATTCTTTGTAGATCAAGCAAATATTTCTCCTCACGAGTCTTGTACAGCTGTATAGATACACGGTACCCAATTAAGTTACAACAAAGTCTGAATCTTATGTACTGAAACTAATCACCACCAAATATGATCAGTAATAGCAGATAACGTTAAGGCTCAAGAATGGTCTCAAGCACTAGCGTTTCAGTTGCATCAAATAAACCACAGGCAGTAACTTTCTTCTTTGTGGTAACTGGAACACTAGTACTTTTGAGAAATGACGGAAAAATAAGTAATGTGACAAGAAAATTGGACTGCACGTGGGGTTTTTCAGTTAAATAGCAGTTCATCCTATGCCTATAAAACCTCGCATGTCTAATTTTTCTTTCCAACATTCTTTATGTTTCGTTTTCTTCATAAAAGGTTTGTTACCAATTCGGGCTCAAATGTTTGAAAACACCTTCAACAATTTTAACCGAAAGCAAAGTTTTCAGTGATTTTTTTTTTTTCTCTGAAACATTTTATTCTCTCAACAATGCCCACAAGTTGTTGTACGCAAGAAAATTAAAAATGCTGGGAGTGCTGAAGGAGACATCTGCTTACCTGCACTTCAAACTTAACCACATTAGGTGACTTCATGGCAACCCCACCATGTTCCAGCAGCACAGAGTTATCCCCAAAATAATGGCCACCGTGCATTGGATTACCGACCATGCCTCCACTGGATCCAGAAATTTCGGGACACCATCTACACTTCAGGTTGTAAAGGCCAATCTTTTTCCATGTCACACCCAATACTTGAAAAGCTCGGAGAACTTCCGTCAATATCTCACGCGGATTAGCTCGGGACTGTCAAAGATATCAAACAGAAAGAGCATTTCTAATGAGATGAGGGCGAATGCCCTGCCATTGAAGACGTAGAAATGATTTTTTTTTTTTTTTTTTGGCGTTGAATCATGCTACATGTATTAACTGGTGTTGATTTCACTTCACGTGAACAATTACTAATCTAGAACGATTGTATTTTCATGAATAAAAAATGAAAAACATTACAGATAACTAGTGCGAAGTGCATAAATGTGATAGTTCTGGCCAACTCTTGCAAGATCATATTTGCTAGCCAGAAAATAATAAGAATCTAATCTATAAGAATCAAACCTGAAGTCCAAGAGCCCATTTCTTCTCATTTATGAATTGGGATCTAAAGCCGATTCCCTGATAATCCATATATCCCATAAAAGGATGTCCGACCGATGCTGAAGCTTCACTTGGATGCATGTGATTGAAACTGCTATCCTGTAGGAATTCATATAGCCACGACTAATAAAAATAAGAGTACACAATTTCTACAGTGCATATAATATAGATAGCTGCTAAGAGAAACTATTTGTATTTTACATCTTAAAGAAACCTGTGTTCAACTATAAAAAAATAGATAGCACATGGGGGGAGATGCAGGCTAATAGCTCTGTGAAATAGAATCAGGACACAATGTAATGCCTATCATAAAGCAACTTCATAATTCAGTAATGAAAGGTATTTATTTATCACGATTTAGTGTTTAGAGTGATCCATTAGGTATTCTGGGTTCCTGTTTTCTTGTTTGCACTGGACTCGCATCTGTAAGCATATAGTTTATACAGCTCTGTATTCTGGGATCCTACTCGAATAACCTGAGTAAGAATGGTTTGATAATAAGAAATCAGAATGACTCAATCGTACATCTGCGACGACCTATCCTAGTATCATTGTAATGATGGTTCTGTCAGGACTTTAGGAGATGTAAACACACTTTTACTCGAAAATTAATGTCATGCAACTAAGAAAGATGGCAAAAACAACTACATTTTCACCGCCTTGTAATACCGCTGCGAAGTTGTACCAAGGCGAAGGGGACATGTGGCTGGATTGTTGAACACATCATAAAGTATAGCAGATTCACTAAAATCAAGTGAAAAACGCACCGTTGATTCCTGAAATTCGGCTCCAAGATACCCGCTTGTGGATCTGAACCGATTGTCAAATACCAAGTAATATGCTACAGTTGCCTATGATAAGTGTTGATAAGTTAACAATAAGAAATAACTTCAATGAAACAACGAGAAAATAGAAGTTTAAGAGATATGATAACGGTAGTCAGTAACCCAGAATACCTCATTTTGTAGTCTGTTGCGAAGAGATTCAAGTAGCTGATTCCTGTCAAATCCCATCCTAATTACTTCCTGAACGATGTCCTCATCAATCTGGAAATATTTAAATTCCCATAATGAACTATAGTTAATGAATAACAATTACATAGAGGGAAAGTAAAAACCACAGAAGGGTCAGAGATGACAGAAAAGTAGATGACATCAATCTACACTAAATAATCCAAGAAATTGATTTCAGTCTTTAACATGTCCCCCCATCATGATTTGTAAGGTCATACACATTCCCAGTACTGATACAACACAATATTAACTTCAAACGAGGTAAGTGGAGTGTTTAAATCAAGAAATGAACAGATTTCATCCAATTGCAACCAATATAATCGGGTGAATGAGTTTTTTACTTGCTGTTACAAGAAAAAATGCGTACATAAATAACCGGCAACTCTTAACAATTTCAAAGTAGTTGTTATCCTTAAAATCAATTATATTAGAGAATTTCAAGTCTGTACTACTCTGAGATTATTTGTGCATACAAATCAAATGGTTTCCTGCACTATAACAATTTCACAAAGACAACCAAAAAAGGTTCAAAAATTACAAGTAGTACAGGTCTACAGGATGTATCCCTCGGTGCCAAAATAATAATGTGGTAATGGCATACCTTTTTAGCCTGTTGCTTTGTATCTGGTGGTGGCACAGCTAAATATCGAGGAAGATGGGCTTGAAACCATGGGTGTTGACGAATCTCAGGAATAGTCATTCGCTTCATAGGATCAACTACAAGCATCCTCGGAATTAGATCCCTTGCCCCGGGTGATAAATGACTTGGAAGTGTATATATTCCACCCTGCAGGACAAGATGGTGTAAATACCACCAAAGAAGTAACACTAAGAGCTACACTTTATACATAGATCAAAACAGCATAAACACATGTAATACAATAACCAGCAATTTGTCAAAATAAAAAAGATGGTGAGGGTTAAAATGGGCACACGCCACGAATAATTCACAATTTATAGTTTTAGACTTCCAGACATCTAGTGTACAGGTATTTGACAAAATTTCTCTGAGCGAGAGCCACCGGACAGCGGGACTCACAAAATAGATGCAGGCCAGGCTATGTAGTTGTAGTCCTCCTATATGCTAACCAACATCTGCTATGGTATATATTTATATATTCTTTGTCAAGAGGTAAGGTTTCTATAATATGTAGTCAATTAATAATATGATTATATGAAGTCTATGCACTATGCAAAATATACCTTAATTTTCTTGAACAGGTTTGGAATGTTTTCATCATCAAAAGGAAGGGTACCACAGAGAAGAGCGTACAAGATTACACCACAACTCCAAACATCCACCTCAGGCCCAGCATATAACTTTCCGGAAATAACCTGCACAGTTTTAACAACATAAAACATGAAACTCTAATGTGAATAACAAATTAACAGTTGCATCTCATTTTTGTAGTCTTCAAATACTACATATAGAATGTAAGTTCAATAAGATTTCCTCCACACCTCAGGAGCAGCATAATTTGGGCTTCCACAACTCGTCTTCAAAAAGTGGCCATCCCGCATGATATTGCTCAAGCCAAAATCAGCAATCTTCACATTCGATTTCGAACCTAGAAGAAGGTTCTCTGGCTTAAGATCACGATGAACCACCATGTTCCTGTGGCAGTACTCTACACCGGAAATAATCTGTTTGCAGACTAAGTTTTCAAAACACTGGGATTCCAAACATATTACCTTCGTGAAATAACAATAATATGATTAGGATATTTCTCACCTGCTGAAAAAAGTTGCGAGCTTCATCTTCTTGTAGCCTTCCCTTCTCTACAATGTAATCAAAAAGTTCTCCAGACTTCACATATTCCATTACAACATATATATCCGTCTGTGTTTCTATAACCTCGTAGAGTCGGATGATATGAGGATGCATGAACAGTCTCAATATTTTAATTTCTCGTCTCACTGCAAGCATCAAATGTATATGACATATACAAGTCAGATGACATGCTCATACGAAGAATGCTCAATGAAGTAATTTGCACTGTTGCATACTCTCTTTTTTATCCCTATTCGAGAGAGAGGTAAATGAGCAAATATATTCCTAAACAAAGTTTTAGTATAACTAAGGAAGGCTGGCGAAAGCTACTTAAACTTGTCGTCGTAGACAATGGAAAGGCATTCTAGCAACTTATCTTATTTCTTTGAAGGACGCAAAACCAAGAATTATAATGACAAATAGTTGGGCGGAATCTCGTTCAGACTTGCTACTAAAGGGAGGAATTGTTGAAGAGCACATGGTCGCTGAAGGGAGCATGAAATATTATGTGAGTCTGGATATTCTGTGATAAAGAGAAATCCTTTTAAGAAAAAGACAACCTGGGCTATCTTTTAATAAGAAGGCAACCAGGTTTCTTCCCAGATACAAATGAAAACAAAAAAGAATTGCCATGCAAGTATGTAACATATAAGTTGGAATATTCATGTCAGTTGGAACATTCATAAGAAATAATGAGGCATTGAAATTATTCAAAAGTACATACACCAAAAAAGGCAATAATCCCATTTAAAATGAGTCAGTGGTGATCCATATCAATGAGTCTATCATTATAGTAACACCGCTAAAAAATAGCACAGCTTGAAATATGAAAGAGGGATGCACCTTTTTCTTCCATTTCCATGTTCTTTATCTTGCGACGATTAAGGATCTTGATAGCAACTTTGTGCCCTGTCAGTGCATGCTCTGCAATTTTCACCTTACCGAATGAACCTATGCCAAGCGTCTTCCCGAGTTTGTAATTTGATAAAAAATGATCTGCATTACTGCCTCCTTTGCCGATAGACCCATCCATTTTTTCTACAATGCCTGTTAACAAAACTACATTAATGAAAGATACTAGCACATATCCAAATCTGAAGTTTTGCAAAAACATTTATAAAGTGGACTTCTTGCTTCTTCGAAGCATATAAAACATGTGAAGTGAATCATAACTTGTGATAGATAAGTGAGAGAGCATACACATACATGCAGTACAAGTTTCACGAGTATATTACAAATGCATAAACATAACATGGAGGTGATATTGGTATGATTCAGTAAAGAGTCATGCGCTCGTGCCTAAAACCAAGGTTGATAACCATGTAAAGAAGATAGCTCATTTAATTACCTTTATTTAGCCAACAAATTATATTTAGTTACCATATACCAAATGCCCATGCAAAGTAACGAACCCATGTACCAATCAAATAAAAACAATGATTACCGATTCAATTAAAGCAACCTACACGCGTCAATTTTTCTATGTAAACCTGTCAGAGCACCGACAAATCCCAAGACACACATACAGACCAAGTTTCTGCAGGTATCACTAATATCCATCAATGAACTGATGATCCACAAAGAACTGACAAATTTTTGTTTCCAACCAATCTTTCCTAAATTCTTACAATTTCTTATCAAAATCTAATATCGTAATACATGAATAGAGAAACAAATCCAGAATCTCCCCCCACACCTCTAATTTTCGAAAAATTAATCATCACATAGAATCTAACCGCAAGAAGCAAAATTTAATTCGTAATTATAACAACGAAACTAAAATCACGCAAGCTTCAAATATGATAATAATCAATTAAAACCCCCCCTAAACCTCATAAATTAAAATCAGAATAATACGTAATGTTGTTTTTAATCAATGAATCTAACCAAAATTTGATAATTTCCACAAATTCATCATTCATAAATCATACTTCTAGAAAATAAAAATATCTAATCAATTAATACAATCAATCAAACTCAAATCAGAAATTATTAATAGAAAATCAATAACATTCAAGTCATGCACATAAACACCAAATCAATCAGCATTAAGAAACAAACAAACCCTAGTTTATGAAAATCAAAGCTCAAAACAATTGAAAAAAGAAGAAAAACAATAAGAAGACTTACAGAAGAGAAAAGAGTGAATTGGTGAGAATGAATCTAAAGAGAAATTGTGACTCGATTCGTCGAGAGAGAGAGAGAGAGAGATTTGAAGAAGGGAGAAAGAAGGAAACTTTGGTTATCTTGTTTCGTTGTGCACACTAACGCCTAGTGGCTCTCTCCTTCCCTACACTTGGCTTCGATAATTGCAATATGTGTGTTCTTCTTTCTTTTGCTTTCCGGCTTATCACTACTACGGATTCGTACATATATCACGGTTTCGAGAATTGATACATTACAGTTCAATTAGGACCGGTGATAAAAGTTTTGGCCCATGTATAATGTATATAAAGTTAATTAGCGATTGCCCCCAGATTTTAAAGCCAAAATTACGAATGCCCCCAGATTTTTTTTTTGTTTAGTGATACCTCTAGATTTGTTTTTTTTTCTTTTAATACCAAAATTACCCCTCTATTTTATTTAGCCTTTACCCCCACTCTATAAAACTATCTTAACTGCCACGTATGCAAGAAATTGATGGTTTTATTGGCAAGAAATTGATGGTTATATTTCCAACTATAGATCTAAAATCCATCTCTGGGTTAATCTAACAACAAACAACATAAAGTAAAACACTTTATAGACTTCTTATTTTTTTGCTATTTGAATGGGGTGAAAAAGATGTTAAATTAGTAGAGATTTGTTGGTTTTAATTTGGTAAAGTAAAACACTTTATATGTGGCATTATGTTATTGGTTGTTTTTGTTTTATTATCGTAGGATAAACCTTAAGATGTGTGCGATTATTTTTATCTAGCTTTACTGTTGGAAACAAAAACTACCAATTTCTTTCATACATGGTAGTTAAAGTTGTTTTATGGAGTTGGGGGTAAAGGTTAAACAAAATGAAAGGGTTGTTTTGATATTAAAAGTAGGGCTGGGCAAAACCGATCCGAAACATGCAAACCAAACCGAACCGAACCGATCCGAACCGAAAATAAGGTGTTTACATGTTCGGTTGCAGTTTCTAATTTTGTAAAACACCTACTTTGGGTGTTCGGTTGCAGTTTCGGAAATTTTGGAACACCCAAAACCGAACCGAACATGTAATTTTGTATACAGTCCAGCCCATTTGTCCAACACTCCAACAGTCCAACCCATCTACTAGGTGTTCGGTTCGGTTTTATTCGGTTAACCGAACCGAATCACATGTTCGGTTATGTTTCGGTTTTAGTAAATTTTTTTCGGTTCGGTTCGGTTCGGTTTCAAAAATGAAACAGTTCGGTTTCGGTTTTAGTTTTTACAAAACACCTACTAGGTGTTCGGTTGCCAGTTTTGGCCAAAACCGAACCGAACCGAACCATGCCCAGCCCTAATTAAAAGAATAAAAAAAAAAATCTAGGGGCATCACTAAACAAAAAAAAAATCCGGGACATTTGCAACTTTGGGGGCAATCGCTAATGAACTCATGTATATATATTAGGGTTATTGTACAAATATCAGTGTTTTTATGTATATGTGATGGTATATATCACAGTCGTTTACTAATATGACCGTTTCCTTATACACGTGAACCCATATATCACGGTTTTATTAAAAAAAAAAAAAAAAAAAAAGTTCCAAATTACAATTATCAGGGATTTTGCGTAAATCGTCGTTCGAAGGAAAAAAAAAAAAAAACTGAATAAAAACTCCACCTCCTTCAAAACTCTCGGTTGTTGGACACCAACTGAAAAAAAGGGAAAAAAAAGAGAAAAACTGCCCACCTTCTCTCAAAGAGAAAATCTAGCTAGCTAGGGCTATGTGGCTCTATCTTTTTTAAGGTAGTTAGGTCATGCTCTTCTTTCCTATCTTAGAAAAAAAATTATGAGTTCTTCTCTAAGAATTGAAAAGAAAAAACACAGAGAGATAGATAGATATAGATTGCTCGACCTGAAGGCTATATGTCAAGTAAGCTATGGTTTTAGATTCGAATTACTAAATTAGATTTATCTTTTTTTTTTTTCTAGGTGAAATACATCAGATTAATTGTGCTTTTGTTTTCAATAATATGCAGGCTAATTATTAATTTTCATACTTTGAATTACCCTTCATCGAGTAAGTACTGCATTTCTTCTTCACTTGCATGGTATATTGTTGAATGTAATGACATACTGACATTAATGTGACTCAACTGGTTGTTAATAATCTCCAAGTCAAATGGTGTTGTATTTTTCAATCAAGTACATGATTAAAGATTTTTCATTTAGTTTTCTTCAATTACTAGTTTTGTATTAGGATTATAATTGATTCTGTTTATCTATTTACATGAGTGCATTCATATTATTTGTTGAAATGCCTAGATGAGTTAGTACTCTAGTTAGAACTCAAATCTAAAGCTAACCCCACCCCTCCCCCATCCCCCCACACACAACAGACACACTCTCACTATACAATTGGGACCCTTACCTCGTTACAATTTACAATTTAAAAGAATTCCTAATCTCACAGAAAATGACGAAGATTATTTTTAATCCCCCTCTAATCCTTGTTAAATTTGTTTTATCAAACAGTATGGCAGCAGCGTGGTAGCAGTAGGAAAAAGCCCAGATGGACAGTAGTGACAACGAAGGTACAATACTGTGGCAGCAACTCTTTATTTTCTTGGGCTGCACTACACTATGAGTTGTGTCCCTATTCCCTTGTAATCTTTTGTGGCTACCTCTTCACTAATCCTTTGAGCCAAACATGTTGACCCAAGTGATGGGTCCTTACTAGCGTCTGAGTGTACGCTGTGACGAGCTGCAAAGGTGTGATAGGAAGAGCACCTACCTCAGGGAGGAGCACACAATGTTTTGTGTAGCTTGTAAATATATATATATATTTTTTTTGGAATGATGCACCACTTTTACCGCGTAAAAAACCCATTGGAGTTATAATTCTATTCAACTACAACATTGGCAATCTATCATTTCAAGTACTAGTAGTACACTTCTACCAAGTCAAAACATACTTAAAGGGTTAATTTGATGCATGGTACTTTGGATGAGAGCTTGGTTGATATGTACAAATGGGTTGGTTGCAGGGTCTTATAGGTCTAAACATTAGTCACATCTCTCAACTAGCATACATTTATCGTGAAAGCAGCGCCAAGGAAGGAAGGCACACAAGCAGTAGGAAACTGGAGTTAGAAGAAAATCTTTCTAGACTTTGGCGAAAATCAGCGGTGAGTGTTTTATTGATAGTTTCTTTGTTTTTAGTTGATCTGGATTATCCTGCTGTTAAGTTTTTGTTAAATTAAGCTACATGGGGTAAGGAAGAACACCAACAGGTTAGTTAGTTTGCATCAATCAATTCAGTAATTGTTCTTTTTTATGATATTGTTTTTAGTCGACAATTTGATAGCTTTACCTTAATTTTCAATTTACAATAGTTTCAAATCCTTAATATTCTTTCTTTGTTGCGTCAATCAATTCTTTAATTATTCGATTTTGTAATTAGTTTAATTTATTTTATTTTTTTGTTAAATTATTAGTTTAATTACGTATCGGCTTTTGTTGTATTAGTTTAATGTCTACACAATTATATTTCTTGATAGTTTTTCTCTTCTTAGTGTAGAGTTTGTTTGGAAATCATTGTGATTGTACAATTAATTGCTTCTATTGAATCAGCTCTCGATTTTAAATTTACATCTATAATCTAAATTTGTGCATAACTCATCATTCATTTGATTCTAAGTTTAAAGTTTAAAGCTTAATTCATTTGATTATGGGTAGGAGGTGATATATTTCCTTAATATTAAGCCATGGTATCCAGTCACCAGGTTATGGTAATTGCTTAAACAGTCAATTATATTTCCTCAATTGAGCTCGAAATTGAATTTTTTTTTTTTCATAAAATCCTAATGATAATGGGTAGGAGGTTTTAACCGTGACAATAACTCGATCTCCAATTCAACAAGCTTTTTGGGGCACACAATGATAGCCCCAAACTCCAATACACAAAACTTTTGTCCAGTTCGGCTTGGTACTGTCGGTTCCAAGTCAAAGAATACAATCTGAGGGACATTTTCATCACTTGCATTATGCTAAGGTACATAGAATTTTTTTAGACCAAAGCTCAATTCATCTACTTTTAATTGGATGATTATGGGTAGGGGGTTTTAACCGTGAGCAGGCTATTTTTTGTTTTCGAATCCATAGTAAACAAAATGTAATAATATCTCTATGTGCCCATTAGCACATCGAGTTCAAGGATGTGGACCAATTTCTTGCATTTGGAAAGTCACTACTACTAGAAGGATAGATTGTAAGAATGTACCTTAGCATGCTGTAGAGTAGCAGCATGTACTGAGAATATGGTTTTTTTTTATCACCATGGTTTTTTTGTGTTCAACATCAATTGCATGTATAGAGAGAAGGAAAATAGTTTCAATTGTCTTATTATTCTCTTTTTCCGAACTCATTGAACACACTATTGAATTTTCTTCCAATTGCTTTATGTATCTGGTTTGGTTTAGATAGTTATATGGTTGTGTTTTGTGGTTTTAGTTAAAGAAGACAAATGGACTTATTACGACAAGAAAAGGTTCGGAAATATGAGGAATTTGTTGATTGTCGGTTAAAGCCAGATCTTGTACGAGCCATTGGAGAAAGGTATACTGCTATACCTCTCATTGTCATCTTTTAAAGCTCTTTGATCTTATTAGAGTTATTAATTTATTGAAAATGATGTATTTGGAGTTCATTGCCTTGAAAGAGAAATTTTTGTGTAGTTTGATAACATACATTGTCAAAAGAAAAAAACTTAACCATTTTGAACTATGAACAATTTACTAAGGAGCTTGAGATATTCTATTTGTAGAATTTGTACTGCTCCTGAATAGGAGGAACACACAAATTAGGTATTACTAGGAGACACGCATAGGCTCATTTTTATCCTCTGCCCTTGTCCTCTTCGCTGTAAGATCTTTTATATGTTGAGTAAACTAGAAGAGCAACTTCAGTTTGATATATATAGCGTATTAGATTAGTCCTAGAGGTGACCGAATTAATTGCCTTATCTAGTCAAGTGGCGTCTTATGAACACTTTGATTAGGATGAAAAACTATTCATCATAATGAGGTGATGATGATGAAGCTTTAGGTGGGGGCAAGATCAAGTAATCAACTTGCTCACAAGAGGAAACAGGAACAAATATATAACATTTTCCCATCAAAAGTTTCCTATGCCAATTGAAACACAGCTATATATTTTCTTTACTGAATGCAGTAATGCTTGTTCAAACACATTTTCTTTTCTGTTGGTGAAATCTAGACTCTGATAGTTTGACTGTCTAGGCTCTTTTTATTAACCAGTTGAGATTAAGCTAAGTTGAGTATTGAAATTAATTGAATTTTAATGTCTTGCAGGGACAAGGTTTTTCAACAACAAAAAATATTGTATCCTTTTGAGTATGATTATTATTTACTTATACATATGTATATTTTTGTTTGTGTTGATTTGAGTGGAATTCCTAGGTCATGATGTTAGGTTATTTTGGAGACAGGAGTCAGGCGTAGGTGTAACTTAATGAAATATCTCGTTGAACAAATCTGAACACTGTCATTGATTTGCCTTGGGTTTTCTCAAAGTATCATCTGGCTCATTTACATGGCACAAAGTGATCAATTTCTTATACTTAATCTTCCATTGCATTTTAAGAGCACTTTTAGGCTTATATCATCCATATATCCCAAACAACTTAGATGGCTGTACAATATTTGTTTGTTGTTTCTTGACTTCAGCTCAGTGCAGACTTAAAGAAGAACATAGAGAATTTGGAGAAAAACGGTGTGACACATCTCCGAAGTCTAGTCAATATTGGTTCTGAGGTCTATGCCCAAGCAGATGTGTATGTTTCTTCTATATATAACCAAGTTTATGTTATATACTTCATTCTTTACTCCGTTGTTGAATTATCCTAATTGGCATATTTCTTGGCTTATAGAGTTTAAATAGAGTGGAGATGACCGGCAAAAATTTGCTTGACTACGCTGTTACAAAACCCATGGATTAAAACTCTTGCCTTATTTGTCAATCGACGATGTTATTCGGTACCATATTTAGACACTATGATTAACACTCTTGAGCTGAGCCAATCCTTCACAACAATTTACCAAATAGATCGAATTTCTATCAGTAATTGATTGCGGCCACCCTTAGGCTTAGGCTTGATCCAGTGTATATTTCTTCTCTTCTCGTCTGGAAGTGTAGAAATGTGTTCCAATTCTTGCTCTTATTTCCAACTTTAGAAGGTTTATAACTTTATACATATATTTCTTATAGGTAATATGTTTTAATTTGTTCAAAGTGTGCCTTGCTCAATATACTCATAAGCATGGTGCACATCGACTACACTTCTTAAAGGATTGAATCATTATTCTTCTATAATTTTATTTTATTTTTGTGCCTACAGACCAGATACAAGGCACATCTTTGTCGATGTTGGCCTTGGATTTCATGTGGAGTTCACTTGGTCAGAGGCTGTACAATTCATCTCAGTAAAAGAGGCAAAACTAGAAAAGTAAGTCCATGCTTTTCTTCTATTCATTCAGATTAATTTATAAAATTATAACATCAATAAAGAATGGGTGTATTCATTTCACCATGCTTACTTCTCCAAAATTATGAAGTATACTTCAGTGTTGATTCTAAATTGCGAACAATCTTTGTATTTTTTTTCGGTTTAATGTCTCAGTTCTACCAATTTTATAAAATATAGAGAAGTAGTAGAAATGGGTGGATATTGTGATCCTTTTTCAATGGTGTATGCCGACCCAGTTAATAGTTATTGGACCTACCTCTGATGATCCCTGGAGACATGCGGCTGCCTGGCTGGGCCACAAGGGGTGATGGGGTATTGCAGTTGTCTGGGTATTGTATTGTCAAGGGACCTAAAATTAAAAAATGTGTTGGGCTTAAGGTCTTGGGATCAGGTCTGAACTCTACGTGGGAAAGGGTTTAGGAGATAAAGGATACATTCTACCATTTTTATTTTCTGAAAAGTACATTTTAGTATGAGATGTTTGTAAAGAGTAATATTGCTCATATGTTCTGTGCAAGTTAGATTGGGTATAGTGATATATTATCTATCTCGTGATTTTATTATTGCTAAAATGAAAAGGAAAAAGATTTAATACGCGCATGAGTACAAATTCTTCCATAAATGTAACCATGTTGGAATCTTTTCTACACTGAAGTTTATTCCATGTAACCATGCATGCTCATCGTGCACATGGACTTGAGAGATCTGTTAGGAGGATGGGCTGTATCGTATTTTTTATTTGCTTTGTATTGATTTTGTTGTACAAAATATACTCTTTAAAAACAAAAGGAGAAATAGATGTGGAAAAGAAGAACTTGGGATTTTATTGGAGGTCAAAATGATTGGGCTTGCTACTTATATTGCTTACAGCCAGACGCAAGGACTAACGGACAAGTTGAGGACTTCCCATGTATATTAAATATGTTTTCTATTACCGCTAAAAGCATTAACTTAAAGGTATAATATTACACAACCAGTAAGGCGTTGGTATATTATGGGTTGTCATAGATGTGTGCCCCCACTCCTTCAGGCATTTTCCCTGTCCTTGTTCTTGACCTGGAACGAGACTCCAGACTCCAGTTGCATCTAAAAGCATTGGAAATGTGGATACAAACCGCACTTTCTCTGGATTTATCGACTTATTCACATGCATAATGCATTGCCCACAATCGTATTGCTAACGCTTTTCTGGCTTGTAGATATGTTTTTTTTTTTTGTTTTTTTTTGAAATGGTTAATAAGGTTAAGACAGACCCCCACGGCCCCACCTGTATATTAAACATCAACCAATAGAGGTTACAATTCTCCCAAAGAGGATAGTCATTTGAGGGAGATACACAGCAAAAGACCAAACAGGCCTAACAGAACACCTAAGCCCATGGCTTTCAAACCAGACCTAGATAAATGTTTTTCTGGCTTGTAGATATGTTTTGTTAGTCTTTCACCATTTGTTAAGTATCCCCTGATCGAATTTGAATTTTGACAGAATGCTTTTGTTGATATTGTGCAGGGAGATAGAGGACTATACAAATGTCTTTGCATCCATTAAAGCACAAATCAAGATGGTATGTCTGTTTTGTTGTTTCTTCTTCTTCTTCTTTGTTTTTTTTTTTTTTTTTTGTTTGTCTTCTTTTATGGAGTTCTACCCATCAGGCTTTTGTGTCGTGATTGTCATTACTTGTGATCATTTGCAGGTATGTGAAGGTATCAGAGAGTTGCTCCAACTTCAAGAGTGATAAAATGCACTATATCAAGATGCAATGGCACTATCTCAGGAAAAGAATTTCGTCTCAATTGTGCCAACTGTTTAAATTTTGTTGAATTGAGCATTTACCTGGAAGTTTGCTTGTAAATCACTAATGAATGAAAGAAAGATCAGGGATACAAAATGAATCTTTTAACAGAGAACATTGATGTATTGTAGTTGTTTATATGGACTAATGCAAGTGCCAGTACAACCTTCATTAGTTACTTTCGAATCTTTAACTTCAGCGGAAACATGCTGCTGCTCTGAGCTTTACTTCTGGCTACTATTGTTGGTTTTGAATCTTAATAATTGTCAGTTGTCATCAAATGGAAGTAGTCCGACAATCTTATTTGTTTGTATCTGCTATTCTGATTTTGTCATTCAAAATGGGATGAAAGGACAATGAGAAAGATAGAAACTGGGAAGCAGAACTATATTCAGATGAATTCTTTCTAGAAAATATATTGTAGTATTCTAGTTGGGTTTGCAAATCTGATTTTCTGCTTGATCAATCCATTGGATTTTTGAAGTAGATGCAAATGTCTCACATCCACCCTATGACCCTAGGCAGAGATTTTACTTTATCTTCAGTTCTTCACCTTAATTCCATGCCTACAAGTAGGAATACTTTATAAACATGCCCGGTGGCCATCTAACAATGTCGAGGATTGCGAGACCTACTGTGTTAATCTAATGTACAAATGCTTAAGTTGCCCTACAAAATGAAGGCAAAAGTTTGAAGTGGTGTGGAGGTTTCACTGTAATTCCAATAATACTTCTCTATTCATGTGGGACTATGTTATTACAAATTTGCTGCAAAATACTACAAGAATATTGCTTCAAAGTACCCAAGTATTTAGGGCTCCTCACCTCCCTAGTACAATACTAAAACTTGCCAACTTCTACCAGTTTAAGACCCACACTCACATCCTCACAATGCCTTATATGAGGGACAAGCGCACCATTGTCTATCCTAGTCTTTGCCCTGCAATCCAAGGATGGAGGTGCATGGAAACAAGGCTCCATTGACACGATACGGTGACAAGGAGGATCTGGTGCTGTATGGTTCTCAGGTCTGTATAGTATCCATGGTTTCAATCCTGCAAGACTCTGAGCAACATAACCAAAAGTTGACCATGAGCTTGTAATCAAAACATCAGTCAAGCTCAGAAGATACATTTCTGCCCATGCTTTCCTGTCGTGGAAATTGTTCTCAGTTTGTTGAAGCTCTTCATGGCTCGGCTGGTACACCCCAATCGTCTCACCAGTCACAGTGGGTTTTTCCCAGTACATGTTTCTGATCTTATCAAAGTACCCGGAGTGTAAGGATGTTATTAAAACAGCTTTCGACTTCCTATTTCCAGATGCGGTGAGAATTGGTTCTTGGCTGGGGTCAACTTCTGGCAAGATTTTTTCCTTGAGGAAACATGCAACTATCTGATCCATCACATGCTGGAATGGGGGTGTCCCATGTTCAAATGTTCTTATCTGGATCCCCACCCTCTCATCTGCATTAGCCAAGTAAGCTTCATAATACCTAGTAATTAACCCCCATACTGCATTTGAGGGGTGGAAAAGATATCGACCCAAATGATGGAAAACCGTGACTTTTGAGGGGAAGAGGTTGCTCAGTTCTTGCTCAAATGATGAAATCAAAAAGAGAGATGGAACAAAATACTCATTTGATCTCGTGATCAGCCAAGGAATTTTTTGGAGAAGTGATTGATCTTGATCACAAAGGAAACGTTGGTCTTGATCATCATAATCATGATTAAGATGAAGATATAGAAAGGGTGGTAGTGAGTTCATTGTATTACTTATGGCATTTCTTTTCAGCATGTTTCCATAGCTCTCTGGGGATCTTCTTTCGAACTTGTTGAATTGATTCAGAGGGAAGTCTAAGGGTAGCAGCCAGGACATTTCTGGGAATGGTTCGCAGAATAGATCGCCCATGTCTTTACCACGATCAACAAGTAGGACTCGGTTTGTAAGGAGAGCATAGAGAAATGCTGAAGCCACAGTTAGTAATCTGTTACCTAAACCACTAGATGCTATCCATACTATGTAGTTACACTCTGTCGGCCCGCTGTACAAGGTCCACAGGTGGTGGCCTGACTTAAGCTTTTCAACCGTCTTGTTGTAGGATTCAGTATAAGGACCACACTGTTTATGGAGATCTTCATACTTTCGCAACCTGGACTGAAGATAAGAGGAAGGTTTGTGAGGGGAAGGTCTGCGATATAAGACAGACTGGTATCTACTCAAACAGGACTTTTCATCAAACCCTGCACTTAAAAGGCCATCAAGTAGTTTGTCCTTGTGCTCATCAACAACTTTAGATGAAACATCTCCTGAAACAGTGCAAAGAGGTTATTAGAAAGGCTTAAGCATTAAGCTGAGAAATTAATGATTGAAAAGAAGTTCAAGGGTCATATATAGTTTAAAATCCCACAACACAGTACTGTGATATATACAAATTCTTGAGTTTGCCTAGTTCTCAGAAACTTTTTGAAACTATGTAATACTTCTAGTACATTGCCAAGTAGTTAAGATAATGTGACTAGAAATGTAACAATGAAGATCTACTGAAATAACTGCAAGTGCAATTACTAAACTGATTGAAACATGCAATCTGACAACTAAACAACTCACATGATTTTTTTTGCTAATATCAAACAAGTATAACCTGAGTTGTATTTTTATCGGTAAAAAAAAAAAAAACCACATAATGAGGTACCTTTATGACGATTAACCTTTGCTTCTGCAAATTCCCTCAACTGATCTAATGGTGATTCTTGATAAACAACTGAGATTATAGCGAAAACAGATATAATCATCAAACAAGCAGAGACTATACACATTAACTTCATGATATTATTTTTGAACCCACATTTCCTCTCAGATAACTCCATTCTTAAAAAAAATAAATACTGTATGTGTTTGATCAAAGACTTCGATGATCTTGGGACACACCCTGGTTCTTAATTAATAGTCGAGCAGAGTTGACTAGCTTGTAGTTGTCACCTTGTCACCAAGATGATAGATATGAATTGTTACACTTCTCTGTAATCTGTATTTGAATATGATCAAGTGTGTTTAAATTACTATAACCTTCCGTTCCTCCTCCTTTACGTATTAGTTGAGCAAGTGAGACTTTTTTGTAACTTCGTTTTATTTTTTATTTTTTTTCTCTTTTGGGAAATGTAACATTTAATGATAATTAGTCAATTTAGTATTATAGTAAATCAAGTTGTGTGATGGTAAGAGTAAGACTTTGAATTATTTAACCAAATGCACACAAAAAAAAAAAAAAAAATTGTGATGATTTGGGTATTATCCCGATAGAACTTCCAAAAAATTAAGGTCAGTATCCATCAAATCAAATTCTTACTTTTTTTTTTTTTTTTAAATGAAATTCAAATCAAATAAATTTACCAAAAAAACTACTTCAATAATGGAATATTTAAATATATCATCAAGATCTTTCCAATTTCGATCCAGATTCTATGCGGTAGAGAGATCTGGTTCTTCTTCCCTACTTCTTTCTTTTCTTCATCTCAAGAAAAGATCATCATCAAGATCTTTTCAATTTCGATCAATCTTCAAACTCATCTCTGTACCTTGAGATCTGTTTTTCTTCATCTCCGTTTTAGAGATCTGGTTCTTCTTCTTATTCAAAAAAAAAAAAGAAAAAGAAAAGAAAGAAGAAACAGAGATGAGTTTGAAGAAGTCGGGGAGAGAGAGAGATGTTCATCGAAACAGTGAAAATTCAAGATACGAAGGTTATCTTTCACTGTTCCGTTATCGATAGATTCGATTTATATAATCTTTCGAAACATATCGCGATATGTCACAAAGAATCGAACGATAATTGACAGAAAAACCTTGATATTTTCGTAATGTATCGCATCGGTTTACTGAAATAACGATATATATCGCGATATAACTTGCTTCAAGCTCTTATGTCAGTTCAGTTCGCGTGAAGCAAACGGAAGTGTATTCCTACTCTTCTTCTTCTTCTTCTTCTCACAGATGTACGATTTATGGGGGTTTAGGGTTTTTGCTATTTGTTAAAAAACTTGTGGTTTCTCTAATTACAACTACAACCATCAATTCAACAACAGAATTCAAGAAAACGAAAGCTTTGATGGAAACTTCAAAGAAAAAAGAAAATTTGGAAATTGAAGGATATCCAATAGAAGGTCTTTCAATTAGTGGTCATGAAACATGTATAATTTTCCCTTCACTTAAGATAGCTTTTGATATTGGAAAATGTCCACAACGTGCTATTTTTCAAGAATTCCTTTTTATCTCTCATGGTCATATGGATCACATTGTAAGTTTCTCTTCTTTCTTTGCTCAATTTACACATTAGTTTCTTTGTGTTAACTTGCGGCAATTTTGTGATATATAGGGTGGACTACCAATGTATGTAGCTACAAGAGGATTGTATAGTTTAAAACCTCCTACTATTATTGTTCCAATGGAAATTAAAGAAAGTGTAGAGAAGTTACTTCAAGTTCATAGAGATATGGATCAATCAGAATTGAAATGCAATATCATCGGTTTAAATATCGGTAAGAAGTTTATAAGTACATGTTTATTGCATTTGATAATATGAGTGGAGATTTATAATAGGTTTGTTGTGTATACAGGAGAAGAATATCAACTCAGAAAGGATCTTGTTGTAAAAGCATTTAGGACTTATCATGTTATACCAAGTCAGGTAACTATAATCACAGTTCTAACTTGAACCGTTTTATGTAATATGCTTAAATTCTTATGCCATAGTCACTGTAATTCATGAAACCTTGGTCATGATTCATAAGCTTGTAATTTCTAACTACACGCTTCATTTAGCCTCTTACATTCAAGTTGTCTTCATCGCACATCTTTTTGCAGGGTTATATAGTTTACTGTGTGAAGCATAAACTTAAACAGGAGTACGTTGGTCTTCCAGGGAATGAGATAAAGAAACTGAAGTTATCAGGTGTAGAGGTATGTCTTGGCATTCATAAGGATGATGTCTGCTAAACTAATCTAGCAGTTTCATTTTGTTATTCTTACGCACCACTATCCAAGCTATTGGTTCTTGTCAGTTCCTATTTTCCATTGCTCATTTTTCGCATTTATTTCTTTTTCCTGTCTTAAGACTTTGTAATCGAGTCTATCCTATTGGCAGATTACAGAAACATCGACGTCACCAGAGATTGCTTTTACAGGAGACACTATGAGTGACTTTATAGTTGACCCCAACAATGTTGATGCTTTAAGCGCAAAAATTCTAGTTTTAGAGGTACTCTAGGCTTTCCCTTGTTGCACATTTCTTTTAATTGAGAGATATTGTCTGACAATTATAGCTTGCTTATTTCATTTTTCGCTGTTTGATGAATATATCTTGTCTTTATGAGTTTATGCATCTCGAGTTTGCTTTTATTTATTAATCTTAATAGTTCCCAAATGTGCGTGGAGCCTCTTTCAAATTTTGAACTGCAGTTAGAAATTGATGTTCATATGTGAAGAAAAACATGGTACATATTATATTGGATGGTTTATAAGTCGATTCCACACCTGCAGACAATTGTGTTCATTAAGTTTTTATAATGTAGATTCTGTCACATACATTCATATTGGTCAATGAATTGTTTGACTTTTAAGTGACCTAGAGATGTAGTGGATCAAGAGTTGAATTCTCTTAAGCACATTCTACAGGAAGTATTGTAGAACACATTTTGATTTTTTGTGTACATTTTCAAATGGAAGTATGGAACCCTTGTTAGGTCTGACAATGTTACTAGATGTGGTAACAAACTTAATACAACAACCTTCCAATGATTGAGCTTGGAAAATTTATCCAACTCCAAGAGATGGTTGATGAACATTTTTATGGACTGAAGTGAACACATTAGATATGAGGAAGCTTAGGTGGACATATTAACTTTAACGTAACACTCAGAAAGCACATTACAAAGTTTATAGGGACATGAAAGGAAAGTCAATAGACTTGTGGTCATATGTAATGAAGATAACTGAATAATGTTAAGTCTATGTCTCTAAAGGTAAGAGCAAGTACATCTATGACATCCATGCTACGTCTCGAAAGATGATAAGTAGTATTGTAGTACATCTTTGACATGAATTAACTTTTGGATACGGTAAGAGAAGGTACATAACACATGCTTTTACTTTGGATCTGGCTCTTGATAGTTTGGGATAGTGATGCCATGCGGTGACACGGTATTTCTGTCTCATTCCTAGTGGGGCTTATGTGGTGGTAATATTTGGTTGAGCAGGGGCCTGGTTATTCTATTTTATGAGTATGCTTAATAAGTCACATTACTGTGGTCTTGATGTTAGCCAGTTAAAAGAAAGGGGAGAAAAGGGAAAAAACATACTATGACTGGACATGATTTAAAATATCTTTCAGACTAAGTTTATGTTTATGCATTCTAGATCTTAGATATTGGACCAATTTATTTATAAGACCGCAGTCTACTTAATTTCTTATGATTTGTGAATTCTAGTTCCTGGACTAGTTGAAGCATGTATATAAAAAACCATTAGTGTGTCTCTTTGAAATCCTTTTTCTTTTGTTGCTGTACAGAGCACTTATGTGGACAACACAATGACGGTGCAAAATGCAAGAGATTACGGTCACATCCATCTGTCTGAGGTCAACTATCTGCAGAAGCTCATGAAACATTTCCATATTTTGTATTGCCATTTATGACTTTATGTAATATTATCTGTATCCTTATGATAGTAATTGTTCTGTGGCCATTTTTGTGCAGATTAAGGATCATGCAGATAGGTTTCACAATAAAGCAATACTTCTTATCCATTTTTCTGCTCGTTACAAACTTGATGTATGTTTCCAGCATCTCTACGATGATTTTCAATTTATACGTATATATTTGTGTTTGGGTAAAGCAAAGCATTTTATGAACCTGCATTCACATCACTCCTCGATGATCTTAATGGTGCCCATAAACTACTTTTTTTATCCACAAACTTGGTGATTGTTGTTCAGTTCCCACCTTTCATATTTAGCTTGGCTGTCAAGTTCAACTAGAGACTTCCCTGCCTGAGAGATTAAAGTTTTCGTGTTTTTATTACAACTTGTGGAGACTTTTCTAGTAGGCAGTCTGAAATTTTGAAGTTAGGTGGCATTTTAATTAGACCTAAACAGTCTGAACATTGAGTTTGGAGTAAGTGCTACTTGGTCGCCTTCTTTATGTTCTAGTGATCAACTCTGTTGGATGTGAACTTTCTCCAGCTACATCAACTCAAAATGTGTTGTACCTCACCATAGATACCAATCTACCATCCCTAGCTAGTAAATATATTACTCAACTGTTGGACCAAAAATTTGAATAAAATCCATCCATTATTGTTGAAATCTATCTGTAGTTTATTCATTATTGTGTAATATACATTCAACAATACTCTTTTTTTAATTCTGATCTTCATTTTTATGGTCATTAGGAAATCAAGGCAGCTGTTTCTGCAATGCCTCCAAGCTTAGAAGGACGTGTCTTTGCACTCACAAATGGGTTCTAATGGGAAGTTGCATTTTGTTATCATCTTGTCTCTGCAAGATCCGTTTAATGCGTGCCTTCTGGCCAGAGCAATAGCATTTGGTAATTGTTGGATATTGCAATTTTTTCTGGAGTGCTTAGTAACAAATTTGGAATGCGGGTAGAGATGGGTATTGAACCGAGGTGGATGGCTATGTAAAGGATTCTTAGGTGTTAATTATGCTTGGGGTTGTTTTTTCCCCATTCCATTTGCTGTATATGCTAACAGAAAAGTAGTAAAAAAAAAATTTTATCATTTTAAATTTTATGTTATTCATCATTTTGAGTCATTATTGTGAGTTGAAATTAGGTGATAACATAGAAAATGAAAAATTTAGAAGGATTTGTAATTTTTTGAGGAGAAAAGAAGAAATCACACCTCACCTGTCGCAGACTGACGATGGTTTATTGCTCACCAACCTGTTGGTGAAACACGCTTCAAGCATTACTTTGAAGGAACCATTATTTTGCCAAAAGTGAAGGGGTACAGGATGTTTCCCCTGAACTTGTATTTTGAGGCATGATATGTAGCATAAATGAGTGAGTTTCTTCAAAGCACTGCTCCAGGTCTCCAAACATTTGTCTTGACAACAAAGGGTAGCAAGCAAACTGGCATTCTAATACCTCAGAATGAATGGTGATCTGTTAAGTGTTGTGGCCTGAAGTAGCGTGATACTAAACCATTTTCCTACTTCGGATAAAAATCAGTGCACCAGAAACCTCTTTCTATGTTCCTCCAACTGTGGAGCAAACCAACTGTGGGTGTATTCTACAATTTATGGTGTGGGGTGTGTAGTTCCTGTTTGAATTTTTGCAGTTCAATGATTTCAGAATTGAACTCTATCAGAACAAGCAACCCTTTAGCACGTTGCTTAATAATCTAAGTGGCTTTTCATTCTGTAAGCCATGTCTAAACCAAGTTGATTCATCTCCATCACTTCTTTCACCCATGTTAAATTCAACTTAAAACAAGTTTATTAAAACAACGCGAGTGGTTGAGACTTGCTGCATGCATTTCGATTGGCTACCACATAGAACACACGGAGACATACAAGTAAATTGGTTAACAGGAGTTGCTGAGAACTCAAAGATTGCTTGTAGCAAATTAAGGATGAATTTACTCAATAAAGGGATTACAAAAATAATAATTGATTATCCAGAGCAGCCACATTACTGCATACAGCAAACATCTCAATATTTTTGCTTCCATACTATTATCCTTCCGGATAGGACACTGAGATAAGAGTTACACTATCAATGTCCACTATCCCCTGCACCAAGACCGCCCACAAGGCCATCGAAAAACCACAGCATCTCAAGATGCAGTTACCTTGAAGAGAAAAACCAAGCAAACCTGACATATCATAGCATGCTCTAGACCAGTAATGGTACCATCATGCTTCAAAAGTTGCAATATATGAAATGGCTGAATGACTCTTTTACCATATACAGAAACAGACACAGACACACGCGCGCACAATATTGTAACTTCTAATTCTGCCTGCATCAGGGAATAACCTTGAGTCATATGCCCCAAGACAAAGTGAATCCAAGAGGACTCAGATGCTCACATACGTAAAATTGGCGCCTTAGACACAACTGATCAAGGTATGAACTAATGTAGACAGGTTAGGTTGCATAAACCTTAAACTAATGTATGTATTTGTTCAACTCATGGGATCGTCATCATGTATAGGCAGTACTCAATAGGGTAGATGCTGCAGTACTCAATAGGGTAGATGCTGCAGCTTTCAAAGATAAAACTGCTGCAGTCCTTCCAATTCACACTGCCACCATTCGACAGATAGAGGATACGAATCGGGAAATATAGTACAAAGAAATAGAATAAAAATTGAAACAAAAGAAGTTTAGCTCGCCCCCATAATAACACCCTTCCAAGTTCCAATCTGGCACAAGGTTAGCACAAGTATAAATCTCAACCTCTATTGAAGTCCAATGCCACAGGAAAGTTTTCACCACTCTGATTGTGTGGATACCATGCTTGTCTGTGCCTGAAAACCATGTCATTCCTACTTCCTATAGGCCAAGAGAGACACCCTTTTCTCAGTCATTGAGGTTCCTTTTGAAGCAATAATCCAGTTCATTTTTCCTTCAAAAGTCCTAAAACATATTTGTTTACTGTACGTGATATACACCCAAAGCCAGAACGGAATGGAGAACAACTTAACACCTCTGCAAGCTTTACTCATCTGTTTTGAGAATAACAAACATACTGAACATGCTAGACAACCTACTGAGGAAACCGACAATGTTAACAAGTTTAACACAACTACACAAGATTGTGTTCCCTTCAAAGATTATGGCTTTATGGTCCACCTGGTGCTTCAATATGTTGCAACTCACAAGCAATAAGGAGAAGAAAGAGCACTATATACCAAGACAGGAATGAAAATGACAGCTTGTTGGAATCAGCTTCTCCTACATTACTCCATTATCTATGTCTACTTTCAACAACAAAAATGAAACTTTCTAACATCTTCAGTGATTTCCATCCTTAAATCTATTCATTCTTATGTTTTATGACAAGCTTCTTTTCAGTTCCAGTTATCTATTTTGATATGAGTGTTATGCTTGACGGGATTAAATTATCCATTTATTCTCTTATTCAGATTAGGGATTTATCATATTCCGACTGCGGAGTAAAACACTTTGGTGCAACTTGCAAAGTCCACATTTACTAATTGTAAAGAAGACAGACATCCAATTCTTCTGCAATGTTGAAGCCATTCAACAAAAGTTTATAATGAAGAACAAATCTACTCGTAACATATTATTATTGACATGTATACAGATGACAGAAAAACAATATACATTTTCACACCAAATATATAAAGGAACATAATAAAAGAACCATGATCGAGCAGTGAACCACCGACCTCACATTTCAGGGCTGGGCAATAGAAACAACATGAGGGGACTTCTCTTCATCAAAAGGCAAGCTCACGTATTCACGAGCAAACTCCTCTGCAATTTCCCCTGCAAGCTCTCCATGCAAAGCTTTACAATACATGTACAACACCGTATTCGAAGTCATACCATGCAGCAAGAAATAAATCAATACTATTGAACTCATTACAGTCTGCAGAACTAAGAAAAACCCCTTCAAACCACTCCAACCATCAACCATTGGTCCCCAGAATATCCACACATTTCCATACATTATTAAACCAAAATACAAAACGCAACAAACTGCTACACCTCTCATTCCCTTAACCAAATAAACACTTCGCCTCAATGGTTCTAACCCCCAACTTGCTTCAACCACCACAATCACAGGTGCTAAAACCCAATTTATAAGCAAATACAACAACCCTAATCCCAAAATCCCCAAACCAATATTATATAAAACCTTAACATAAACACTAGAATAATCAATTTCAAATCCTAAATACTCAATTCCACTAATTACTCCATACACAATCATACCCAAACCAATAAAACCCACCAAGATAATAACTTGAGCACAAAAAAACGTTACAAAAAGTCGTAAAAGTGAATTCAACAAAGATTTAATAGCGTTAACAAATTTAACAGGTCGACCAAAGAATCCTTGATAAAGACTATAAGTAATTGTACCAGTAGCACAAAGGAAGAGAGTAAGACAAATGAAATAGTATAGAAAATAGAAGAAGAAAAGGGGTTTGAAACCGATATGGGTATGAAGATGATGATGATGATTGTAACGGAGTAGAGTTTCGGCTTGGAAAGTAGTAGTATTGGTATCAGAGTTTAGAAGAATTGGGAAAACAATAAGAGCAAAAGATAAAGGAAGAATAAAGAGTACTGATAAAGCTAAGAAATGGCGGGAATGGGATTTTGTTATTTTTCTTGATTCTGATAGAATTGCGCATAGGTCTAGATTTTCAGTATCCATTGTTGAGTTCAGAAGAAAATGAGCAGGACGAGAGAGAGAGAGAGATGAGATGGTTAACAGGGTTTCTTAACTTTTACTTGCTGATTTGCTCGCCTCATTCAAACAATCAACAATTCAACACGCTAGGAAATGCTTTGGTAAGGCTATTTACAGTCAAATTCTTTTTATCTAGCCACAAAATAGGGAATGATTATTAATTTATGAAAGAATTATTATCTAACATATCATAATATATTGAAATATAAAATCATTTGACCATGATAAGGCTAGGTGTTTAGGCACATCTCAAAAGTATATAAAGGCTGTATTAACCTATTTCTAGATTAATGCACTTACAAGATCAGGTCGCAGTTGGACTTGACCAAAGGGGGATTTGAGATCGGGGGTGACTGCACCTCGTTGAGATCGAGATTGCCTACGTACTCTAGCTCGTGGGGGTGGAACTTAGAGATCAAGCCATCGTAGTTCTGTTTATATAGAATGTGAAGGGGCGAAGATCATGGGATCTTGCAGATTCTCCGACATCTTTATGATTGTGTAATATCTTCAATGAATGTATAATAGCTGCAATGATTAGGCAACAGCTGGAGATATTCTCTATGCATTGAATTAGGGCATGTGCATATGCTGAGGTCGTTGTTGATCATGTAGTCGAGCTGCTCTGGGCGGCCTCCAAGTAGGTCGAGTAATGAGCGACCTGTGAGATTTGATGAGTATGCCACGTGGCGTGTTTTTATTGGTTGGAGTATATAGTACCCCTACATAAGCCCCCTCTTTTTAGGTCGATGTAGATATCGGGCTGAAAAGACTTTTGGAGCTCTGATCGATCTTTGCTGATTTGAAGTTTGCTTTTTGAATTTCAGATTTGCGCACGTGGCGCCCATGCATGGCTGTCTCATACCATCATTGCGCCTTTATTGGGAAGTGGAGAAGCATCCTCGAGCAGTTACCCATGATTTTTTGGCAACTGAAGCACTCCTTGACTTATTTCCCTTTCCTGAACACGTGGATTCATCCAACGGTGGATACGAATCGTCGAAGAGTGGGTAATAACTGCAGAGGTCGTGGGTGCCCTTGTTTGATCTTGCCCGTTGATTTTATCTGAATCGATGGCTGGGATCTCCTTTGCTTTAGTATTTAAAATATAGTTTGTGAGCAAAGTTTTTACTTTCTTCATTTGCTCTCTCGAACTGCTGCTGCATTTTCGTTGTGACCTGAGGATCTTGAGAGATTGTGAGGTTAGTTTCTTCTGCTTTATTCTTTCTTTTTTCTTTCTTCGCTTTCTTTTGCATATTTCCTTGTTTTCGAGAGACGTCTGAGGGTAGTTATTCCCAAAACGACCACCTTAGTGGTGATAACGTTGCTGAGTATGAGTCTGATGATGAGCAGACTCATTCTTGTGATGAAGCTGGCTCTCCTAACCGAGAGGAAGAGAGTGGAGATGAGGGGAGCCTTGGGAGTAGTGGTCTCCATGGTGAGGACTCATCGGATGACAAGATGGTGGAGGGTGAAGATAGGTCGTTCTATCGTGTAGTTAACCACGCGTATGTGAACAGACATATCGCGTTTAGAAAGAAGTACGGGTTAGACTCCATCAAACACCTTGAAATTAGGTTTTTAGGAGATCGTTTGCTCACTGAGGAGTATCGACCTAATAACCCTTTTTCCGTTGTTTTTACCTTGGCCCAATTTCGAGCTGGGCTTAGGTTATCTTTGTCTTTTCTGGTAGTCGACCTCCTGAATGCCATCAAGCGAGCTCCTTGCCAAATGAATGGTAACTTCTGGAGGAATATGAGGGTTATAGACGACCTGAACAAGCTGCTTGGGTGGAATATTAGTGTAGAGAATGTGTTAGACCACTTCTGCTTTAAACGGTCTGCGAGGCCGGGTCTGGCGGGCTATAACATGCAGGTCAGGCCAGATCGTTTACCCTTGATTCACCCTATGAGTAGTGAGCAATGGTGGAAGGATCCCATGCTTGTTACTGGGTCGATCACTGAAGGGAATATTCATTTATTTATGTCACTAGAAACGTGAATGATAATCGTAAGTTGTTGGTCGTTTTGTCTTAGATCGTTGCGTTGGTGATCTAATTTTGGCTTTGCTTGTTGATTGACTTTGCTTGTTTCTTTTTGCAGCTATCAGGGACGACCAGCTTGTGAAGAAGAACGATCTGAAGTCTTCGTTGAACGCATTTGGGTTTTGGTCAGACGATCGGAAGGCAAAGTTTCTTCCTCACTTGAAGGAGTACTTTGTGGCCAAGGGTGGTGCCAAGACTGTTGCTGACGAATTGGAGAGAAGGAGATTGCTGAGGAAGAATTTTATGACTTCGGTCGATAAAGCTGATAAGTCTCGATCTGTGCAGTGGAGTGAGAAGTCTCGGACTGGTGGTAGCTCGAAGCAGGGTGATCGAGCTGCGAGCCCCCGGATCGTGTCTCCTCCGGCCTCTCTCCCTAAGCTGCCACCTGGCTCGGGCAAGAAGAGGTCGTCTTTTGGAAATATGAAGCTGATGGAGCCTCCACCAGTGATGCCCTCTCCTGCTCCTTTGAAAGCTATGCGATCTCCTGACCCTACTCCTTTGTCCAAGAAGACTGCTGCACGACCTTTGAACAGGGGTAAGGGGGTGTTGTCTGAATTCCGACCTGACCCTTTCGACTATCTGGACGACCAAGGAGGGAAACACGTTGTCTATGACAATGATAGTGCTATAGATGACCTCTGTGTTGCCCGAGTTGTGAATGAGGGCACTATTCTTGATGCTGACTCTCGGATGGTGAAGTCGCAGACTCTTCTGGTGACTTGTTCGAGGATAAACTCGTCTCTTTCTCTGGTGAGTGTTGTCCAGATTGTATGTCTAAACTTTTGCACATGTCGTATTCTAATTGGTTTCTACGTGCAGCTCAATGCTAGCTTCCAGGAAGTTCGCCTGGTTGCTGAGGTTGGAGTTCGAGCTGAGGCACCTGAACGAGAAGCTCGAGCAGACTAAGAATATTGCCCTTGTTGCTGAGGGGAAGGTGAGGGATAGGAATGGGGAGATCGTTCAGCTGAAGGAGGTCATTGAGGACCTTAGAGGTGAGGTCGATGCTGCCAAGGACTCTGCTGCGTACTGGGAGGACGCGTGCCAGAAGAATGGTGTTGCGTGGCAGGCGTACTGTGATGGGCTCAAAAAACAGTTGATGGGATCGCCCGAAGGAGAGGAGACGCGAGTTGGTAATGAGGGTGCTATAGTACCAACTCAGGACAGCTCGATGGGCCCTGTTGATGGAGTGGGAGATGTTCAGGACGAGCTGGTCGAGCAAGGCGACCAGATTGCACAGCAGTGACCTCCTCTCTGTCTTCAGTGATTCTTGGTGTTTGGTGAGACTCGTCCTGATAGCACGAGTCTTCACTACACCAATAGCTCATCTTGCTTGCTCCTTGTTCTTTTTATAAATATCCCTCATTGTTTGGCCAGTACACCTCCTTCTTCTTCTTCCTTTCAGTCTCCAGCTCGAGTGTTTGTGAGGTCGAGTGAATTTGTCTTCATTGGATGTTTTGATGGGTTGTAATCGTAAACAATAGTGGTCGATCTGCTTTAATTGGCAGGTCGATTGCGCCTTTTACTTTTCTGCACTTATGTTTCTTGTTTTATGGATGATGTATTTTTGTTAATCTGAGCGGCTAGTTTCCAGGGAGTCCTGGTAGCTCGTTCAGAAGGCAGGTAGACGAGATGAATGGCTGCAAGCAGAGCGGACTGAAATGCTTCCTCTTGTATGCCTTAGTTTAATGAAATTGCTTTCTGTTCTCGTCATTTGTGGTTTTGTTTTATCTGTTGCAGGTGACCTCTTTCTTGCGAGCTGGATTTGCGTAGCCCCCAAGTAGTTTAGGTCGATTATTTTCCTGTAATAGTTAGTCTTTTGGATAAATAAATAAAATAAAATTTCATTCGTTTACCTCGCTCGCCTTTTCTATTTTGTATTGTCTGCTTGACTTGATGTGCAAACAACAAATAAGTATAAAATTCGACCTGTTCCGAGATGTGGTGGATTGAATATGAGCTCGATTGTACTTAGGTCGTTGGGGAGTTAAGACCTAAGTACAAAGTGTTAGTGGAGTTTAACACTTAAAAAATTACCAAAGGGACTAGAGTATTGATAATTTAGAGGTCGAGGGATTGAGTTAGACCTATTCAAGCCATTCATGTTTGAACTGAGATGAAGGCAAAATTGAGCTCGTTTATTGAAATATAGAATGCATGTTTACATTTTACTGGTAAAACTTCTTGAGAAGATAAGCATTCCAAGGATTCTTGACATCTTCTCCTTCTGGAGTTTGTAAGCGATAAGATCCATTGCTCTGAATTTTTTTGATGATGTAAGGACCTTCCCAGTTGGCATTGAGCTTTCCAACATTTGTTTTTCTTTTGTTATGGAACATTTTCCTCAACACGAGCTCACCAGGTTGGAAAGATCGAAGTCGAACACCCTTGTTATAAGCTCGTTTGAGCCTTTGTTGGTATTGCTCGAGTTTGATGGTGGCGTGGTTCCTTCTTTCCTCAACTAGGTCTACTCCGAACGACCAGGCCTGGTTATTGAGCTCGGTATCGACCAGTAGTGACTTGGTCGTGCCAAATGTCAGCTCGGTGGGAATAACAACTTCAACTCCATAGCAAAGGCTGAATGGGGACATTCCTGTTGATGTTCGTGGAGTCGTTCTGTAGGCCCATAGGATGTTTTCTAGCTGTTGTGGCCACTGGTCTTCCTGATCTTCAAGTTTTTTCTTTAAGTTGTTCAAAATTTGTCTATTTACAGCTTCGACCTGGCCATTGGCCTGTGGATATCGAGGAGTTGATCTGGAGTGCTCGATCTTCCATAGCGCATAGAAAACCTTGATGTTTTTACCCACGAATTGAGTGCCATTGTCAGTGACAATTCTTTTGGGTAAACCAAATCTTGTGATTATGTTTTCCCACATGAATCTTTGCACATCAGCTTGAGTAATGTTGGTGAGGGCAACGACCTCTACCCACTTGGTGAAGTAGTCTATTGCAACTAGAACGTATCTTTTCTCAGATTTCTTTTCCTTGACCAATGGGCACATGATGTCAAGCCCCCACATGTGAAATGGCCAGGGTGCAGTGATCTTGATGAGGTCGTTGGGATGCTGATGTGTGTTATCAGCAAAACGTTGACACTCCTTACATTTCAGCACAAACGTTTTAGCATCCTCCTTCATTCTCGGCCAGAAATATCCTTGCGAGATCGCCTTATGAGCAAGTGTGCGACCTCCCGAATGATTTCTGTATTCTCCTTCATGGATTTCTTGAAATATGATTTGCCCATGCTTTGGGATTAAACATCTCAGGAGCAGACCAGTTGCTGATTTTCTGAATAATTTTCCTTCATGTAACCTGTACATTGTGACCTTGTGCAATAACTGGCTGGCCTCCTTTTTGTTTGATGGGAGCTCGCCAGTCTGTAGATAGTTGAGGAAAGGTTCCATCCAGGTCCCCTTGATGTCTTCTGAGGTTGTGGCTAGCAGATCGCTAATTTGGTTGACCACAACCTTCATTTGCAGATACGCAGGTAGTGTGTTGACTGCGATGGTTAAAGCTCTAGGTCGCTCTGATTCGACCTTAGAAGCAAGGAATGCTAGTGAGTCAGCATGGCTGTTATCATCTCTTGGAATGTGTTCGATGGTGAAGAAACTGAACTTGCTGATCAACTCCTTTGCTTTGCTAGCATATCTTATCAAATTGACTCCATGTATCTGGTAGTTGTTTGTGATCTGATTTACTACCAGCTGTGAATCGCTGAATGTTTTGAGTCGAACTGCTTGCAGGTCGATGGCCATTTGTAGACCATGGGTTAGAGCTTCGTATTCGTCCTCATTGTTGGAGGTCGAGAAGTCTAACCGAGTTGACCTTTCGAGTTGTGAGCCCTCAGTTGAGATGAGTACTGCACCGATGCCACTTCCACTTGAGTTGTGTGAACCATCAACGTAGAGTTGCCAAGTGTCTGGTGGATCGACTTGGACTTACCTGGTTTCTGGTTCTGATTCCCAACTAAAATCTTCAGCAGGGTAATCAGCTACGACCTGGCCCTTTACGACCTGGCGGGGTATGAACTCAAATGTGTAATCACCGAGCTCTGCTGCCCATCGAGCCATACGACCCGTTTTGTTTTTTTTCTCTAGTATGTGGCGTAATGGCTGGTCGGTGATTACTTTGACGGTGTGTGCTTGAAAATAAGGTCTAAACTTGCATGCAGCGTAAAGAAGAGCTAATGCTAACTTTTCTAGAGGTGTGTACCTTATTTCTGCTTGTTGCAACACCTTGCTTGTGAAGTAGATTGGTCGCTTGACCTGATTTTCTTCCTTGAACAGTATTGTGATGATCGCAAAATCTGAAGTGGCGAGGTAGATTCCAAACACATCTCCATCATTAGGCTTTGTGAGAATTGGTGGAGTGGATAAGTATGCCTTTAGTTCGGCAAAGGCTTTCTCGCATTCCTCTGTCCATTGATATGCAGCCCCTTTTCTGAGAATATGAAGCATTGGTCGACACTTATCGAATTGCTCTAGAAATGAATCTATTAAGAGCTGATATCATGCCGTTGAGCTTCTGGATTTGCTTTTTTGTCTTCGGGCTGGGCATATCGATATACGACCAAGCAAAAACATCTTTATTCATTGAAAGAAAGTTTACAAAGTTGTTATACTTATCTCCCTCTAACTCCGAGCCCACATAAACATATCTTGGGTCGTCCTCTGACCCTAAATTCACTCGCACTCTTGGATATGTGCTTCCGAGTGACAGCTGGAGGGAGCTCGCTTGCTCCTTCTGTAATTGCTATTTGGCTGCTTCAGCCTTTCCCTTTGACGGGCTCTTTGGTTGTTTGTCACCCTCCTTGACTTCTGAGGGTTGCAGGCTCTTTCCTTTCTGTTCAGCTTCCTTGGCTCCAGAGGTAGATGGCTTTTCAAGCGCCACAGCTTCAAAAATTCCATGACATTCTTGTGCAGCGTTCTGATTGCCCCTGAGTTCCATTATCCCATTGGGTCCAGGATAACAGAACACTTGATGATATGTTGATGGGACACCTCGCATGGCATGGATCCATTTACGGCCAAGTATCGCGTTGTACTTACTTGCGATGTTGAGGATGTTGAACTTTGCGGTCACAACGACCTTGTCTTCCTTTCTGCCCACAGTAACGGGCAACAATATTTCTCCTTTGGGATCTTCTCTCAAGCTGTTGAAACCCAAGATTGGTGTGAAATCAGGGATGAGGACTGAATCAGGCAGCCTCATATCCTTGAAGGTCCTGTACATCAGAATGTTACAGGATGCACCTGGGTCAATGAGAACCCTCTTGATGATGTAGTTTGCTACTCTTAGCTCAACGACCAGAGCGTCGTTGTGTGGTGTTACGACCTTGTTGAGATCGTCTTCAGTGAAGGTGATATCTGTTTCCTGCCGAGCTGGGATATTGAATCGAGCTGCTCGACCTGTAAGTGAGTAGACGTGGTGGAGATGCTCTACTCGCCTCTTCTTTTCTCTGGATACTGGGGTGGAGTTGGACTCATAGATCATGTACACTACATGACCTTCTGATTCACTTTCACTGTCTACCTTATTTGCGACCTGCTTATTAATTTGGTCGTGTAGGTCACCTGTTGGACCTAATCTTTGTGAGAGGCTACGCCCTCTGCTGCGTGCGGGGCTATTGGAGCTCGTTCTGGCCTTGCTGTGAGATCGCTTTGCTGATCTTGGAGGCGATCTTGATCTTTTCTTCTTTCTTTTGTCACTGGATTCTTCATTCCTGTCGTAGATCCAGTCTGAAGAGCTCGCTTCAGAATGCGGCAATCATCAGTTTGATGACACCCTACCTTGTGAACCTTGCAGTATGGACGACCAGATGTGTCTTCCAATTGAGTAAAGTCTGGAATCTTGCACCAATGGTTGTGTTTGATGCGCTCATAGATGTAACATGTTGGTCTAGTGAACCGGTGATACTCTCGTTGCTCTGTGGGCAACGACTTAGCTTTGAATCTTTTGTTATCAGATCGAGGCTTTTTGGTGGGGCCTCCTTCCACATTTGAGATGACATGAGTTTTTGTTCCACCAACTAGGGCTTCCTCGAGCTTGATGTAACGATCTACCTTGAGGTAGAGCTCGTCGAGAGATGCTGGCCGCTTCATGGCCAAAGACTTGTGCAGATCTGACCCTTGGATCAGACCGTGAGAAAATACGATTGTTGCGAAGGTCTCGTGTTCCTTTGCAAAATCCTGAATGGAGTGCAGTTCTGCTTTAAATCGAGCAAAGAAATTGCTCAGTGACTCTCCATCTCGTTGCTTCACTTTGAACATAGCGTCGATGGCGACTGGACACTTTTTGTTGTGGATGTAGAAAATAACGAACTGTTTTTCTAGATCGGCAAACGAGCTGATTGACCCTGGCTTCAAACGGTGAAACCAGTCGAGAGCAGGTCCGGTGAGGCTGGACTGGAATAGCAAACATAGAAGGTGATCTTCCTTGATGAGAGGAAGTGACTTACGGAATCCTTTGATGTGATTTGTTGGGTCTTCGATTCCTGCATACTGATCGAACTTAGGAGCGTTGAGTTTGTTTGGCAACTCGTGCTCAAGAATTTCTTTAGTGAAAGGAGATTCTTTGAATTGCTGTAGAGATTGGATAGCGAGCTGTTCGGCTGTGTGCCCTTTGCTAAGTTGAATGGCGACCTGATAAGCTTTGAACTCGGCGAGCTGCTGACTGAGTTCCTCATATTTCCGGTTGCTGTCGTCAGTGGTGACAGTCCCCTGTTCAAGGTTTGCTGCTTGCGCAGCTTGTGCTGTTTGTGCAACTTGTGCGGCTTTCAATTGAATGTTTTCTTCCTGGAGACGATTGAGTTGGTCTCGTAAATCTTGGATTGTGACTTCTTGGATAATCATTTGGGGAAATGGTAATGCTGAAATGACTTTGATTTGGGTGGGAGGGTTGGCTTTTTCGATATAATCGAATTCCTTTTAGTCGGTGCCAAATGTATTAACCTATTTCTAGATTAATGCACTTACAAGATCAGGTTGCAGTTGGACTTGACCAAAGAGGGATTTGAGATCGGGGGTGGCTGCACCTCGTTGAGATCGAGATTGCCTACGTACTCTAGCTCGTGGGGGTGGAACTTAGAGATCAAGCCATCGTAGTTCTGTTTATATAGAATGTGAAGGGGCGAAGATCATGGGATCTTGCAGATTCTCTGACATCTTTATGATTGTGTAATATTCTTCAATGATTGTGTAATATCTTCAATGAATGTATAACAGCTACAATGATTAGGCAACAGCTGGAGATATTCTCTATGCGTTGAATTAGGGCATGTGCATATGCTGAGGTCGTTGTTGATCATGTAGTCGAGCTGCTCTGGGCGGCCTCCAAGTAGGTCGAGTAATGAGCGACCTGTGAGATTTGATGAGTATGCCACGTGGCGTGTTTTTATTGGTTGGAGTATATAGTACCCCTACAAAGGCACACCCCATTTTACTGTATAATTTGAATGTTTTTTTTTTAAATCCAAAAAGTTTGTATGACTTTATGCATTGATTCAATAAGAAATATATACCGATTTTGATGTCACTGGAAATATAAGGATGTCTATTTTTAGAGACAAGAAATCGTTTGTATAAAGAAAAACGAGCTAAAAGTTTTATGAGTTGTGGTCATTCCATTCAATTTGATAGAATGTGGTTTGAAATGTTTTTGTTTTAAATTGTAGGCTAAGTTTTTAAAAGAAGGGGATTATTAAACAGTTGAATTACTGAAAAATACAACGTTTATATTCCATACAACATACAAAAAGCATGCAAATTTATTATTGTACTTTCAAAAAAAATTCACGTTACACATTTCGTCCAAATATATTTAACGACTTGGTTAGTTGACATAGTTTTTCCTACGTATCATTTTTTGAAAAGAAAAAAAAATATAGTAAAATTAAATTAGCTTAAAATTAAATTAAACTTCACTGAAATTGAGTCATTTTTTTCAATACATCCAAATAACACATAATCAACCAAACAACAAAATACAAATCTTGTTTTTTTTTTTTTTTATCACAATAATTATTGTAATTTTTCTCCTACTCTAGCATACTTTTCTTGTCCTCTAACATACTTTTCTTGTCCTCTAACTTGATTTTTTTACCCAAATATTGGTTGATTTTTTTTTTATTCCATGTGGGTTTTTGGCTCAATGGTAATGGATACCTACCACCTTAAGGAAAGGTTGTGGGATCAAAACTCCTCGACAGTTGATTGTTCACATAGTTACGTCACGTAATTTAAAAGGGTATGGGTCTTTCTCCCAAATAAAAAAAGGGGGCTTGCAGTACAGTTTGTAGCGCGTCTGTCCTCTAACTTTGTATAATTCCTCAAATTCTTATCAATAAAATTTGTTTTAAATTATATAAAAAAAAAAAAAAAAAAAAAAAAACTTTATTTTTTTTATTAGGGTCAATGATCTTCTGCAAACCCTAGTTAAACTTTTGAAACCATTGGTTGTTGTACTAGGTAAGTTCGGGTTAGCTCTTAACTAAAAATCATAACCTGACGCTACTCTGCAGGCTGATCAGGATGTATTCTTTGATTCAAACTCAATAAAATTCTGCTTATCAAAAAAAAAAAAATTTTAACTCCATTATGGTCTTTTAAAGATCTTAACACATTTGAAAAAGATGGGGTGTGCCCAAACACAAAACCTTTAGAAATTAGATGTATTCATGTACAATGAAACTTGTCTAAATGCACAACCTTGGGACCAAGAATTTTTTTTTTTTTGCATTTGTAGAGGGTGTGCATGCGTTTATAAAGTAATAATTACACATATCCCTACTATATGTAGGGCTAATATTTTTGTGCGTTTATATAAGATGTGCGTTTATATGGTGTGCATTTAAACAAGTTTCATTGTATTTTTATGTTTATATGAATAACTTTGTGTTTATATGAATTAACAAGCCAAATGTCTTGAGATTTAATTTGGATGACATTGAAGTCAAACCTCAAGTACTCATTGATAACATCCAATGAAATTTATTCATTTTGAATGGGTTGTCAGGTACCACACGTATGTAAATAATCTTCTGCAAACCCTAGTTAAATTTTAGTAACTTCATTATTGTCTTCTCAAGATCTTCACATCTTTGAAAAAGATGGGGTTTGCGCAAACACAAAACCTTTAGAAATTAGAGGTATTCGTGTATTTATATTTACAATATTGGTTTAGTCTTCAATTGACAAAAATATATGTTTGGTTCTCAATGATTACTTTTTTGTTTTCTTTGTTAGTGGGGTCATAGCTGGTTGGTGGTGATAGTCTTGTGAGCAAGCTTATCTCAAGTTATCCCGCTCTCTACGGTACCCAAAATTTTTGGTCCATTAGTCCGACCACACAAACAGAGGTTGAATGCAATTGTATCCTTCACTAAAACTCACGATCGAATATGGCGAAGTTCAAATGCATTGCTGCCTGATGTCACATCTAATGGGGGATTTGGACAAATTCTTTGAATGGGATGAACAAAGCTCTAGCCCTAGCCCTGGGTTGGTTTGAGAGAAAAAATAATAGTATTTTCACAAACTAATTTAGTAAGAAATACCTAACTATAAGGAAAATGTGTTTAAGATCTTTTAGAACAAAAAAAAAAAAAAATTTCTTTAAAATCGAAAACAACGAGCTTCTTCCCAATCTCATTGATTTTTTACTAAAAAAAAAAAAAAAACCCTCATCAACGATTTCTATACTTTGAACTTCTCAATTCCTCTTATTGAATCAAATCTTATTTACTTATTTTTATTTGCTAAGGTTTAAGTTTTTTTTTTATATATTTATATTTATTAAAATTATTCTAAGGTTTCATATTAAATTTTTGATTGTTCTTCTTAATTGTTTATTTATTCAACTTCAAAAAGTTTTATTAATTAAATTTGATAGAAAGGAATGTCAAAGTCCAAATCCCTAATCTCATCAATTTATCTCAGTGGATTATTGGACTAGCGAATGAAACCCTACTGTTCATAGGCAAATGAGTTTCCTCTTAATTATGATCTCAAACTTTACCATAATAACGAATTCAAGTAAAACATCCTCGAAAGACAAGTTAATCAACGTTATATTATTATTTTAAGGTTCTAAGGGGTCACCGGTGGTGAAGTAACCTCCATCTATTGTATGGGAATCAAATCTCTATGTTCAGTTTAGGGTGCAAAGGTAACACTTCAAATATATTGTTGAGATTATGAATATTACTCCCTCCATCCCAAATTATAAGTATCTTTTGGAATATTCTACTTATTAAGGAAACATCATTTATTGTTTGTCTACTAACTCTACTTCCTAATTTACCCCTATTTAATACTAATTAGAATACCTAACTTTTTATTAGAATAATTACTCTAATCTCAAAGCAAGGGTAGTATAAACAAATGAACCATTTAATTAATTAATATGTGCTCAAAAATTAAAAGCGACATATATTTTGGGACAATCTAAAATGGAATAAGGTACTTATAATTTGGGACATAGGAAGTAATAAAGAATAATCTCTTATCATCTTTGAAATAATATTCATCCATTATTAGAATTAAAAAGCCATATTAAGGTATGTGCTTAGCATTTGTTAAAGCATACTTCCACAAATCACTGTGATGATGATCAAGTATTAGCAGTTAGCAGTACTGATATGGACTGATCTCTTTGGTTGAAGTAGTACCATGGTTGTGAGTCCATTGAGAACCTCAATGGGCTTATAAATTTATAAGTAATGAAAACTAAGCCCAGTTATATCCATGATGGTTAGTTTGACTGACATGTGAAGTAATCCATTAAACCTGACAAGACCCCAAGTCCCAAGAACAGCAAAATCACAATCAATATGCAAATCTTACACCTTAGTAGAAACGAATGAACCAAGTAACGAACCCCTTTCTTCTTGTTCTGTTCACTCGAATGGAATAATAAGCTCAACAATCATAACGTTTCGCATCATCTTTCTTTCTTCGAATCCAAACATTTTTATTTCTCTCTTTTCTTTCTTTCAAATTCAAATTCAAATTCAAATTCATCTATGTAAAACACTCGTGATTATGCTTGCTTGAAAACCTTACCTTACCTAATAATCGTGAGATGGATTGCGTGATTAACGAGAGTGATGTTCAAACTTCAAAGTACTGAAAACACCAATTTCGTGAGTGTTTTCTTCAGGTTTGTTGATTTCATTCAGATCTGAATCTCAATTCTTTATCTACATTTCCAATAAACAAATGTTGTTTTATACTGAGGTTGAGGTTACAACAGTATATCTAATTTAGCTGATCCAAAGATTCAAGATTTGGGTATTTGTTTTTGTGAATTATTTGATTGGAAATGGAAGATTCAAGTAAAATTGAATTGGAAACATTGAGAAATGAAGTAACAGAAGGTTTGAAATTAGAAAATGAAGAGGTTGAATTATTATTATCATCACCGGATTCTGGGCTTAGGAGGAGTTTTAGTATTAATGAACAGTTTAATTCGATGAATGCTATGGAGATCTTGCGAGAAACTATTAGAATTCTTCGATATAATTCTTCTGTTTTTATGGTAATTGCAGCACTTCTTATTTGTCCAGTTTCTGCTATAATTCTTTCAAATGTTTTAGTTGATCATTCGTTTTTAAAGAGACTTACTATTAGATTAATGTTAGTCGCAAGATCTTGTGGACTTCCTTTGAGTCCTCTTGTCAAACAATTATGCCAACGTTTGTCAGAAATGATTCTATCTGCTGTTTTTAGTTTCCCTTTACACCTTACTTTCTCATTGTTATCCAAAGCTGCTATTGTTTATTCGGTGGATTGCACTTATTCAAGAAAGAAGTTTGATACATCCAAGTTCTTTGCGATAATTGGGAAGATTTGGAGGCGTCTTGTTTCTACATATATATGGGTTTGTATGGTTGTAGCTGGTTGTTTAGCCTTGTTTCTTGTCCTTCTTGTTGCTGTCTGCAATGTTTTCTCTTTACTCGGTTTTTCCTCCGATTTAGAAATCTATCCTGCAATGGTTGTGGGGTTCATCTTCTCTATTATCTTCGCAAATGTGATTATCATCTGCAATCTTGCCATTGTCATATCTGTTTTGGAAGATGTATCAGGTCCACAAGCTTTGCTTCGGTCTAGTGTCATTATTCAAGGTCAGACGCAGGTGGGTCTCCTCATATTTCTTGGTTCCACAATCGGGATGGCCTTTGTGGAGGGACTGTTTGAGCATAGGGTGAAGACTCTGAGTTATGGAGATGGGTCTTCAAGGATATGGGAAGGCCCTTTGTTGGTAATTATGTATTCATTTGTGGTGCTTATTGATTCTATGATGAGTGCTGTTTTCTACTTCACTTGTAGGTCGTCTAGTTTAGAGGATTTAGAGCAAGAGTCAAACATCTTATTAGAAGCAACAACACTTTCATCTGGATAATTGGAAATTCAATAATATTTTCTTATGGTAGTCCTATTCGACATCAGTTCTGTCGGGTAATATGCAGATATTTGAACTTGAGACAAACAGCAAACTATAGAGCGCGTTCATCTTACTATGGAATGAAGTGAAGATCGGAGGGTGGGTTAGGAAAGGCCATACGCTTTACTGAAACATGTGTTTAATGCAAGGAAATAATATTTTGTCTTACAAGATTCTACAAGCTTTCTGTAAAGAACGAGAACTTGGCAATGCCTTTGTGTTCAAAGCTAAAATGAGTTATGTGCTTTCAGCTTACTTTGCAATGCCTTCGACGATGCTGGGAAGGAAGGAAGTATGTGATGCTGCTTCTCGAGAAATTCCGCAAAGCTTGATGGGAAGAAAGGAAGCATCTCAATCCTTTGTGTTCTCTGCTAAATTGAGTTAAATGCATTGTGTATTGATGAAACTTTTGACAGCTTCATTCACATCAGCCTCTTTTTACACCAAGTAGTTGTCATTTTTTAGAATTATACAAAATCACGTCAAAATATATATTTTGAATTTATGTTTTTTCATTTGCGGAAAACCTATGACTTACATAAATTAACACGAGATGTATTTAAGCTGGAAACTCTTTGTCAATTCTTGGTGCCTGGAGACAAGGTATTATTGATTAAACCTGGTGCCTTGATGAGGTGGTCTGTACATCTGTTGTGGAAACAATGTCTCATCTCTCTTTCTAGGGAGATTTAGAGATACCCCAGAAAAGTTTGTACTCTTTGAGATATCCCCAAATTTGAAAATCATTAGAGATATCCCTATTTTCTCATTTGAAGCCGGTCAACCAAGTCGTTGACCATGGTCTAACCAGTTTTTAAAGCTTTAGGACTAAAATATCCCTCACCCTAGATTTAATCTCATTAATTAATAATTATTAAACATCCACCATCTCTAACCTAAACCCCACAATCCCTAACACACAACCCACCACCACCACCACCACTCATTCACCTCCATCATTAGCATACTAAAAGCACCACCATTTGTATAATTGGTGAACTTTGTCTTTGAAAACAATTAAAATATGTTGAAATTGTGATGAAGAAAATGGTGGAGATTTGATTTGGGTTTGAAAGAAAAAATAATGGGTATGAAGATTAAGGTAATGATGATGGAATGTGAAGAGTGTGAGATGATTTTAATGATATGGTTTAAAAATTAATGGTGGTGGGGTGTGATTGTGTGAAGATGGTGGTGGTGGGATTTTGAAGATGGTGGTCATAGAGGTATATATGGTTGGTGATAGTGGTGGTGTTGGTAATGGAGTGTTAAGAGTTTATATAATAGCGGCGGTTGGGTTGTGGAAGTGGTGGAGTTAAGATAATTGGAGATGGTGGTGGTGGTTAAGGATGGAGGTGGTGGTTATTTAGAGAAGGAAGATGAAAGGAAGATGGAAGGAAGTTGTGATCTAAACCATCGATTTTGGATGGCTAAATATAGATCTAGCTTTTGGGTGGTGGAGATTAATTCAATTAATAATGGGTGACATGTTATTTTTATGATGAAGGATATATTTGTCAATATGAAAGAAAAATTGGTCAATGACTTGGTTGACCGACTTTAAATAAGAAAATGGGGGAATCTCTAATGATTTTCAAATCTGGGGTATCTCAAAGAGTACAAACTTTTTTGGGGGGTATCTCTAAATCTCCCCTCTTTCTATCTACAATCTTGATCCTATTCGTTTTATATTAGTAGAGATCAAAATTAAATCTGATAGTTTATTGATGCAATATATTCTGATTGTTTGTGAATATCCTCTGTGCATTTCTGTGTGTTTTAGGTAATAAATAATGGGGTTATTTCTTTGCTGAGTTCCTAAGCCTCTTGGTACAAATCTTCCTGAAAATAGTTGTGGTCAGTTTACAAAATGGTTGTTTATTTGTTACATTTCATAAATTTTTACTTTGCCAAAAAAAAAAAAACAAAAAAACTTGTGATCTAAAAAGCTGAGCTAATAGAAAAAGGAATTCCATCAGTACTGGGGGTAATCCAAAATTACGATAGATAATAGATTAATGGTAAAATTGATAAAAAATACAACGTATTTTACGATTTTTTTCCATTAATACAATGTACAAAAAAACTGACCAAACAATGTTTGTACTTTCATTTTGTTTCTACGTTATACAATCTGTTAAAATGAAGCTAACAGACTGTTTACATGTACAAAAATTTCTGACGTGGCTTTATCTAATTAATGAATATGTTGAGGTGTAAAAAACATAACAAAAGTTTAACTTCTCCTTCGTCTGCAGCTTCGAAACTTCATCAGCATCAATGGTCTTTTGCATAATTTTATTTAACTTCTTCATCTCAATCAATGTATTCTCAAGATCTTCAATTCTCAAATTCAAATGGCCATTAACAACCTTCAATTCTTCATGCTTATAGTACAATTCTTGTTGACGTTGTTCAGGTCGTCTGTAGGAATCAATCCACTTGAAAAAATCACAATGTGATTGCCCATTAGTGTAATTACCGCACCCACAAAACGACCTCCCAACATTTTCAGGAGTCCAAGCGATCTTAGTTGGAGAAGGAACTCCATATTTGCAACTACGAAGAGAATTAACACTAAAAGAAGAAGACATGAAGCCTGAATTTAGATATTAGAAAGGTAGGTTTTCTAAAACTTCGATTTTGGGATAAATCAATTTGAGAAGAAGAAGTGTTCAATTGTTTATAAACAGATAATCACGTGATAATCACGTGCAGTTTTTGAACTGCTGGAAATTATTATCAACTTTTATATTATTAGATAAAGTCACGTCAGGAAATTTTGTACAGATAAGCAGTCTGTTAGCTTCATTTTAACATATTGTATAACGTACAAACAAAATAAAAGTACAAGTATTGTTTAGTCAGCTTTTTTGTACATTATATTAATGAGAAAAAGTTTGTACATTGTATTAATGGAAAAAAGTTGTAAAATACGTTGTATTTTTTATCAATTTTACCTAGATTAATAGCCAACATTATTCCCAAGAAATCAAAATTAACAAACTAGTTTTCTACTTCACTTGTAGGTCATCTAGTTTAGAGGATCTAAAGCAAGATTCAATCACCTCAAAAGCTCTTTCATCTGGACCCTTGAAATTCAATATTGCTATGTGGTGTAATATGCAGATTTGAACTTAGCAAACTATAGAGGGCTTTCATCTTACTTCGCAACATGTGTTTAGATTTTTGAACCACGAACAGAGCTACATACATCCTTGCAAGTGTTAAATGAAGACCATGTTGGCTCATGGTCCATAATTTATAAACCTTTTGGAGATCTATTGGTTAATCGATGTGGGACTATTTGGTCCAAATCTCAGCTCAAGGATAACACAACCAAACTGTGAGCTATAATTAGGGGTGGCAGTCGTGTCGGGTCGTGTCGGGTTCGTGTCGGGTCTTAACAGGTTGGGGTGTTTTTTAGCTTAACCCGAACCTGACCTGTTAACCTGTTTAATCTTATTTCTCTAAACCCAAACCCGACCTGCTAATTAAACAGGTCGGGTTCAGGTTGACCTGTTTAAACCTGCTTCTTAAACCTATGAACCTCATCAACAAATAAAACAGTCTGTTTATTCAATTTCTTCTTCATTTTATTAGCTTCATCAACCACATCTCTAACATCCTTAACACCAGCAGTTACAGCAGATAACGAAACAAACCTATACGACATTGAAGAAGAATTAACAATTGCTTTAGCAATTGAAGTCTTACCAGTACCAGGAGGACCCCAAAGAACAATAGAAGGTAATCTATTACAATCCAAAGCTGATCGTAAAATCGAACTTTTCCCCAATATATGATCTTGCCCGATAATCTCATCAACATTTCTCGGCCTCATTCGTTCCGATAAGGGTTCATGTAGATTTTGATTTTCTACTAATTTAGGGCGTTTGGGGTTATGGGGAGGTGTTAAACCAGGTTCTTTGTTGAGTTTAGAAATGGGTTCGATTTGGGTTTTGGTTGAAGAAATGGGTGATTTTGGTTTAGATTGAAAGAAACGATTGAGTTTAGGTTGAATAGGTGGTGAAGAAGAAGAAGATGAATTAGGGTTAGGGTTAGGGTTTTGAGAAATTTTAGTTGGTTTGTGATTTAGAATCCATTCTGTAGCTTTGAGTGTTGAATTACCACCTGTTGCTGCTAAAGCTTGTGTTGCTACTTCTTCAGAAAACCCCATGTTCAAATGAAACAGGGATAGGGAAAAAAAATTGGGTATTTTTCTATTTATACTTAGGGTTTTATAACGGGTTTCGGGTATGACCCGACCTGTTAATATTCAGACCTGAACCCGACCTGTATATTAAACAGGTTGACAGGTTCGGGTCAAAATGACCCGCCAACCCGATAAGGCTGAACCCAAACCTGTTTATATCGGGTCGGGTTCGTGTCGGGTTAACGGGTCTCGGGTCATTTTGCCAGCCCTAGCTATAATACCATTTGTTGGGGGCTTGGGGCCATGGTCCGCCCCCCATTTGCAGTATAGAAAAACCATGGTTCGTTTGATCTCAATTTACTGTGAAAATGGTTGTTTGCTCAAACAATGATTCCAAGTGGAGTACAAGTAGTACTCCATAAAATTGCGTTAGAATTTGGCTTGTTCAATACTTTAATGCGTGCAAGGTAATAAATGAAAATATCAAATTAGTATTGCCAAAATAGGGTTGGATCATATTGAGGGGATCTGTATTATCTGTTGTTCAAGTTGATCAGTCATGGTGGATTACAAAATAAACTTGCCTAACTGATAACAACAACTAGCATGCATGCACCAATGCAAGGTTGCTTGAAAATAATCTTCTTAAGACGAGCAATAAACTCCTGATCGAAGAACCAAATGATGATGAACAATAATCTTCCTAAGTAATTAAGCTTAATTCAATAAAAAGTGCTGGAAAAAAAAACAATTATTAAAAAGATCCCTACGATCAAATTGACACTATAATTTTATGATTTGTGCTTCATCTTTGCAACTTATGAATTTTAAATTGATTGTTAACATTAGGGAAATCAAATTGACACCCGGTTTCTTACAAAAGTTATTTAATATACTAAAAACACCCATAAAAAATTATATACTTTTTTTTTTTTTTTTTGTTAAATAAAAATTATGTACTATTTTTTACTAAGAGCCACACACTTGTTTATATTAAAAACTTATTAAATTTTTTGATTTTTTTATATATATTTTTTAATAAATTATTTTCTCTTTTTTTTTTGTCTTCTTTATTAACAAAAAAAAATAAAAATAAAAATAAAATCATTATCTTCTTGTTTACCATAATCTTAAATTTAAGATTTCATTTGATATTATTCTATTTGTTAGGATCATAGTAAATTTGCAATGAAATAATTTAATATAGATGAAGACCACTGTATTATTGAATCTTATTAAACGATGATTATTTTATATATACCATTTCCAATGCCATTATTTGATGTATGCAGATTTGTTTATCAAGAGGTGACCAGCGACCTACAAGCTGATGAATAGCACTGATCGAATATATTGAAGAGAGTCATAGTAAGTTAATTTGAATGAAATTTGAATTGAAAGAATGAGACATACATGCTGTATACTGATCAGTCATTCAGTGATCACCCATCCATCACCAAGAGATTATGACTTAAATTATGTTTATAATTAAAAATTCATAAGAATCAGAGGTTAAGATTACTATGTCAAATGAAGATATCCCAACTAATTGCTTTATTATGACATAACAGCCAATTCATAAATCATGCATGGTTCATAATAATATGATTAAGACTATATTATGATCCTTCTCCTCTCATTCCCACCATTGACCTCATATTCTTTCATCCACTGCACCAGCTCGGCTGTCGGTAACAGCCACATTCGAATACATACTAATATACTACTACTGTATTAGTGTACTTTGAATCATCGACACTAGGATATACATACCAGTGGCTGCAATTGTAAAAAAACATTAGCAAACCGAAAAAATTACTAGCTTTTTAATTAGAAAAAAGACGTAAATCTGTAATGTGTATGTGTTCGAATTATATATAAAGGTAGGTAATCACATTTTATTAGTTGTTGACTTTGTTTCATGTTAATGTCGAGGTGTAGTTTCAGCCTTTCAGGTTCACCAACGACCATTGAAACTACAGTATGTATACATATTGACTCACTTCACTCCATTGCAAGGCATATTTATGTACCCCAAGTTGCGCCAATTTGATAAAGAAAAACACCAAAACAACTTCAGAAGTCAATTTATTCTTGTTATTTTTTAATATCACAATCCCACCTTCACTCCACTATGTACTGTAGCAAAAAAATAAAGAAGAAAAAAAGGTGAACTATGTAGGTTGAATTAACCTTAGATATTCTTAAAACCATCTTTGTTATGATCTACTTGTTTAATTCAAATTTGCCATGTCAATTTGCAATTGTATTATCCAGAGTCCAGACTGGCCTAATTAATCGAGAATAATTCTGAATAATTAACAAATAATTTGATTTTATAATCTATGATACAAACAAGATTGTAGGGTATACCATGTTACAATGCTAATAATTTGATTAATTATACTCCTGATATTCCAAGAAATATCCATAAAGCCTCATACATGATTTTAAGGACACCCTTAGTAAGTAGTAACACCTTAGCTTATTAATCACATCCTTAAATTTAAGTGGTGATTGCTAGTGTTTAACAACATTATTAACCACATACATAATAGAAACACAAGACCTATAAATTGATCATTAAACAGTACTACACAAGCAAACATAGTATTGGATTCTGCATTTAGGCAATTAGGCCTACCAAGTACCAACTAGTTCTGAATTCTGATCATTTACTGAGGTATGAAAAAACAGTTATGTATGATCAAATGATTATTACAACTGATAGTTTGATTTGGTGAGTGGTGACACATATATATGCAGCCATATTATAAGCATGGCTTACCATATTAGGGTGATTTTAATGAGTAGCTTAGTTACCTTCAAGAGAAAGTATCAATCAATAAACAATTTACTTTCTTGTAAGCCACGCATCACTATCATAACAACCAACAAAAGTTTTTTTGATGTGGTTGGAGTTGAAGTTGGATTATTTCTAAAGATAACCAACATAGGCTTTCATTTTACATTGAGTTCAAATAATAATTTATAATACATGTTCTTTCCATGCTACTCACTTTAATAATAACATTGGAGATCACAATGAAAATATGAAATAGCCTACAATGATCCCAGCTAAACAACTCCAAACTTTGCAGTTGTGTTGGTTTAGTAGTTGGCCTATCTATTTCATCAAAATCACCAAACTCAAAACATACCAAACCATCACCAAAGTAGATGAAATAGAGACTACTCAACAGAGAATTTGAGATAGGGAAAGGACCATCAAGGCTTTTATATCTTCTATGTTTTTTATACAAAGCACTTTTGAGATATTCATTTCTACTTCAAACAGCAAAATGGAAGAATACACATTGATCCCCATGGAAAGATCAGGCAAGATCATGAGAAGATCGATGCATATATTCCTAAAAAGTTATAACTATTTTACCTCCACAGCTGTGTTACTCGTGTTGCCTGTTGCTGTTTCAGTTCTCCTGTCGCAGGCTCTTATACCATCCATGACGCCTTTCATTGTAACAATTCATGCGCGTCTTGAGTCCCTTTTCAGGGCTGCTGGTTTCCCGTCATCATTGCAGTTTTTTTCCATTCTCAGTATCAAGATTTCTCAAACTATATGTTCCTCTATATTCACTCTGCCTTTTACGCTTTCGTTCTTGCTTGTCGCCAAAGCAGCAATTATTCGATTTCTCTGCAACGAGAAATCACCTATTTCACCTCCTTTCTCTTCTCTCTTCCCACTCTGCAATCCCCTTCTCAACACTTACTTATGTAATACATTCATCATCCTCTCTGCCAATGCTTCTGCTTTCTTTCTTTTCTTCCTTGCTTTCAATTCTCTCGATGCCTTCGGTTTCTCCTCTAATAACTACATCCTCTTCCTCTCTGCAGCAGGAGCGGTTCTTTACTCGGTCATCCTTGCCAACACCTTTATAACCTGCAATTTAGCCTTGATTGTGGCAGGAATGGAGAACTGTGGCGGATGTCTTGCAATTCTGAAAGCCTGTGTGCTCATTAAAGGCAGAGCCGCAACTGCTCTCTCCTTAGCTCTCCCTGTCAATTTTGGTTTGGCTGCTGTTGAAGCCTTATTTCAATACAGGGTGGTGAGGGCCTATCATCTATCTGAAAAGCTCACATTTTCTATTGGGTTTGAGGGGTTGTTGCTGGCTTATTTGTACTCCCTCCTCATTATCATTGACACTATCACCACCTGTATATTCTACAAGAGTTGTAAATCATCTCCGCGAATAGATGAAGGCAGATACTACAGGATTGAGCTTGCAGAGGAACAAGACATTGGAACATTCACCAACTCAAAGATTTCATATGAACTTCCATGAAGATCTCAAAATGGCAGCAAGAGTGGTTGGCTCTACACAACCCCTTCCTCCCAAAAAGACGTCACATTATCTGAATGCAGTTTTTAAGTTCGATCTAGTTGGTTGAGGGAAATTGCACAACCATACATGCCCAAAGGAACCATGGAATGGATAGGTCAACTCAAAGAGCTAAAAATGAAAGAAGGCAACGATCCATATTTTCTCTTACACATTGTCAGATTTATAATTTTTTCTCTGTAAATTAAAAAGTTCGCCGATAATTTTCCATACAACAATCAAAAGCTATGTTCTCATCAACTCATAATATGGTTGATAGTATTGTACTAAGCATTGTGAAGACCAAAATGCATTACTCCCTTGGTTTGATCGCGGAGCGAAATATCTGTTTTGTCATCTTTAGCTTGCAACTAGTTGTCAGTACTTCTGAAGAAATTTTATTTTCATAACTCTGATGGGAATGCGAGAATTTAATTTATTCAGAATTGATAAGAAAAAAACTGTTATGCAGAGTTTAGATTCGTTTAAATGATATTAAAATCAAATGTGTGAATAATTTTCATTTCATAGAAAAATGGGAACATGAGTTTTGGGCAATACATGGCAAAAAGCTACCAGAACCAAGGCTCCAGGAGCATCATGGCTCAATGAATAAAAGGCATGTTTTCCACTTAGGTCTCAGATTCCAATGTACATAAGAGCCCTTCTGTCTTCTGGATAAGGAAAGAGCATCAACCCCATTTAATATTCGAACATGCAGATTGGAGATGGGTTGAGGTTTTCGAGAACTGAATCCTTTTACCACAAGTGTGAGAATACCAAAATCCCTTACTCGTAAAATTGAAGAACATCCATCTTCATTAGGTTTTGTCAGTTAAAGCTTTCTGTTGTTGGATTGGCTCAATGACGATGACGTCTGAGATCTAAAGTCCCTTTCATCATTCCCAGGGTTGAACAGAATGTTACTCCAGTTTGTTGGTCTGTGCAAGATTCTTGAGGAAACCCTGTCACTATCTTCACCCCCTGATGCTTCATAACCATCACTAGTGGACCTAGATAAAGGGATTCCCCGCTGATTACTAGAACCACAAAGAGTTGTGAGCCCTCTTGCTTCTTCTGCTCCAGATGAGGAAACACGAAAGGGATGAAGATCAGGTGATTCTAAACTGCTCTCAGGAGAAGAAGCGACAATACTGGTAGCCACTGACATTGCCCGGCTTGTGCGGAAAGCACTCCGGGCTTCAAGCTGCAGAGGAGCCAAACTAGTTGATGTCTCAGCAACTAGATCATTGCGATTGGCAGTTTTGGCTGATATCTTTGGAAGGGGTTCAAGGGGAAGCTCAGTGCGTGCCCGCTTAGTTTGCCGCCTGCGGTTTTCATGCCTTTGGGCCATCCGACCACTGCTACCAAAACTGCTGTCTGTTTCTACAAGTGCTTCACGTCGCACCACAGGTTGAAGAACTTTCGACTTCTTCCTTGCCTCTGCAGCAACTTTTGAGACTTCATCTGCGTTCAAGCGTGCCAATGTCCATGGATTTATCTTCACAGTCCCAGGATTTTTTTTCTTAATAGGCTCATCACCCGCCATCCTTTTCCCTGAAGAAGAAATACCAGTCTCGGGCGGAACCACGTCAAACTGGAAAAAGATAGTAAAAGAATGAGTTGCAATGAACGTATCCGTGATACAAATAAGCAAACTGTTCCTTCTATATAATGGAAAAAGGTATTTATTGAGATATTCGAAAGGACTGTAACTTGCAAGTGAAAATTATCCTACAACATACTACGAAATATAAATTAGACTAATCTGACTTAGGAAAGTGAATTAATGTGCCAAATCATTTGGGGCAAACATGAAGTTAGCACATGTCCAGAAATCACCAAAAAGTGTTAATATTTATGTGAGGCTTTGAGGATCCCTGTACTATAAGTGGGTGCACATTCGATGATATAATTCACTGGCCAATAACCAATAAATATATAGAAGACATTTTAGGTGTATTCTGTTGGAGGTCAGGGGACCCAGTTTTCTAATAGATAAGCAAGAAAATTGAATTTCCCTACCTGATCTTCAAGAAAGAGGCGTGGAGGGGTGCACCACGCACCACGATGGAAAGTACTGAAAGAGCTTGCACTACTTAGCCCAGTAAGGGAACTCGCAGGTGACATCTGAGGACTTTGCTGACCTCCAGCTAATTGTTGTTCCTGCTCTCTTAGGGCTACAATATAATCATATGTGCTGATTCCCTGCATGGTTATACACGCACAACGAAAATTCCCATTAATATTGTCAACTACATCAAGTGAGAAGAAAACAAGTCGAAAAGAGATGAAGTTTCATTTTATTCCCCATATATAATGGGGAAGGTGGGGTGTAAAAAATAAAAGAATACACATCCACTTTTTCTAATGCACAAAAGCCCCATCAACTATCTACCTTAGTATCAGAATATGAGTGAAATGGCTATAGAAAATTACAAAACTTGCCTTTTGAATGAGGAGAACATGAAAGAAGAAAAGCTGAGCAAGTGGAAGGGTGGCAATCATGGCCAATATGGTGCATGAGGCCTGTTTAAGAGCAATATTGACATCTTGTTACCAAACCGATTAACTTTCAAGTAATAAAACTTTACATTTAAATGAAGGACATATCTATATTACTTAGTAGAAAGTGAAAGGAAGAAGGATAAAACCTAACCACAACGATGACAAAGGGAACAAAAGAAAAACTGCTCCCCAGTTTGGTGGTGATTTGCACAGAGACTTGCTTTCGCTCCAAAAAACAGCAGATCATCACTAGGATTCCGGTAGACCATTGTACAATAAGCTGCAATCTCAAAGTCCAATGTGCACACACGAAGATACCTGTCAATATTTAACAAAATGAAGAGAAACTTGAAAGAAACTGCTTACTCTTCAGCTGAGGTGATCTTTGGGATGTAGCATCTGCCATCATTACTTTTGAATTATGTTCCAGAGATGTTTACTTGGGATCATAAGGAAGAGATGGGATGGATTTGATAAGGATGTAGCAGCGAATAATACTAAAAGGGGGCATGGGGGTTTATTCAGTTCAAGGGGACCACAATAAGTTGCTTATGATTTGGCATGGTAAAGAAAGGAAGCTGAGATGGATACACAACATGAAGCCTTTTAATATTGAGAGTCTACCTATAGGGGATCATGCTTACCAAAAGGAGCGAAGAGACCATGAGGGTGAAAAACTGACGATAGTTCCTTTTGCCTATGCAATTATTAAGCCACTACAAAAACAAGAGAAAGAAAAAGATTAGAAGTGTGGTTGAGTGACTAGCAGGCTTTCAATAAAACTATACTTTCCGTACCCTGCAATGATGATCAAAACGGTCCACACACTTGTCACAAACTCTGCAGTGCTTGCTGTACTTGAAAACCTGCAATATATATACACAAAATTAAGACATGTCTGACATGAAGTCAACAAACATCATCAGTAATATCAACCAGATAAAAAACCAATATATTCATGAAAATCATGATGTCCATGACAAAGTAAATGTGGTCTTTACTTCTAGATTTTCATCATGTACGCTTGTAACAAAAATCCCTTAATGGGACATACACACCCTAAGGTTTTACTTGACTCATATATATTTCCCCAAAATATCTTGTACCACTAGTTAGGAACGCTTGTCACAAGTTCAGTCAGTGGCCAAATACCTAACACATTTATACGGTAATATTAGAAAGGCATACGGAAAACACGACAGATTCAACCTAGTCCTTGGAAAAAACTGCCCCAACTCATAATTGGATTAACCATTTGACTGATAGAAACCACTCTCTGGTCATTATAATCAAGTCAGATCTCCTTAGATGAGACCTATTACATACTCAAAATATCACGTATTAGCATTAAGTACCCTGTAGTCTACCAACTGAAGGTCCTCGAGTCTACCACACTTGTAAGTTGAATATTATTATATAGAGCTTAAGGAGTTTTAAGAATGAAAATCTAGAGAGTATATAGCTGGTGCCCGGTGGCGTACCTCCACCTTGCACAAACTGCAATAGAACATGCCATCTTCACTCGTATGTTGCTCAGGGGTTTCTTCATGATGACTTGAGCAACTGCAAAGGGCACAAGGACACCAGCCCAGCAATACCATGAAACATGATGGATGGCTAGAAGTTACAGTCTTCTTTGCAATTTCAGTGGAGTCTTCCCCAATGGACTCCATGCCAACCATACCCTCATCCAAGGACTTTTTACTAGCTTTGCTAGCATTTGCATCATGTATCGAAGAAGTTGATCCATCTCCTAGATTGGATTCTTTAAGCATAACATGCTTTCTATAGTCCTCGATGTTTAAATACTTCTTGGACTTGAAGACTCCAGCATCCGCAGGATCAGCTGCTGCACACCAAACGTAGAGGCAGAAGACACACGTAATCTGACAAGAAAGAAAACTTATCACCACAATTTTACGATGAGAATAATATTTCGAGTATATAATATGCAATTATGCATCTTCAACGTGACTCATTTAGGTTAGTGAAATTTTCAGATGATTAAGCTCCAACATTTTTTATACAACATATGTGACGCTTACAAAAAAAAATACTGAAATATAGTCACTTTTGTTTTGTTGAAATATCATTAACACACAAAGTACATGACGTAACATCAAAGACAACACAAATTTCTTGCAAGATTATAAACACTAATACTGCAAGCCAAAATTCAGTTCGTTGCAACCTTATACTAACCAGGTGCTTAGTTTCATCGCTCAATGTCGTGATTCCATATCAAACATTAATTTGGTTTTTCTTTTCCAACAGTTAAATTACATTCTACATAAATTACATTCTACATTTCAGCAATTTTCCACTTCCTCCTTTTCCTAGGAGTATTAATAAAATCCACAATGGTTATAAGTGACATACAAAGGACCACCTCAAGTTGGCTGCATCCTGTGTTTGTTACTTATTCCACATTCTAACAATGTCTCATCTGGAACCACTTCCCTCATTTCTTTTCCAGTGCTTTCTGAAGTTCAGCTTCCGAATTTTAGTAGAATACTCTACATAAACCCCAAAAGCCCCCTTAAGTTTGCACTATTACTAGCCTAATTGCTCTACATCCATGTTACACATATCCAAATCCAGAATAATAGATTACTTCTCATTTATAAATTAATCAATTGCAATCATCCCAAATTGAAGCAGAACTACTACGTTATCCCAATTGTTACTTCAAATAAACAAAAATCAGGTATAAACTTGAAAATCGCAAACTCAAAAAAATAGCAATAAGCAAGTAGAACCTCAAACAGAAATCTTAAAACAAAACATTCAAAATTTGAAGCTTGAAAATGGGTATCTTACAAGAGGAGTGTAGACCCCCATCACAATGTACTGAACAATTTTCCTTCCAACAAAGGGGACAAAGAACACATAAAAAGCAAACCCCAATGCCAGAAACACAGCAACAGCAACCACCTACAAATCAACAACAAAGATGGAAAAAAAAATCAAAAAATCCATACACTTAAATAAGAAAAGAAAAAAATTGAACCTTTAAATTTTAGAAAATATTACCTGAAGAGGATGGTAAGGAAGTTGCCATCCATGTTTTCTCATTTCTAGCTTCAAGTTGGTGTTTTCAAACAAAATGCACAAATGGGTATAAACCCCAGAAGTGAAAATTCTAACAAAATCCCCAAAATAACACTAAAAGTGGGGTTTCTTCTCTCCTTTCCCTCTCTTCTTTACTCTTTTCTCTCTTTTAATAAGTAATGGGGATCACCCAAAGCTGCAAATTCATAAAGTAGCAATGAATAGTTCCAACCAAGCTTGGAAGAAGAGAAAAAGAGAAGCAAAAAGGTGGAAGAGAAGAGATGATTGATAAATGGCAGAGAGAGAGAGAGAGAGAGAGAGAGTCAGTGGAGAAAGCTTCACTGGCTTCTTCAACCCATACCAAGTCAAAGAAGAAGTGAGATAAAAGAAATGTGGGTGTGGGTTTATGCTAGTTCATGTGAGTCTTCAAGATCTGTGTGTGTTGAGAGAGAGAGAGAGAGAGAGAGAGAGAGAGAGGTTAGTTTTTCTTTTTACATGCAAATTATTACCCTTAAACAACAACTTTCTCTTTCTCTTGTTCCTTGTGCAAGCTTTTTCTATGTCACAAGTCAGTAGAGGAGCAGATGTTTTTGTAATTTTGTTTCTGTGAACCAAATTCAATTCTTATTAAATGTGTCTGGTTGGTCAAAAGGTGTGAGATATTGTTTGTTTTATGTATTTTACTGGGAAAGTTGCCCAAGAATAGGTTATATATTTTACTCCAATGTTTTTTTATCAAATCAAATGAAACAAATTGGGACCCTTGGACAATCAACCCTACTCCTTTTAGTCCCTACACTAATGGCATCTCACTCGCTATGTTCCTATATCGAGTCCTACCAATTATGGGTCCATGCCATGCTTTTTATGAACAAATGAATTTCCCTTTAGAAGCACTAACAACTATCAAACTCCAAGCACCTTTTGGATTAGTAGACCTGTTGAAATATGGATACCTATGAGCAATAATGAAAGGTGACAGAAACTTACTTTGTATAATTTGTTCTTCTTAATCCAATAACAATTACTACAACAACTTCATTATGTAGAAAAATCAAATTACGTTCTATAAATTGGAATAACAACATTATGAAGTAGTAGCTATAAATTGGAAATGAAATAAATTCTGAGGAGGACTAAATGAAGTACTGAGGGGTAGTTCAGATATGGACCATGTCACTCACATGAAGAGTGTAGTGAGTTAGTGACTGACTGAAGAGGAGAGTGACAGCTCAGAAGAAGATAAGGTTTCAAGGGCAAGTGAGCTTGAGAGAATTGAGATTACTACCTACCAGGCTACCATAGTCCATAGGGTTTGTGACTTGTAAGAACGGGTGGGGTTAATGTAATGGTGTTTGGTTTGCTTGGTGTTGGCGTCTTATTGTCAGTTGTTGGAATTGCTGTTGGTGTTAGAAAAAGGCAAGTGGGTATTACAATCCCCTATTGCCTAGCTTTGTATTTTTCCACGTCTTTTGTTTTTGCTCTCTCTCTCTCTCTCTCTCTCTCTGTGTATTTTTCCACGTCTTTTGTTTTTGTTTTTGCTCTCTCTCTCTCTCTCTCTCTCTCTCTCTCTCACACACAATCTGTCATTCCAATCCCACCTCAGTTTTAATGGTTAACGTAGCTAAAACTATACACGTGTTTACCATGCATTCGCTAATAACTTCCTTGTTGACCTATTTCCGTCAAAATAACTGGTCGATGTAAGAATGTCCACCCTTGCTTTTAGAGTAAATTTTTTTGTGACTCAGAAACATGTTGGATATGTAACATAACAGAAATACATATGATTTTTTGACTAAGAATATGATTATCATTTCAAAATACATTTTGTCAAGTAGCGATATATGGATGTGTCATGCGTGTTTCAAGTCTAAGGATGGGATTTACTCACTCCATCAATATTCAATAGCAATTGCATGCTTCCGTTTTCATAAAAAGCTTAAGGAGGTTGACAACTTACCTTCTCCCCTCTCACAAAGTGGAGAGGTCGTGGGTTCGAAACACGTCAACAGCGGATTATTGATATAAATTTCCACACGTAATTTAAAAAGGGTAGGGGTCCCCACAACCTTACTTGCCAACCAAAAAAAAAAAAAAAAAAAACAAAACTTACCTTCTCCCCTAGTTCCTAAGATCCCTCACCACGTGAAACTTCGTGGCAAGAAACATTTACAACAAAAAGGTATGGGATGCTAACTATTGTGTATAGGATAGCCACAATATATAAGTACAAAACCCTAAACCTAAACCCTAAAACCCAGCAAGGCTTCTCCGCTTCTCACAGGCTTCTCAAAGACAACATAAAAGAAAGGATTCATTTCCAACATGAAGGCTTCCTTTCACAAAAGTGTCAACAAGATTAAAAGAAAAATATAGCAGAAATAAATAGTGTGTGCTACAGAGTGAAAATAAGCAGATGACTCTGATGCAACATGCAACCTGCTCCATGGATTATGTTAGTATGTTACAGAACAGAAAAAAAAAATGCAGTTATTTGGAATAGAACAACACTCAAACCCACTGGAAGGACTCAAGATACAAAGGTCGTATACATAATGAAATCTACCTTACAATATGGTGTTACATGATGCACCAAGAAGTTGTGGGAAGAAAATACCTCACATTGTACACAATTTTATAGGAAGATCTGAACCATTATAAGTTGACAATCCATCCAAAACTCTGGTACAAATTCCGTTGAATAAATATCCAATTATCAAATGGAATGCAGAGTTCGTTGTATTGGAAAAATGAAAAAAGAAATATCTGTGCCATAGTACTTGTGATGCCAGCCACTCAAGTAACATCATACAGACTTCAACATCTGGAATTTCTTCAAGCTAATTAGGACAAAGTGACTATTTCACCCTATATCGACTTGAAACCAAATCAAGCTCTAAATTTATTGTGCAATAGCCTATACATTTGTTCTCTATCTCAAGTGTGAAACTGTGAGACTATCAGTCATTAAAACCCATCAAGTTTAAAGAGAATATGCGTTCAGATAGAGATAATGCTGACACAAATTTGCAAAACTGGATGCCAGTAATAAATACAGCAACAGCTAAAGGACTAAACTACCTAGTTGGCTAGTTATACGAACATCAGAGTCTGCTATCATTATAGTAGTCCTTTTAAATCAACTGTGGCAACTACAAATGTTGAGAAGGTCTGAAGCACTAAAAGTGGAACAAAACTGATGGCAAATACAAATACCATGCAGTAAAGGTAAATTAGAAATCATGCTATCTACAACTTGCAAAGAATGAATGTATGCTCTTTTACTATATCTGAAACAAAGATAACAATACAAGTATATAACTAAAATATGTTTACATCTTAAAGGCTGGCATTTGAAAACAGAAACTGGCTTTTGGCGCATAACTGACGTCTTCATGTATACATTTATAAAGTTTAAACCCATTGCAATAGACTCCACTGTGTAATGAACATCCATAAAAAAAGATAGGAATCAACATTGATTAAATGTGCAATCAACATGCAAAATCAACGGTACATAAGTTCTAGTCATTGGATGCAACTATACTACCCTGTAGAAAAATGCGAGCGATTGAGATTAACTTGTATACTACATAAAGGGATATTAAATGAAAGATCCCAACAGACTTGCACTTGAACTCATGGATCATGATGTGGGTAAAATCCATAAGCTAAGGCACTTAAAATGCCTTTTCCTCATTGTAAAAATTAAAAAATTAGCATACCTCTTCACTTTTTTGACGAGGTAAAGACCTATAGCAATGATTGTTTGAGAAAAACAAGGTAGTAGAAAAGGTGTCTATAGGAGAATTACATCATCCAGGCACTACCAGTGGAAGGAAGAACACAAGGCACCAAACTGGAAATGTATCTGCTTACAAGTATGCCAATTTTGTTAGACGTGTCTCAAATATATAAATAAAAAACAAAAAACGATCATATGCTATAGTAGAGCATCTTGCAATTATCTATAGTTTAACTTGATACAGACGAGAAACTTACAACCAAGATGGAGGCTAGAGAACAACAAAAAATTTCTCACCAATTTCTGTATTGCTCATTATCAAAAAATTGTGCTATACTATTAATTGATACATGTACAAAGAGACTTGCTTCCTTTTTTTCTGTCTCTCAGATATTTTACAATAGCTTCTCTATATTCCCTGTCAAAAATCTAAACAAAAAAAAATTTAAAGAAAAACCACCTGTATTTTACATGAAAAAATGGAATGTGAGAGGGTTAGAACTTTATACACTGAGTGATGATACAATCCTAACTTGTTCTGTACAGTCGATGGGCATCCACGATGGTTCTCAAAAATACCTACCAAAAGAGGTGAAAAAAGTCACGTTAACTTGCAATGTATTCTGATACTTGTAACTGAAAACTATATGTAATTAACCTCACTCAGAAGAATACGAAAACACATCAACCTATTGGGATGACAGTTTTTTTCCCCTGACCATAGGGTATTTAATCTTTCTGAGATAGGTTGGTCATTATTATGCAATTCAAGGTGGGAAGCTGTTCCTCTTAGGAGGGAATTCTGTTGTGCTCACCCCATCCTGTTAGGATACATCATAAATTCATAATATATTTTCTGGATTCATGTTCAACAAACATCCCTCAGATATTATAAAAAATCATTGTAGAAAGTTTACCATCGGGGATCTGCTGGCAAAATATAGGGCTTCATGTTGACCTCTTAAGCAATCTTCGCGGTCTTCAGCCCCAGGCAAAGCCCTGGTCACTGTCGTGCAGTGGAAGTGTGGCTTCTCGTGTAAGGGTGTGAAGCAAAAATTATGTTATGCTATTTCTCATTTTTCTTTGTTAAGTTAACACCCTTAGCCTTCTCCATTTCAGCCTCTTTCTGGGCTTTCTTCTTCTCCAACTCAGCCTGCTTGCAGTTCTCCTCATGTGCTTTTCGGAACATCCTCACAAAATTAAGTAAAGTTGCGGTAACTGCAATTTCCAGAACAATAAAAGAAGTTTTTGCATCATCATCACATACATAATAACAAGAAGGAAAACTATTTTAATTGCAGAAAACCAGATCTTGAGAATGATGTAGAACATAGATAGACCCAAATGAAATGATAAGCAATATCAAGCAAGACTTTATTTCTTCCGTAAGTGTTCTAATGGAACAATATATGTACAAGACTTAAAATCTGAAGGGTGAACAGATGCAAAATATTCAATAGATGTCTATGGATACACAAGTAAAACGGTTTTTAAAATATACCTATAATTGATCAATAGATGTCTATGTTAACTTTTCATTTAAAAAGTGGTTTTCATGTTTGATCCAGGTCGGCATGTTGATTTTTTTTTTTTTTGTCTTTATTCTAATTTCACCTTTTTTTTTTTACGATGAACAAGCACTATTAAGTCAAATTATAGAGAATAAGACAACGTAAGTGTAAGACAAGGCAGCCTAACATAAGAAAAAAGAAAAAGAAAACCAATAAACATTAACAGTGAGATACCAACCCCTGCATAACAAAGATTCCCAGTGCAATCATCGCGAACCAAGTGCCCTTCTAGATCCCTATATTCCATTCAATTCTTTTTCATGTTGGAATTGATCCCTTTTTTTTTTTCCCTTTCTGGGCATGCCAAAACCATCTAAAGTGCATTATGCTACACATGTGCCTACTAATATCCTCTCTGAAAATTGTGGTTACCTACTAGTCCGAGTCGGATATGACATTGGACATCTTTGATGTAGTATAATTGGAAAGTGCATTATGCTACACATGTGCCTGTCGTCCTCCTCTGTAGCACCCTATATCCCCTTAAAAATATATAATTCCACCTCTACTGGATCAGGCGTTTGGGATTAGGTGGTAATTGACATACAACACAACTAGCTGCTTACGCAATATGGACTACTAATTTCATGGAAATACTTTATCCAAATATAAACAGCATAGATATATACGTTATACTTTTGAGGGACCATATCTTTTCTAGAAAACCTCAGAATCTTATGATCATAAGAATCTTTTAAGGTAAACAACAAGAACTCTATTCATATCACTTAACTTATTAACTTTTGGCATTTATAGTTTGTTGCCAATTAGGCTATTAGCTCTTCTCTTTACTTTATCGAATTCCTTCTAAGCTATCCACATAAGGGGGAGTATTAGGAAGATAAGGTCTACACTGTTTTATCACTACATTATAAGTTAGTCCTGTATTTGGTCAAGTACGGTCGAGTCCTTTAGTCTTTAGTTATATAAGAGGACTTATCTCTATGTGTTTTATATGTATACAATTACCTTGTTCAAAACATATAAATAAATAACTAAATCATGTGTTTTATATGTATACACTTACCTTGTTCAAATGGGCAACGAGCAGGGTCTTCCCCAAAATACAGGGCAAGTGCATCTGCATTTCTACCCTGTCAAGTGCCAAGATCACAAAAGTGAAACATCAAAAAGACTACAAAAATCACAGCACGTCATACCAAGGAAATAGTTAAATGTCCAGTGGCATACCACTCCAGCATACAATGACGTTAAGGATGTTACTTCTCTTTCCGCAAAACCAATAAATTCCTTCAATGTCTACAACAAGTTAAATCAAACATCAACAACCACCACCACCTTAGAAAAAATAATCTACCATTAACTTAACTGTCAATACCTTAAACTAACATAATCCAAAAGATTTCATAGGTTATGAAAATTCGTTTTCAAATTTTCATCATTTATATTCTGAGGTCATAAACTCAATAAATCCTAGTCATCAGAAATTTGCCAAATATCAGTACAATATGTTGATGGGCTCGCAAAATGGAAATGGGAGACACTAAAAATAAGAAAATAACACCAAACTGTTATACCTGAGCTAATCAAAGATACAAAGACCAGACTTGAACTGGCAGTTTAACTTTTAACCAATGCAGAGATAAGTAAAGACACTGACAAGTCAGACTAGGACAACTACTCAGAGTAATATTTATTTTACTCAAATCACATCCCCCCAACCCCCCACGGCAGTTGGAAGTTACTGAGTCTGTAATTCGAAGTTCTTATTTTGACGACGTTTGTTTTATTAATGTGTAACAAATAACAACAAGCATAAACAAAGGAAGAGGATAAATAAAGTTATAATGATGGGAAGCAATCTTGATTTCAGTCAGAAAATCAATGTATCAAATTTCATTACATAGCTGTTTGTTTCCAACATTACACACACATACGCGATGTGAACAGTGACACGAAATAGCGTAACAAGTCTGCCTACACCCCACGTAAGGATACAGTGGAAGTAAGGTATCCTGTAACGATGCGACCAATCTCAGAACTGTAGTACCACTACTCCTTACATTATAACTTATCACCAACTCTTACGAGCGTCAAACTTTAACCACAATACTGGCACCAGAGAATCACTGAACACAGAAAGAACCTTGGACACACTTCCTCAAGTACAGTGCCAAGTCAAAATACACAACTACAGCCAATAGTATTATACGTATCTGGACAAACATACAACTGTGTCCAATATTCCTACTAAACCCTGTTATCATGCGGTGGAATTCGGAGAAGATATGGTACTGCCATTATGCCAATAGGGCTCGGGGCTCTCACATTGTATCTGCAAGTCTAGACTGCTTCTCAATACTGAATATGGTTATATGCTCTGTGAGAACATCAAATGATTCAAAACCAAACTATAGCATAGTAGGTAAACATCAAGCATCATTAATGATTGTGCATGCGGCTGAGGTTTTTCCGAACTCATCAAAGAAAATGAAATAGGCCTGTAGGTGGATTTACGCAAAAACCAGTGTTTTATGCCAATTAAATTGTAGAACGACTATTTATGCATAGAGGACTTAGACGCAATTTACTTTTAAGCAATGTGGGACTAATGACAAAACTCACTTAGACGACAATAAACCTAAACCAATTAGGACAATTACTTAAACATAAATATTATGCATATTAGCCAGTAATAAATTTTAGATTGACAAATGAAAGGACCAAGCTTGATAAAGTACAACAGAAATGCAAATGCGGAAGTGAATGACTAACTCCTAAAGAAAATAACAAAGCAGAAGTTGATTTTATATGGATTTTTCATAGCACAAATGAATCTGACGAGGACGGGGACTCAACTTCCAAAAGCATATATGAAGATATACATAATTTGATTTGCTTGTTCATGCACCATATGTTTGTGATAAACTATAAAATGAATTTCTTGATGAGAAAGAAACACTATAAAATGGAGTCTCAGACTTTCAGTAGGACTAGAGTTGGGTCGGATATGGCTAGATCTCTATTTTTCCATCTAAATCCAGATACCCATTCTGAATACGAGTCGGGTCTGGGTACAGGATCCAATTTGGATTATAATAATCACGCTAAAAAAGCACATATATTCTTATAAAGAGAGACAGCAAGGAGTGGGAGTAGGAACAGAGGCTTAAATATAATTACACATCAGTATTTATGGGTACAATGCAGATTTAATCAACAATACTAATTCATACTAGTGGTAAAAAATCTAAAATTAATATAATTTTTTCACATGAGATATACCTAATCAGAAAGTTCATTTGTTTTTTTTTTATAATTACAAAGTCCAAGAAAAGACCTCACAGTACCTTGCGGAAAACTTCTGACACAGGCCCATCATTTTCAGAGGCAGCCAGCTCCTGCTTAACCTTTTGTAACCCTTTAGTAATAGCTTGCATTTCCTCTGCTAATGACTTCAATTGTATCTAGACATGCAGCAAATACTCACGATAATATAAGATGATCACAATACATGAGATCAATGATGACAAAGGGAAAAGGAATAATAACCTTTGTTGCAGCCTCAAGGCTCACAAGGTCCTCATGAAAAGTTAAAAGTGCAGGTGACTTAGAGGCAAGTACCTGAAACTCAAATTAGAACACCCACGACTCAAATTAGATGATTATTTCAAAGAAGAGAATTATAGATGCAAAGTTGTTATATGTGTGAAAGCAAAAAGGAAAAGTAAATTCTTAAACAGAGCAAATACTCAGAAAAAAATCAAGGTTGGTAACAGACTAGACAATTTAAGGTGATATATATATACAGACAGGGTTATTTTGAGAAACTCACGTGATGGTAAACCTTTTTGTTATTTTTTTCACGTAAATAAGAGTTCTTTACCAGGTCTATTTAAACCCAGCAAAAACCCGGTTTCCTTCTTCCGGGTTCCATCTATCACTCTCTCTCTCACACACACACAATAAAAACACCATCTTCTTCTCCATCTCTCTATTCACAACTGTACTCCCTCTCAATTTCATGGAATAGACCTCAATAATTGGATGGGGATGTTAGATCGGCAAATTGTAGTGCAACTAAAACATAGATTGAAAGGTTCTTCAATGGGGAGAGGAGTGTTACGAGATCCAATTTATGGCACTGAAAATTTGTGTTTATCAGAAAGCAAAAACTCTAATTTGGGGTTTAATCTCTTGAACTGAATTGGGGTCTGTTAATAGAAATTACATGGCATTCATTGTGAGTTCTCTTTGTAAGCTTAAGTGTAAATATTGATTTTGTAATTCATATGCTTTGTTAAAATGTGGTAGAAAGATTTTAGTTTTCTCTCTCATGATATAGTTTCAATTCAATCTGGTCCAATTGATTTACTAAAATTGATAGATAGATATGGTAAGGAAGCAGAATTGAGGAAGAACATATGTTTTAGTCGACTGCACTCAATTAATATATGCCAATCTAACAACATCCCCACTCAATTATTTTGCAATAGGGTTTCAAAAATTCATCACTCTTCCACGATTGGGTCTATTCAATTGTGTAAGGAAGAAAAGGGAATCCTTTCTGCACATAGATACAAGGATGGGAATCTGTGATAGAAAGATCAATTTATCGGTTTCGAATTATCAGCTCTTCACCATTTATTAAAATTTTCGAAATTGAAAAAATTAAGAATCAATATATTCTGTAATGAACAAACTTATTGAGCTTGATTAATGGAGTTATTTCCTGGGAAATCGTCTTGTGTTAATGGTTGAAGAGGGAGAGACAGAGAACATATTGAGAAAGATAAGAGAGAATGAGAAAAGAGAACGATGGATGGTTAGAATGAGAGAGGGGAGAGAGGCCACTGAACCGAACAACTGTCCACTGGGTCCAAAGGGTTACAACTCTGAACGAAAACAATTAATAAACAAAATATAACACCCTTGACACTAAAAGCCTTGTTAGAATGCAGATATTTGATGGTTAGTCATACCTTGCAAAGAAAATGCATGAGCGTCATTTTATTGTTAGAAGCACGTGTATCAGACAGTTTTAGAAGGCTATCCAGTCGGAATCCAATAGCAGAACCTGCACATATGAAAAACTATTGAGTACATTGTCAAAGAAGGAATTGAAATGACTTCTTCATAACATCCAGCAATTGCTACATAAATTTCACCAATGACAACAGGATTTTAACCAAATTCACCATCCTTACAATTTAAGAGATATACAACATCAGAAAAAGAGAGAGAGAGAGAGAGAGAGAGAGAAGGATGTTAGCAGATATTAGCAGATCCTGGGATCACTACTTAACTTGAATTTCCAGACATCTGAAACAAAAGATATACCAAAACCCATAGTTGTGCACTTTTGCCTCAAATTGACATTTATTTTGGGGTTAATTGGTTAACCATCGAAAGTCGAAACATCATGACTTTGTTGAAATAATCAGAAAACTATAATTCAGCAAAAACTGTATTGAACTTTGGCAAGACGATTATATACAGGAACTTTTGCCATGGCCCAACAAGGAAGGGGTGGGGTGCCTAAACCAGTCTGCATTACTTACATTGATTCAAAAATAAAGTGGGTTAGTCACTGAACTTCAATGTTTCGAAAGTTTTTGTAGATAGATTTTTCAATCCAATCAAGCAATTTTGACTTTGAGATTCTGATCCTAAAATGTCAACCCAGCCTGCATCACTTGATTGTTTCAGGATAAAGTGGGTAAGGTTAGGAAAGCTTGTGCTTTGGATTAAACACACATCTGATAATCAAAATGCTCAAGCCTTCCACTTTTTTTTTTTCTTTGAGCATTCTTCACCATACACTTTTATAGAGAAAAATTGTGGTGTAATGCATACTGAAAAATTGATGAAATTAATTGTCTACCAACAGGAATTGACTAATGAGTAATGAGGGGAATATTTCAAGAGTGGTCCCTTTTGTACCAATGGATGCTCTTTCATGATGGAATAAAATCGATGATCACATATTAACCAAATCAAAATGGTGAAAAGGACATCCAGGTGAAGGAAGATTCTTCTGAAAAGGGCATCCAGGTAAAGCTGAACAAAGGAACAACGATTCAATACTAGAGGAGAAAGGCGCAGTAAGCGATAAAAGAATGAAAAAACACTCGTTAAGGTGAGGCTGGGATGGAGTTAACATAAGGTTGTACTGTTATACTTGGTGCTGGAACAAATATTTTATAGAATAACTACATCATGAAAAGATATTCAGTTGACAGCAATAAGTATTCGACACAGGCGCCTTAATCGAGAATAGACAGCTTTCGGTAATGATAAAGTTAGACGTCCCTAGGATAAAACTTGTATATGAGTTACCTAAGTTAGTCAAAAGAGAGAAACTTTTGATCTTCCATAACTTTTAAAATAATAAATGGATGTGATAAATTAAAAATCCGAATTCACTTGCCTCTTGCCGTTCCTTGGTTCAATGTGTTTCCCAAAAAAAGAATGCGTTTCATGATTTCCTTCACTTTTATGGAATTTCGAACCTGATTGCAGTCGTAATAAATTAGGATATAATAATATAATGGATAAAAGAACTACATGAAGATTGTACAAACAACGAGAAAAATACCTCATCAGAAGCAGAGTTTACTGTGTTTAAGCTCTTCCTAAAATCTACAACCTGCAAAATAGATTAATGAGTGTCAAACAAGAGATCAATCTTAAGACAAGGTATGTTGACTTTTTCAATATAATCAGAAAATAATTAAAATAGCATCTAACCTGAGCGCCAAACTGAATCTTGAAAGAAAATACTCTCAGTTTAGACTCCACCCTGGGAACTTTCATCAGCTCCATAAAAAACTGCAAGTTTAAGAAAAAAAAAATTGCATCCATCTGTTAAGACCTTATTGTATGATAAAGAGAAAGACAAAACTGTTTCCACTGTTTCATCTTTTCTAGACATCGAGTCATCGAGACTATATGTCACCACATTAAAAGTTAAAACAAATTAGTGTTAAATTCAAAGTAACAAGTGAACAGTAATTCATAAATTTGTGTTCAGGTTTCTTGTATCTGCATTTTTATACTACAAATATTGCAATGAGATGGAATTGAACTTTACACACCTGCTCGCATTTTCCTAGGTTTTCCTTGTCACCAGTGTAGTTCTGACCAACATAACAGAGATATTTCACACATGGAATATTAGATAAGATTGTTCCAATTGCATCTGAGTGAAAGAGATCTAAAACTGCATTTGCTATTAAAAGAGGTACAAGGCAATCATGAGAGTATATTAATAAACCTTTAGAAGTTCCATCTCCTCTTTCGTGGGACAAAACTTTATAAGATTTTCCACCGTATCAACATCTAAGACTGATTCATCCAATGCTAGTGCTGCTGCCTGTAAAGACGCACCATGGTCAGCCACAAAACATGCTTTCAGTATTAACTTGCAGTGAATGCAGTGTTGACTTGTGGCATGGAGAAAACTTCCAAACCTTTGAAAGTGATCTGTAAGGAGTTTAATACTAAAGCATCCATGATCCAACATGGTCGACTGACAGCGGTTATAACAACAAGATGCAAGTTTCTATACCACATAATGTAAGTTTCCCAAAAAACTGGTAAGCCTAGGCACTAGTTCCTAATGTTCAATCAAGTATCGTAAGAAGATGAGCATTTTCTTAATCAGAAAAAACTGATGATATCAACAAAACAATGTAAGGGGAACAAACGTTTCTTTTGAGTTTTGGGTCATCTTTGAGGTCAATAAAAAGTTATCCTTTAGCAAACAGACTCCTTGTGTTTCTTTTGTGTTCAAGTCGACATATAAGACTGGAATGATAGAGATACAGCGAATAATAGATGAAATGTGTCTTTCCAAATTATCCTCTCCAACATTCCCAATAGAAGTCTTGGATCAGTTTCTTAACTATTATTAACATGCTTATAGGCTTTCCTATAGAAATAGGTAATAAAGAAGGCCACAAATTAAGAAGATCCTAAGGAAACTCATTCTTTTTTGCAAACATGAATTAAGCTGAGTTTGCTTACCATCATATCAGAGAGTGGCATCTTAACTTTTGTAAGCATGATCTCACAGTTATTAGCCCGCCTCAGGTCAACCTACAGTATGTAATGTGCACACTTGTTAGCTACAGTTTAAAACAATAATCAAATGGCAGAGAAAGCATAAAAAAGGAAACTGCATATAGATTGTCTTGTAATGAATTTATATGTATTTTTTTTCCTGTGGAACTAAAAAAAAATAACAATAGCATAACAATGCAACATATTTCTAAGTTTTATTTGATGAAAAGGGGTAGAGGACCCCTGTATATATTCTTAAGAGATCCATCAGCATCTCATATAATTCTCTACAACAGGTTCGACTTGAAGTGGGGAACAATATACCGACTAAAAAGATGACTGCCTAAAATCAACATCGTTTACATTGGCGCAAAACTACATTGGCGTTTCAGTATAATGCTTCTTTAAGAATTGATCATAAGTCATAACTTTGATCATAATCAGAACAAATGTGATTTTTTTTTGACAAACAGAATTTTATTGATAACTGTAAGGAGTTACAGCCCTGAACAAACTAATATGAGTTATTAAGCACTTCCATATCAACGTCCTCCATTAGGGACAAAAACTCATTACAATCAAAATGTAATAAAGATAATACCAGATACCATGTTTCAATGTTTATAGGCTATCTCATGATCCTCTTGCAACCAATTCCTAACCCAGCCACCTGGTTCCTATCCTATGCACTCTTGTCAGTGGCCAACATCATGTGAAGAATTTCCCTCCCAAACTAAATGCACATTGGTCTATATACAAATTAATCTAGGTAGCGCGTCTTTAAAATCAATAATGAAGTACAGTGAGCATATACTATGGAGCCACCAAAAGAGATATAGTACTACAATAAATGTCCACTGCATCATTAATTTGTATTGTTTACCAGGTGAACTTTTTCTGTTTTGGATCCAACAGACTTGCGCCGTGATTTATCTCCTGACTTATCAACAGGTTTTGGGACTGCGGTAGAGAACAAACTCTCAAGTTCTGAAACATCAAACTCTGACGCTCTAGCAATCAAGAGATAAACATCATCAATGAACTTAGAGTAGCACAAAATAGTAAAATGAACCAACAATAATGATGAACACTATCCAGCAACTATATATTGAATTTTAGAAAAACAAAACATACGTAAAAAAAGGTAAGGCATCCACCATGGGATACAAATTTCAAAATTGAAAATCATGCTTCTTGGAGTCTGACGGTGATGAACAAGGCAATGAACAGTATGATATGAAAAAAGTACAGTAATAAATTATAAAAACTATACCCTTGTGGTTCGCCAAATCTTTGTAATTCTTCCCACAAACTTCCCTGCACTGCCCTCGTAACCTTTATCCAGTGCAATGGCTTTAGTGATGACCTTCGAGGTGCTGAGGCAGAGCCTTGATAACCAGATCCAGTAGGACGTGGAAGCCCACGCCCTCCTCCAGGTGGCAAACCTCTTGGATTCGCTCCTTTAGCGCCGAAGGGTGGAGGCGGAGGAGCTGGACCACCTGGAGGTCTTGGTGGACCAGGAGGACCAGGTGCACGAGCTCCTGGAGGAGGTGGAGGAGGTATACCGCGTCCAGGGGGAGGTGGTGGTGATGGACCTCCACGTATAGGTGGTGGGGGTGGGGGTGGACCTCCATGCATAGGAGGTGGTGGTGGAGGTGGTGGACCTCCATGCATAGGTGGTGGTGGTGGAGGTGGTGGACCTCCATGCATAGGAGGTGGTGGTGGCGGTGGGGGACCACCTCCACGCATAGGAGGAGGAGGTGGTGGTGGCGGACCACCTCCACGCATAGGAGGTGGTGGTGGCGGACCACCTCCACGCATAGGAGGCGGTGGCGGCGGCGGGGGACCTCCTCCACGCATAGGAGGTGGTGGTGGCGGCGGTGGACCTCCATGCATAGGAGGAGGTGGTGGTGGAGGTGGACCTCCACGGATGGGAGGTGGTGGTGGCAGAGGTGGACCACCATGCATAGGAGGAGGTGGTGGCGGTGGAGGAGGACGTCCGCGCATAGGAGGTGGAGGTGGACCTCCATGCATAGGAGAAGGAGGTGGAGGTGGAGGTGGTGGTGGTGGAGGACCTCCACGCATAGGAGGAGGAGGTGGTGGTGGTGGTGGAGGACCTCCATGCATAGGAGATGGTGGAGGGAGACCTCCATGAATAGTAGATGGAGGTGGTGGTGGTGGTGGCGGCGGTGGTTGTCTGTATATAGGAGGAGGGGGTGGTGTCAGTGAAGCTCCACGCACAGTTGGAAGAGGGGGAGGTGGTGGTGGTGGTGGTAATGGAGATCCATGCATGCGAGGGGGCGGTGGTGGTGGTAATTGAGATCCATGCATAGGAGGAGGAGGTGGTGCTGGAGGTGGGGGTCTATAAGAAGGTTTCGCCATTTGTACTTGAGGTGGAGGTGGAGGTGGAGGTGGAGGTGGAGTAGGAATGTTTGAGAGCCTAGCATTAACAGGAGGTGGTGGAGGTGGAGGTGGTGGTGGTGGTGGAGCAGCAACATGTCTAATATCAGCGTTTTGAAAGGATGTGGAGCTGAAAGTCGAAACTTTTCCTCCTAGGCTTGAGTGGAATGGTGGGGTTGGTGGAGGAGGTGGAGGTGGAGGTGGAGGTGGAGGAGAAATCAAGGGAGAGTAGATTGTTCTGCTTGAGTGTGATAGTGAACTCTGAGGTGGTGGCGGAGGTGGTGGTGGTGGTGGTGGCGGCAAACCTCGAGGTGAAGGACCCAATTGCAAAGATGAAGAAGGTAAAGGCGGAAGAGGAGGTGGGGCTGGAGAATGTGGTTGAGAAGATTGACCAAGTGTGAGATAGTGATGTAAAGGGAATGGAGGTGGAGGGGGAGGGGGAGGTGGTGGAGAATGTGTCAATGTTGAAGGGGAAACAGTAAGCACATCTTGTGGTAGACTTGTTTTGTTAGAAGTGGCTTTCAACTGTGAGGAGGGTAGAGATGATCTTGTAGAGGGTCTGAGTAAATTTGTCGACGATTCAAAATTAGTGAAAGAATCATTTTTCTGTTGCAGAATTTTCGAATTTCCACCCTCCTCACTGTATTCTTTTGAAAGTGAAGCAATGACTAAAGCAGCTGGTGCACTGTTGTATCTTGATGGCTGGTGAGATGATGAGTTAACGGATTTAGCATAAGCATCCATGCTTGGAGAAACCCAGCGAGATACGGATTTTGATTTTGCTGATTGCTCAGGAGGCTCCATTTCTTTACTGCTTTCTAGTTCTACAACTGAATCTGGGGTTGGCCTGAAAATAGCTGATGCTTCTTTCTTTGCTGAGGAAAAGAGCAAATTGCCAACTTCCTGTCTGATATTGTTACTTTCAAACTTATGCTGTGGAGCCTCTGATTCAATAATTTGGGTGGTAGTTTCCCCATTGTCATGCTTCACATTATTTGATTCCTTTTCTATGTTGGCATCAGCCATCTCTGTGTCTGCTGCTTTGTAGAGCACATCAGCAGGTACTACCTTGTTTTCTTTCCTGTGATTCGAACTATCAAAAGTTCTTCCTTTGTCTGTAGGAGACTTAGAACCGAATGTCTGATTCAGTTTGTAACTATGATCATCGACCATTCCGTCCTGCAATGTGTGAAAAACATATTCCTCATTCCCATCCTGCTTTCTGTCTTGATCTCTATGAAGTTTAGGATTGTCTTTTCGATCTTCTGTGTGATTTCCATTATCCAATGTGTCGACTTCCACCATGAAAAAATCAGAATCTCCCTTCCCCTCCGGACTATCAGCATTGCTGAAAATCTCCTCTACCTCGAAAAACTCCTCTGCTCCACCTTCAGTTTCATCTTCATCTCCGCTAAACACTTCTGTGTTAATATTAGACCCGACAGAATCAAAGTCCGAAAAGAGTACCTGATTCAGAGAATGATAAGCATTCAATCTCACCATTTCAGGAATACACACTCCCATTAACAAGGACTATCACATACCTCTGCTTTGAAATCCTTTGGAAACTGGTCCTTTGCATCCCAGAGTACATCAATCTCCTCCCGGTTTAACATCAATATATATGATCGGATAAATGATGTGTTAAACATAATTCTAAACATCATTTCCTCACGCACAAGATCTTCATCCAAGTGTATGCATTCGAGAACCACATCTCCTTGAACATGACAATGTACATCTATTTTCACTCGTGTAGAATCGACCTGCGGATAGAAAATGAAATTCACTTATTGTTAAAATGGATCGTAATTTGATTTCAAGGTAATACACATAAAACTGTGGTTCACCTCTTTGTATCTGCGAGCGTGTTTCTTCGTTTTTGGTGTTGAAAATAAAATTTTAGAACTTCGGTTGGCTGTTGATGAAGGGTCCTGACCATAGACTCGAATAATTGGCCGACAACCCTTTTCGCCATCAAACATCGGAAGGACTCTAAGAATCAGACAATCTAAAACCAAAGGCGTAGCTGATGGAGGCCAATCTGAACCAAGATTTCTTCTTGAGATATACTGAAGATATCTCAGTTGTGAAGGTTGCGGATTTAAAGGAGACAAAAGATGAAGCAACTCCTTTGGAGCTTGCTTGTATACCATTTCCAGAGTCTTTACGTCACCACTGTATTGCTTTCTGTACAACAACAGACCTGCAAGCATGAAAGCAAGCACAGGCCATCCTCCCCTCTCACAATGCATCAGCAGCACATTCTGCTGCCCTTCCAATGACAACCAACTTTCACTTGATCTTAAGAAGTGATGGATCATCTCCAATGGTAGTAAAGGACACCCCTCGTATTGCCGAGGATAGTCCATAACTGTCATGTCATACTGAGACAATATATCTGAGATCTGGCTCCGCCTTTCACCCTCCCTAAAGTTAAATACCATAAAAGAGGCATCTGGGAAGTGATCCTGCAGCTGGGCCACAATGCCACTCAGGTAAATTTTGTACTCATCCTCTTCCAAGATGTCCGTGGAGAAGCAACAGTCAAATACTGTATCAAATGAAAAAAAAAAAAAAAAATCAACAAAAGGAAGTTCATAATCACTACAAGAAAAAAAAAATCCAAATGGCTGTCAAACGTGTAATATACAATAAACAAGGAAATGAACATCCTTAATGACACGTCAGTCCTAAACACGGCATGGAAAAAAGGAAGAAAGGAAATCCCGTGTGCATCTCAAAAATATATGATATCGTCTTAAAGAAAAAGCTTTCCATCCATTTATCTACTTTTCCAACAAAGAAAATGGCATTATAAACATGTAACTGTCACAAATACTATTTAAAGAATTAACTAACATCTATAGCTATATTCTTGTAAAGGAAAATCTTGTGAAAAGGAGTTTTAAAAGACTATAAGGGACACATAAATCTCTGCTAAATGAAGGAGTTCCTACAATCCTACTCCTACTAATAGTCCATTAACCCTGACAGACCCCGGTGACTCTAGCTATGCAAATAGTACAGATTTTCAATCTCAACGTAATTCTTCCTAACTCTCTTTGTTAATATATGGTAAGTGTTAAATGAACTCTACTATCAAGGTAATGCTTGCTCAAAGGTTCAAATTAAAGACAGTACAATAATGATAGCAATAAACAAGCATATAAATATACTCACATGACCAACAGAAACTCCAGAATATGGCTTTAAATATTACCATTTACCAAAATTTCAATGTGCATCAGTGCATGTATATATATATATGTACATCGACCTCAGTACAACTGAATCCCTGATCATTGCCTCCCAAACTCCAAAAGTGTCTACTTACTAATATAACATCCCCATTATAATTTCTCATCATTTCACCAACTCGAGTCCATCCCTTCAAATCCTTAACCCTATGCAATTACTACGATATGTTTTAAAAACAAATGCAGCAGCCATTTACTTAGTAGCATTTCATTACCATTACAATTAAACAAGAACACAAGAAACGAGAAGCACATTCAGCAATTTGAACCCTAAAAGCTAACATTATAGCTGTTTAGCTAAACTAACTACCTCCAGCAACTTGGGAATCTCGTGAATTTTCTCTAATGATCATAATGTACAACAATTGAACATGCAAAACAAACAGAATCATAAAGAAATCGTAAAATTGCAAACATTGTTCTGAAATTATAAATTTTCCAGATCTAAATGAAAAGTTTGAAAAAACATACCGTAAACTCTTTCTGAGATTTCTAATAAACGATCCGGTGGTTTTCTATAAAACAATCTTCTGAACAGCGCCATCTACAGGCGCTGTTGAACCTTCAATCTGATCCAAACCAATACTCGCTAAAACAATTCCACAATCAAATCTATTCAAACCGAAAAAAAAAAAAAAAAAAAAAAGAGAAAAAATCTTCCGAGATTTTCAATCGAATTGTACAGATTTCAATTTCTTCTCGAAATCTGTACAATTCGAATAATTCAGCTTGTAATTGAAGAAAAGTAACAGTCAAATTAGGGTTTGTAGATGAAAATTGTTGAAAAAAATGGGAAAAAAACAGAAAGAAAAAGAAGAAAATAATAATTATTATTATTAATTCCTTTTTTTTTATTTCTCGAAGAAGAGAAGAGAAGAGAAAGTGAGAAAGAAAGAAGTAAGAAGAAGAAGAAGAAGAAGAAGAAGACTGATGAAAAGGGAAGAAGAGAAAGAGAAAGAGAAGAGAAGAGAAACGCCTTGGACCTGCAACTTGGTTGTAAGCTTGATGATCAATCGTAGACAAAATTAAAATAAAATGGGGCACGTGGCATTCATTAAATAAAGGTACATCAGTGCATGAGCTTTTTTTTTCCATAAAACCTTTCTCTACTCATACAGCAACCTTCCCTCGTTAGTCCATCATTTCATTTCAGTTTCGTTTTGTCCTCTGATTTTGTTTTTACACGATCTCCTACTCCCGTTTCTACTCTTTACAAAACAACAACAACTTATGCCATGTGGCATTTTCTTTTCTTGTGTGTTATCAAACAGGTAAGATGATGTGTTTGTAAAAAGCTATATTCAGGGCTTCAGACTTCAGGTAAAAGCTATATTCAGGGTTTCAGGCAGTCTGGCTGGCTTTACTTGCTTAAATAACCCCAAAAATTATGCTCCAATATTTGCCGATGAAGCTTTTATATGTTTACTTTCGAGTTTTGGACCTGCATTTTAAGCCAGTTCAAAATGTATGTATATAGGGTTTTTTCTGCCTTATGTGGAGGTCACACTGATGGATAGCCGGACTAGTCTTCTCTGGGCATTGCCAAAAAAAATGACGAAAAGCCAAAATCCTCCAAGGAGTATCTATCCCAAATTTGTATGTGTGCTAGAAAAGCAAAGTTCTTGGTGCAGAAACAGGTTTGGAATTTGGATGTTGGTATTTGGTAAAACGTCCAAAATGTTTTCTTAACAGCAAAACGTTTCAATTGAATGAATTAAATTAATGTTAATGCATGTGCAATCCCCAAATCCCGCCAGAGTGTTAATTTAAGTAAATATAAGCGCAATTTAGTAAAGCAAAACATTTTAGGGTCTGTTTGATTCGAGTCAGGGAAATATATTTTTCGGGAAATTTCAATTTCCCATGTTTGATTAAATGGAAAATAAATGGTAAATATAGAAAAAATGAAATGATATGTTAAATGTTAGGACAAATTGGAGCTCAATTTTGTCGAACTCTCACTACAAACATATTTAAACGATTTTTCAAAAAATTTCATAATCACTGTAGCATTATAATTATTTTATCAAAATTTTATTTCTCAAATATTTGCACATAGTAAATCTATTTCCCGTCCGAATCAAACAGACCCTTAGTAAGAAGGAAACATAATGCATGATTGGTTTTAGCTTTAAAATCAAGTCAGTGGGCCTATTTTAATGGGCCCATTTCGTTATAGTATGGACTGTGTGTTTATGTCCGATATGGAGAGTTTGAATCCAGTGGGACCAGATGAGATTTATAGTGCAACAAACTTTTGTGATTGGATGACAAGAACTATCTTCTAATCTTCACTGTAGGGTCCATTACTCCATTAACATGAAGCTTCAAAGAATAGCATGAAGTCATGTAATCAGGTAATCAGCAAAGCTGCAAACGCCAAAGCGTGCTAGGGTCATTGCGTCAGAATCACAAAGTGATTGGTTGAAGTGAAGTATGGATGGAAAAGAAGATGTTGTCCTCAAAGCAAAGAAATGTACCTAAAGACCATTTTTATCATACGTCTATGGCAGGGTTTTTTAACTCATTGTCCACTTGCATAGCATATTTGCATGTCCATTGCTACTATGAGCCAAGCATTTAATCTATAGATCTTAATAGAGTCTACTACATTAAAAATAAATCATATTATCTGTTTAGATCTTTTGAAAGTAATATAAAATTAATCGATTATTATGGCTCATTTATATTTTATCTCAATAGAGTCTCAGTCTAGTACATAATGCTTTTACGGTAGGGTAGTTTATTTGTAAAAAAATAAATAGTGTACACTTGAGTGTCAAAATTAGCCACTTGAACTATATGCAACTTAGCATTGTGGTACATGTGAATGGATTTTAATGAATCGATGATATATGCAGCCTAGCTGTACATGTGATATATTACTCATTCTCACCATCAACAATTGATTAGTTTGTAATACTTCATTGACATTCAACATGGATATGACATACTCCTTGCTCTAGTCTGCATACTGAGGTTCTAGTGTGCATGCAACATGACCTTAATTACTCTAAATGAATCTCTTTGGACAAATTATTCAATATGGTGGTAGGTTTATCTTTAATAATTAAAAGTTTGGATTGTGTGCTAATGTGTCCATATTATCTCTCACCCAGGTTGCTTTCTTAATTTCTCTTAGACTCTTACTAGTAGAATAGATATGCAAGAAAATTAAAAGATGGTGGTCTCATCTGAAGGCCCCTTTCATATGGTTGGGCATTATTATATGTCTAGACATAATGATGAAATCTTTAGTTAGTTGGGGATGAAAAACACATCAGTCATCACATGCAATGCAATCACTTAGCTAAGTTATTACTTTCTAGTTTCTATCGTGTTCTCTTTAGTGCAAATAGATCAAAATTTTAATTTTAATTTTAATTTGCTTTCTTAATCTTATTATAATTTGTTATTTTATATATTGGATGCCTTCCAAGGTCCTCAGTGTAGATGGATGGTGAATTGCAGAATTGGTGATACTTTTGGAAATGGTAGTGACACATGAAGTCATGAACCGAAGATAATCACTTGAAAATCATCAGAGATGTACGTATGTATGTTGTATGCATGCACAGCAAAACAAAATGTAAGCTTTTAAGCCAAGACCAGAAGAGTCCTCAGAGAAAGGGCATACATGACTTGTCCAGTTGTCTTTCTTGTGGTTACTATTAGAATTACAGTCAGATTTGACTTCAAGACAAATCCAATCTGTAGGCCTTCTGCCACCCAGATTGGTTATGCTGAAATAGAAAAAGAAGAAAGGAGCCGCTGGGGAGTTGGAACTTGGAACCCTCCGGGTTCTGGTTGTTGAATTGAACTACCAGTAAAAACTACATACAGAGAGCACTTAAGATGTAGCTTTCCCACAACCCCAAGGTGGAACAAAGGCGACAGGCGATGAGACACTGTTTGGAATGATACATTGAGTTTCTTCGCCGCTTCTCAGTAGCAAAAACAGGTTTGAAGCATTTACAGGCAATTTTTCCACAAATTGTATATGTAACACAAACCTAGTCCATGAGTTCCACTTTAGATAGTATATACCATTCAAGTAGATATCTGAGTGAATAGGGACAGGAAAAAAAAAACCGAAAGAAACAAAAATACATCAAACAATTCAAGGGAGTTATCTGCCAGCAAAAGAATTGTTGACACTAAATACAGGGCCCATATTTAAAGGGATGAGACTCCAACAAGAATCTTTACTGTCAATACAACAACTATGCCACTTAATCTTGTAAGAACCCACTAGAAAAGCAGAAATGTCAAGCAAGCAAGTTGAGAACCCTTGTCCCCTCTCATTTAACACAAAACTCGCACAAGACCACACCAACTCATCTCCACCACAAGCCTTCTTCATCTTTTTACTACTTTGGTTTGCTCCTTCTATCACATACATCCATAGTTTCTCATTCAAATCGATCACATCATTTGTGTCGCATGATTGGAAACTTTGCCACATTTTCCCTTTACTCTCGCCACCATGTTCAGATGTCCTATAGGATGGCTTAGAAGCTAAAATACAGTATATCTTTGCAACCCTGCCGGGTGGAACATGTTTCAGTTGTAGGCAGAGATTTAACGAGAGATGGAAGCCTGGTAGGACTGATATTCTATTGGGATTCACAGTATTTGCATTGAAGACAAATAGTTCTGCACCAACGCAAGACCTGGAGTAAATAATATCCCAAAGTTAGAATGGCATCACTGTAATAGTAAATAAAACTGAGATTTTAGCAGGTCAAAATTAGTGAATGGCATCAAATAGAACTGTCCAAAGGTAAATTCCTGTCCTGCAAGTGCACTAACCATGTTTGATGGATCTTGACTACAGAAAAATGCTCCATGCATCAAGGTGTATCAATGACCTCGAGCTTGGATGAATAAGTGCAGTTATTCACTTAGTCCAATAAGCTCATCTTGATTTCATGGCCATTGGAGATTTTTCTAGGGTTTGCAATACATTCCAAATAAAAATTTTACCACTTTAATGATTGGAATTAGTTGAATCTGTGCCTAAGAGGCCTTATCAGGATTATGCGTGAGATGGATCAATGAGTTAGTGTCTTGCTAGATGCATACACAACAGTCATAATTTTACCTTTGTATACCTAACAGGCATCTATAAAAAGTTAGACACTACATGAATGGTGTCAAAAATAAAGAGTATATCTTTACAAGAGTTTGAAATAGGCATACCTCACTTGAAAGAAATACTTGGGAACCTGAAAGGACATGTTCATCCATCTTTGGAGTACATTGGATAAAAGTTGCAATCTTGTTCTGGACTCTTTGTATCTTCCTCCTCCATCTTTGATTCCCTTTGCCTCTTCTAGCATGGAAAGAAAACCAGAAAGAGCAAATTTACAAACATCTAAAGTTTCTTTCTCACTTGAACCAATCTTGTATAGGGGCATTGTAGGTGATACAGGGAAGTGGCTAGTTGGAACCTTAACGATTGTCAAAACTTGCGTCAGAATTGTACTCATCTCACCATCTACATGCCATAATCGCTTAACTAAATCTTGTACCAGCATTGACTGTGAACATTTTCGAGAGTCCCCAAAACCCCAATACATGGTGTTTCCATGAGAGCATAGGTCTGGAGAGTATAGAACAAATCCAGTAGAAAAGGCCAATAGAGAACAATTCAGTGCAAGCCTTGAACAAGTTCGATAGCTTCTAAGGTCCATGTCCATGAAAGATGTAGCCATAAGATCAAGTTCTTGCGCCAACCTCTTTAACCGAAAAGATATTGGAGTCAAAGAATGGGCATCCAATGTAGGTTCGCCAAATCTGATGTTGGTGCATCCTTCAACCCACCCAACATTTCCAGTGTTCTCCACATTTGATGCACTAGAATTTATGAGTTTAAGTATGTCAACCACAATTTGTAGAACCTTAGCTCTTAAGTTCAAAAACCATCTTTGGAAGATAAATGTGTGATCAGTTGTGGCAGCAGCTGCCAAAATATCTATTGCAGAGCAAACATCATCATAAGCTTTATTATAGCTTTTGTGGTAGTCCCACAAGACAACATGACAAGGGTCCTCTTCAATACTTTTACTCAAAACCCCAGATCCTGTAGCCCAAATTTTGTCTATCTTTGACCAATTGACCAATCTCTGACCCTCATTTTGAAGACATGGTAGCATTATAGTGCTTTCAGATTGGGTAAACAGAGCCAGAGACTTCAACCAGTGCTGACAAGCATCTGACTGCACATTATTAAAGAGTTCCCTAAATGTGAATGCAGCTGCGAACCATGCTCCCTGACATGCTGCACATTTTCCAGCTTTGTAAGCATCCCATTTATCCTGTCCGGCAATCATCTTGTTTATGAATTCACATGTAAGCCTTTCATGCTCAATCCAATAGTCCTCATGAGAAATAGCCAAGTTATCAGCATTGCAGATTTCCCAATTATTATATGCCAAATAACTCCACATAACACGAAAGTGCAATAAAATCAATTGTATAGTGCACATGTCGCCATTCGAGAAGTAACTTTTCTGCATAAACTCAATAATGAGCTTCAAGATGTGATGTACTTCGACAGTTACGGCACTGGCTTCATCGAGTGTTTCGGTACAACATTCTACAAACTTATACACGCAAAAGACAAACTGTGAAACATCGGGACGGTGCTTTTCACCTTCTAAGCCAACAATGTCGTTAATAAGATGGTTTGATTTTTGTGTAATGTCTCTTTTTCCCACATTCACCACGGACTCTACACATGATCTAACTTTATCCAGTGCAAGAACTCCTATGGTAGGATACTCTTCAACAACATGGAGAACAAGACTAAGCAAACTGTGGCACTCTTGTAACATCTCAGAGGCAGTCTCACAAGACTCTAATTCTGACTTCGCCAGCTGTTCTATCCGATCTAGTACCAGAAGAAGTGCTCGAGACAGAAGATCGGTGGAACCATTTCCTCCCGGTTCCGTTTCAACTGCCTTGTTATCATTGACAGAGATATATACCAAAAGCTGGAAGGCTAAAAGTCTCTTAGATAATATTGGAGATTGGGTAGCAGTTTCAACAATGGACAACCATATCACAAACTCTGGCATCTCTCTGTGAGAAAGATTTGGGCGAGCATACTGGAAGATCTGTACATAGTCCAGGACTCCAGTCAGTGACTTTAACAAAATTAAAACAAATCAGATGATGTATATGAATGAAAATGACCTTTAGCAGCAGCCGTAATGCTTCACATTGTGAAACTATTGAAAGATCGGTATTATTCAACACATGAAACAGCTGTGACAAAAAGCTTTCCTTAATGGGAAATCGACAAACTCCTCCAGCCAGTAAAAAGAACATACAGTGTATTGCCATTGCTTGCACAGGTAAAGCAGAATTATGGGTGATTAATGATAAGAGCAACTCAACCTACATCCAAAGGAGCCATGTAGGATAAAGTCAAAATAAATCTTAATAATAAATTTATTCCCTATGTACTAATTTTTAAGAATGTTTACGAAAAATATGTTTAGTTCAAATATCTAAGTGCAGAACAAAGTTCAAGTAGATTACAAACTCAATCTACTTGAACTTCTTATAACAAAAATATAATAAATAATATAAATCCAGAAAGGAAAGGTACCTGTTCCGAAATAAGAAGCACTAACTTCGAAGCAAGCTTGGAGAGTGATTTCAACATCTCAACCATGAATTCTTCTTGGGAAGAGTTCAGCACAAGCTTTCTACCTGTCTGCAACAAAACAACAGTCGATAACGTAAGCATAGCCAGAAAAGATGCAAACATGTCCACACTCTGGTAACTCAAAAGCTCTCTTCTATTTTTAATGCATCTATCTCATCACTAAGTTGCTTTTAAGTAAGATTTCTTCTTGTCCACCTACCCTAGCCTTTTATAAAAAATCTCTTCCAGAGTGTATCTCTCTGAAGGAGGGACTTGCATTGTAGGAGGAGGCAAGAAGCACAATGTCTCCAATTCGATAGAAAGGAAATACAAAGACAGAAAGACCCAACCACCCAAGTCTTCTAAATAACTCGTCAAAAAGTATACAAAAATCGACGACAACTTGTCTTGAAAAGCAATTATAAGAGAAATATTAAAATAGGAGACTGAGGATATAGAGAAGGATTTTTCAGGCGAGGACAAGAAATACTATTAGTATAGAATCAAGGTAAACATATACATTCATCGAACGGAATTAGACATTTGGACAGAGAAAGAATTTAATGTTCTTTGGGGTTTAAATATTTCTCTAATCTTCATATAATCACAACAAAGCATCTCATTACGAGGGTGGTTTAAAATAGGTCAGACCATTTACCACCGATTGTAAGGTTAGATCTCTTCAATCTCTACAACCCACCACACACCACAAGCACTTTAGAATGATATCATATGATGCTTGTAGTTTTCTAGTAAGTTGTATAGGTTACAAAAATCAACCTCCACAACTGGTGGTAGATGTTCCAGTCTCAAATAGTACATATATCATCCAAGACACTTCAATCCTAGTTGACATAATTCATGAGATAAAGGTGCCCATGATGAAAAATCCATCCACAGACTAATAGACTGAAATAGAAAACCTGCAGCACCTTGTATGCTCGGGTTGCAAGTGTCAATGAATATCCCAGTTTAGCAAAAGCTTTCGCACATGCTCGCTTGACAGTAATGGAAAGCTTCGATGAGGTCATCATGTTAATAAGAACCTCCAAGAAAACATACGCAAAATCCTCCGACAACTCCGAAAAGCACCCTGCAGTAAAAAGTGATGCCTTTACCTGCTAGAAGTCAAATGGATGTGGAGCAGTTCTCTGTCAATATTGGCCACAGATTAGAATGATTCAAATAGATTGAAAATTCTAATGGGTGTCAGCTCAAAACAAACTAACAGATGATATAAATGCAGATAAGTATGCATGTTCAACACATATAAAGAAGAGTGGTGTCAAGTGTCAACTAAACACAAAACGTTGCAATATCAGACATCTTGTACTTTACAACTAACAACTAGCATCTCTAATCATTCTAAAGAGCATTGTGGTATTTACGACTATCAACAAAATAAGTCCACAACTGCATCTCGTATTTTCAAATTTTCATCCCTTCAAATGCTCCCCATCACATAAATTCCAGATTCAACATTTAGTACATGCTTACATAATAACATAGAATACAAAATATCAACATTTATTGTCCATAAGTTGTTCTCCATTCTTAGAAACCTATAGTCAAAATCTTATTCTATCAAAGTCGTGACTTTACCTACTAAATTTGTTTCTTAATCATTTGTCTTCTATATATATTATCTTTTTTCCCCTACATCTTAATCAAAATTTCCATTCATGTTCAGGGACTAAATCTTTCCACAATGAGTCAATGATAAATTTGTTTGCAAGAGAAGGATAATACAACGCACCTCTGTAACATTGCACGAGCCTAAGCTAGATAAAATCATGTGACGTATTTCAGCACTATCACTTGCAAAATCAGACCAACATCCAAGTAGCCGTAAACTTATTGCTTTAGAATCAGAATCTCCTTTATCATAAACAATCTTTACCCTTTTAAGAAGTTCAACATAATTTGGTACCCTTTTCTTTGCCAAAATTCCATTATATTGTTTACCCTTCTTACGTTTCTTTCTCTCTAAAAGAAAAGCTTTTAGAATACAAAACCTTGTTTGTTTATCTCCACATTTAAATGCATCTGCAAGTCGAAGAAGGATAGTATTTGCAAACAATCTATCTTCCCCAGGAATTAAACCAAATATGTTGAATATCGCCATTGTAGAAATGGGTTCTTTACTCCATTGCTCAAGTCTTGAACCAATTTGTGATAGAGCTTCAATAGCTTGACCTGAAACAATAAAGAAAAATTCCTAACAACTACAATTTATACAACCTCAACAAGTGCAATTTGAAGAAAATTGAAGCGGCATGCTTACCAGGTTTATTTGATCGAAGGCCTTTTTCAAGTTCAATGCTCCATTCCATTGCACAAGCTGCAGAGTTCTTCTCCATATTTTTCTTCTCTTTGAGTGATTTCTTCAAACAATTCTTTAGCGATAATTTCAAAATGGTATTACTGTTTGAGCTTGATTCCTACCGACTTGTTTTCTTATAAGGGCACAATGAATGCGGCTATTTGCAGACCGCATTAGTTGTTATCTGCACCCACGAAATATTCAAATATTTTAGTACTGTATGTGTGATGAAATTCCAGTCCGATTCAAGTATCAGATTTATCCAGATTTATTGGTTTTGGTTATCAGGTTATGATATAAATCCTGTTAACCAAAAGTATTCCTGACAGCCATATGGGCATTCCCGAATCAATGTGCGCATGGGCTGATAGGCATAGCAAAGCTGAAATGCTGTGTAGTAGGCTAGTAGCTATGAGCTCATAGACACACCTTGGGCAAGTATTGAGGTTGATGTTAAAATTTAACGTTTGCATGGTCTGTAGTCTGTACTATTGAATACTGATCAAGTAACACAAACTGAAACTTGAACAAACCGATCTACTAAACAATATACTGTCATTTTTAGATATAGAAGACTGAAAGTTGTGCAGTTGATGAAAATAGTCTTATATGTTTGCTCAAGTTAATAGCTGAGTTTCCTTCTTTTTTTCTTCTTGAGAATTTGGTTAAACAAGAACACGCACATTCAGACAAAAAACACAGAAAATAAGGAACCCCAAACTTTTGTTACATAGCTTCATTGTTATTTTTGTTCATGACTACATGATGATAATAGAAAAGGTTGAGATGCACAACAGCAGGGTAGCTCATGTCAGAGTTTTGTTTGACAAGTCTCTCAATCGCACAAGGAAAACTATCAGCCACGAACCAAAGTAACACTAGATAATCTCTAGGTGCACCTTTTAACAGACAATAACTCGTCTATTAAGATTACTGTCTCTCTTTCTTGAGGCCATTTTGAAAAGAAAATGGGGCCTGCTGAAATCCATTCAAGCCACCTTCAATTGTTTAGTCCCCTAGGTTAACAAGTATTTCAGAGACAAACTTTATCAATGAGCAGAGTCCCCCCAGGAAGTTATGGTCAATGACACCTTCACCGTCTGTGACGTGAGCAAAATCAATAAGCTTCACTTCTGCCCGTGACATCCCTGTCTCAGCTCCCGCCTTCTCATACATCACAAGGACAGAACAAGAATTGAAGTGATAAATGGTTTGATCTTCAAACCACGCTTTTAACTCCAACAATTGTGCCAAAATCCCATCAGAACCTCCATAAACAACAGATGCAAATGAACCATCCGGTTTTGCATCAGCTAAAGGGTTAGAAGATACAAACCTCTTAAGAGATGACCGAACATCCTCCACATCATAACTTGAGACAACTTTCTTCGCAGGCTTCCAAAATCCTGATTCCTCGCTTTCATATGCTTGTAAACCAGATATTCTGAAACCCAATTTTAAACTTGTGCCTTCTCTATCTTTTTTGAGGCATTTTTTAATATATTCCTCAGATGCTTGAGGGTACCAGGTTCTGGATCCAATCTTGATGTCCATCACAGATGGATGTACGTGAGTGGAGACGAGGTCTTCCAAAATAAGGTGGGGATGTAGACCAGACCCATCGGAAGCCTCTAGAAGCTGAGTACCATGGAAAAGCGGGAAGTACCGACGGATTTGATCTGGAATTTTAGTATTAGAGGAGAAGGAAGTGTAGAAGGCCGCCTCTCTTGATCCACGTTCATCATTCTGGAGGGGCTTACAGAAACGACCCGAATCATCAATAAGTGGACCAAGCTTTCCGTCGCCTGCTTGGTGGCCTGCAACCTGATGATCTGGGATCTTAAGCATGTCGAGGTAATTATACCAACAATAACAACAATTTTTCTTCAAGCCAAGTCCAGAGATTCTAGCCCTGAAACATAGAATAAGAAGTTCACTTATTATCACTACACTGTAGAGGAGGTACGAACATGGAGCTGGCTTAACATAAGCAAGAAATCTATGGAGCTCAGACAGAACATCTATGGTTGGAGATATGTGATGTAATCAGATGACTGGAATCATACAGGAAACGATTGCAGGGTCTGTAGACTTGTAGGGAGAACCTGGCAAGGACTGAAGAAGGTGCAGAAGTGCATCAAATGCGACAGAAAACAGTTGAAGCACCAGCTTCTTCTGTGATCATTTACTGTATGTATGTGCAATTTACTGAACTTAGGGGCTGTGTTAGGAATGCTATGTATGAAGAGGTTTGCCCTCTAAATTCAAACTGACGGTGCAATTTCTGCACGCTGACAGTATGTAACTTTGTTTTGATTGAATATAAATACTACTCTTACCAAAAAAAAAAAAAAATTGTTTATGTATTAAACTTAATAACTTGGTTATACTTACTTTTTTTTTTGTTGTTGCAACTAAATTTTTATTGCTTAAATAAAACGTTGATAGATTATACTTACTTCTAAGCTAACAATAAGGAAGTTGTACAAATTGTCAGATAAAGTTCTTCAATATCCACAGGAAGAACCTGCAATAAAAAAGCTACTGATCACAACTGGAAAATACCTTGTACCATTTAATTTGTAGACATAATAATAGTTTGGTACCATTTAAAATTTCTTAACAGCCAACATGTTATCATACTACACAGAATATATTTCAATTGAAATCGATGTATCATAAAAAATAAAGAATATATATTATACTGCTAATTAAAAAACCTAAATTATTATTGTTCAGACTTCAGACCAAGCTTTACAAAACATTTTTATGATTCAAAAGTCTTAGTCCAAAATATACTACTAAAAATTAAAAACAGTTTTCATTAACTAAACCTTACAAAAAGAATGAATATATGAAATTGTCATCTTCTTCAGCAATATATATATACCTAAGCATGAAACATTTGGACAGAACATCACAGTATATTCTGAGGAATTAAAAACACTCAAATCAACATGATGAAGAAGAACATAATGTTGATGAAAGCATGGTAAAACATAACTAATTATCACAAAATTTCTAAAGACAAAAGTAGAATTTGAAATTACATTTGATCTGCAGCTTAAGTTCATCCCCCAACAATCATCAATTACAATTAAAACCACAAATTTGGAGCCAAAATTAACAAAAAAAAACAAACCGAATTTAACCATCTATTTTTTGCAATTACACAAGCGATGTGTGTGTGTGAGACTGTGTGTGTGAGAGAGAGAGAGAGAGAGCTGTTAGTTGACATTGAGATTGAGATTTGAGAGAGATACCTAAGTGATCATTGAATCAAGAAAGGGAAGAGGTGTGTGTGTTGTAGACTACCATGCACTGGTTGCTTGTTGATTCTTAGATCAAAGGAGATAAATACTTCTTTCTGCAATCTTGGTTTAGTAAAGAAGGGCGGAAGGAAGAAGGGAAGTAAGAAGAGGATGAGATACGGATTGGAAAATTTTCTGGAATCAAATACTAGTAGTGAAGTGAGTGGACTACTGGACTCTGTCTCTGGCTGGGACCTACAGCGAATATGTTAGTAGGAAGTTGCTACTAGCAACTAGCACGTCACATGTAGTCATGTACTACTTGCCCACTTGATGGCATATTGGGCTCAGAGTTTTGGCTTGAACCAAAAACAATTGGACATGAGCATGATTCTTAAATTTGTAGTTCACCACAGTTCAAGGTGAATAATCATCATTTTGTTTTATAGAAAATTTATTATAAAAAAATTTGTAGCTTGTGTAATCCCTTTTCTTTTATCAATAAAAAAAAAAAAAATTCTTCTTTTTCTTCTCATGGTAATTTGTATTAGAGAATGGTAGAAGGTCAATATACACAAGGTGGACTTGATTACCTCTCAGACAGTCAGACCTCCTCCTCATCTCCATTAATGATTTCTAAGTAAATACTTTTCTCTGTCTGAATCAACCATTTCTAACTACAAATTTGAAACGCTTTCCGAATTAAACAAATAAGTTCTAAATCTGTATGTATATTAAATATAAATTCCATTCACTCCAATGTCTCAATCTATATCCCTCGTTACAATTTTACGATCCTTTTTTTAAGAAAGATGTGATACATAATCTCAGATAAACAGGTCTATCTATGTGCTATATATATATACGTACAGCTCAAGTCACTACAGTTGCACCCAGTGGCGGATCCAGAGGGGGGGGTTTCAAGCCCCCGCTCACTTTCCAAATATCTGTATGTATATTTTATGTATCTATAGCCTAACCCATAGACTGTTTGGTATGTGTGTGCAACTGTGCATGGGCATGTATATGTATGAGTCTGACATCTATCTATCTTCTCTTATAAACGTCAACCTTTTAACTCAACGCACAGATTTCGCCCTTTAGAAATTGTGATATTACTAGACAAAAGAACCAAATGACGCGCATCTTTGATACTCTCAGCATTTTTTTTTTTTTTCCCTATTTTCCCTTCTTCTCAAATTCTTTTCTTTCTCCAAGTTCTTTGCTCTTACATCCCACACTGCTACTGCTTTACAAATTTGGTTTGCTTCAACGGGAATCAATTCCTGCTTCGATGGAATACTTTCAGGTGAGGATTGGTTCTTCTATCTATTGTTCTCTGAAATTGATTTTCAATTCGGCTATTTTTTCATAGTTTGCATGTGCTTTTCAAATTTTAAATACAAAGGAAACCAAAATTGAACTATTGGTTTAATACTTCAATCTCTTTCTGATTTGGGCAATTGGTGTGAAGTGAAGCCAAAATTTAGGAAAATCCGATTTAGTTTGTAGGCATACTGTTTTCCTATTACTGATGGATTAATTTCATTAACAAATTGATTTTACAGAGGATTTTTAATTGTCTTACAAGAAGGTTTAGTGCAGTTCTTTTGTGTGCCACTTATACTGCTTTTGTGTTTTTTTATTTGTTTGTTCTTCTACTCCAAAATTCTCCTCTTATTGTTTGCTAAATCAAATGTCGTAGTCGCGTACTTCTTCTAAAAACTCTTTCATGTTCCATAATTTGCTCTCTTCTTTCTATTGTTTTCCAAAATTATTTTAAATATTGAACTCATACTATATATTATTCCAAAACCATTTCAGTCTCTTCATTTAGATCACCCAAACATTCCCAAATAGATAAAATTTACAGGCTCCAACCTATAATGAGAATAGGGCTTCAGCCAAACACTGGAGATGATTGAGATGCACAACAATGTATACTAAAATATTTGGAGGTCTGACTAAGATAATTAGGTAGCCAAGACTTCTATCTTTGCAATTTAGATATGAAAAATTAACAAGCGCAATGAATTTAGTAGCCATGATTTGCCGACCTTAACTGCATGTTGACTGTGGTTCACAATCTACATTATTTAAACAGCGAGGCAACACCAATTAGTATGAGAGGGGTGAGAACCTGTAAAACAGTCCAACCTTACTCCCTGTAGTACCTTTGTTATTAACCACATATGTAATCATATATATTGATGACAAAAATTTACACATATGTAATCAAATATATGGATGTCCATCAGTTATTCTTAACCCAGACACATCAGTTTCTCCTTACACAACAAACATGAATACTTATACAAACATCAAGCTACACAGACAACTCTTAGTTCTGCCAAAGGCAACCTAAGGAAATGTTTCTTAGACAAACACTAGCTTAGAAGTAACAAAAAAAAAAAAAAAAAACACTAGATGACATGAATAAAGGAAGGGGGAAATATTATTCATGGTCTTAGTACATGGTTTCATTTAGTATCAATTTTAGATAATGGTCTTAGAAGCAATTGTTATATTGTCTATATCTTAAGTTATCACTGAATGAGTGGGAAACCAAACAAAGAGCTAGATTGACTATTGTTCTAACTACTTTGACGTTTAGAGTTTTTGGATGTTCAATAGTTTGATGTTCGCACATGAACATTCTGCTTTATGACATAAATACATGCATATTGCAGTTTAGTTTTGAGGCGACCCTTCAATAGGTCATCCAACAGATACACTGAATTCATCATTGGAAGCCAAAAAACAACTTATCATTCAAGAAGTCAAGGTGGTGCCACCAACAAACATGAAGTTGCTTGAGGATCTCAGTTATTTCATATTTGCTTCTCGGTATGCAAGGTATGAATACTCACAAAAGTGACGTTTTGCTTCTTTTTAATTTGTCTTCATTTCTTTGATCTATATATTTTGATGGTCAAGAATCATTACTTTTGCGGACAACATGTCCTTGCAGATTTATAAGAAAATTACATCCTCAAATATTTCATTGTTAACAATATGCGTATACTTTCTCATTCCCAAGTAAGGATTCCCATTAGTTGTCCATGCCAGGTCATCCATCCTTAGAATGTGATGAGAGACGTGGGTCGCAGAAACATATACTGAAATTTAAAAGTTGCCTATTCGAACGAGCTTGAAAAAAATAATCTATTTTTTCTTCGATTTTATCCACCATTTTCTCAATTTAAACATTTCTAACTATCACACTCATGCGAAATAAAAGTCTAAGTATAGGCTAATTATCACTTTTTTTAATATCTTTTGTTTTCTATTCAGTTCTTTGAGATCTATTAGTTTCCAGTGTGCGTTTAATCCTTAGATGAACCATATGACAGTGAAGAATACAACCATTGACAATAATGATAACTTGATACTCTAATCATTTCAAGGGAACAGAGATTAGGGATTGTCTATGTGAGGATTGTAACAAACTTTATTGAGCAACAAGAGTATGAACTCTGCTGATTGACATTGGTGTTCAAAGTCATAACTGTTCAACCCTCCAACTGATGATAAACCAGTAGCAAAATCAGTTGCATAGTTTCTTATGAGATGGTGTTCTAATAAACCAAAGTTGGAACTATTGTAATGAGGTGGTGTTCATATGCCTACCTGTTTTTTATTCAGTGTAGTTCACATATATCAACCTGTTTTGTTTAGGCAAAATCGTTTTTTGGCGTTTTCCGTTAGATTGTGTTATAAGCAAGTCTGCATCAGATTTTTAAGATTATAACAGCTTGGAAAAATAAATATGACATCCGACCTTTGTGCAGGGCCGGCTCAAGAGATGTGGGGGCTTTAGGCAAACCGGTCTTTGAAGTAGAAATCAGAAAATATTTTGAAGAAAAAACATAGGATAGTTTTTGTTTTTTTTTTTTTTTTTTATTATTACTATTAAATGCAATTTAATTTGATTTTAGTTTTTATTGTAGAAGAGTTATACTAATTGTTATTAAATTAACTTTGAAAAGTATTGGAATTTGAACAAAAATGACGTGACCCAAAAATTCTTTGATTTTTCTAGAGAACTCTTCAATATTAAGAGCTTTATTTTAAAAAAACACCTAAGAAATGAAGAAATAAATGCTTAAATAGAAAATATGTGGCCCAACAATTAAGTGGGGCCTTAGGCACTTACCTAATTTGCTATACAGTAGAGACATCCCTGCCTTTGTGGAAAATTATGAAATGGACACTAAAAATGATGGTATTTTAAGAGTTGTGTTATTTGTCATACAAAAAACAAAATAATAATAATAATATTTATTATTCACATGAGTCGTTTACACATTTTTCATTCTTGGCAGGTGCAAGATTCGTTATAAAATCTATGTGATACAAAGTTTTGTTTGTTACGAGCAAGTAAAAGGACAAAGCCCTTCGACTGTCAAACATCTTTCCAAGAGTCACTTAGATCAAAATCTAAGGTGAGCAATGTGTCTTTAGCATCGTTATTCCTATGGTTTCTCATTTGTATTGTTCCCCAAGTTGTAGACACGATACAATAAACTTTTCTTTGTCATCCATCTCGAGTCACTGTAGATGATAACCTCATAGGTTTTCAATTTCACAACATGAAATGAATTTTGACTCAGATTTGTACATTGATCACTATGAATTGTGCAACTAATTAAAATTGTACAGGACCACTATGTATGTGTGGGTAGTTTTTCTTGGAAGCTTCTGCTTCATATTGTTAAAGTTTTGTGAAAAGAGTGGGACAAAGCAGAAAAGTGAAACGGGTGATTGATGGTTTCTTGCACAAAACCATGAACGATCGATAAGTATTAGATATTTGCATCATGTGTTGTATTCAGTGCAACTCGATCGTAGGAAGATGTTTACAATTTAGGATTTTGTTAAATAAGACGAATCCCATTCAAATTTAAATTATGTGTAATTTTAGTATGTTATTACATTCTCAGTTTCCTGGGACTTATTTTGTTTAAAATATGTGATATCAACCTGTTTTGTTCAGTGCAATTCATGTATCTACTTTTCAAAAGTCAAATCCTCCTACATGGAATACATTGGTGGTGATCATGAATAACCTCTTAATATCTATTTTTGTTAAATTAAACAGTTTGACATCTGTGCATTTTTTTAACAACAGACCATCTTATGTTGAATGAGGAAACGACTCTGACAGGTACATCGTTGAAGAGCCTTAAGTACAATCAGTCTTCAAATGAAGTTGAGAGTGCATATAGTTTGAAAGCAAAAGTCATTGGTTAGAGGCAAAATTACCAAAACAATAAATATGGAAAAGCACAGTGAGGACTACTTCGAACTGTGCAGACAGTTTGCGTGTTGGGAGAAGATCGACGTCAAATTTTATTATGAGAGAGACTTCAACTATGGATATTTTTGAAGAGATTACAATTAAATATAATGTACAAATTGTAGACCAATTCTACATGAGTTAGTAACTGGCAAATTATGTTAGTCTTAATAGCTGAAGAAACTATGTACAATTGCTATATAGAGTTTTTGCCTTCACTTATTTTAAATAGTTGGTACTACTTCAATATGTACCAAATAAACTATCACTGGTTATTTGATATGTTTTTTCAGTTGTTATTTCTCTGTATAAAATTTACTCAATATGCATAATTTTTCGGTAAAAGTTAAAAACAGCAAGAATCAATTTAACCAATGTTTATTTTCCAGATTAACCCGTGGGTAGCATGGGCCCCGCCACTAGTATGTATAGATTCATCTACCAGTATTGTTGTGGTGGGTGACCAATTTTTAATTCATTTTTTTTTTAAATAAAATCAGTATTGATATATCAATTTGTTATTTTAAAATGAAATTATAAAAAACCCTGATGTATATAAGGGTAGGGCCAGGGCCAATATTTAAAATGTGTAACCCGGTCCTAAGCCCGACCCTTATTAAGCCCTAATTAAGCCCTTTCATATTTTATAGTTAAATTCATTACTACCCTTAGCTCACACCCAATTTTAATGAAACCCTTATTATGGATATCCAAATCTTGTGCTTCCAAATGATGATGTACCCCCTTTATTTTATTGTAATTACATATATGGATAGTATAATGTAATGTTGATCTTGTTTATGTAGATGTGATGATATTGTTATTTTGTTATAGGGGAAAAAACATCATATTTAACACGACGTTGTCATTTAAAGACAATGGTGAGACCATGAGAATTTAAATAAGACTCCAACAAAATTGGGAAGGTAAAAATTCTGCATACCCTGACAGAAATCTGGCTGCCCTTCTTTTTCAGAATTTTCAAAAGAACACTGGTCCAATACCCTTTGTAGCTTACTTTTCCAAGGTCAGAGAGTGGCTTCTCAGGTGTCTCTGCTTTGTCCTCCGTCTTAGAAAGCTCATAAGCTGTTGAAGTCAAACACGTTAGCAACTTGTGATAGCAAGATAATAAACAAAGCAATACTTATTTATTTGAATATACGACAAACTATTACATTAACTACTCTGGTATCATTCATTGATCACATAAGAATATTAACAATATTTCAAATGCCAGTAATCATTACTCTTGTAACCATGTACTTATAATGAAAACACACAAGTAATTCAGTTGAAACAAATAATTCAGAAAACACACAATTAATTTAGTTGAAACAAATAATTTAATACAAATGATTTAAAGTTGCCATACCCCTCAAGTAGTGCAAATAATGTGAAAATACTTGAGTAATTTCGTAGATATAATATCAATAGTTGAACGTCTTTTTCTCTTTAGGGTATCATCAATTGGTTGGCTTTTTTCCAATGCAAGTACCATATTTTATAATTCTTATAAAACTCATTTTGGTACAGGTGGACTTTAACCTCTTCATTCTTAAGTGGTTACCCCCATTTTTACACTTACTACACGGACATGGAATAATCTCCCTCCTACGATAGTGATTGTTTGCAAACTCTAAAAATTTATCGACACCTTCAATAAATCGTTTATCAGGAATTGACAAGGATATCCATTTTTATCAATTATTTGAAATCCCTCATCTCCTTAGTTATGCGAATCTAAAAAACACAAAAATTAAGCTATAAGAATCCAGTGTATGCGAAATATGTCTTTATATGTTTTATATCAAATGTATGCAAAACATACAAGAATATGATAAAGAACAACTTACAATCACTAAGTCATAACAACTTATTCTCCACTGTCAAGACAATGTTAGACAATGGCCATAATAAAAGGACAATTACAATCGTACATAAGCACCAAAAGCATATGAGATTAAACACACAGACACTCTAAAATTCTTAATAGGCAAGATGTCATCATACTGCACAGTTTTCTAAATAACAATTGACATTGACCCGGTGCCACAGAAAAAATAAGGAATACATATTGTACTATAAATCCTGAATTAATATTGTTCAGACCCGAGCTTTAACAAAACATTTTTATGAATCAAAAGTCTTCCACCAATATATCAATAGCTTATCTGTATCAATGTAATACTGTTTCCTTATCTCTATGTCATTATAATGTCGTGTTTCTGAGTTGAATCTATCTAGCTTTCTCAGTTAGTGTTGCATCAACTCTAGTAAAATGTTCTTTTATTTACTGTACTAAAAACCATGCTACATAACACACGAACGAGAGACGAAAAAAGGGGTAAATGATCAGTAAAACCTGCTACAAATAAACTGATCGAAAAAGGTGCAAACCAACAACAAAGCAGTTTATGATTATTTGAATGAATATATTAATTTTGTAAACTATTAATGGCCACAAACATGCAATTGCACATAAACAAGCACAGTACAAATTTCACAAACTGAAAGCAAAATGATACCTGTAGTACAAGGTGCAAACCAAGGTTCCAATAGATTTTCAAAACTGAAATTTAAATCGATTGAACAAATTCAATTGAATTGAAATTTAAATCGAAAATGGAACGAAATAGAATCGAAAATCAAATCATTTTAGGGAAACGAAATCAAATTGAGAAAGTGAAAATCAAATTTAGGGTTTCAAACTAGATTCCAAATTAATTTTCTAAAAACGAAAATCAAATTGTTATAAAAAATCAAGCTGAGCTTTTGAATGGTTTGGAATCCAGTTTGGAGTTTGAAGAGAAGGGAGGTGTGGATGGTGAAATCGAAGAGAGTAAAAGAGAAAGAGAAGCACAACAGCAAAAGCCACGGCCCAAAACTGATGCAAGCCCAGCTAACAGATGAGAGCCGTGGCTAAAACTTATTAGTTGTAGCTGTGACCAAACTCTTGTTTTCTGGTAGTTATAGAGTAGCCTCATGATGAATCAGTCCTTGCAAGACACAGCAAAGGTATACGGCGTTGTCAACACTGATGATGGTAACTTTCTGATGTTTTCGATCTCTGGAATATAATTATTTCATGATGATTTTGTTGTATGACCCAATATATCAGCCAAGTATTTGTTTAGGCTAGCTATAAAGTTTCGAGGTTAGAAACTGTACGTATTATTTCTCTTATATATTTGATGAGAAATCCAGTTATACAAAAGTTTGTGTTAGATGTCAAGGAAGGAGTGCATACTACTATTTATTCGGAACAATAACAAGGAAGGAGAGCAGCAGTAAGACAACTTAATTGACAAGCACCAGTGGCAGCAACTTCTGTTCCTCTACTGTATTTTTTGTCCTAAGTTGTATTAAGGTTTGGGTGGGGACTGATCTGTATTAAGAGGATATGTCCTCTGGGTTTATGCTGGCAGTGCAACTTCTGCACGTTTAACCAGTTTTCTGTGAATGTGATCTGGAAGAAATAGAAATTTTACTTTTATCAAAAAAAAAGTATTACTTGAGACTGAGAACTGAATATGTGCCTGTTTTATATATGTAACTCTGCTAAAGCGATATCATTTGTAATTAAAAAAATTGCATGCCATGAAAACAACTTATACAGCTATATTATGGTTTGATTCCAGCTACTTGATTCTACGGAGAAGGCAGTGGAGCATAGCTTAGCTAGCACTGGTCATGCTAGTGCAAAAGCCATGGAAATATATTCTCAGAGTTTCAAGACCACATGCTTTACATGGCTCATTGTGTTCGGGATGACATGATGCATATTCTTCATGGTTGTGCTTCTCATCCGTACGTGTGTAACATAGGTATTTCTATTGTCAAAGAATTAACAAGATCTAATTTTTGTTAGATTGTTAGTAAGACAAGGTATGAACATCATGTTTGACACCCCTCTAAATTTCTACAGTTTGATTGAAGACGTAATATATCTCGTTTATGATAGGCCTTGTGTAAGAGGTGCATGTCTCTGGGATACCTGGCGATGCTCTGATCAGGAGTACTGTGCTGCCCAGGAAAAATGTATTGTTTGATCTTAGCTAATTAAATTTTAACCTTTATCAAAAAAAAAAATATCTCGTTTATATTGTGAAAAAACAAAGAGGAATAACTGTCTAAATGCCAAAAGACATGAATGTTCAGAGTTTTCCTTAGTGACTTCTCTTGCATGGTAGCTGGTCACAAATGAAACCATTACAGTATTACATATATATATAAAATATTGTTAAGGCCCTTCATGGATGTTTGCATGCATAACCTCATTAAACCTGGAAACTGAACTCTATTATAGATTTCTAACCACATTGCTGATGCTTACATACATGGATTAAAAATTAATACGTAGTTGGAGAATGAGTACGTGGTGATCTATATATTTGTCATAAGTGTTTATTAACGGTAAAAAGATTTAGTCACCTTACAATAGCTGGTTCACGTACTGCTATAAATATCAGGATTTGTGTCTGTTTTTTTGTTTTGTTCTTAGTGGAGCTACCTCCTATTAAGGGGAAGCATAAGCACTGAGCTAACCCTTTAAAGACTACCCATACCACCGACTGCAACGGGTTATGGGTTTTGACATTAGGAACCGGCAGGGTTGGGGCATTTGCTCTTGCTTGGGGCCTTGATTGGGCTGGATAAAGGTTGGCCTTTAGTCTGATCGAGCTTTGAGTTTCATGTGTCAAGGTCAGCCCTTATACCAAGGAGATACATGCCCCAAATTAAAGAAACTCTTGCATTATTGTTTTACTTCTATTGTTATTTAAAAAATATAATTGCAAGCTTGTAGTTAAGATTACAGTACAAATATTTTGAATTTTGATCCAGAGTTAGTAGACTTTAAGAAAGATGTAGCTTCAGATTATCAATGAAAAAGCAAGGCATCAAAGGCAAACTTTACCCATATCTTGTGCTCACAGTTTATGCGTATGTAGCCTTTTATTTCTAGTACGATTGGTGGTCAGGAACACCCTAATTTCTAGTTTTCTACAACCTTGAGTTTTATATATAGAATTATTTGAACAACAAAAATTATGCTCCAATAATTTGGTGCTTTATCAAGTGCAATGTTGTATTGCCAGGACTCAATGCAAGTAGGGAGTCATTCTCAAACACACTTCACTGACTACTTACTTACAGTTTACAATAGGTGGGAACCATCATCCCACATGATGAGTAATTGTTAAGATTGAAGTTGCGTTTTACATTAAAGTGCTCACTTATTACATAGTATTGATGATGGCATGCATGGAATTAATGGTTTCAACGTCCCTCTTTAAACTTCCCATATACACCCATTAGCTTTAAAGGTAAGAGCACGATATTCTAAACTGCATCTGGATAGAGGAGTAATTGTCTTCTGTATACTTGTATAGGCATTAGGCATTAGGCATTTGCTTCTCTCAACCAAACTCCACCAGAGAACAACAATGCAGAGAAGAGTTAGTACACAACATCCTTCCTAGCCTCCTAGGTAGATAGCTGCAAGTCTGCAACACCAATGATCAAGCGCTTTAGAAATGGATGGATATCATGATTAACTACACAAAACACATCTGGAGCCATCGGATGATATGAACCTCTTGTACACTACCTTTTGAGTAGGTGTTGAACTCTCATTATAGATTTCAGTGAGATGATCATAAATAATTAACAAAATATATTCGCACTCACTTTTGAGCAGACAGTGGCACATACTGTTATGTTTAAAATTCAAAAACTTTTAGAAAGATAGATTCATCTGATCTAAAGACGACAAATAATTAATGACTATAATTAGATCTGATTAAATATTGGTTTAAAGATTCTTTCCATGATCCTTGTTCTATTCTTTTTAACACTTTCTCCCTTCCAGTAGTAACTGAGATTCATGAATGTGCTGTGTGCGCGCATTAGTGCATGTATATATAGTGTATTTTTTTATAGAAGGTAGAAATACTAAACATGTTTCTTTATATGCTTGTTTGTTATCTATCTTACTTACTCAATTCGATGGATTTAATCTGTTGGAGTTTTATTAGAAAATGAACTATTCACAAAGGGAAAATTGGCGATAACCCCACATTTTTTGACCGGGTTTGACAAAAACCCCCTAATGTTGCCATTTTTGGCGTAAACCCCCAACCCCCAACTTAGTAAAATTTTAGCCCAGTATACCCCTGTTCAAAATTATTGTCAAAACCCCCTAAAATTGACTTAACAGAAGTTATTAAACACAAGTTAACTTCCGTTAACAGAATCTTTATTTGTCTAAACCCCCAGGTTTGAAATCCTCCTCCTTTCTAATTCTCTCATTAACATCACCCAATATCAACCTTCTTAGTTTAGCAAACACCATTAATTAATCACTATATGAAAAGTGACTTTATCAAAGGGATATCCATTCTCCAAAATTTTGTTAAACAATTCCATAATAAAATAATCCATTGATAAGATTGTTTAAAAGAAAATCATTTAACTCCAAATCCAAGATCTATGCAACTTAATTGACAATAACAGTTAATCAAAATGCCAAATTGACAATAACAACTTAATCTCAACTAAAACGATGGATTAGAATTATTTTAACTTGGTAATGGTGTCTAAAAGTTGATTGAAACAGATAATCGACGAAATGGGTCGTGTTTAAATAAGTGATTGAATAAAACCAAAGCTTCATTTAGCGTATGTGTACCAAATTTACAACATTCTCTTATAAATTTCTCTATACATATTGAAGAAGAAGTGAAGTGGGATAGATAAAAGGAAGAGAGTGAAACGAAAGTGGGAAAGATAAAAGGAAGAGAGTGAAATTTATACAAACATTTGCTGTTATTTCTCTTCTTATCAACACATTTCACCATTGTTGATGATTGAAACTTTCTTAAGTAGCTTAAGTAACCACAAGATTTTTTTTTTTCTTCAAGACTTGTTGGGTTTGATGGAAGATACATGGATCTGGGACAAACTATACTTTTTTTTTTTTATGTTTTTTTTTAATTTTAGTGGGGTTTACACAAACACATGTTATATTAACTCTGTTAACTTCTGTTTAATAACCTCTGTTAAATCAATTTTAAGGGGTTTAGGCAAATACTTTGAAGCAGGGGTATAATGGACTAATTTTTTGCTGATAAAGGGGGTTGGGGGGTTTATGCCAAAAATAACACAATTAGAGATTTTTTGTCAAACCCGGTCAAAATGTGGGGGGTTATCGCCAATTTTCCCATTCACAAAACATGCATGTATGTGATGTTAGGTTTCTGTTCCCTAGCACGCTTGAAACTCATTTATGGTCGTCAATACAAGCAAGGTGCCAAGGTCCCAGAATTTTAATGTTCACAATAATGTGATAAAGTAAGCTTGTTTTGCCAAAACATTTTAGATGCATACACAGCTGGATTTTTTCACTAAAACAAAACAACTAATAATTGAAGCTAGTAACTGAGTGGGGTTGGGGTACTCTGGGGTTATGAACTTGTGACCATACAGTATACACAGTTTCTTCCTTCATGTTTGCATTCAAATAAGCGTTTAAAGATCTAGTAGCCCATCATAACATTTGGGGTCCCGGAAAAAAAAATTAATTGACTTAAAAGGAATATATATACCATAGTTCCAACATTTTTATCATGCATGGTGCAATGCACTTATCAGACCATTTTGATCATGCTAAATGTGGTTAGTCACTAATAACCACGTTTTTAATGGAGTTATCCATCTCTTTCTTTCTGGCTTCTTTATCTAAGATTCTAAGCAAACAGCCAAACATTGATGTATACTCTTGACCCTTTAGCTAGATCAGAAAAAGATATAGGGGTAATATTTTGGGATTTTTCAATTAATTTTGCACATAAATACAGCTAAATATTAACAGGAAATTGAGGATTAATGGAGGAGGAGATGTTGGGTTGTTGCTATTGTTGCTGTTGTTGATAAACTGTGGCTGTGATTCTGTGAATACCAAGATGTGACTTGATATTATAACTAGTTGTCCTTGTGGTCTGTCTGGAACCCTGGTGTCTTATTCTAAATTTTGGAAAAAAAATGAAAATAGATTAACTTTGAAAACAAGAGATCTAAAGGAAAAGATAAAAGGCAAGGAAGAAAAATACAGAAATAAGAATCAATCATAGGACTGACTACTGATCGTACGTGTCTGAAAAGATATGTAAATTGACACAAAGTGGCTTGGAATTGCATCTGGCAAAGGTGAAGGTGCTACATGTTTGGCATTATTGTAAACTTTTTCATTACAAAGGCAAAAAATTATTAGCCTACTTTTGCCTTGGAGCAGATCCACTAAAAATCAATTATGTTTTTTTTTTTTTTTTTTGATGAAATAGAAATTTTATTGATCATAGAAAATAAGAGTACACAACAGGTATTAAATAACCCCGTCAGGTTCGGTAACCAGACTCTAAACAATAAGAAAACAGACCTTCATATATGCATTACATTGCAGCACCCAAAAAAAAGCACTGTTGCTGTACTCCCCCTCCGATCTGCTTATGCAGTCTGCGGCTAACTCATTCAGCTGTTCCCCACACTAGTAAAACTGCCCTGTTCCTTCTGCCCATAACATTTCCAGCACTGCAGTCCTGTTGCTGCTGCTGCACTTAGAATAAGTTTCATAGAACTATACAACAATGAGTTCCTTAGACGTCAGGTTTGAACTTTGAAGTTTCATAGTTCCACACACTAAGCATGTGTCAAAGTAAAATCTACAAAAACACCAAGTCTTAACAAGTGTTTGGGTACCTATTATTATGATGGTAGGGTTATATGTTTTCTCTCATTTTCAAAATCTAAAGCTTAATTTTGTAAATAATAGGATAGCATCATTCAACCACATTTACAACAAACCAAGCTGCTACTAAAGCTCAGTTCATCATATACCAATATACCATTATTAATTATGGCAAGCCCGGATTTGGTTCGAGCTTGACTTGTTCACTCCGCTCGTTTAGAAAAACGAGTGGAGCTGGTACATTATTTATGCTCGAACATACCAAAACTCAAAACTCGGCTCATTTGGCTAGAATAAAAACCCTTACTATCATCAAAGAAAAGCAGTTGGAACGTTAGTTAATAGTAACTAACAGGGAGATGCAACAATACATTAACATTAACTCATACTCCTCCCCTCCTTAATCGAGCAGTAAACGTATCTTTATCTAGAAGATTGGGATTTGAATATGGATTAGGAAATGGATTAATAAGGCCGTGCTTGTTCTCCAAGAAAAAAACTGGAATGGAAAACCACGTCAGCGATTTACTGATTTTTTGTTTTTCCAGGTGCTTGGTGATTTCAGTTGATATGGGTCCCACTGTAAAAAGGTTTTTAAAATGTAAAACACGTCAGCAAAAATTGCAGTTTTGATAAACCAGGAAATCTATGCAAAACAGAAAATCACACCTCTAATTTATGGTCCCCACCGGTCCCCAAAACTTATAATCTCGCCACGTCTCTTTTTTCCTTTTTTCCTTTTTTATTGATTGGTAATCAAGCAACAATCCTGGTTATAAATTGAAAGTTTTAAAAATTTGTTACCTTTCTTAAAATTCAAAATCTTTCCGTTTCCGTTTTCCCATAACTTACAGGGAACAAGCACAGCCAAGGTTTTGAAGAATTAATGACACACAATTCACGAGTTGTTTTCGAATCATGCACCTATTAATAAGTTGTCATTAAAGAAAATTAACGTGTTTGGTTTATTTTTTCAAAAAAAATTGGACACGTGGAAGAAAAGTAAATAAGGTGGTGAGGTGGAAGAAGTAATTTCTTTCCTGTCCTCTGTTTTCTCTCTCTTCTCTCTTCTTGTCTCCTTCGTTGTTTACCCGCGAAATCTCGGAAGGTTTTATTACAAGAAGAATAATAGGAAAGAGAAACCTGGAAGAAAGAGAGAGTTTTAATTAGGGGTTATTAATATATAATTATCTTTTTCCCTAAATAACAAGAAAGAAGAACGTTCTTTCTTTTTTTTTCAAATAGTTTCTTTTTTTTTTTCAGGAACTTTGATCTCATCGTCATTATTTGTTTGTTGTTGTTGTTGTTGTTTGTTTAAAGAACATTTTGTTGTTATTTGTTAAAATTTTGTTGCAGAGGAGAAGAAAAGAAGACGATTAATCTCGTTTAATCATCTTCTCTACTTCTTCTTCTTCCCCTGCAACGTGACTAACAACCTTCTTCAACCACCACCACCACCACCACCATCCTCATCTCTCTCTTTCTTTCCATATATGATATATCTCTCTTGTTTCAGGTTTTCTTCTCACCCTTTTGTTATAATCTTGCATTTGGTTGTACATTGTGTGCTTGTTTCATTTTTGAATTATTTTACTCTGTTCTTTGTTATTGCTTTTTATTTTTTATTTGTAGTTTATTTGAATTTGAAAAGTAATCCACTTTCAAAACACATTATCTTCAATTATAAATAATTGATTTTTTTTTTTTGGCAAAATAATTGACATTACCCTACAAATTTTCTTTTCAATCACAATCTCAAGGAATTGTTTTCTTGCAAAGTTGTTTGTTTTGGGGAATTATTTATAGTAATTCTTTGTGCATTTCTTTATCAAATGTTAAAGGTCTCCATGGGAATGAATATAAGTTTTTTCATGCAGGTGTGAATTTCTGATTGTTCTTCAAACTCGGCGTGGAATTAATGGTATGTATTCTGAGATGCAATTGCGTGCTATTGTAGATTATGAAATTCCAATTTTTTGCATTTGAAGTTAGTACTTTTTTCTCTTGGGGATTTATGACTAACATGTATTGTTTCTTTGCTCACATCTCCAATTTCTATATTACCAAGTTCTTACAAGTCCTTGAATAGAGTTTTATTAATGATTAATGAACAATGAAGGAATGGATCACAATACAACCAACACGACAGACATCTAACTGCCTGAGCAGACGAGTACCAAATTGTTTTTAATCCATCCATTTTAGGTGGGTAGTCCATTACTAAACTTCGACCATACATCCGTAGTCCTCAGGCAATAAATTTCATGTGTTTGCAGAAAAAAAAAAGAGCACTTCATAATGGTTACTGTTTTGAATCATACACTCCCCTGTACAATTAATCACTGTTTTGTCCTGATGCAAATTGGTCATATTATCATTATTCATTTTGATCGGTACAACTGTAACTCGTTAACTCCATGACCCTAACGTCACTCATTCTCTGGTGAAGGTGGGCGTTGAACTCCCCAAGGATTGACCCGAGTGCTACTTAAAATCTTCAAAGAAAGAGTTTGTATTTCAGTGTAGTTTGAAAAAGCCAATGATGATATTTTTTTTTTCTTTACATGATATTGAGTGACTTGTAGGCTATTCTATTTTAGATTGATCTAATATAATCATTATAGAGGCTCCAAGGATTGTTCAACTGACATAGTTAGACTAAAAAAAAAAAACGAATGTGCATACTAGTTTGGTATATGATTTTCTTCTACCGACATTTGAAAAGAAAGATACTTGTGTTGTACTATCTTAAAATTATTCTTGTGCTTCTATGTTGCAGTTTCTTACTTCTGAACTTCAAGATTTGCATTAAATTGTATTTTGATTCTTTTTTCTTCATCTTTTTAGTAAGTTGGAACTTGATTATTATGAGATTGCCATTGAAGAATTAGATCACATATTTCTGCTTTTGACTAATAAATAAATATACTCTTCACAGCAAAAATATCACGAGCCTAGATTTCCTGGAAATGACATGTGCTCGGAAATGACATGTGCTTTTTTTATGAAATTACATCTCGTATGAAGACAGTTTTCTTGTTATCGGCGTTAATAAAGTGATTTTGTCCTAATGGGTGGTTGTGTATCCACACCGAACAAGAGAGTCAAACCCCACAGGAGGTATCCTAGACCGGGTATTGGCCGTCGAAAGGTTCCTAGCATTGTCCCTGGTTTCAGGGGTTTGCCCAAGAAGCGGAAAAGTAATGCAAGGAAGGGAACTGACTTTTCTCTACGCGAGTTTGTTCATGTGAATTTTGAGAATGGTGAAACAACAACTTGCAGAAGATCTGAGGTTTCCAACTCACAGTTTCATCTCACCCAGTTGCAGTGGCATCATAGTCAGTTTGATTCTAATGGTACACCATATACCTTATTCTCATTTTAAAATTTCGTCAAGAAAAAATAATCTAATTATGAGACACAAATATCCCTTCCCCCCGTTGCATTGTTTTCTTGATGTTAGATGATGCATATATGATAGGCAGTGTTATAACTGGAGTTATTTGCTTTGGACAGTCCATTATATAGTAATGATTATCATCACCTGTAACTATAGAATAGTATTTTTTGGTATTAATCCAGTTGGTACATATTCGTTGATGGATGTTGGCTGATAATATGAGTCAATATCTGTGTTAGATGATCATAGCTAAATATCACATTACACTAGATAGAAATTGTCTAGTTGTTGGATTATGTTGGGAAATTCTTGCCTTCTGCAGAGGAACTGTCATTTTCACCATGGTATTTTGTTTTCATTCATATAGTGTTGTCTTAAAGAACTACACACTTATAATATGCGTGCCCTTATTGTCTTTTGTTAGCGATAGTCTGCAATCTCTAAAACAGGTATGAAAAGTTTGTATACGAGAGGAATTATATCGACAGGCTTGTCTGCCAATACTGTTATTGCTATTTCATTTTTTTTTGGTCTGCAAGTTTTGTTCACACCATTCTTGCATTTAGAAGCGGTTGTTCCTATTACCATCATTCCTAATTGCAAAAAAAATTCATAGGAAGTTCCTATGGCATAGAAAGTTAGAAACATGTGTTGATGACTGCATCTCTCTGTTTTTGTGCCTCATTAATATTATATTGTTTTGGGAATTTGCAGCAAAATGTGAAGAAGAAGCATGGTTTGATTCTGTCAGTATTCTAGAGCCTGACGATGATGACGACGACGAATTTGTCAGCATTTATGGAGGTAATGCACTTCAATCTCAATCCTCTGGTTTAATGGTGTGTGGAATTCTAACACACTTGTTAGTTGTGTATAAGTATAGCTATGGGAATCTATATACTACATAATGATACAGGTGGCTCTGAAATGTCTTCGGGCTAAGTAATTGAGAATGTCAGTTGGACACGGATTAGTAACCCAAACTTGTGCATTCAGCAAGTAAAAAGTCTAAGATCATCAGAATCAAGTCAGTAATAACCGTAGTACCACCGCCGCATTCTGAAACACGATCATACATACTGACCAAAATGATGACATGTGGTTATAATTATCAAATCAATATTTCAAAACACTTAACTACATTTGAGGTGGTTGGTTATGTGGAAATATAGGTGCATGCCTTTAGACTAGGGGTGTAAAACTCACTCTCCCACATAATAGATTGTCATGGGGGACACATTTTCTTACAGGCACACGGATATGCAGAGGGTGTACACCCCAGGTGCTCATTTATGCCTGAGGCATATGCCGTGTGACAGATCATGTTCCTAAATGCCCGAGCCATTCCGTTTTAGATTGGTGTATGATCAGGCCGAGACTTGATAAATATAGGAATATGATCAGGCAATCCGAAAATACTTAATGCTTAAAAGATCTCCAGTTTGGCATCATTGGATGGTTGTCTCTATCTATCTGCTGAGTAAACATGGACTTACCAGACATTGCTAAGGCCTTTTTTTTTTCCATACCATCAACTTCAATGACAAGTGTCAATTGCTTCCTATTGCTAAGTAGTTTTATTTGCCTTTCCGCAGACTGTTTTCCTATTGTAGCCAATACTGCTGAGAATGTCTCAGGTCCCCAAATGCTTCAGTATGAAAATGCATCCTGCTTTAAGGAGGCCAGGTGCAAGTATGGGGAATTTTATGAGAGCACTCCGACATCATTTGCTATAGAACGGTATCTGACAATAGATGGAGGTACAGTGGAGAATTTCTGCAAAGATGAATGCAAAGAGGGTGATGGATTTACAGTTTTAAGTAGCCGAGGTTATGATCTTTCTTGCTTGGGGAAGGTTGATGATATTTGCACCAAGAGGAAGAAAGAGCTACAGGATCCCTATGGTAGCTTTAATCTGAAAGATGATGGACATGATTCTGAAGAAAACACTTTGAAGTCACGATTACCTTGTCTACTTCCTAATATTAATTTAAATGACAAGAATCAACTTCCATCAAGTCCATGCGGTCCCTCTCAAAGGAGGAAGTCAGCAGTTTACAGGGTTTCCTTTAAGAGGAAATCATATGATGGAGAGGAAGCCACAGAATTTTGTAAGTATACTGGGATTGAAGAAACATGATCTACTTTCACTTTCATTTTTTTTATTAAACAGTTTCACTTCAAAGATATTCAAATGGGCTTGATTTTACAGGTGCTTCAAAGAGATTCTTGTATCGTCCTAGAGCGGGATTACTCATTCCATGCTCAACAGGAGAAAAGCTAACTTCAGGTTGTTGGTATCCAGTTGCTCCTTCAGTCTTTAAACTCCGTGGCCCAAACTATTTCAAGTATGTCTTTGATTTGTTATATAGAGCATATGTAAAGTTGACCCAAAGCTGCAGTAAAATAATATCTTGCAATTTACTACTAGCTTATTTATTCTGCATAAGGTGTTCATTATTATGTACATATCTTGCAGAGACAAAAGGAAGTTTCCGGCTTCAAACTGCAGTCCTTATACCCCGATTGGTATTGATTTATTCGTTTGCCCCAGAAAGGTACATCACATTGCCCAGCACCTTGAGCTTCCACCTATAAAACCACACGAGAAAGTGCCTGCCTTCTTGATTGTAAATATTCAGGTATCTTTTATTTCCATTCATATTTTTCTTTGTACTTTTTCTCTTATTTCTTTCACTTCAAAGTTCGGAGTAAGCGATAGTGCTGTACAGTGAGTCTAAGCATTGGCTTATTCCTATAAAACTAGATTCGGAGTGACATCTTACTGTCTTGTCTCTCTCATGCAGTTGCCTACTTATCCTGCTGCAATGTTCCTTGGTGATAGTGATGGGGAAGGATTGAGCCTTGTATTATATTTCAAAGTTTCCGAGTCCTTGGAAAAAGATATCTCCCCTTGTTTTCAGGAAAGCATAAAGGTATACATGGCATATTATGAGTTCTATTAAGATGTCAGAAGTTCTCAGAACTACTTTTATGCATTATTTTAGTTGATACTGAAAGATTTGGCTACGGGTATTCTGTTTTTTTTTTCTGTGTGATGTGCGACCACTACTTAAAGCAAATATGTAAGACAACTGTAAATAGCAGTCTGTTTCATATCCATCCTATTCATTCATGCCACTTTTGTGCAATTTTGATCTTTACTAGTTCGCATCTTAATATTGGCTGACTATATTGAGTTCTGCAACAGAGACTGGTAGAGGATGACATGGAAAAGGTTAAAGGTTTTGCAATGGACTCTACTGTTCCGTATAGAGAAAGATTGAAAATCATGGCCTCGGTTGTTAATCCAGATGACCTTCACTTAAGTTCTGCAGAAAAGAAGCTCTTACATGCTTACAATGAAAAGCCAGTGCTTTCTCGTCCACAACACAATTTTTACAAGGTAAAGCAAAAGTTTTTAGATTATACCATAAGGAAAGTTTCCTCTCTTAGGCTTGAATTTCAGAACCATGGTATGGTAACTGTACATGTATTCTTTTCATTTTTGTTTACCATTTGGGATAAATAGTCCTGATTTGTAATATGTTAATTTCCATTTAGGGTTCTAATTACTTTGAGATAGACCTTGACATACACCGGTTTAGCTACATATCAAGGAAGGGATTTGAAGCATTTCGAGAGCGTTTGAAGGATGGGATACTCGACCTGGGTCTAACCATACAGGTATAACGTTGTTCCAAATTTTATTCGAACAGATATGAACTAGACTATTTGCAGTGTGCTCACTGTGCCAGCCAGGCTGAAATGTAATGTGAGCTCAATGCACAGTGGGAACAGGTTTTGTTGGATGGCATGCTAACTTTAGCTTACTTTTTGTCCATTAAATCTCTCACCTTTGATTCTACTGATACAATTTGGAAATGCGAACAGGCACAGAAACAGGATGAATTACCAGAGCAAGTCTTGTGCTGCCTTAGATTGAACAAGATTGATTTTGTTAACCATGGCCAGATACCCACACTGGTAACCGACGATGATTGATTTGAACAGAGAGATACTGGTATTTCAGTTCAGTTGGAGCAATGGATACGTCTTCATTCTTGTAAACATTTGGACTCACATCCGTGGCTTCCATTGTATTTTCAAAAGTAAATTATTTATTATACAAATTTATAATCATAAGTTAAGCTTGTCTTGATTCAATAATATCATCAAAATTTGATAATAAGTAACTACAATATATAATAATTATATATAGGTTGTAAATAGTCCTTTCTTATTCCATCTGTTCATTCCCATAACTACATTTTAGTCTGATTTCAAGAGAATCTATGCTCACATGACATAGTATTTGAATGATTTTCTGGTGTACCCTTTGGAAGTAGTATGTGTCTTGGCGTCTTGCTATTAAACAGAATACAGGTATTGGTGGGCATCAGTGTTGTTTATGCCATGACACAATTCTTGCCATTGCTGTTCTTCTAGGGATAGCTTTGGCCAAGGATATTGTCAGTAGCTAGTAAATTAAGCACTCATATTCTGCTCCCAGTTCTTCTAAATTTTTCTTTTCATTGATGATAAATATATTGGTTTTCGGTCCGAACTAAGGAATCCCTTAGCTATGATGCAAAATGGATCTTGTTCTATCGTTGTTGATCAGGAATTTCGATCTGAAAAGTTTGGAGAAGTGGAATGGGAAGGAGGAGCGGTCTTCGACCGGCAACAGCTAGAGGCGGATTTATTCAATCACATAGTTTGGGCTCCTAGAATATGGCACACTTGTGTCAATCTATTTGATTGTATCGAAAGGACCAATGAATTGAGAAAACATGGAATAAATGTTTCAAAAAAAAAAAAAAATAAATAAAAATATATGGAGATGCGAGGAGTCGAACCTCGGATACCAATCACTCTGGAGTGTAAACAGTGTTACAACTCACTGATAGAGCGTTTACTCAAATTGTGTATGAGCTATTGAGCTACATCCCCGTCAGTAATTGACAAATCAAATAATATAAACTCTTCCTTCTTCAATTATGTCATAGTATTATGTTTCTCCCCTAAATTGCAGGAAATTAAACTTAAACTTACCCCACAGATTTGAATTTATTTAGAGTTACTCCACACATTTGTGACAGATGTTAGTCAACTGCCAGTTGACCAAGTCAATTTCTCATTTGACTTGTATTTTGATATAAACTACTTGTAATACCCCTAAACTAAACATGTGGTAACTTGGGTTTGAAGTGGTTAGATTAAGTTGCATCTAATTTTTAATCTAAAAGTGGAGATGCAACTCAACATCTCAAACCAATTAAAAAAATAAAGCCTTTACATCTTCTTTACTTGACACATGAGATCAAAATACAAATCACATGTATAAATTAGGGGGATTTCAGGTAGTTTATGTCAAAACATAAGTCAAATATAAGACTAACTGGGTCAACTAATGGTTGACCAACGTCTGTTACAAATGTGTGGGGTAACTCTAAATAAGTTCAAATCTGTGGGGTAAGTCTAATTAAATTGATAAATCTGTGTAGTAAGTCTAATTTGCCCTACTATTTTTGCTAGCTCTATATGGTCAGTGAGAGTGGATGAATTTTTTAGACTACGTCCTTGATATGTATGGCAGTGATAGTCGTATAATTGTGTATTAATAGTAGATTACATGCGTGATCCAATAACAGCAGCATTCTGGGATCGGTATTATTGACTATATGTTTATCAGTTTATGCCATTGCTTAGTAGGTACAAACAAAAATTATAAAATCAAAGTGAAACAAAAATTAGAAGGTACAAACTTTGTCAGTTTCTAATATGGAGTATGTTCTAAAGTTTGTTCAGGATTTGATAAATAGTTTCCCAAGTCGGATTAGAAAAACAAGTTAATTTATTTATAAGTTGTGGATTTCAGTTTGGACTTGGTTTTCAACTTCACTTAGGGATTCGAAGTTGCAAATTACAGTAGTCTCCGATCCATAGTCAGTTTAGAAAATCAATATTACCTATAAATAGTTCACATTAATAACTTTGTTAAGTTAGTATTGCTTGTTGTGCTCATTTTTTAATTGTCCTGAAAGAGGAAGAAAACGTTATCACCATAACAATGGCTACTACTGCTACAAGAAGGGAACAACAATATTGATCTCAACCACTAGGTAATCAAGTGTATGCACCACGTACCGACATTAAAGCGCCGCAAAAAGGGTATGAACAATTGTGGTTTGTTAAATTTTATGGGAGAAATATCAAAACAACGTAACAATCACAAACAAATGTGATACAGTGGCTGATTGGATTAATCGTGTGCAAAATAACTATCAACAAAGTGGAGATAAAAATCTTGTGGTTGGTTTGGACATTGAGAATTACTTTACACAAATAAAAGGTGGTAAACAATATTGTGCATTGTTACAACTTTGCGTTGGTACAATTTGCCTTGTTTTCATATTTACCATTCAGATTATATCCATGAATCTCTTATGAGTTTTCTCAAGAATACCCGTCACTCGTTTTACGGTGTTGGCATTGAAGCTGATGTTCAACTACTTAAGGAAGATTATGAACTAGATGTAACCAACTTAATGGATCTCCGATTACTAGCTTCGTGGAAACTGAACTTGGACAGGACCCCTAGCTTGAAAAAATTATTGAAAGAAGTGTTTCAGGTAGATTTGGAGAAGCCAACGTGGATTCATAAAAATTGGAATGTAGATAGACTAAGCAAGAAACATATTGAATATGCTTCTCGCGATGCTGCAACATCTTTCTACATCGGGTTGAATTTGATAAGGATTAAGTCTAGCAAGTCAATTTGTGACGTTTATGACATGTAAGAGTATGTGTAGGAGTGCTTTCCCTTGTGTTTTTTTCCCGAAAAACTATAATTGTTCTGTAATTTCAAAATTTTGATCTAATCAAGCACAATATTCTGTTGTTCATTCAATGTTCTAAATAGAAGTGGTTGTTGAGTACCAATTATTTCCAAAGGTTTATCAGGCTTAAGTAATTTCAATGCATATCATACATACGTTGTATACTTCATTATACTGTATATATTTACTAGATAGATACAGATTAACAGCTGGTTTAATGTGTATAAGAATACAAATAACAGCAGTACAAACTATAGAAGTTATAACTAGTTTGAAGTGGAACATGCAAATCATCTTGAAGATTATGCCAACACATAACTTACTCGGTGTCACATCACTTCATCTAAAAAAAAACTAGAAAATTTTCTTTTGATTCAGCTCATGATGAATCTCTTCTTTAATTTGGGCATTTATTTTTGCTTGCACCTTAGCAGTGAAACCGAGGTATGGTCAGTTACCTCAAAAACATGTCCGATAACTAGTCCAGTCAACAGAACGATGAATTAGCTATTTTGGTCTTCTAACTTTGCTTAAATTTCCAGTTGTGTCCTCTAAGTTTAAACTGCTCAATTTGGTCCCAAATCGTTCAAAACGATTGCAAAATGGTCTGACAGTTTTCAAGCATTTAACATAGTTGTCCAGTGTGATTTATGTGCATTTTGAAGCTATTTTTGCGCACTTTTTCAGCACTTGTGAATGGGCAACTCTGTTAAATGCTTAATCTTCAGGTTCAGTTGCACATAAATTCAATGTTTTATAGAAGCCTGACCAAAATAAAATCATAAAGATCTTTACAAACGTTTCGAAAGATTTGAGAGCAAATTGAGCAATATAAACTTTGGGGACTCTAACTAAAACTTTCGGCAAAGTTAGAGGACCAAAATACCTATTTGTTCTCAACAGAACAATATACCAAATAACCAATTGTACAAAGCAGTCAGTGTTCACATAAGGTAAATACATATATGCATTTTTTTTACTCAAAAAATTATTACTAATGATGAAATGTAAGGCGAAATTTATGAAATGATTAAATCATTTTGTTAGCATTAAGCAGAATTTTACTTGAAAGGATGGAGCTGGAAAATGGAGATATATTTATCCAAGTTTGAAAGCCCAAAACCAATAAACATTGCCACTTTGGTGTCCCTCTCTTAATTTCTTAAAGTGAGGATATTATTGTACTTATAGAAAAAGAGTAATGGTAGAATTGGAAATGAACATTAGGTTTTTGTTCCTTGAATCTTGATTCCATCATCGTCTCCTCGTCTATATAAGAAGAAAGAGAAAGGAGGTTAGAAACACAGAGTTGCCTTAGGCCGAGCGCTTACCCCGTGAGAGATGGGGAAGCGTGGTATTCCACGGGAGAGGTTTAAATCGTGGCATACGGTTGAAATAAACCGTGTGATAGGCACATATTAAACATTATTTAGGGGTTACCTTTGGCCGCTTTGCTGATCTGATTTGCAGCTAAAGTGACAGGAATTTTGCCCTACATTTTTATTTTCCTTTCTTGTGTTTTTTTCTTCTTCTTTATATTGTTATCCAAATATTGTTAAATTTCTTGTTTAAGATCCAAATATCCTCCCAAAGTATAATTATGTTATTTTTCATTTGTAATTTTGAATGACCATAAATCTGCTCAATGCTGAATGTCTTAAAAGGGAATTTCATTTACCAATACATAAAAGATTTTGATAGTGAGGAATTAAACAAAATTATGGAAGGACTCAAAACCAACTCATCAAGGTAGGTATTTTTTGAGTGATTAATTTTAAGTTAATAATAATATGTTTCTGGCTTGGTTGGACAGAAAATTGATGCAACTTTCATTTCCCTTGGACAAAAATTCACAAGAGATTTTATTTAATTTGCTTTTCACCCTTGTTACAGAATGTATGAGTAAATTTTCACTGGTTATTGTATAGGGAGGAAAAACACAGAGAAAAGCAAGTGAACTGGTTCTTTGGCAAGAGATATATTTCTAGGTGACTAGGTGATTGGAGCAAATAGGAAAATGATCTTTCATCAAGGCAAGGGATACATATTGGAGCAAGTAAATATGCAACAGAAGTTGAATTTTCTTTTGTTTACTCGCCAAGATTTGAATATTGTTAATGTTCTCTGTACATATGATCGCATTATCACGGAAAGATCTTGTAAGAACGTTACTACATATTTCTGAGGTTGTTTCAATTGTGTTGTGAGTTGTGATCAAATTTTTGTGTTAATACATATTGTTCATAAACTTTGAATCAAAGAAACCAAAAAAAATTGCGGCACTGCAACACCTTTTCTTTTCATTGAGTTGGGAACTGCTGATGAGAAGCATAGCCATTTACTATATGTGCAACTTGATGATCATTATAACCTATACATTGCATCAAATGCTTAAGATCTTCACATAGTATTCCTTTAAATCTGCATCCAGCTATATTCTGCTTCTCAAATTATAAATTAGAAAAGCCATGACGCTGCTGATTTAAATCTCCTTTTCTCTAACTGGATGTGCCCATTTATGTTCATTTTCTCCTTTCTTGATTATAGTAGGCAAGGTTGGTCGCTTACTCAAAATGTTTAGTTGGTATCCGCTTCTAATATCTGTATCAGTATAGGGAGACTTCCTAAAAGGTTTATGCAGTTCAGATGCTTTGAAGTTTGTTGTGTTTCTTAACCTTATGCTCTGTTGGAGAGTTCTCCTTAAAATTATTTGAATCAAGAATCCCCGAAAGCTATTTCCCATGCTTTCTGTCTGCAAGTCATAAACATTAAACATCAGATGCAACATTAGTGCTTTCTGTCTGCAAATCATAAACGTTAAACATCAGATGCAACAGTATATTAAAGCTTTAGACACATATATTCAAGAGTAAAACAGAAGTTTTGAGAGGCCTTATTAAAATTAGGTGGGATCAAGAAAAATGAATTAGAAAGTTTAGGAAGACCTATGTGGTTCTTGTTACCTCTTTGAAACCATGATCTGCGGACTGCTTGTCGAATATGGCGCTCATGTCTCTCCAAAAGTTCATCAATTTTATGAGATTGGCCCAACTGAGGCAACAATGGCCCTGAAAACTCAACCATGCTTCCTTGATCCTGATAATCCTGAGAATATTAAAAGGGATGAGATTAAAGACGAGATGGTACTTCTAATAAATAAACCTAGTTCTGATTGGGATTACTTCTGATAAATAAACCTAATTGGTTGTGTCTGATCTTCTAAGTGAGAGTATATGTTTGTTAATACTTACCAGATTGTATGTTTTAGTATCTGATTCCTCTGACAGACCCTGCGAGTGGTACATCTCAGACGCATCAAAAGAATCTGGTCGCTCAAACTGACTCCACTGGTTGCGCATTGGGCGCTTGTAATTCTCATATGAATCTTGACCTCGAGATTTGGTAGGTATCCCATCAACTTCCCCATTTCCTTGTCGTTTTGAGTCAGAAATATTGGAGGGATCTAACGCACTAGAAACTTGACTTCTTGAACTGGACCTACTACTTGACTTTATAGATGCCGCATCTTCTTTTCGCCTTTTTGCCCATGCAAAGCCACTTGATGTAGCAACATGTAATGGGCCAGAGAAGGGTATATCCCCTTGAGATGCATATTTAGTGTGCGAACCCTCATGAATCATCTCCATTGATGGTTTACGAGGTTCTTCAATTCCTCTAGTACCTGCGTCTCCTTTATCCAGGTTGGGTTTTGGGGGAAGTTGACTATTGATTTGTTCCTGCAGATGAAAACAACCTAAAGGTGAGTTTTCCTCCACAGTACGTACTTACGAGACTACAAGTAATCTACAGAGTGAAAGAAAGACCTCCATTGGAGCAACCGATTTATGAGGTCCATGTGTGTCTCTAAATGTTTTAGATGCTTTTGTTGTTTTCCTTGTAGCTTCAGGTCCACGTGTTCTTCCGCCATTCTTTTTTCTGATCATAACATCTTGAACACATTAAAGTTGGTAAAATAATAGGATAAAATCATTTGACACCTGACTTGATAAAGGATCCTTTACAATCATTTTGAAGCACTAGACAATTATCTTTAAGAACTAAACAAATACTCTGATTTCTCAAGCTTACATTATAAATTTGCAATAGGTTTTATGTGATTCAAATAAACAAATTAATAGATTAAAAGTTAAATCTGATTCATAAAATTGTATTTTTAATCTAATCATGTATCTTCTCTGAACATTAGAGGTAAAAGTGCTCACTTTCGTGCCTCGTCTCGACTTTTTGCATCAATTTCCTTGTTAGGTGGGTACTTGGGCAAAGTTGCTGGATCACTTGCATAAGGCTTCGTTCTGAAGTACTGTGGATGGTGCACCAAAATATATTAGACCACAAAATTTAGCAATGGTTTAAAAAGACCATTAGATTAGAGATAAGGTTGGCAGGCCAGTAAGAAAGAAGATATATAACACAAGAATATGATTATCTGGCTAGGTTCAACTTTAGAAATTATAACTATGTCCTGCGAAATGGTTGATAAGGGTATTAGAAGTTGTCTGCATTAATTACATACGCTGCAATATGGCCTTGATACAAAACCGTCAGCTGACATATGTGCTACTCGGATTCAACTGATATCTTGGTGAAGATGCAACATGCACACTTTAATCTAAGTATGTGATTACAGATAGCATTGATACTAAATGCTTAACTGAGAGTGTGTATGTGACACATCATCATCATCATGAAATCCCTTAAAGCGAGGCTTTAACGGATTGTCTACATTTACACGCTCAAGAGTTTGTTCCGTCTAATAAAAAGAAAAAGGAAATGGTAATAAAATTTAAGGTTTCCTTTCTGTATAATCATTTAAATTTGGTCGGCACTGTGAAACTGGAGTTAAGAGTTACCTCGGATGCAAGAGCAGAGGAGGCACTCCCACGCTTATATGGTTCCACAGACAGAAATGTTTGTATCAAAGTCAAAGCAGTTGCTGGAAGTGATTTACATGTCTCATGAAGCGAACTCTCATAAGGATGCTGAGGTTTAAATATTGTCGCATGCGGCAGTTTGGACTTCTTCCAATATTCATCAGGTGGGGAACCACAAAGCTTGAAAATTTTGTGTAATTGTTCAACCTGTAGATACGAAAAAAATAATTAAATGAAGGGTGGAAATTTGATGAAATAATCAAGAGGCCCACTTGCCTCAGTGGCTATGGAGATACTTAAACGATAAGCTAAGCTTATGTTATTGTACATATTTGCTAACCATTTTAAGGACAATACTTTACTGCGTATACTTGCAATTACCTTTCACCACATCTCATAAATCTAAACCAGGTTGCAATCCAACGGCTAGGTCAGGTAGTAAAATTTATTTTTCTCAAGCCTCCACAAGATCATAACCAACAATTATGTTTCTGAGGAGGCTGATACATTGAAGCACAAAACTCGTTAGGGAAAAGGTTGATTACCTCAGTTCTTCCCTGAAGGATAGGCTTCCCAAGAAAAAGCTCTGCGAACACACAACCAACACTCCACAAATCAACGGCTGCCCCATAGTCCGTGGATCCAAGCAGAAGTTCAGGGGGACGGTACCATAGAGTCACAACTCGACTAGTTAGTGGTTGCCTGTGTCCAGAGCTGACAAAATTTGCCAATCCAAAGTCGGCCATCTTGAGAATTCCTTCATTATTAACCAGAAGATTGGATCCTTTAATGTCCCGATGCATTACACCCCGTGAGTGGCAATGCTCAACTGCAGATACCAACTGCTGCATGTAGCATTTTACCTAGACAATAAAGCAGGTTGGACCTTACTCTCCTTATTGAAGGTGTGCTTTTATACATCTTGATTGACAATACAAGGAAAAAAAAAGGAAGTATATGTCTAAGGTATATGGGATATATAGTGCATTTTTAGCTATGCAAATCATAAATTGTTATGAGAGACATATATGCAAATATCTGCTAATCTGAAAACATTCAAATAACTAACCTGTGACTCAGTGAACTTGATTTCAGGGCAAGATGATAATCCAGCGAGATCATGTTCCATGTACTCAAACACAAGGTATATACTAACTGATAACCTGGAGGTAATTAATCCTTCCAATTTCACGATGTTTGGATGGTCTAATCTGCGAAGAATCATTATTTCTCGTGCCATAAACCTCACACTTTCAGGATCAAAGTTGTCAAACCGAACCTTCTTCAGAGCAACTATCCTCCCAGTGTCAAGGTCTCTTGCTCTGAACACACTGCTATATGTCCCTTGTCCGATCTACAATTGCATATCACACTAAATAAGATACCACATACAAAACACACAATAGAGTACAGTGGATGCAACAAATTAGATACCACATACAAAATATATACGTAAGACAGTAAACTGTTATATAATTGAAGTCTCTAAGCGCATGCTTTCTGAAAAGGGAAATACTACTCAAAACATAATAATACTCTAGTACTGTATGAAGCTACTCTGGAGTAATGCCGTTACTCCATATAGTGATTAAACCAATGAGCTGAATACTAAACTGGATGGCTAAACAGAAATGCTTTTCTTATTAGGATCAAATCTGTAGCACAAGACTATACATAACTAACAGCGATTACAAATTCTAAGCCATATTTGTCCAATTTATAGTAACTGCTCTAACCTTTATAAGTTGCAAATGACCCAAGTTAAAACAGGCAGTTAATTATGTGGGCAACAATACAACAATCCCTAATTCAACGTCATGTGAGCATTCAGAAACATCTAAAGTGGTAGAAATCAGTTCATTCTAACAAAGAGAGAGCAATTCCTCTTAGTGTAGTCCGGAACTTAAAATTCTTTCATATAGGTATGAGCTTTGGAAACAGGTGAGTAAGAAACTCCCGTACTAATGATTTATATTTATTAATGAATTTCACTATAATGTACAAAACTTGTTAATAAATTTATACTCGATCACAGCATAACATTTTAAACAAAGCTGATGCATTCCTCGCAAAACAAGTACTAAAAACAAACTTTTATATATGTGAAATGACTAGTCTTCTGTTAAAACAATAAAAACCCAATGCAAGAGCACAAACTCTTAACATATCCAAAATATGTAGCATAGCTGATAAGGCATTTCTAAGTTAATAAAATTGAACATAAAACACGCAGAAATTCGAAAGAAACAAAGATTGGATATAAGAAAAAACCCAACTACCTTCTCCAATTTTTCAAAAGAGTCAGCTCTGAGAGGTATCCATCCTTGAATTGCTTCTCCAGCTACAGCACTTAACCAAGCAGGCCAACCTGCAGCAACTTGTTCACCTTCAACATATTTCTGTAAATTACCCAATCTTAAGCTAATTGAATCACCACCACCATAAGAACTCCCTCTCCTAGACTCTTCAAGCTCGCTTTCGGCGCCACAGGAGGACTTATTACTCCTCTTCTTCTTTTTCTTGATGGTGGTGATGGTGGTGTTGGTCTTATCATTAACCTCTAATTCAGCTCTATTCCTTAGTGATGAACCCAAAATCCCTGACGCATTATCCCGAAATGCTCCAGAGTATTCGATAGCAGGCGTTACAGAAACCGCCTGCTTCGAGGAAATGCACCCCATTAATGATCAAAATCCGGTGACATTGATCGGAAAAAGGGGCGAAAACCCGAAGCAACCCAAATCGGGAAATGGGTCGGAGATAATGGGAATTAACCAAAATTAGACCAAATGGTGTTACAGAACCGAATAAACAGCTAAAACCCTACAGAAAATAGCTCTGTTTTATGCTATTAATTCACCTATTCTTCCTCTGTTTTTTTTAGTTTCTTGATATCTCCTCTGTTTTTTTTTTCTTTCACACTCTGTTCTAAATTTCTGGTTAGCGAGATTTGCGGAAGATGAAAGATAGATGATGATGTTATTAATGGGTAGTAAGAAAGCATTTGTAACAGAACAAAGCGAAATCTCCGCAAGAGAAAAAGTGAATGAAAAAAAAAAAAAAACAAAGAGAAACTCGTCGTGGGGTCGGAATTGTTCCACTCCACCTTTGTGTTTTGTTGAGAAAAATAAAACACAAAAACAAATGTTATCAATGTAGCCGTTGGACTTTTGTTATCTCTATTTATTTATTTATTTGTCATCTTCTTATAATTCTCTTCCTTTGTTTTCACCTCTTGCATGGTTATGGTTATGGTTATGGTTTGAGTTCATTTAGATTCTAATTCATTTTACCCATAGCCGACCTCTCCCGCATTACAATCAGGCAAAATATAATTTTGCCAGTTTGTAATTCATAAATAAGTTGAGTTACGCTCAACTTATTTATAAACATATTTAAAAATCGACTAGCTCAGATAAAATGTTATAAACAAACCTACAATGCGTCAATATTTACCATTGCCGCGAAATTACAATAAAGAGATTATTCCGCGTAATCTTTCTATCCATATTTTACGAGTGTTTTTCAAGGTTTTTGTTGAGTGGTTGAGTGTTGTTGACAAATTAGGTTTTTATAATGTTTGTTTTTATTATTCTAGTTCAAATTGTGTGACTGATAATTAATAAGAAAACAGGAAAGAAACAAGAAAAGGATGGAGTCAGTCAGTCAAAGAAAACCAAGTTAAAAAAACTATACAATTGATTAAAGAAGTGAAAAAAAGAGAGAGAGAAAGAGTGGGGAAGTCATCGATTCACCATCTTTTCCTTTACACACCTCTTCTAGTAGCTACTTCATGATACATTACAAGGCCCACTCATTGATGTGTTTTATTAAGACCTCCATTGTTATGTTAAAGCCTGACATAAATTTGTATCTTCATCACTACTACACCTTTGGTATACTTTTTTAAGTTAGTACTAGTGCTTTCCATAAATCTTTCACTTTGTCATCTTCTTTTTCCTTATAATAAATCACAGTACTGGCATTCTTACTAATGTTCTCTATCTGTTTAAATTGTTGCATGATTTGGTGCAAGTCCAATATGTTATACTGTACCTCTAAACAAGTAATCAATGGATTCTTTACTTTCTCCACCACCCTGCTATATTTCTTCTTAGTTAGCAATCATGCTCTTCTTCTACTCATCATTAACTAGGCTTCATTTCATGGTAAAAGTTGGGCAGCAGGCACTACTTTGATCAGTTGCAGTCATGCTGCACATAGTACACAGCTCAAAATACATAACCTTCCACAGTTCCACACCAGCACGTTTTACTAATTAAAAGGCTAATTAAGAAGTGGAAGCTAGCTAGTGTTTGATAAAGTAGACAAAAAAGAAACTTTAGTCCTTAGCTGTTTGAGCATGCAGTTTATATCCTACCATAACACTTAACAGTTAACACTCACCTTCTCTATCATCTTCATGGGAAGATCTGACTTTGTAATTGTCAAAGAAGTTATAGGCTACACCGAAGTGTTTGACAATTAATAATGCATGGCTTCTTCACACTTCAACATGCAGTTATGTGGAAGACAATTTAATCAATATGCTGACCTACAAGGGTACAAATCCATTTATATTTTGAATCAATCAATCAATCCTATAATTTCCCAGAGGAAAACAAAAGAGCCCGACAATCCCAGCCAATTCACACAACTACATACATGTGACAAACAGCAGATTTAAAAATTAAAATAATGGTTAATGTTAGTAAAAGTTGATATATCACTGTAAATAGAAAGATATTTAGCATAGTTTACTTCATGGTAGTGGATTTGGTTCAATAGTACTCCAGGCCACTTCTACCAAACCCAATTATGCCAAGTTAAACAACATTTATGAACAAAACCAGTCACAGGTCTTAAGGTCTAGTGATGAAGGCACTCAACAACTGCACTGTTCATGAGGGTATTAAAATAGAAACCAATTTAGGTATAGGGAACAATAGAATATAGTTGACATCCCCAACTACATAAGCCTCATTTTTAGGTAGGGAATCATGCAATTGGAAGAACACCTTCCAATTCTTTAATTCACATTCTATGACAATGATATATACAATCTATCGGCCTAACCATCAAATTCATTGCATTGTTTTGTTAAAAATAGACTTATATCAAGACTAAATTGTTAGTTGACTTACTTCAATCTTATCTGACATTCAGATTTGTGTAGGGATGATCTTAATTATCTCTATATAGCACCAAACTCTATTATGAGATGTTCAGTTGTGAATATCTTTCTGAATCAAAATATTGTTGTTTCTATTAAACTTCATGACAAAGCCTATTATCCATCAAATTAATATGAAACCAAATAAGTTTAAGCTGTATGATTGCCAACATACAAAAACCCATGTTCGAATATGTTTATAGTACTTGAATGTGCATGTCCATGTTCGAACATGATTATTATGTCTATTTTCTTCACTTTATAACCTAAATTGCTTTTAGTAAATTGTCGATCAACGAACTAATATTCGATTGCCAAACGGTTTATACTTTTTGTTTAAAACCAAGTTCATAAATTTTATGTCATTTTCGATTTTTATAAATCACCTACTGAGCGTCCGAAATCTGTAGCTTCCATCTATCAATCTGTAGGATTCAAGATGATTTTTACTTTCGGTTAATCATATATACTTTAATTTAGGCTATTATAGTTGTTTCCTACTGAGATTTATGTATTGAATCTTTGAGCTAAGGAAGCAAAAGAATGGTAGGTAAGATAGTCTTTTGCAGCAATCATGTTTGTTGCGTAAATCCAAGCATTAATGTCCGGCCACCTTCTTCCATGAATTTCAAAATTTTCCTTATATATTACAAAACCATAGTCCTCTTCGTGCATGAGACGTGTTTTTGGTTGCAATATTAGGTGTATCTGCATTTTTTTTTTAAATAAAGCCAAGCTCCAATTAAGAGGTCATGGGCATAAGATGTGTTCTTATATTCAACAATGGATCCTAAATTTCCTGGACTGGGCTTTGACCCACCAACTCTATGGGCTTGATTAATTTCTCAGCCCAAGTTAAACCTAAATTTCCAAAATTATTATCTTTCACATGAGCATGAAAGATACCATAATTCTTAGAGGTATTATGGTTTGTGGATTTGGTTATGTTTCATCTACTGATGAGTATAAGGTGTTGAGAGTTTTTCTTCCCAAGATCAGGCAACAATCTCATGAATACGAAGTTCAAGTGTATACTCTTGGCAATGATACCGCATGGAGAACAAAAGGTAAGACAACATATGATTTGAGGTTGGGATTATATGATACCGGTGTTCATGTAAATGGAGCTGTTCATTGGATAACTTGTAGAAATGGTTGTAATTCTATAGATGAGGATAGTTACAAACTACAGTAGTAGCCTTTGATTTGGCGAATGAAGAATTCCGGCTAGTTCCATCACCACCTTGTTTTAAGACCGGTAAACATTCTTATGATGTAGTGGAGCTAGCAGGGTATCTATGTGTGACATGAATATGAGCACAATGCGGGTATGAAGATATGGATGAGCAAGGACTCATTGTGGACTAAGAAATACATTGTATTAGGTATGGATCATAACCCAGTGTGTGCCTACAAAGCTTTTGCCCTTAGTAAAGGTGGTAAAATCTTATTTTTGTACAAAGATCATACTCGTGTCTTATGATCCAGAAAATGAAAATCTTGTTGAAATCAAAACGTATGAAAGAAATGCAGAGTTTTACTATCAAAAAATAGAAGCAGGAACTCATATGAAGAGTTTGGTATCACTAAAAGCAATTGGCAAAAATCCAATGAGCATTGCTGAAGAATTGGTGGGGAACAAACAAATCGTTGAAGCAAGAAAAAAGGAAGCGTGAACATACAATGATAACTAGAGGTCGCAGGGTAGATTACAAAGGTCTAGCATAGAGGCTCGAAAAAGGTTTAAGAATTACAGTAGTTTTAGAATTTATGTATGCATTTTATCAGTTTTAGAGGTTAAGTCTAAACGAGCTTTATATCAAGCAATGAATAATTCATTTTCAATGTTTTTGACAGGGCTGAAGCTGCAGTTTACTGGGACCCTGAAAAGGTGGGGGCTGTTTGTATTTGTTCGGGTCTATGCTGTGTTATTTGTGCTTGCAAGTGCTCCTTTTCACATAACTAAGCGCTGCATATATTTCTCAAGAATTATATATCATCTGCATTTGTTAACATGAGAAGGAAAATGGAAAATGAAAAACAGCACTACACTACAACAGCAGCAAAGCAATGTTTCAAAATATCTATTTTTGACCTTCAAATGGAGGGTACATCTATATGAAACATCTTATCTGAATTCTCATGTACAAAAAAGAATGTACAAACAGAATTTTTACCCTTGTTACATGTATGACTTAATCACAAACAACATAAGCTAACTTAGATTACAGAGCAAAACCATCAGGTATTAAATAAGACAACTGATTTTCCTCATCGGTTTTGTTTATCCTCTTGATTGCCGCAGAACGAAAAGCTTCAAAAGGAACCCATAACCTAAATAATATGGCACAGATATAGAAAACAAATTTACACATTTTGCCTGCTATGCTTGAAATTTTACATTTCACACCAGCTAAAATGCAGAAACTAAGTGACCTGTTCCTCTTTAAATCTCAGAAGAGATACAGCCTGTTGATCACCGCCTCCAAAATCCATATTCTTATTTATCAAGGTATGCTTCACACCTACAGCATTTTGTGGTTTTATCTGTGATAAATTACTGTGGGCTGTATTATGACTACTGTTTTTAGCTGCAGGTACATCGTGATTGTGTTTTCCCTCGTATGTGGTAATCACAGCTTTGGCATCTGTCGAAGCTCTTTCAACATGCTTACGAACATTACATCCTTGACTAGTGCATTTGTAATAGCTCCTGTAAATAATCATCAGACGCATCAGTAATGTCCCCGGAGAAATGCATTATCAATAATAAATAAATCGAGATGCCGAGTTTTCATTTTTAAGCAACACTGACATCAACCAAATTTGTAGCAATATTTCAGAATAGAAACCCATTACATAGTAATCAACTTGGTAGCAGTAAAACCCCAGAAATGTAAAATCAGGAACTTGCCTAAAGCCCTAAAGATATATGACTTCAGCAGAATATAACATAAGACTTGGGGAAGCCTTGCATAACCTCTAAACAAGGAGAAACACGCATGTCCACATATAATACCAATATTTACCTTGGGTCTAGCATTGCTTGATTTTAATTTTAAGAGTTACCCATTTATAAGGGTTTCCAGGATTTCAAAATCAGACAAACACCATCAAACATATAGGTGAAGAAGTAAAGTGCTTCACATTTATAACTCCATCTGAGAGATAATAAAGAAATATAACTGTCTATGGCCTAGTTGCTATAATAGGCACACAAGTAAGCTGTACATTTCGAGACGTCAGGGATGGTGTCTTCTTCTTTTTCATCTCAAATCTAAAACAAATGCAAAATGCAAGATCGCCGGATAAATTAAAATTACAGATTACAAGTGCTTTAAGCAGAAAAAAAAGTAGCTTGGTTTCATTGAAAAAGCATATATGGAACAACTTTGAAATGGTGCCAATCAAATACGGCCTGTCATGGACAAGTGTGTATAATCCCAATAATACTCTGAAAGGCAGTCCTATGCAACAAGGATATAAGTCAACATCCTAAGGAATAGGCATTTCTTTAAGGGAAAACACAAGGGTCTGCACAAGTGGATCACCAATACAAATAACAGCTTGTCAGCTAGCCACCTAATGGGTGTGTGGTTTTCTCAAAAGACCCCGACATAAGGATGTTACCTTGTCAAACAAAAAAAAAAAAATCTCAAAATTTACTCCATCAACAATGTGGGACTAACATTGGCACAAATGCGCAACCATCACGTGTCAAAGGTTATATGCCTTTCTCACATACCCCCTTGGGATAATTTTCCAAATGTTTTAACATATCAATGCATCTTTCAAAAACCAACCTTGACATCAATATATGATAAATGAGAAATCCAAATGTAGGTACCAGGATGATACAAATACAATAGCTCAATGGCCATTGAAAACCACATGGACACACTGTAAGGGAGGAGAACTGCATGATTTCTTCTAATTTCGGGAGGACAATCAGGTGTTTACTTCGACAATAAGTCTTTTATATAGATTATCTCTGAACATAACTAATTATGCTTATAAGATTGATTCTTTCACCAATGAGAGTTCTTACTCCAAAATCCTAGAAAAATAGAGGCTTAAGCCTCACGGCTCACGCTCAAGTTAAATAGCCTAAGTTGGGCCTTTAACATTTGTAATCATTTTGGTTCTGTACACACAGGGGGCTACAGAATTGACATTTGCTCAGCCCATATACAGCTTTGTCCTATTCCGAGCATTGACAAATTGTATGCTATTAACGTAACATGTAGAATTCCCAGTGTTACTAAGTTGTCTAAATCACATAACTCTTGTTATTGGCATATAATAGTAAAAACAGTGACTACCTTGGATGAGGATTCCCTTTAACAACTTTTTGCCCATACTTCCGCCACCTATAGCCATCATCCAAAAGATCAACCTCACTTGTTGTCTGCACAATAATCCTTGGTTCTGTTACTGCCCTGTGGGAAGAAGCCGGCTCAGATACCCTGACCCCTGTATTTCTGCACAGTAACAAAAAGTTCTGTGGATAAACAAATGAAACGGAGGCACCTATTGAACTGGGCAATGCTCTTTAATTAAATGTACCTTCTTTTGGGATCAGGTTGACCTTCATCCTCTGCATCTACTCTGGTTTCAGCATCACCCACTTCCTCACCATCGCTTGAGCCAGATAACTGTTCTTGTGTTGCTTGGCTTGATTCCTGATCCCTCCTGGACTTTGAAAGAGCAGCTGCAGTTTCATTTGATCTGCCCAAATTCCCACTATGATCCTGGACTCCTCCCATTTCAGTATTGACCGCTAAATTTGGTCTTCCATTTGAGTTTCCACCATCTTTTGTACGTTTAATATGTTGCGGCGGCTCATGATTGTGCTGACCCTTGTATATAATCTCAGTTACATGGCCATCAAGAGATCGCTCAACTTTTTTCTTTACAGGACAATTTGGATGTGTACATTTGTAATAGCTTCGAGGAAATTCACTACCTTTCACCTGCTTTTGCCCATACTTCCGCCAATTATAGCCATCCTCTGCAGGCTTATCAACAATAAGGGGAGGGGGTTGAGATCTCTGCTCAGAATAAGAGACAACTGATGATTCAACCATGGTAGTTCTGGAAGCTGGCATCTGCAATGGGGCGGTTCCAAAGGATGGCTGCTGGTCCAATGAAGTTGCTGGAGGTCCTAAGATATTAGACGAATATTCACTGGGTATATGAAAATGAGATTGCAATTGGGCAGCCTGAGCTGTAACTTGTGCCAGAGCCTGCTGGTGAGACATTCCAAAAGCACCCTACACATATAATATGGATCCAGCATCAAGTTAGCTTCTATTGCATTTAAGAATGAAACAAACAATGTTATAAGTACAATTAAGCCATATGGACCAAAATAGTATCATGATTCACGAGTAGCTAGACATACATTCTAACTGTTGAACCAAGGGCAGTTCTTGGCGAGACATGCCATTATAATCACACAAGTATGGGGCAAGTAGAGAATCGTCATTATAAGGTGATTATAATCAAGGGGGCAATCAATATAAGATCACCCTATGGGAAAACTTTTAAATGGCATTGCATTTGTAATACTACTGTTATGTGTATCCCACAAGGCGACATATGATAGACCCCCATTGCTTGTTAAATGGTGAAACACAGTAACTTTGAACATCACTTTGATTCCTGAATTAAGGTAGTGTTTGTTTCATTAAGCATTAAGCATTAAGTGCTTCTTAAGTGGTGGACCAGGTTAAAATTCAGAAATAAGTGTTTTTTAAGTTGTTTGTTTAGAACAAGCATTAAGAACTAATTGGGATATTTCAGCGATTTTGGCCCAGCGAAAATCTCACGCTTAATTTAACTTCTTAATGCTTGTTATATTATTTAGACAATTCTACCCTTATAAAAATTGTTTTTATCATCCATAACCATTAAGTAATATCACAGTCAGATTCATTGGCTTAGTTAATGGCCTTTCCTTTGTCTGATCACTTTGAAATTTTTACCATAAGTTCCTGAAGATTTCTGTTATATCATATCTAAAATTTAGAATTTTTAGACGATCGTTTTGAAAGTTACAGATTATTTTATGGTTGTTATGTTTTACAAGAAAAATTACGTTACAGTCAGATTCGTTTGCTTAATAAGGAGACTTTCTTTTGTCTGATCACTTTAAAAGTTTTACTATATGTTCCTGACGATTTCTATTGTATCATATCCAAAATTTGGAATTTTTAAACGCGTCGTTTGAAAGTTACAGATTTTTTTGTGATTGTCATATTTTAGAAGAAAAATTACAGTCAGATTCGTTTGCTTAGTAAGGGATCTTTCCTTTGTCTGTTCACTTTGAAATATTTTCCATATGTTCATGACGATTTCTGTTGTACCATATCCAAAATTTAGAATTTTTAGACGAGCCGTTTAAAAGGTTAAGATTTTTTTTTTAAATATCATGTTTTAGAAGAAAAATTGGCGTGTATAGTTTTGTTGTTAGAACATTTTTCTGTTTGTACGACGTAACAATATAGTGTAGTTGCACAAATATTTTGGCTAAGGGTGAAACATTCTCATCTGAAGCACAACACTGAATGGTCAACTTGCGCAACCAGAGTGCAAATCAACTTTAGGTTTTTGGGTTATGTGATAAGGTACTGTGTATTGTCAAAATACTTTTCCAATAATAGGGTAACATGGTCAAAATCACACTTATGCATAAACAAACAAATCAAAAACAGAACTTCTTAAAAATGATAACCAAACAACTTTTCCAGCATTCAGTGTTCAGCATCCAGCATTAAGTATCCAGCATTAAGCATCCAGCATTCAGCATCCAACATTCAGCATTTTAAACAAACACACCCTAAGAATGAGAAGATGGCTGTCTTTGACAATCTTCAAGATGCTATTCACCAAGTCTAATTACACAATTGGCCAAAAACTATACCTAGCACATGGGTAACATTTGGATCATCTATCAGTGCATTATGAGAATGTGTTAATAGCAGATTAAATCGTCTTACTACCAAATCCAAATAAAACCTACTCTTGTTTGAATCTTAACTTGTCTTAAATTTGATAGTACCAATGAAAAAAAAAATTGGTATAAATGAATTATTGATGAAACAACAGAAACATAACCAATCACAAAAACATATCAATTTTTTTTTTTTTAAAAAAAAAAAAAAATGAAATTTATCCACATACCTGACCAGGTGAAAAGAACCTAGGTGATTCAAGCAAGGTAGCAGGACTTAAACCAGGAGGAACAGTAAACATATTATTAGATTGAGCTGCAACCATCAAACTCAATGGACGATTTTGCTTTAATCCAGCAAAATCCTTATCATCTCCATCTCTCGATTCTTTCTCTTTCTCTTTCAATTCATCTTCTTCTTTCAATCTCTCTGTTGAGAAACTCGTTCTACGATTCATAACACCAACAGGAGAACCCATAGCTCCAGCTAAAAGTTGTGAAAACGATCTATATTCAGAATCTGGATCATTTTCTGAGAAGAAATTTGAAACAAGAGTCATCGGACCAGGACTAGCATCTGCTCCACCTGTAAATATATTCTCCGCCGAACTTCTTGTTGGTAAACAGATTGTTGGTCGAGAAGAAGATGGAACTTTCGTTCTTCTTCTTGATACTTCGTTATTTTCAGCCATTAATACAACTCAATCTCTTTCTTCTATTTTAATAATTGAGATTTACCATTATTATTAGGTTTTTCCAAGTTTTACAAAGAAGATTTGCAGAGAAAGAAAAAAATCTCTTTCTTTCTTTCTATCTTTCTTTCTCTCTCTTTTTTCTTGGTTTTTCGTTTTTTCTTGTTTCCTTGTGCGGAGATCTGGAAATCAGTGAAAAGTCCACGACCTTGAGACGTCTTTTTGCAAGAAAAACGTTTGTAAGAAAATTGCTAATATACTTATTTACCCTCGAAGACTAAATGAAATTACTTGATAACCATTTTTTCAAGTCTTCGTGACACTGTGACAGTAACACTTTGGGAGTTTTTTTTTGTGTGATTCGGAATTATTAGAATTTACAAATAATCCAAAATGAGAAATTATATGATACTGTTTGCAACAATCGTTGTATTATCATTAAAACAAAAAAAAAATTCTAAAATTATTACTTAATGTCGTAATCATGGTGTAATTTGATTCCAAATGCAATAATATCATGTTTATACAAAATTATAATTATTTATGTATTGATGCACCAAACAATGCGTCTCGACTTCAACAACTAGCTAGTTAGCCATTTGTATGATACACAAATTTTACAGATTATTTATTTATAAATTGTATTATCGACTCGTACAGTATGCCAGTATGCAAAAATAGTTTGTACTAATTTATGACAAGCTAAAGAAGAAGAAGAAACAGCAGGAGTATTACAGCCTACAGGAGTTGTGTTACTTGGTTGGATTGATTTATTTCGTGCACTGCACCCAGGAGACCTTAGAGAGGTAGAGGTAGGCAATTAGGCATGCTGCATGCATGTTAGGTGAGCTTGACCTTGGACCCTTGGTACATAAGTCGTGTTGTCAACTAGTACTGGCCTACTGGGGACCTATCCAAAGCTTTTGTTTTCATCTTAGTAGAGCTTTTATTGGAGAGTGGAGAGAAGAGAATCATCATCACCTTATCATCATCCATTATTAGGTGTTTATTCCATCTCTTTCGTGTTCATTTTTGCTTAGTAACTTAGTATTTCTACATCATTCGATCACCACTGTTCTAGTTGTAGGTGTAAATGTTCACACCACATTTTCCACAGGTACTTAATTATATTTTAATGATCGGATGATACCGAATTACCGATTACCAACCATATGATTTGTTGTCATTCAAATTGCTGCTCATCTGTCATCATGGGCTGTGAATAGAAAAATATTGTAAGAAGAAAGAAGATCATGTATGCCTATATCTTAACGAGAAACCAACTGTCTCTTATCCAACTACTCAGAATAGGATTTTAATTGAAAATTTCTGCAAGAAGAAAGATAACAAATAATTGTTTCTGTATTCATTGCATGCCTGTTCCAATTGTACACCAGCTTGTCTGGAAATATGAAAAATGAAGCCGGCACATCCCGCACTTCCTATTCAGGTACATTATCTTTTGCACACTTGGCTGGGCTATGCATGAGTAATTTCCCCCTTTTGAACAGAACAGCAGGCTTGCAACTCAGATGGTTTTGGCCACGAGCTGGTCTGCTGGATGGAGCCACGCTGAGCGAATCGGGTTAATTTGGTTAAACACATTTTAATTTTAACACATTCTGTACATGAAGATATGGCAGGTGCAAGGCAGGCCCTTAATTTTAGTTGCCCTTAAGTTTCTAAAACAAGAACTTCTGAAATTCAAACTAAATTAGACAAATGGGCAAAAAAATTGAATGGACTCAACTTGGTTACGTTGTGGTGTCTGCCAGATGCCGAGCTGCTCAGACTTAGAAACAACATATTGCTAGAAGGAAATCATGATCCCAAATATTCAGAACCCTAACCGGACTTCATCTTGTTATTTCAAGTATTGTAATCAAGCAGATATTCTCTAAGACTGAGAACAGATGAAGCCTTGACAAATGCCAATGGAGTCCTCTGCACCGTCAGAGCAAAAGATAATGTAGGGAGCAATGAAGTTCAATGGCTTACCTAATCTGAAAATGTTCAATAATTTGATATTGAGTGCAGATTGCATAGTAAAAATGTATAACACAACTCTTGTTTCTCAAATCAATGTAATTGTATTGAATAATCATGAAAATGTACAAAAGACACATTTCTCTGGCCCTCTGAACCTCTCAAAGAGGACCAACAAATTTCTGCAATATGAAGGTAGTTCTAATGTAAGGTTGATATGAAGCTTATTTATCAGGCAGTTTACAGGCAGGCATGGGATTCTTTGACTTGTATTGGCCTAGCGTTTCAGCAAGAGTTCTGCAACGACACTGGTTTCCTGGCCGAATGACATCCCCGTAGACAGCCATTTCAATAATGTCAAGCTCCTTGTCTGCATGAAAAATATCAGGTCACTGGATTTGTTACCAACTTCATAAAAGGGTAGCATACTAACAAAATCGTCCAGATGTTAAAGAGTCTAAACTCAGCATAAATTTTCTCAGATATTTTAAAAACTTGGTTAGTGAGTAAGCAATGGTACACTCCAAATGCTTCAAAACCACTTAAGGTCCAGAAACCAAATAAAACAAACAATAAATTAAGTAAAAGTGAAACCAATTAAACAAGTGAATGTATGTTGATGTTTCCCTAGTTCAACCAGACCTCCATCTATGAAAGAAAGGACCACAGGAACACATTAAACATACATCCCAAGCCAGCCACCTTCAATAAGTTTCAAATTGCACCGAAGCAAGGGGCCAATAATTGATTTCAGAATTAATTTCTCTTAAATGTCATGGTGACAATGGACAGGTCAAGCAAATAACAGAACCACAGAAGGAGTTCTGTAATTGCAAAGATAAAACCAAATTTAGTGTGGAGTTGAAATACTAAAACAATACAAGCTTCTGCAAAAAACATTTAAGAATTGTTAACTTACTTCAAGGACAAAAACTCAGCATATATAAACCAAAACATACTGGTCCTACTGAGTTAGGACTGGCCTTAAAATAAATGATTCTTACATTTAACTCACACCTACTACTACTTTGAGGGTAAATCATCTGCCAGAAGTATTAAGTATACTACTGACAAAGAGTGATTCATTGATTTAGAATGTAGTCTCAGCTGATTCTACTTACTGTCGTTCCAATTCATGAAGCAAAGATACATCGATTATCGATACATCTAACCAATCAAAGTCGTGAATCAGTTAAGCCTTAAATATGATTTAAATGCAAAGTATGAAACTGTGCAACTAAATACACAATTAAGCATGCAATAAGTAGGATTTTTAACATTCCCTTCCATTCAGAATAATCTACTCAAAGGTTGGACACTCAAATATCAGATATTTTGGTCGTCAAGCAATTAGATTGTTTGATGAAATCAAAGAGAATGACATTTCCGCTTGTGTTCAGGCTTACATTTCCCATTGCGTTAATCACAAGAGATAGCCTTTTTTGCACCTTCATATATTCATAAACCTCTATCGACGTATCCAAATCTGTTATGTCTCCACGAGAACTACTAAGGGGCTGGTATTGTCTGACTAGATTCTTGCAACTCCGGGCTCTGGCAAAGTAGTTGATGGTCCCTACTTGTTAGTAATCTTTCGAAGACTTGTTTCGCAGTTTTCAGTCATAAGAATACCACTGGCTTATGATGTCATACCCAGGACTACAACTTGCCTATCAGTCACTAATCACTTCTTATACTTCCTTAGCATGAAATTTATGTAAAATGGTCTGATAATTGAGATGTCCATGTATGCTAAAAGATTGACCATCGCATCAAGGCCACAATGAAGTCAAATGAAATGTTAACATCCATCACCAATGTGAACATGATTTTCAAGACCTCTGAATGTCACAACTAAACAGAGAATGCAATCTCCCATCTAAATCTTTGGAGTTCAAATGAAACTATGGCAACTGAACAATCAATGAGCTTTCATGAACAACCAATTATCATTTTTCTGTTTGAACAAAGGAAATCCCAAATTAACAGTTCCAATTTGTATAGGACTTATTTCACTATCACACACATCAAGTCTCAAAGATCAAGCCTCGCTATCCAATCCCTTATCCTTAAATCTAACCCTCCATAACTTATTCACACATAGTTCAACTATTCGTACAAGTCACATATAGTGTATACTCCTTTCACTATAAAAATTCACTCTCAATCCTTAACTTTTTGCATCCAATAAACACGATTCAAACAAATAATTTGAACTAGTAAGTCTGTCCCTCTTCTTTGGCCCCATGTTCGTCTTTGTTCGAGAGATTGTACATGACATTACCCATAATATATAAAAATGATTATTATCATAGTAAACACATTTAAATTTAGCATAATAATGAATCAAAGACCAAACTAACAAACATACCAGTAAACTTCACATCACAAGAAAAACCCTCCAACTCAGTTTTGTTTACTAATGGCTTATCTGATTTGTATCTGTTAACTCTAGTTTGAAGAATTTGACAATTATCTGCCGTTGATTCTCCACCTGATAAGTGATTCATAACACCACAATGTTAATAAACCAAAGAGAAAAGAAGAATTAAATTGAAGATTGAAGATAAACAATTTGATAAAAGAATACCATACCTTTGGAAAAGGGAATGATGTGGTCATATTCAAAGCAAAGACAACCTTGACAATTGCAGAAACGCTTGCACACAACGTTACCAGCTGCATCTTTACGCCATCGTTCGGGATGTCGACCTGAGATTATTTCGGCTTTAGCCCAACATAGGCTTTTGGCTTTCTGATCAAAGAACCTTGGTCTCGAGTCTTCTTTTTCTTTGTTGTTGTTGTTGTTGCTGCTAGCACTACTGTTACTGTGATGAGATCGTGGAGGCGAAGCACTCATCTCTAACGAGACAGGCGTTTTGCTCTGATTAGTTGCGTATCAAGTGCTTGAGTAGCGTCGAAAACTCTCGAAATGCGCTTTAACGCTTTTGGGGTTCGTGGAAAGAAAGTGTGGGTCACTGGGTCAGGTGGAATTGTGCAATAGTAGCCAATAAACCAGTCTTCATTTGTCCTGTTATTGGGGTTCTTCACTTGTGAAACAATAAACAGTTTATAGATTAGTAATTAGGAAATACTCTATCTGGAGAGATTTTAGGTTAGAGGATTAGCATGTAACAACTTTTAGGGCATTCAAAGATTAGACAATTCAGTTGAGGAAAGGTTTTACAAGAGTGGTATCTGATCTTTGAGTCAGATTTAAACCCCAAGGAAATTTCGCCTTGGTATTGAGGCATATGAAGAAGAAGGGAATGAGTGACTGATCCTGGTTTGAGTAGTACTATACATGTCGAGCCAATTTTGGGTATTGGAAAACCTCTGAAGCCTCAAGTGTGTGTGCAAAGGATTTTTGGTAAAACTATCACACCGGCAACAGGGTGACAACTTCAAATTGAGAGAAAGAGATCAGAGAAGAAGATGCTCTGAAGTCTGATCTAATTTCAAATGCTTTTTGGGTTATGTGGTTAGATTACAGGGATCCTCCGAACCTTGGGTGTTGTGGTTAGATTACACAAATGGACCTATTAAGAATTTGATCGTTTGATGACAAAATACAAAAGAAGAAAACACGGTACTAATGTAAAATTACACTTTGGTCTCAGAAATATAAGTCGATGATACAGCCAAACCGGCAACATCGTATGTACGTATAAGTCTTTGTCTCATGCCAGGTGAGTCCATCCAACAGAACTCCAGATGAAATGACTTGGATTCTGCTACACTGTTTGCTACATTACAAGGACAACTCATGTACATGCTGCCAGGCAAGAGGGTCATCTGGAAGCCTCCATCGAAAGTAACTAGGCTATCAGATATAGTACCCGTCCAATGGACGTTAGTAGTAACGTCACCTCCACTCGGTGTTGTAGTAATGTCCTGGTCAAGGAATTACGAAATAAAGTCAGAACTCAGAATCCAATCCCATGAACCTTAAAAGGAATGTGTGACAAAAGAACCATTCAGTGGCACAAAAACACTGGCATACAGAAACCTACTTCAAAAACCTGTTACTCATACTAGTTAACCTGTAACGTATACACCAATGAGTTGTTGACTTGTATGTTTAGGACCCAAATACTTAATCTCAAACAATATTCCCAACCATGTCATACACCTACATATGTCCAAATCAGAATCAGAGGAATCATTAATTCGTCAACAGAGCCAGTTCCAACCATTCTCCAAGACTGACAAGATAAGAATGTGTAAGCATGGAACTAACGCTCCTCATACACCATATGATTTGTTGTCTGTAAATTAGTCAAAACTAAAAACTGAGGTCTGACTTCTGAGAGTACCATATTCTAAAACAGGTAAACTGTAAAGTAATAATTTGCACTTCTTTCGCAAAAGTTCCACATCGTATTGGATAAAAAGCTTTTAAGTTTTATCCAATTTGATGGATAGCTTTCAATTTTCTTTAAGTTTCAAAATTATATAGTATTATACGTCAGGGTATGGGATCAGCAAGTTATAGCCACTATAAGCACAATTAAACTCTAGGCTTTAATTCTAAATAAGAAATTGAGAAAGATAAAGAAAGGGAGGGAGGGAGGGGGTTGTGGCATTTCCATCATTCTAACTCAAACTTCCACAGATATTTCTGTTTGCTCCTGTCATTCGATTTTCTACTTTAAAAGAGTAGATGTATGGATGATTTAGGTTTTAGCCACCGAAAGTTAGTACTAATTAGGTTTTGGAGTCTTTTTCTTTTGAAATTAGGCTTTGACCATCAATTTTGAACCGAAGTCCAGAAAAACCCGGTTGAACTGGATTTTTTTTCTAAATGCCTGAATTTGCCCCTGTAAGAATAGTGCACATAATTAAAAAAAATAACAAAAATTTTAATAACACATGTCATTATCTAGATTCCAGATGACCATAATCCAAAGGCTCATGTTCTCTTTATTTTCACCTTCTTCTTGATGTCCTTCCTTCTCTACCACTACCAAGCTGCAACCCACCACCTGGGTCTTCTTCTCCTCCCGATCTCTCTCATCTGCTTCTTGAAGTGCTAACCCAAAATCCCTTAATCTAACATTACAATTTCATTTAGTCAACACATTTGCACCAACTTCGTCAATTCCAAGCTTATAAAATCCCAAGTTCATCTTCATCAATTCATAAACTTCGGAATTGGGGTTGCAATTGAGCTTAGTGAATTGGGGTTGCAATTAGAATCATCAAAAGCAGAGGGCTTTTTCCCATCAAAAGGAGAGGGTTTCTTCATGAATTGGGGTTGCAAGTGGAACGGAAACAAGAATAGTAGCGGTGGTGGGTTTGGTGATTGTAGTAGCAGTGATGATGTGTTGGCGTCTGTGGTGTTAGTAATAGTGCTTATCGACTCAACAACAATTTTATTTTCGGCACGACTTATGGAGACTGTAAGGAAAATCAAAAGTTTCCTTCCTCATTATATGGTCATCATTAGGAAATCAGTCTTCCTATTAATATGCTAATCAATAAACAAAACGGTTACAATCTAGAGTATTAATTTCCTTTATTATTGACCTTGATGGACGGTCAAGATTAAGTCTTAAGATCTGAAAATTCGGTCCTCTCTCTACCTATAAGTACTAACCTTTGTCCATCACAAAATGTTGTTAAAATCATGATGAAATAAAACACATAACTTAAGCTTATAGGCCAAGAGAGAGAAACCATTTCTTCCTCCATTGAAGCAGTTTTCAGAAACAACTACAACAGTTCCAGACATAGAATCAGATTGCTCTCTTCATCAGGATGTCTGAAGGTATGTTTAATTGATCAAGTTTCATTACATACGTGATAGTCATGAAACTTTAACCCTAAGATCTTGAATTACATGACTATCACGTATGTAATGAAACTTGATTAATTAAACATACCTCCAGACATCCTGATGAAGAGAGCAATCTGATTCTATGTGTGGAACTGTTGTAGTTGTTTCTAAAAACTGCTTCAATGGAGGAAGAAATGGTTTCTCTCTCTTTGCCTATAAGCTTAAGTTATGTGTTTTATTTCATCATGATTTTAACAACATTTTGTGATGGACAAATGTTAGTACTTATAGGTAGAGAGAAGACCGAATTTTCAGATCTTAAGACTTAATCTTGACCGTCCATCAAAGTCAATAATAAAGGAAATTAATACTCTAGATTGTAACTGTTTTGTTTATTGATTAGCATATTAACAGGAAAACTGATTTCCTAAAGATGACCATATAATGAGGAAGGAAACTTTTGATTTTCCTTACAGGTTGATGGCCAAAGCCTAATTTCAAAAGAAAACGACTCCAAAACCTAATTAGGTATCAGTGTATCACTATCAACTTCTAGTGGCCAAAACCTAAATCACCCTAGAAGGCTAGAAGTATCGTATCTAAATAGCGACAGAGAAAAACTAAATTTCAAAATGCCACAAACCTGAATCAGTTGATCCTTCTCATTCATTTCAAGCAAAGCAACTGTATCAGCTTCTGCGATTGTTGCTCCATAAACTCCACTTCGTTTAGTTATGGAATGACCCTCCCACCTTCCAAGGAACGGCATAATCCCACTTGTGCTTTCCTACAAAACAATAAGATAAGTTCTTATGATGAAGTAATTGTGGACTTGAGTAAAACAGATCATATCAAACACTGATCACATAATGTCTTGACAATTTTCACTTGGCCGTTTGTAAGAAATCAGTAAGAACCTTGCTGTCAACTGAAGTAAGGTGAGGGTATCCATCTCCTCTATCTTCCAGAAAGATGAGAAGCATTTCGAGAACACCTTGTGGGTCCAGTACATGAAAGGCTCTTGCTCGCATATCTTTCTCACGCGAATAAAGGCAGTTCTCACAAACAATAGAAGGCCTACGAGAAGGTAGCTTTAGGTTTCTGCACAAAATAAAGCAATTAGTTTAGAAATTAAACCCAACAAGTTAGACAGTGAAGCGTCTCTTTGATCTAGCACATGGTAAACAACAAACAAGAGACAAAACTTTGCTGAATTTCTCATGATTGATCAATATGACGTTAAATAGGAGTTCTGACTGGTGACCCTGCCATACTAGTGTTCCCTCAACAAGAAAACCATTTCAGTTAAGAAACACTCACTTCGGTGATTCTTCGCCAGTATCATCTTCTCCAAGCACCCCTTGCCTCAATATAAAATCCAGCATCCCAGCTGTCTGGTATCTTAACGCATAAGCTCTCTCTTTGGGGAAAAACCCAATCTGCAGACTAACAACAACAGGTATTTAAAAGAAACAGCTGAAACCCTAAGAACAAACTAAAAGCAAGCAGTTCTGCCTGCAGCCTGCAACAGGAATCACTATGGAGTACTGTTCAGAAATTCAGGATCATTTTTAGTAGTCTCACCTGTTGGTACTTGTCCACAGTAAACATATTGGTTTCCTTGATTTTGTACTCTGCCCATTCTATCTCAGGTTCAGATCCTGAAATTGATGTGTTCGATGATGGTTGTTTTATGTATAGCCTGCAAAGTTTAAGAACCATTTAGTCCATATTGGCTAAACAGTTAAAACTGCCTTAAATAATGTAAATCCCTTCAGAGAAGTCTTTATAACTTATATCTAACATTTCAAAAACACTCTTTGTAAGAAAGACGGATCTCGACTTTGTTCAAAAACACTGTTTTTTGAAATCAAATGTTCCAAATAGATATAAATATCATCAATCAAGAGCCTATAATGTAACAAATACCCAACCAACAATAACCCAATTTAGTAAAAAAAAAAAAAGGAGAAGCAAGCTTACGTTTGAAGAAGACTAATGAGTTCATCTTCACCATATGAGCCTACAGAAAGCTTAGTAGTCACTTCTTGCAATAATTTCCCATGAGAATCAAATTGCTTTTACATTCAAACAAACAAAGAATCAATTAACACCTCTAAACACAAATAAATTCAAGTGCACAAAGAACAGGAAATTTTAAAGATTGAAACTTACATAAAATGTTCCCTTCCATTTACCCAAGTTAAGTTTAATGAATTGTTGAAGATTATCAATACTCATTGCTTCTTCTTCTTCATTTCTTCTCTTCTCCTTTTCTTCTTCTTCTGTTATAGAAGACATAGATTGAGCTGCTTGAATTCTCAAATTACTCCGAGATGTGTGAAAAAATTGTGTAAATTGATTTAATCTCGAGAAAATAAACGGTAGTTTTCGACCATTTCTTGAGTTTATAGTTTTATTCAATGGTGTAACTGGAATTGAAGAAATTGCCGCCATTACTACGAGTGGCTCTCTCTTGTTCTTCTTCTTTCTTCATGCTCACCTTATCTCATAGCATGAAATAGACCTACTTGTAAAGCCCAGCCCATCAAGCCCATGCAAAAAAGAATACTGTAACAAGAGAGAAACAGAACTACAGAACTACAGTAGTAAATCTAAGAACCAGAGATGGAAGAAGAGAAGAAAGAAGCTCATCAAGAGAATAATAATCTCATTAGCTTAAAAAAGCCTCTTCGTTGCATAGTTAAACTTGGTTAATCTACTTATCTCTTTCTTTCTCTTTCAAAATTCCAGATACATTGGATGTGTTTTGAAGTAAGTTTTGGTGGTTTAATTGTTATACAGGTGGAGCTGCAATTACTTGTAAAAATGAAATTGAGAAGATAAATGAAGAGAATCTTGAAATTGTTTCTTCACATCTAAGAGAATCTATGATGATAGTTTCAAGTTCTTCTGAAAAGGTTCTTGGAATGGATTGGAGCAAGAGATCTGGAGTTTCAGAAATTTCTATATCATCAGATGATTATAATGATCAATCTTTATTAGATTTCAACAACTTTATTATTGTTCATGGAGCAGGTAACTCTGAACTTAATTGATAAGATTCTATTAAGCTACAGTGTTTTTTCAGATTGCACTAGTATTTTTCAGTTAAGTTTTAACATTTTTCAATGCTGATTGTTTGTAGGTTCTTTTGGACATTTTCAAGCAAGTCAGTCTGGAGTTCACAAAGGAGGATTGCAACTTCCTATTGTTAAAGCTGGTTTTGTAGCCACACGCATATCTGTAAATGCATTTCCATCATTTATTATATCTTTGGAGTGAATTATGTTAAAAGGTTCATAACATTCTTGTTATTAATACTGTTCAGGTAACATCTCTAAATCTTGAAATTGTACGCGCGCTAGCAAGAGGTACGTATTTTGTAATGTGTAAGCTTTGTTTTTTCTAGTTTAGTCATGCAACAAGCATGTTGATGTCACATAGAGATAAAATGTTGCACACACTGAGCCAATATAGTACAGCCTTCCGGCATATTTCACTATAATACGTCTACAGATGCAAAAGCATACAAATGTAATAGATCATAGCAAGGAGAAGTACATGATAAATGTGGATTTTTCTGGTGCAAATTTTGTATGGTACACTAACTGTAAAATTGACTTCTCTTTGTAACCATCATGAAAAAAAGAGGAGGTTTTTATCCATTATTGTAAATATATTTAGAACACGTCTACTGTCCAAAATTTATTATTTTTTATTTACTCTGTATAATAACGGAAAAGAGAATGTTCAAATAATTTGCTGCTTATTTTTTTGTATCTATTAATGTAGCCCTTTTCTATATAATTCTTAGTAGCTCACAAATAATAAATAGGTGTTGTTTTCATGTAGAGGGGATCCCGTCAATTGGAATGCCACCATTTGCATCTGGATGGTCTACTTGTGATAGAAAGGTAGAGTTATCTGTGATTCCATTTTGCATTGACTACTAGGATCTTTTTTATTCTTTTCCTCTGATTGTCATATTTCCAGTGACAAAAATACCGACTACACCTAAAATATATATGGTTGTATGTTTTGCAGATAGCATCTGCCGGCGTATCTCAAGTGGTTGAGGTTGTTGACTCCGGTTTTGTCCCTGTAAGCACAAATCATTAACTTACCGAGTTACTGCGGGTTGAGTAATATGTGCATGTCCTGACCTGAACATATGTTAGAAGATGATGAAGCATAACAAAGCATTGTTTGTTTTTATAGGTTTTGCATGGTGATGCAGTGTTGGATGATTTACAGGTTCATTTTTCTAAAAGAAGTTGGTAAATTCTTTTGGTTCTTGTTATTCAAATTAACATTCATTTGTTACTTTTCTTTTAATCACTTGAGGTCATCAGGGCTGCACCATATTGAGTGGGGATGTGATTATAAGGCATCTTGCAGAGCTATTGAAGCCTCAATATGTTGTTTTCCTTGTATCCAATAGACTAATTTAAGTTGACATTGTTGTGTGCTTTGTAGATAGGCATGCAGCTTTCTTTCAAACACCATTCACGCTTTCTATCTTATGCAAGCACTTCACAATACATTTACTCAAAAGCATCTACTATTATATTTAGTTTCAGACATTGATGGGCATTATACTCATTTTAATTAGTGTAATCAAGGTCTACAACATTCAGAGTTTTTAGATATTCTAGGCTGATTATCAAGATTAAGTAATGGTGGTTTTTAACTTTTTATTTCAACAGCATGACACAACGATATCTATTGTTTAATAATTTGAATTGTTTCTCGTGATCTGTACAAGAAAATATTTCCAAGAAACTTTCCTATATATTGTGGAACGTAGACAGATGTCTATGGAGTATATGACCGTCCACCCACAGATCCTGGCGCTGTACTATTAAGAGAGATTGGTGAGTTCTCCACTCAAACCAAAAGTTTGAAATGGTTACTTGTATGACTGTGCAAACTGCATTTTCTATATGATGGTTATCGGCAGAACTGAATCACTGATTCTACCTCAACAGCTGTGGATGACGATGGGAACTGGTCTATTGTTAAACCAACTCTACAAAACATGAATAAGCAAGGTTAGTTGGGGATAGTTTTGACGTTTACATTTTTTATCAACTGTTCACTACATACATACTTCGTGAGACTCACATAGTTGCTGCACTTTTGCTGCGTATTCACCACCAATCTACTAATCTATATATGTTTTAACCGGGAACGAAAATGTTGTTTTTATCTTATTTACTTATTTATTTTACTTTTTGCAATGAATAGTTGAGATTACAGTAGCTGCCCACGATACAACTGGGGGAATGGTAACCAAGATATCTGAGGCTGCAGTGATAGCAAAGCTTGGGATCGATGTCTACATTGTAAAGGTAAATTGTCTTCGTTAATAATCTACCTCAACTTTTCACGCTAGGATTTTATTTTACCCTTTTTTGGACACAGGCTGCTGCATTGTAAACGTAATTTATCTTCATTATTAGTAAACCTAAACATTTGACGGTAGGATTTTATTTCACCCTTTTCTTGGACACAGGCTGCTACAAGCCACTCTTTACGAGCCCTGAGGGGGGACTTGAAAGATAATATCCCGGATGATTGGCTTGGGACCATCATCCGCTCTTCAAGATAACACAGTTTTCAGAACTTTACCTCATCTTTGTAACTGTATGAGAAAAACTTAGCCTCCTACTGATTTTGAATTAGATTGTAACTGTAAAAGCTAAGTATGTGGATTTGGTTGAAATCCCAATCGAATGGATGATTTACGATTAAGTAGAGGGAAGTGCAGGATTTCCAGCGTCATTCCTTGGTTGTGTTGCAGTTAATGACTTGATGGCATTATTTGCTTAGATAAAACTGTAAAAGTGGTCATGCCTTATTTGAAGTTTATTGTGGACTGAAGTGATTTTGAGTCAATTTCTTTCCAACTTTGCATAGATAAAATGTATTACTATATCATCAATAGCATTTGATTTCTTGTTAAAAGGGGAGAATTTTATTCAAACTTCTACTACCACACTGTTGTAGGCTTTTTAATTTGATTTGGAAAAATGAGATATGAATATTTTAATTGGACAGTTCTTGAATGAAGTTTTTGTTAAAGTTCTGAGCTTTAAGACCATCTCCAGCAGTTCCTCCACATTTTCCTTCATATCTTGTCTTTTGGAGGTTAAAGTGGAGGAAAATCGGTTTTGGTCTCCAACCGTTTCTTTCATTTTTTTTCCTCCAAAATCAATGAAATGGTGGAAAATTGTAGAGGAACAGTTGGAGATGGTTTTTTTTTTTTTTTGGTTGGCAAGCGAGGTTGAGGGGACCCCTACCCTTTTTAAATTACGTGTCGAAACTTATATCAACAATCTGCTGTTAACGTGTTTCGAACCTCTCCACTTTGTAAAAGGGGTGCTACCATTGAGCCACAGGCTCATTCGCAACAAAAATGGTGTGGTAAGCCTGTTTTTTAATGAGATCAGTAACTCGATAATGCTGGCGGGATTCGAACCCCAGACTTCTAGTATCATCACCCAAAGGTTTTACCAGTTGAGCCCAATTGACACCTACGGTTGGAGATGGTTTACCCTCCATTATCTTCATTTTTTTTTCTATTTTTACCCTCCTTAATTATTAATAAGTATAATCACATAGTTTGCATAAATTTTTTTGGTACAATGTATTAATAAATATTAATTGTTTATTTTTTTTAATTTGTATGTATTTTACTTATCTTTAATTATGCAATAAATTAATAATAAAATTTAATTAATAAAATATATGTTAAATATTAATTAATTAATATAAACATATTATGTAATTAATATATATGGACTTTAAATTTAATTAAACATTTAAATGAATAAGGGTAGATTGGTTTTTTATCACGTTTAATGATTACAACACACTTTATTACGTTGACCCCACCAAAAATACTTTCTTCATTCTTCCTCCAAAAGCCACTATTCCCTTCAGAAAAATTTGATGAATGGAGGAGAGTTTTATGGAGGTGGAGGACCACTGAAAACGAAAATGGATGAATAGTACTTGTTTTATGGAGAAATGGAGGACCACTGGAGATTGGTATAAGATCCCAAGATCACCTATTCAAAGGATCTTGATATTTGGTTACCATGAGTCCATGACCATCTCCTGTATCATAGTTATCCAAGGATGCTTGTGAGGGAAGTCATGGAAAAGTTAGTTGAAGTGATTAGTGAGGTTAATGGAAACTGGGTGTTTGTTTTTCTGACTCCAGAGTCCAGATCAGTAGAGACGCCCTTACTTGAAATGACCAGGTTGATGGTTGATAGACGCCATTTAGAGAATCGTAATGAGTGTTTTTGAGATTTGAGGAGAGAAAGCTGTTACATAGAAAATCAGGACAGTATCTGTGGCAGGTCTATTAATAGGCTTCTGACTAGCATGTTAAAGAGTGCCATGAGCATGGGCCCATGGCCCATGACTATCATTTTATGGTGAGACATTATATACAGTAAATCAAAGTTGTATTAGCACTTTAGCAGTTTAGCACAGCAGTACAGCTTGTTCTTGCTCAAGTCGGTGAAAATAAAACATTAAGAAAATTTGGACCTTCAAGCATTTCTTGATTAAAAACCCTTCCAGTTTTGATTCATAAGTTGTATTCAGTTGAACAATTAAAAAAACATTTAGATCAGTTAAATACATTCATTGAAGGCCTAGATTGGTGACTTGATGCTACAAAACATTTGCAGGGAATAAATATCAGGAGAATAGGGAATTTTTACATCAAGTGTGCCCATCCAAATCCAAGATCTACTGTCTATCCAAGATATAGTCATAGTTCCAGTTGTTCTTGCCTTCTCTGCTACTGCTACAAAACCAAGCAGTGATCTCTACCAAAATATACACAAAATGAGACGATAAAAAAGATATAGCTGTAGAATGTTATCACAGTTCTAGTTGTTCTTGCCTTCTCTGCTACTGCTAGCAATCATAGGGTTGGATGCAACTAATTCTAAGCAGTGATGATACACCAAAACATATACACAAAAATGACACCACCAAAAAGAGAGAGGGCCTCAAGCTTCTAGCTGCGTAAAACCATTCCAAAATTGTCTATGCTACCGTCATCAGGTGCTCCTGAAGGTCCTTCTGGTTCTGGATACTCCTTCTTAACAATCCTTTGCAGATATTGATGCTGTTGTTCCTGATAATAGAATGAAATAAAACATATTGATAACAAATGACCAACAACAGTATTTAAAATTCGAACAAATTTAAATGGCAATGTAAAGCACATTTCAATTTAAAGAGTAAGCTATCTTCTTCATACCTGGCTATTCACTTGATTGTTTCCATAATCACTTTGATACCAAGAAGAATCCATTAGATTGGTTGCAGACATTAACTGAAGAGTTTGGCTGGCAACAACCCTCTCATGGAAACCAAATTGGTCTGTGGCAATGTCCATAACTTCTGTAGTTGAAACAAGCACAAGACCAAGGCTTTGAAGGAGGGTTTGTCCATTTGAAGATGAAAAATATTCAAGCATCTGGTTCAACACTTCTTGCGAATAACCACGCGGTGGAGGACCTTTTCCCTTAAAGAAGTTCATCAGAGAAAATAGCTGTGTCTGGTTCAAGGAGGCAGTGTGAACACTCTCATCAACAAAACATTTCTGCCTTTTTTCCTCACTTGAGTTACAATCAGAATTAACAAAAGCCCTCTTACCCTTTGAAGAATAGATCATTCTTGGGTCTGGAGTTGAATAAAAAGACTCATAGGATTCACTTTCAGTTTTGATTTTGGCTCCAATGGAGTTCAACTCACTTGGAATTTGATGATGATGATGATGATGATGATGGAAGGTTTTACAAGCAAATTCTTGATGACCAAGTAACAAACATTTCTTACAAAAATTAGATGGTAATCTTTCAGGTATAATAGACACCCAAACTAGTCCATTTCTAAGTGTTCTAGCATAAGTACCTGGTGGTAATGGAAGCAGAACAAGAACATTAACTCTTACTCTAAACCCCTTTTCAAAGCTAGGAATGCCTAATTCAGGATCAACAGATAAAACTGTGCCTACAGCTTTCGCAATATCTTTGATGGATTCTTGATCATAGTGTTCCACATATAGTCCTTTGAAGTAGAACCAAAGTGGTACATGTGTAAGCTCAATATTCCTAGGATTTTGAGCATTGTCAAACTCTTTTAAAATCAAAAGATGACCATCTATTTCCCATGGTTGTTCATCAAGAATTTGTTTCATATCAACATACCTTTTAAAACCCATCACAAAAAGGTTGCTTCCAATGACAGAAACATGTAGACTTTCTTCTGACAAGTTCCACATTGAATGAATATCTTCCACAAATGTATACGGATCAAGTTCTTTTTCTAGGTGAAATCTTCCAACCAGGTTCAAAACCCATTCATCTTGTTGAAGAACAAGTTGTTTAGTCTCCATCATTTTTTTTTTTTTTTGGTTGCAAAATGAAGATGTGATTATTTTGTCTCAAGATATAGCCATTCTGGTCATCTGGAGGTTCTTTGGTGGGATAGTGATGACTGTGAAAGAGCTTATTTGGAGAGAGAAACTTTTACTGGAAGTGACTAATAAGGTTGGCCTGATGGGACAATGGGCAGAGAATATTGGTACTTCTCTGACTCTAATATATTATTTTAAAGTTGTTTCTTGCTCGTAAAGTTTCAATTCAATGTCCATTTTTAGCCAAATCTTGCAGTGATTCAGTGAAGCAGCTACCTGAATAATAAGATTAACTTTTCAAAACAAAAGTAAAATAAGAGAAGAAAAAAAAGGGTAAACAAAATGCTACCATTGTGATCACAATTATATGTTGCAAGATGATACGTCCTCTCCAATTTTGGTCATAATTGGGCATGTTATGAATTGACAACATCATTTTACACTTTCTCATTGTTTCTTCAGCAGAAATCTTCAATTGTATTTTATTTCTTTCATCAACTTTAAAAATTGGATTGCACAGACAGACCACCATTAAAATTCTATATTCATCTCACAATGCATAAAAATTCATTACAAAAAACTTAAAGAAAGCAGCTACGTACTGCCCAGCAGCATTCAATGTGTCTAGGTCGTCAAGTATTGTGAGAAATAAATGAGAGATAAGCTTGTCTTAGTTATTGACAAGAAAATGAAGGTAACACAAAAAAATGACTCAAATCTTATTTGCATAAATAGACCAGACCAGTGATTAGTGAAGCAATACCCAAATTATATTCATTACTAAAAGTCTAAAACAAAAAAGAGCAAAATGCTAGCATTGAGATCACAATTACATGTTGCAAGGGACTTGTATGATGATATTCCCACTACAGTCTCCAATTTTGATCATAATAATTTCCTATGTAATTGTTTCCTCGTCATTGGACACCATAGAATCATTGGACACCATAGAATCATCTTTGGACACCATAGAATCATCTTTCGCTTCTTCCTGGCTTGCCTTTTCCTTGGCCTTGGACGTTTTTTGCATTTTGTCTTTCGCCATTTTGTCAGCCTTCAGTTTTTTCAGCTCTACTGCTTTTGCTTCTTCCTCTGCCTTCAACTTCTTTTCTTCCATTGCATTCTTGAGAGCTTGAATAAGGTTTTCTAAGCAAGTTTCAGCATTTCTAGTAATAGTTGTGAGCATTAAATTTTCTGCTACATCTGCCGGAGTCATTTGGATATGGCCTAGTAATTCTTCAATGACTTCAAATAGCTGGTGTGAATCAATGTCCAAATAATTTTTAGCCAAAACCTTAAACCCTTCAAAGCTGCAGTACGACAATTCAATGTGCTTGTCCATCCTACCTCTCCGAATTAGAGCTGGATCAAGTTGCGCGACATGATTAGTTGTAAAGACAATAATTCGCTCTCCGCCACAAGCTGACCATATCCCATCAATAAAATTCAGTAGTCCCGAAAGGGTAACCTTGCTTTCCTTAATACTACTACCTTCTTCCTTAGCCCTTTTAAGCATCGGATCCATTTCTTCATCATTTTCCTTCTTTTTTTTCTTCTTTCGTTGCCCAGTAAGATCGAGCGAGCAATCAATATCTTCAATTACAATTATAGACTTACTAGATGTTTCAATTAAGAGTTTTCGTAATTCGGTATTATCATTAACAGCTGTGAGTTCAAGATCATAGACATCATAATGCAATAAATTAGCCATTGCAGATATCATTGTAGACTTACCAGTCCCAGGTGGTCCATATAGAAGGTAACCACGCTTCCACGCCTTGCCAATTTTGGCATAATAGTCCTTGCTTTTGCTGAATGTAAGTAGATCATCAATAATCTCATTCTTCTTCTCTGTCTCCATTGCAAGGGTTCCAAATGTGGCTGGATGATCAAACGCTACATGACTCCAATTGCCCTTCCTAGGTCCATAAGAACCATAACTATTAGTGTAAAGCCTTCTCTGTCGATTCTGTACCGCAATTTCCTTTCCTTTCTCTAATACATACTTGATATAAGAATTGATCACAATTTCTCTGTATCGTTTATGAAATGTGAGTTTGTAATACCTCCTTTCATCAGGCAAAGAAGTTGGATGAATTGAGAAACCTGTGGCTTTGACGTGTTTTTTGCTTGCAGACCACAATAACTTCACCCCTTCATATTCATCAGGCACTTCTTCATGATTATCCATACTAAGCACTAAACTAGTGCTGCTCTTTCCAACATCAGCTTTCAGTCTCCTTGCTTGATTAGAAGCATAACTACTGAGATAACTCTGTATAAGGGCATAGGCCTTACTGCGCTCGAGACGCTCTCCGGCAAACTCAAGGAAGATAATCTGAATGTTAGGATTGAAATAGCCAATAAACTTATGAACAAATTTCTCAAACTTGCTCCTAAATGTGTATGGTATAAATTGTTGGAACATAGCATACATGAACATGATACTAGCCATAGTTGAACCAAACTTACTCAACATCTTTGCTCTCATCAATGACTTCATCATCTCAACAACTCAAGACTTTAAACAAACATATGAATGGAAGGGGATTCTGAAAAACTTAACAGTTGTTGAAACCTGAAAACACAAATTTATAGAAGGACAAAGAAACTTTTTTTTTATTTACTTTATTCACAAAAAGTCTCCACTAAAATATACAAAGTGGTATTTCTTGGTATCTTCTCAGATACAAAACAAAAAATCACTGACTGTAATATTCATAGTGTGGGACCAAACTTATTAAAAAAAAAAAAAAAAACAGTTCTAACCATAAGCTTTGGCACTTTCTATCTTCTATCTTTAACCATACACAGTAAAACCCCTTTATAGTCATAGTAATGTTCTTGGACAAAGCAAAATTGATTTCTACGAAAAATAAGAAAATTATTGTACAGTTCACAAAAATTATATTAGTTCCAAAGAAACTAGTATAGTTTCAAAAAACTAGTGAGTATACTTATTGTTGTTGGGTAGTGTAATTTAAAAAACCATATTATTGATAAACTTAAATAATTATACAAAACTAGAGAACAAGCTCCGCAAGTCCTTTTGAATAGCATATTTTTTTAATTTTTTTTTGGGTATAAGTAGCACTTTTGAAAAAGTGCAATGCAATATATATGTGGGTGATGTTTCAACAAAAGAGCACTGTACATTTTTTGTTTTAATAATAAAAAAAAATTTGGCCGTTTCTCGATGTGTGCTTGTTATTCTTGCGCAGTGGCTATGCTAAAGGTAAGGTTATTCATGTTAAAGAGATTTTACTAAACTGATTCGTGAGTCATGTTTCTTAGAGCATTCCCAATGGTAAAATGGTTTTAGAGGTGCATAAGTGTTTTTTTTTTATTTTTAGAGTTGCCGATGGTTATATTTAGATGAGAGATAAAAATAATATAATGTGACAATTTTTTTATATAATGTAATTTTTAATTAATAAACAATCTTAAGTGGTAAATTTGCTAAGGAGTTAAAAGTGTTTTGCTTGAAAAGTGTGTTAAAACCCACCATTCACAAGAGTTTTTTTTACTAAAAATATGTTAAAACCTACCGTTGGGAATACTCTTATATGAACCACGTACGTTGTTCACTTGTTTATTTTGCCCATTTATTTTGCTAGTTCAGAGATGGCAATATGGCATAGGAAATATTCTGGAGTCTGCATATTCTTGGCATTTCCGATTTTTTCACAAGTCAGAATATTGTTGTAACTTGGAATTTTTTTTAACTCTGACTCACACATAGAGCTTAGAATATTGCTCACAATAATACAGTATTAAGCTACTGATGTGTCAGCATAGCAAAAATAAAACAAAATGTATCAGCATAGGAACAACCAAAGCCATTGTTAACTTACAAAAAAAATTGAAAAAAAAAAAAAAAAAAAAAAAACCAATCGAAGAGTTGTCAATACTGTCAAGATTTGTTCACACAATAGTGAAACTATTATAAACAGATGGGGCTTCAGGCTGCGGAAGCCATCCAAGAGTTGTCAATGATGCCGTCAGGATCGTCCCCAAGAAGTTCCAAAGGTCCTGTCTGGATATTCTTTCTTAACAATCCTCTGGAAACATTGATACTGCATGCACCTGACGATAGAAATGAAATAAAACCAAGTCGCATTTTTATGACTTATACATATAAGCAGTTTCTGAAATGAAACAAATTTAAGTAGCAACATAGAGTACATTTCATTCAAAGAGTAAGCTGTCCTGCTCATACTTGGCAATATATTAGATTGTTTTCATATGCACCTCGATACAAAGATTCCAAGAACAATCCATTAAACCGATTGAAGATATTAACCATAGATTGTGGCCGATAACAATCCTCTCATGGAAACCACATTAGTCGGTGGTGGTGTCCATGACTTCTGTAGTTGAAACAAGCACAAGACCAGGATGGGATCTCCACTATGCATTAATCCTTTTAGTGTTTGACTACCTTGGTTATTACTAATTATTAGAGACAGAGAGGTGTAATAATCTTTGAGTTATTTTAGTGAAAGCGTTTTCACTTTGATTTATCACTCCGCTTTTTCTGGAGGGACAAAAGATTATATTAAGATGAAATGATCAAAGAGTTAAGCTTTCATTAACTGTTTTAGCAATATTTACATCTGATGAACAACACTGACAATATTTAAAACAACCCGACACAAAACTCGCAAGGAGGTGTGTTTGTTTCACAAAGGCCTTTGAACATGAGCAAAATACAAAATGTGATTTAGCTGCTTGATAGCAGTAACGATTTTCTCTGGTTCACCACCAAATATCTTCAAAATCTATAACTATGGCCACTGAAACACACTGACAATATGACACAACAACCAAACACTTTACTCCTTCAAAACCGCTTCCTTGTCATGGACGGAGTTTGAATCATCATCTTTGGCCAATGACTGATCCTCTTTCCCTTCATCGTGGATCAGGTTCTGACAGGTATCCTCGTTCACCTTATCCTTGGCCGTAGAGCTTTTTAGCTGCTTCTCTTTCGCCCTTACCTCGGCCTTCAGTCTTTTCTCCTCTTCCACCATTGCTTCTTTCACTGCCTTCAACTTCTTTTCTTCTATTGTATTCTTGAGAACTTGAATCAAATGCTCCAAGCAAGTAACAGCATTTCTAGTTAAAGATGTCAACATTAGATTTTCTGCTACATCGGCTGGAGTCCTTTGAGTTTGGCCTAGAAGTTGTTGTATGACTTCAAATAGTTGGTGTGAACAAATGCCTAGATAGTTTTTGGCCAAAACCTTAAACCCTTCAAAGCTGCAGTAAGACAATTCTATGTGTTTGTCCATCCTACCTGTCCGGATTAGAGCAGGATCAAGTTGATCGACATGGTTTGTAGTAAAGACGACGATTCGCTCTCCTCCACAACCTGACCATATTCCATCAATCAAATTCAGTAACCCAGAGAGAGTAACTTTGCTTTGCTTGATACTGCTCTCGTCTTTAGCCCTTCTACTAATTGGGTCTTTTTCTTTATCACCTTCCTTCTTTGTTTTCTTTTTTCGTTTCTCAGTAAGGTCGAGCGAGCAAGCAATATCTTCAATTACAATAATGGACTTACTAGATGTTTCAATTAAGAGCTTTCACAACTCTGTGTTATCTTCAACAGCTCTTAGTTCAAGATCATAGACATTGTAATTTAATAGATTTGTCATTGCAGATATCATTGTAGACTTACCAGTCCCAGGGGGTCCATATAGAAGGTGCCCGCGCGGCCGCGCTTCCATGCCTTGCCTATTTTGGCATAGTAGTCTTTACTTTTGCTGAAGGTAAGGAGATCCTCAATAATCTCATTCTTCTTCTCTGTCTCCATTGCAAGCATTTCGAATGTGGCTGGATGATTGAACACTACGCAACTCCACCTAGTCTTCTTAAAGAGACGATTATAGCCTGTGTTATTAGTGTAAAGCCACCTCTGTCTATTTTGCACTGCAATTGCGTTTCCCTTCTCTAATACATGTTTCAAATAGGAATTGATCACAACTTCTCTGTTCCACCTATAAAATGTGAGTTTGTAATACCTCTTTTCATCACCACCGACTTGCACAAGTTTCTTGCCCGCCGCCCACAATAACTTAACCCCTTCGTATTCATCAGGAACCTCTTCGTGGTCATCCATGCTAAGCACTACATTGGTGCTGTTCCTTCCAACATCAGCTTTAAGTCTTTTTGCTTGATTGGAAAACTTACTGAGGTAACTCTGTATGGCTGTGTAAGCTTTACTGCGCTCCATATGCTCTCCAACAAACTCATGGAAGGTAATCTGGATGTTAGGATTCCAATACCCTAGCAATGTATGAACATACTGCCCTATCAAGTCATGAACAAACTTCTCAAACTTGCTCTGGATAGCATATGGGACAAACTGTTGGATCATGGTATACAAAAACATGATACTTTTTAAGATTGAACCAAACTTGATAAATATCTTTCTTCCTATCATCTTCCGCGCCATCCTCTTGTTTGAGATCATCTTCTTGCTTGTAATCATCCTTTTGTTTCTAATAAAACACTTGGTAGAAACAATTGAATGAAACAAGTGAACTTTATCACAAAAAATAATGAAACAACTCAGCAAGTGAAGCGAGTGCTCTGGCCAAGAAATCTATATGTAGAGAAGGATAAGTGCATTTGTGAAACTTGTCACATACATTAGGTTATGCAGTAAATGCCCTTTATATAGTTGGTAGTTGCTTACTTGCTGCACTTCCCACAGCAACAAAAAAAAACAAAAAAAAGGGTGTTTACTCCTCTGAATTGTGTTTACGAGAAAGCTTCAAGCTTAGAAACACTCTTCAAAAACAAAATTCAAATTTGAAATTTAAGAGGCTCAACTAACACTCTAAAAAAAAAAAAAAAAGTGTCAGTTGACCGTCTTAAAGATGTACTTCATTTGCATTGCTCTTGAAGTACATCTTTCAAATGTTTTTCACAAGATAGTTTCACGCTTCATATTTCATACTTCAAAATTTCTTTAATTTAAAGACAAGGCTTAAAAAAAAAAGACAAAGCTTATCATAAATAGGAGCATTACTTTGAAGGAACTCACCTCCATCAACGATTTGATAGAACCCATTTTTCCACCACATATTCTTTTCTCTCTTTCTTTTGGACTTTTAATAATTAATACATGACACATATATTAACCAATAGGAACCCACATATTTAAGACAAAAGTAAATAAAAATGAATAAAGCAAACACCCATCTTCAAATTAATACATTTTTCTCAATTAAATTTTCAAAATTAGTGATTCAATAAGAAAAATACTAGTAAATCTTTTGAAGAATCAATCCAACACTCAAAATTTAACTTCTTCAATTTTCAAATTACAAAAATAAAAAATAAAATACATTTAATAGAACAACTCATAAAATTATTTTCAATTCTTTAATTCTTTAGTTGTGTGCTATTTTTTTTTTTTTTTTTATTAAGTTAGTAGTATTTCATTCATCTTGATTCCTTAAAACCTGAAAATTAAAATTAAAAAAAAAAAAGAAGTTTAAGATGAAAGAGGAGTGTAAAATTTTTCAAAAGAAACTATATGTTTTTAGAGAAAAAAATTAAGAAATAGATGAGCATTTTGGAGGGGAAAAGAGCATTGGGTTTTACAAATTTGTTTATTAGAGCATTCCCAATGGTAAAATAGTTTTAGAGGTGCCATGTAGGAGAGGGGGTAAAGGTTTTAGGATTAAACTATGCTAAAAATGTTTTTTACTTTTAGAGTTGCTAATGGTTGTTTTTGAATGAAAGATAAAAATAACACAAATGTGACAATCATTTAATGCAATTTAATTTTTAATTATTAAACAATCTTATGTGGCACCTCTAAAACTCTTTTAAAACACTTTCAGTGGTGCACATAGGAAGGTTTTAAGGAATTTTGGTGTTTCCAATGGTTTTAGCAAAAAAAAGGTTTTAGTGTTTCCAATAGGGGTGGGCAAAAAAACCGAAAAACCAAAAACCGAACCGAAAAAACCGAGTCAAAATCGGTCAAAACCGAGTTGACTAAAAACCGGTCAAGACCGGACCGAAACCGAACCGAACTATATAGCTATTGGTCCGGTCTCGGTTCTTGTTTTTATAGAACCGAGAAAACCGAACCGAACCGAAATAAATAAAAAAACATTTTTTTTATTAGTAAATTACTAAACTAGACATAGGAATTAGGAATTAGATTTGTTTGATTTTGTAATTGGTTGTGGACTTATGGTGGATCCATGGTTGGTTCATTGGTTTTGGACATTTTTCCTATTTAGTACTTGATTTGGTGTATGTCTTATTTTGTTTAAAGCCCAAAACTTAAGAAAAATCATCTAAATTGTAGTGGACTAAAGGCCCAATAAAAAAGCCCAGGACCGAGTTTCGGACCGAAACCGGACCGATTGTATTTGGTCCGATTCGGTCCGGTTACATTCAAATAATTTTGGTCCATGGAACCGAAACCGAACCGATACTTTCAAGTCGGTTTGGTCCCGGTCCTATTACATTTTAGGACCGGACCGGACCGTGCCCACCCCTAGTTTCCAATGGTGTTATTGAAACCGCACTCATTGTGAGGTATGGATCCATACCGCACTCATTGTGGCGGATGGATCCATACCACACTAATTGTGGCAGATGGATCTTAGATGAGTCTTTAGATGAGTCCATACCGCACTAATTGTGGCGGATGGATTCCTACGTGGCACTTTTAACTCTTGACAAGTGTTTTCACTAAAAGTGTGTTAAAAGCTACCATTAGCAAGCAAGTGTTTTCACTAAAAGTTTGTTAAAAGTTGCTAAAACCTACCATTGGGAATGCTCTTAAATTGAAGTTGTTGAAAAACAACTTATTTAATGTGTTTTTTGACTTTTTTTCTATCCCCAAAAACACATTTACATTTAATGTAGACAGATGTCAAACACTTACGAAGGTTCTATCAATTCTCGGATGGAAGTAGGTTCCTTCAAAGTATTTTCCCATAAATAGCATTTATGCTCTGATTGAACTTCTTTATACTTTAAAGTTTAAACTACTTGTAACTAAGCCAATCACAATTAATACCTGTAATGGCTACCATAAATTTGATCAACCAAACTTTGTAAACAAACACAAAAGAAAAACCTCCACTGTATGCACAACAGTGGTAATCCAGCCACAATATATTAGAATCACAATAGAAAAGACTTGACTTGAAAAGACATGACTTGGATTATTTGGACCTTAAACTTCCAAAGATCAAACACAATGCTTCAAAACCTTTCCACAACAAAAAAATATTAACCCAAAATTTGCCATGTGTAACACAAAGACTAGTACACTGCAACTAGAGGGGTAAATGTTCACCCAAAATAGGCAGATGAGCTAGTTAGTAGCTTCACTGGCATAATCGGAAAATTAAAACAAGTATAAGCTGAATCACCAACCATTTGCTTTCAACACTAAATTTCCACAGTAGAACAGAACCAATATACAAATAAACCTCACCCATCCCAGCACAAATAGCAAGCATTCATGGTAATTTCCACAAGATTTGAAATCACTAAATGTAAAAGATAAAAGATCACTATATATGTTGAATAAAAGTAGCTTGTTTAAAGATGGGTGGTCTACTAAAGCATTTATATCATGGTGAATAAGAGCTCCCTCCAATATTAAAAACACCCCTTGGTTATCCAAACTATATATATTTTCAGTCTCATGCTGCAAACCCATACAACCTTACAAAATTCAACTAACAGTCCAAGTCTAGTCAAAGTACCCTACTTTGGTCCAATATCCTTGAGAGCACAAATCTGTTCTTCCCCCATTGCAGACATCACAGTCACAACCAAATCTTTTCCTTCATTAAAGCCATTTTCGATCTGCATTTTCAAAAGTAACATTAAAACACAATTTTTGTAGAAAAAACCATGTGAAAAGGAAGAAGGAAAGAATAATTAGTGGACATCAAAGCAAATATACATATTTAGGATCATAGAACATGTCAACATAATATAGTGAGAATTCAAAACGCTGAAAAACATTGAACAGCAATATTACAGTCATTTGATGTAGGTATTTTTATGGACATAACCCATATTAGCAATTGTTTGGAGACTTCCTAGATTACTCACACCACTCAGGTCCTGTGTAGTGCTATTCACTGATAAATCAAAAGCAATGAATATATATGTTGATATTAAATAATATCATAACAGGACAAAAGAAGTGCTGAAAATACAGCTTCAAGCATCACAAGCCTAGACATCCATTATAAGAATCTTAGTTAAACATCTAAAGAGTGTCAATCTCTTCTTCATCTAGCTTATCTGTATACTATAGTGCACCAATCTGATCCATTTATGTGTTAAAACTACTACTAAAAGCAACTACTGAAAGATAAACAATAAGATAGCAAGTAGTACTAAACTACTAATCAGATTCAACAGTATGCATGTGAAAATCCATCAATCAAAACCAGTCTAATCATGCTTCTCATTCTACAAAATATAAATACTTGATGGAATGAATCAAAAGAAAAAAATGAAACTCAAACCAAATGGTGAACACATGCAAAAACTATGCTACTGAAAACAGGTGCACTTGTATATACACGTGACGAACAGATTAGATATATTCAAACAAATATATCACAAAAGAATCAACAAAAGTCAAGGTTTATGGATCAAACAGATCAGCAAGCAAACCTGGGTATACAGGGCATCATCAGTTGGGAGCTTCAGATCATCCTTTGTGTTGCCATTTTCAGTCAGCAGACTCACCTGAGGCACATAGTATAAAGTTATACACTTCACATAGAGAACTTTTAAATCAGGAAAAACAAAAACAGAGAGCACTAATAAGCCACATAGTGAAAACATACAAATCCATCCTCAGAGATATCAATCAGCTGGTAATCAGTACGATTAACATGAGGAACCTGCACCAAAGATGCACATAATTTTCTCAGAACAATAAATACATGACACAGAATACCATTGAGCAAGAACCATTAATTGAAAAGGCTTACATCACAGTTATTCGAAGAAGGAACAATATCCTCAAGCTTCTTGCCATTAAAGATGTCGATTGCCACAAAGTGACACTTGGCATGACCGTGCTTTCCAGTCTTGGAAGTTGAAACCTCAACAACCTGGAGCAGAAAACACAAGCTGCAATCAAATCACTCTTTTCCAAAATTTTAGTTAGAACACAACCACCTTTAAATAATCACTCATGTAACAAAAACGAGATACCTCTTAATGACAACCAAACCAGGACTAGAAACATACTAATAATGACAACCAAACCAGCATCAGAAACACTTCCAAAACCCATATCCAGGCATAAAAAAAACCTCTTAATTAGCATTCTAGGCCATCATAGCACAAATCGAACAAAAAAAAAACTACTATAACATTGAAGAGATTTGCAGAGGATCATTGAAAACATAACAATGTAACAGAACTTCCAAGCTTTACCAAAAATAGAATGGAAACAAGCCTAATCGAATGTTAACATATAATAACCAAGATTAAGAAAAAATTTCTTCACAACCAAAGAGTTGATAACAGAGTTTTACATATATATAGCCATGAAAGATCTAGAAACATAAAACCTAACCAGAAATCCTCAAAATACAACTTAATAACAGATATCTTCACAAACAAAACGCTGATAACAGAGTTTTACACATTTATAGCTATGAAAGATCTAAAAACATAAAACCTAACCAGAAATACCCAAAATACAACTTAATCAAAGAGAAATCGCAATAAATAAACCTAAAACAACAAATACAACTTAATAACTGATGTCTTCATAAGGAAAAAGTTGAAAACAGAGTTTTACATATTTATAGCCATAAAAGATCTTATAAACATAAAACCTAACCAGAAATACTAAAAATACAACTTAATCAAAGAGAAATCGCAATAAATAAACCTAGAACAACAGTTACTAACAAAGATCTACAAATATATAGAAACTCCAAAAACCCTAGAACATGAAATACTCACAGAAACACTAATAAACGAAAGTTAAACCAACAGATCTAAAGAGAACAAACCTTGCAAGCTCTTTGCTTGATCACAATGTAACCATTCTTACGGATAGTTCCAGCTTGTTGAGGATAAGTTTTCGAAGCACCTGCATCAGTTGATTCGAAATGGTGCTCTTCGTCTGACATGATAATGATGAAGATGATTGAAAGCTTTGAGAAGAAGAAAACAGAAACACAGAGAACAAGAGAGAGAGACAGAGAACACAAGAGAGAGAGAGAGAGAGAGAGAGAGAGAGAGAGAGAGAGAGAGAGAGAGAGAGAGAAAATGAAAGAGAGAGAAAGGCGGTGAAGTTGCCAAGAGGACGAAGAGCGGCGAAAGAAATGTGAATAGACTGTTTTATAGAAGAAGAGAATATATCTGGTCTGAATAGTGTAGTGTATCTCACAAGCCATGGACTCTTTCGGATTTTTATTAAAAGCAATTTATTGAGTTTTCGGTTACGTCCTCTTTGATTATCAGCCGTTAGATTTGTTTGGTGATCAACAGTTTGGTTTAAAGAAGATGTTTCGCGTGATATGTACGCGAGGAAAATAGACTGACAAACTAACACGTGGTTAGCGTGGATTGGATAATTAGAAAAAAATGAATTAGCCATGAAGGGAAATGGACTGTCTGACACACACACACACACTTTGACGACTATTGCATTGCATATTTTCAAATTTCAATACCTGTTGTTAGCAAAAGTTGCTCTAGTAACAAGGCACAGTTTCATTATTACTGTTGAAGTGGTATAGACATCAAACCAAGATTACAGACTCCACATATATTATCAGTTGCAGATTAGAATGTAATCAAGCCTGGATCATTGGTCAAGTAGAGATAATGAGGTTTCAGGTTTCTGATCCAAAGTAAAACACCTAATTGGTAGTGGTACATTATGAAAACATAGTTCGATATAAGCATGATAGCATGCGGATCGCAAGTAACTCTACAGCAAGCATTTAATATGTACAAACAGTTGAAATGGCATAAAAAGCAAAAGGAGAAACAATGGGAAACTTTTGTGGCAAAAGACACAAATCTTTCATGGTAACCTAGCATTACCCAATGTCTGTTCACACTTCACAATGAGAAGAATGTGAGCACAGCAAATTATTGGATTTGCTCATTAGGGAGGAAGAAATCAAATTTCACATCAACGGAACCAGAAGTTTCCCCTTTATCTTTGTACTCCACATTTGTTATCATCCCAACCTCGTCCTCTTCTTGATATATAGACTTGACCCTTCGAACAGGGACTGTAACGGAGTATACAGTTCCGAGATCTGGATCGGTTGAGACGCTTAATTGGACTTTATCTTGCGACTCAATCTCTACAAAATCAGATAGAGCACCTACTATGTTGCTAACAATCTTCTGCTTAGCCTCATCGCTCACTGCACATCGGTCAGAGAAAAGGATCATCTTCAGGCGCTGCTTGGCAATATTCGCATTAGAGCTGCTTCTTGTAGCTGGTGGCGGAAAAAGAATTTTCCACGCCAATTCTAAACGCTCTAAGAAGCTCATGTTTATGGCATTGTGGAGGAAAGTCTCTGTCTCCTCGGTTACAGCTTTCGATGTAATTTTATTATCTCCAGAAATTCCAAAAGACCAAGACCGTTGGCAATAGCATTGCATGCTTCGGGACTCGAGTTCTATCCGAGGCCATTTGGGCATAAGCTCAGAAACATTAGATCCCCCAGCAAACAAACTATTGAATCCTACCTGCAAGATAAAATCAGACAAAGATATTTTTAGATTAAAGTCAAACTGAATGTTCCCATGTCACCCTTAATGCAACAACCCAAGTAAACAGAAGATTTCCAGCAAGAAAAATTTAAATAATACAAGTCTCAAGATTCAAAACAGCAGCAGTAGAACCCGAACAAAGACATCTATATCAGTTGGTCTTTATGCTAACAAAATCAGAGTGGTCTTCTAACTTGATTTGCAAGCATAAATCAATCAGCTCATAGTAGAGATGATAATCAATTTCAAAATGCAAATAGTACATATGAGGGATGAAGTTTCTACATGGAGTCTATGGAAATCTGACAAATTCAGGCAAGGAGATAAGAACTACATCGATAGTCCCAACTACAGGGAATCCAACTTGTATGGTTATATCCAGTTAATGCTTATTTACTAAGTACACCACCGACTATCAAATATAGACCTTATGACGCAGAAAAATCACCATCGCATTCATTCCAGATCAAGTGTTTTTTGAACATTTAGGATCTTCCAGTAGCATTGAATACAAATAGACCAGACAATTCTCAATTGAAGTTCAAATTTCCTTAGAAAAATTTGGAACCTCAGTCAAATCAGACGCTTTAGCATTTACAAGAAAATAAATATACAAAGCATAAAACTGATCAAGACTTCTGACAAAAGGTATATACCTGAGATCCATAAACACATAAGAGCAATAAAAAAAATTAATGGTCATAATGACTGTCAATCCACCGGTATATTCCAGTCAAATGCCCCACGGAAAGGCACCTTGGGAATCTGTTCTGTGCCATTCATCACCCATTCAGACAAATCAAAGGTAATTCAGATCCAACCATACACTGCACGCTAAGAAAAAGGACAACACAGCAGGACTGGAATTAACTCCTCTATCCTAGAGCACAAAGAGGATTGTGCACGAATTGACTACTAAAGTTCCTCCTAAAGTTGTTTTGGTAGGTGTGCTCCATAATCACACACAATACAGACAAAAATAGGGACTTCCTATCCGTAATTCGGGATTTTGGAAAGGTTAACCACTAGAAGAAGTAAAACAGTAATGAGGTGTTAAATACAAGGATTTGGAAGAAGAGACCTTTCTTTCTAGGGCAACATGCCAACATACCACTAAATTAAAATCCCTAAGGGAATCTAATTATTCTTGAGCAATCAGTTGATCATTAAACCCTCTGCATCGAACAATGCATTCATTGGCTGTGTCCTTTCAAGCAGATGAACAATATTCCATCCTCGGTTGAAAAATTCTACATGAGACATGGATCATTTAAAAAACAAATATGGTTCTATTTCCCCATCCTATTCAAATTCCACAACCATATGTAATACTAAACAGAAACTCCCCAAACGACAAGTTATAAACTATAACCACAAACAATGAGGACATTTCCAACATATTCCTCAAGTTATTTCAGATATACATCTTAAACTCTCTCAGATACGCATCAAATATGGTTCGATATAGTTTACCACAGAGATTTAGATCATGATAATTTCCTGTTGGTCCTTTTTACATACACAACGATAACATGTCTCACAAAAACAGTTCTGAGCTACTATTTGGGACAAAACTGATTTGGAGACCACTGCACGACTATGAGTTATGATTTGGACGCACTACTACACAAGTTAATTGCTTCTGATCCCTACACTCAAGCACGAGAACATCAAGCACACGGAAAATTCTCCACTATCAGTAGTTTTATGAGTTCAAGTACACTAAGGAGATTTCTGAGACCAATACAATATATTGATAACCCTAATTTATATTCCACATCTCTCCTTAGGCTCGAAAGTATACCATGGATGAGGATATGAGAAGGAACTCGGTACTGATTGGCGGGTAAACCGATATAAGTATCCACTATCATTAGCCAGCAAACCATAACTTGCATAGAATAGAGACTTTCATAGTTTCATGACAGATGTGTTCTCACTAATCTTCTTAAACAAGCATTATTTCTAAGAAAATTGAAAATACAATTCAATTCCCTTTACATGAAAGAACTGGAAGACTATAAAATACTACATTTGCATCCAGAAGTATAAAAACCCAGTTATCGAAATTTCCCAAGTCGTGTCAAAGTCCATGTATATCGTTTACTACTATTTAGGTTTTATGACACACTATCGGATCCAAATCATCGACGCCCCCTGACAAATTTTAATGCAACTCAGCTAGCAATAGCAATATAGCATCTAACATCATAAAACCCTACTCCAGAATCCAGAATATAAGTGAATAGGTCCATGGTAAAGTAAATAAATGTATAATGTGCAATTTTGGAGCTGAACTAATGAGATGAAGCAATCAATCAAACCATGGTGAAGTGTGCAAAAAATGTCAATTCACTTAAAAATATCAAATTCACCAAATAAAAACAACCCCATTTGAGCTGAAACTCATCTTCTTAGTCTCTAAACAAATTATTTCAATAAGCATGAAGTTCCAAAGTTTTGATAAAAGGGGAGAATGAACTAACCTTGTTAGGTGGAAGAAACCGTCGAAGAGAGCTATGTGATGGATAAGAAGAAGCTAAAGATGCCGAAACCCTAAAATCTGCAGACATCGCCATGAACCAAATTGCTTTCTACAATAGCGAGCTCGATCGATTGATGTTGTTGTATAGTTCTACCTTTCTTCAGTCTCACTCACACTGTTCTTTGTTTGTTTGGTTTATGCTTGAAAAGTTTCAGGGCTTTGGTACTATTGTGAAAGTAAGACAAACAAGCCCTCCGTTATAACAGATGATTTTTATCGTTGCTGTTGAAACTATCTTTGACGCCGTTAATCGGTCAATCTAACGGTTGTCCGACTTCTTCGTTTTTTTATCCCCGCATTTTGGGCCTTAATACAATTGTTTCTTAAGCCCATAGTTTGGGCTTGACGGGAAAGAGAAAAGATCATTGGGCTAAGTCCATATTAAAACCCAAGAATAAGATTGCCATTTTGATAGTCCAAGCCCAGGAAAAATGCTGGAAATGTGGTTTTCTTTTGGTGAAGATACTGGCTGGAAATGTGGTTTTCACAGCTTGCAAATGTGCAACAATGCTTTGATGATAAAGTAGAGTTTATTGATGTTATTGGAACATAGAAGTCACAGGAATAATAATTCTGATTAAGTTCTGTCAGACTGTCAGTAGTGAAGATGGTGGTCAATATGGTCCCCTTAACCTTAATAGATGAGGTAGGCAGGTAGCCTTAGGGCACGTCGCCAGGTCTGTATCAACCAGTCTTGAAATGTATCTGACTATGCTAAGCTAACAAATGAAATGTAACCAAACTATAGTATATATCTGCACAAGGTGACTTGAATTGGAGTTGAGACCTTAAGCTGTAACCAGGCCCCTGCCTGGGGTCTAACAAATCAAAATGACAACTTTTTGGATGCCCTACCTCAAATTATTGGAATTTTTTCCGCAATCTATTATCTGTAATTAGCTCTCCGTATCCAACATTTTTTTTTTACATCCTACTTTATATTTTCTTTGGCCCCCTCAACCTTTCAAACATGTTAACAGAAAGCAATTCCACCTGGAATGATCAACCAGAATGAGTGAATGACTCATGACTGGCCTGGAGGGACCTGTGCCCTCCAATATAAGGGGTTGGAGCCTGCCTAAGATCATTATATGGAAAATATATATGGTCATAAAATTCCATCATTTAGCTTAGGATATATATTCGAAATAACTTTATTATTCGATTCTCCAACCTGTGTAGGAAGAAAAAGTTCATGCACATGCAATTTCAATATAGTCCAACCTCCAGATAATTTACATTAGACTAACAGATGGAAGCGTGTTGTAAGGCAGATGAGTTTGACGAAAAAGTCCATTCACAAACTAGAATATTTGCCCCTGTCCATGTCCAACCAACCAATTTGATTAGTTTTTGGTATATTTCATCTCTTCTGTGTGATATCTGTTGTTTGTACTCTTTAGAATTTTTGGTCTACAAGAAATTGTGATTGAATCAAAGTGGGGTCAAATATCTGCACCGACCCAAATCAAATAGCTGGGGTGCCTGGGTTTGTCCCATAATATTCTACAAATTAAAATATTAAACCAAACACATGCTTAGGGTCCCATAAAGTATGGACCATTTCCTTGTAAACAGCAGTAAAGCCAATAAGCCATACAGTCTCACACTCTCACACAGCACAATCCACAATCCAAGCAAAGCTGGTTTGAATTTGAATAATCTGGAAGCCATTGCATTTTCATGGCTGTTAATGGGGACAAAATCAAACCCCGTGGTAGGTTAATTATAAAATTAGTAGCTCAGCAGCACCACCACATGAAGTTCATTAGATTCTAAATAGTAGATCTTGTTTCAAAAGTGCATGAAAGACTTCAACAAATGTACCTAATTACGCTACCTGCAAGTCACTTTATTTCCTAATCAACGGCACTGGGTAAAGTAAATATGCACAAGAACTGCTTAACGGAATTGTGGAAAGTCAACTAGGCTGAATAGATTAGTAATACAAGAATTGCAGACAAGAAATGTGCTCATAATATGGGTGATTTTCAGTCTCTACTCTATAATTACAACCGAAGATTCATCAATCTATGGATATTTAGTTTATGCAGACCAGGAATTTCAAGGGAAGAGGATTTTCCTAAGAAATGCAATGGGGGCTGAATAGATTAGTAACAAAAACCATCGATGCAGATCAGAAATTTACATGTTGTATAATCATAGAAAGGCTTTGAATCAATTGAAATTAATCTGAAAACACAGCTTTCCATCCAAGTACATAATGTAAATTTCACTCAACAGTAAACACAACTTTGCTTTCAGGCTTTCAGCCTCTCACACCTTCCAATAAATCGAATGTCTAACGTAGTTCAGAAACACTAACAGCAAATCAAAATGAACATAAAATTACTGCTACCAAACGTGGAAGAAGAAGGCCCATACCACACCAATGGCGAGTGCAGCTTTTGTGAGAATCTGACTACCAAACACAGAAGGAGATCCATTCTTGTTACCTATAGGGGCTGCTTTTGGAGGAGGTGGTGGTTTTGTAACAAGGACAGCAAGCTTCATGCCACCATAGCAGAACCCATTTCCACTTATGAAGTAGTAATGCCTAGTTACATTTAGGGGAACAACATCTCTACCAGCTCCAGTAGTCCAATTGTGGACTGGATGATCAGCAATGCAGTTTTCGTAGTTGGTCTTGTTCACCTCCAATACATTCTGCTGGTTCCTATCATACACAAAAACTTGAAAAAAAGAAAAGAGAATCTCAAATAAAGTTTTGTTTCACAATGGATGAAAAATAAACTAAATCAGCATATGAGTAGTACCCTCTACAACTTGAGGATATCAAACGAAATCAAAGTTATTGTGGACTAGAAATCGCATCGCACCAAAAACATACACAAGATTTGGAACGTATGCCTATTGCTACACTGACGTACAAATTCTTTGATTATCACGATGAATCATCAAGGTATATACATTGCACCACCACTCTGCGTACTTGTACGGACAAATTAAGATAGGCAATGAAATATAAAGGACTAAAGAAATTTTACTTAGCCGAAACTTTATTTCAGCGAGCCCCCTACTATTTTCAAAGAAAATAGGTTTCTACTTTCTAACAATCTTCTCATCAAATAGGGAACTACTAATCAGCAATGTTTTGCTAAAACAATGAATTTTGAAAAACAGAACAGGTTGTTTCCTATACGAAAACAGATGAGTAACTAGTCTGAATTATAAAAGGTTGTTGATTGTTGAACTCATACACACTACATAAAGAACATTGATTCTCCACTTCAAGTAAGCCAAATTGGTGCATCAAGTGTCAATTGTGCTTGAAGATCTGAAAACTGAATTATTTTTCACATAAAAAAACAGAGGAAAAAGCTTTCAATCTTTCATTTTTAGTAATAATTCAACTTGTCATGAAATAGATCGAAATAATGCACTTAACTTATTTAGCACTTCAATTAATCATAATCTTGAAAACCCACATTTCCACAAAAAATTGAGCTAAACCCAGAACCAAAAAAGAGGGGAAAACATGAAAAAAAGCAAAGATCTTTAGCTATTCTCACTAAAATGAGTGAGTTCAAGCAAAAAAGGTAAAGCAAAGCTTTCTAGCTCAAGAAAAGGAAAGAACACTAAAAACATATCTAGATCTGCTTGTAATCAGCTTAAGAATCTTGAAAAGAAAGCTTATTTGAAGAAAAAAGTGGCAGAAAAGAAAGTTGGAGAAGAAAGAAAAGAGCTTACAGAGCCAATCGTCAAGGTAGAACTTATGTTCTTTAGCCCAATCAGTAAAGTTAACATTGTTAGGACTCCAACCAAACTTTCCACCAACAATGTAACGAGTAGCTGAAATTTCTGGTACAATAAACACCAATGCGCATGTTAGCACCAAGAGTAAAGTCAGCAACCCCATTCCTCCTCCTCTTCCTCCTCTTCTCAGAACCTCCATTTCTCTCTCTCTCTTTTTCTTTCTTTCTCTCTCACTCTTTCTGGACTCTACTCGAACTGTCTGTTTTAAGGTTTATTAATATGAATCAAGGTGGGAAGATTACTTGAAATCTGGATTAAAGTTTTAGATTAAAGAAATAATCATATGTTTAGACAGGACAGTGAGAGTTGTCTGTATTACGCAAAGGGATTACTATTTAGTATTTACTGGTGCAAGTTGACTGACTGTGCTGACTCATCTTCAAGACAGTGGTTATAACAGTACCAGAATACACCAGATGGAAATCAAAAAAATATTGATATTGTAGAAAAAAAAAAACTAATTCTTCTCCTTTTGTATTTGTTTGTTGATAAGCATTTGCGCGGTTGGCAGTTGCACCTAAACCATTTGAACACAAGAGTGTTTGTAGTTTCATTTGTCAACAATTTGTTCTTGCAAAAGGGTAATCTGTCAGACTGTCTCAATAGAAATATATTTTTAGTTTGAATTATCCTATTTTATGGAAATATATCGATCAAGTGATAATCACCAATCCCCATTATTAAAAATTATTATGTTCATTGTCACCATCCCTTGTCATTAGATTTTTGTAATCGTCATCGAAGATGAAAATTGAGTTTTTGGCTCAATGACAATGTATCCCTCTCATTTTTTTTTGTAGAGAAATGATCGTGAACTCAAAACACGCCAACAGCTAATTGTTTAACAAAATTTAAAAACATAAATAAAAAAACACGCCAACAGCTAATTGTTTCAAAACTTCAAATGGCTTGGCAGCCTTCATCACTAATTCACTACCATACCAGAAGACCAGCAGGGCCGCAGGGGCTAGGAGTGCAGGTTTATAAAGCCCACCCATGATTGGGCTGGATCCATACCTTAAGACTTTGTAGATTTTATCGCCTACTAGGATAGTCTAAATTTTTTAAACATATAAGTGAGATCATATTAAGGCAAAAAAAATCAAATTGATTTGAAATTACGTCCTTGTTGAATCTTCACACAATTATCTAAATTATAATCTACAAAGGGTGCATAATTTGACTAGGACTAATATTTAGTATGACTAGGATTAAATAGTGTGACTAGGATTAATATTTAGTGTGATTAGGATTAAATAATGTGACTATGATTAATAATTAGTGTGACTAGGACGACTCAGACTAAAAAACCTAGATCTTCAATTCTTCATCATCTTCCTGACTAAAAACTAAAAACTAAGGGCCTTCTTAATCTTCTCATCATCATCCTAAAAAAAACTCCGTCTCTTAAAACCTAGAATTCATCACAAACGTCGAGTCCATCTATAGATCGTCTCTCTCTCTTCAAATTCTTCACCAATCGATTGGTCACGAAAAACACTCTTAATATCAACCAATTCAACTGTAAGTACAATCCGAACTTCACAGTACTAATGTTATATGATATAGAATATATGGTGTGATTCGATTTTTCCTGAATTAACCAGTAGAAAAGGTACAAATTAAAATCCATGGTTCTGTAATAGAGTTTATAATTTTTAAACCAAAAACATATTCAAGAATATTTCATGGACTTTGGTCAGTGGAGATTAGATATTTCCAAAATTTGTTTTTGATTGCCGAATTTCTTCGCTTACTGCTTATTTTTGTTGGGACAAGTTGAGAAGTGTGCGATGGCTAAGATTTTCTCGATTTACCTAGATTTAGTAATTAACCTCTCTCTTCCTCAACTCTCCGATCAACTATTCGCTCTCCTTAATTACAATAGGTTGAGACTTGAGAGAAAACATTGAAAATTTTTTCCACATCCCACTATCCCAGGTTTAAGTGACCTGTTCACTTAAAGGATGATTGTTGATTTATATAATTAATCAGTGCAATTGACATATTAATGTAGACTAAAGAAGACAAAATAAGGCTTTGAGAGAATTTCAAATCAAACTTTTGTTGTTTGACAGTAGGGTCATCAAAGTTTTAATCTAAAAGACATGGTAAGGTCATAAGTATGATTACAAAGTGCGAGTCCGGAACCAATTCAATCAATATCTAACTTCTATGAGCAATTGTGTATCCATTAAGGTCTTTGAGATTGAGCTCACCTATTCTTTCATTCTTATAAAAAAAAAAAAAAGGCATGTGTTAGCATCATCTCAAAAAAAGTGTGAGTCCAGCACCAATAAATATCACTTTGAATTTGTTTGTTTAGTTCAATATCACTTTGAGTTTGTTTGTTTAATTTAGTTCTTGCATCAACACTTAGGATTTTTGGAACAACTAGAAATCAGTTCTTTTTTTTTTCATTTGTAATGTACATTTTGTTGAGACAGGATTCTTTGATTCTAATAATATTTTATATTCCAGTTAAGAAGTTCTCAACCAAGTCCATTTGAAAGTACATTTGAAAGCCCCAGAGAACCTGGTGTAGTTTTCTTATATATCAAAAAATATTCTTATATATCAACTTTAAAAGTTCCAACTGAGGATTTAGTTAAATAGCTATTTTTTTGTCCTGTTGTCCCTCCAGTAGTGAAACCTATTTTATTCTTGCCATTGTCCCAAACCAGCCTATAGTTCGAGGAAGAGCCTTTCATCCAATAAATCTGAGATTTCCTAAATGAAACCGAATCTAATAAATTTAATCATTCACTGCTATATTTTTTTTTTATCTCATCATCTGCTCGCTTTCACTTTGTTAGATTTTTTATTCTATCATATTATTTTTTTCAACCTGTTAAAGTTTTATGAATATTTTTATCATCCAGTTTTCTATCTTTTAGATTCTATTCATATTTTAGGAGGTGGTCACACATTTATTCTTTGCCTGTTATATTCTAATAAGACAATTTCCCACTGCAGGGTTTAATTCATATTCTATCATCATGTTCAAGTGTACCAGTTCACATGTTAGAACAAGTTTGCAATCATTTGTGCCTCTCCTGCTATAACCAGCAGAGCAGGTATGGGGTCTTATTGATTATCTGCCAAATGAAGTGCATGAGTCTGTAATAGAATTTATAATGTTAGTTCTTAATCAAGATGTCAAGTTGTAATTGTTATTTTTAGCCTATTTGTGTGTATATGTATACTATAAAAGTACAACACCTATAAAATCCAAATTCCAAAGTAATCATTTTTTAATGCTATTACACGAAAATAAATACTTTACAAAAAGGTTTTATTATAAATAATCAAACAAATACTCTAATTACTCTATATCAATGAAATTATTGTCACTGCAAAGTATCTACTGAATCTAATCCAAGTGACTAAGTCTCTTAATTAAAGTAGTTTACAATAATCTCTATTTCTCTTATGACACTCTGGCTTTTTTGTTTATCTACTGCTTCAATGTTATTTTCTAAAATACACATATTTATGATTAATAGAACAACTACTTCAACAACACCAACTTCACTTCTTCAGTTTTAAACAATCATTCCTAAGTCGACATAGCCTTGGACCGCCTATTTAGCATTTAACAATCATTCCTACATTTTTGAAAGTCGAGTAACTTAGTTAAGAAGGAAATTTCTATAGTTGTATAACTATTGAAGTCCTTTTTAATTGTGCAGAGCACGAAAGCTATATCTAAGATCAACCCAAGCCATGATTTTGATCCAAATTTAAGATGTCGTAGGTTTCGTTCAAATATTTCTTCAATTCATCACTGAAATGCAAAGGTTTAGCATATCAGGATATTTGAACGAAAAATTTAATCTGTTGTAAAATTAGTCTGTGAGTTTGTTGGCCTAATCAAATTTTCCCATGCCTTGGTTTCGTAAATATGACTTTGTGCCACAACCCGCAGCAATACAATGTAATACGCTCGCAATTGGTTAGGCCAACAATGTAGTGATTTTTATTTGGTTGAATTAATCTACAGGTTCAAATTGGATCAGCAATTTGCTTTATGATAAATACACTAACATGTTATAACTTCTATAGTAAATGTGTATAATCAACTTATATAGTCGCAGTCGATAGCATAGTAGCATACCAGTTGCAGTAGTCAGTGTTAGCTACCCATCCAGGTGGGGATATGGTTTTATTGATTTAAACAAGAACCTTATTGTCATCTGGATGGCAGCGATAATTAGTAGCAGAGTGAGTATAGGGAGTAATAAGACAAAAAAAATATGAATGAGAATAGAATGAAACCCACCAGTGCAGATTGGTTTCTATAGAGCAGAGGTTTCAACATATGGATATGTAAGCTTATATCAAATAAATTTGAATTTTGCTTATTGTAAGCAACATTAATGTATCGTGATTGTGTGTATTGCATAAAATTTCAGCTGCCATCTCCTGCCTTATTCAGCCAGCTCTTAGAGCAATCCCAATGGGAGGGCATTTAGGAAAGGCGGTAATGTGAAATGCCCTTCAAACAAAAAAACCTCTTCCAATAGAAAGGTGTGTTAACTTTTTAATGGGTAGTAGGAGTAACAATGTGATTTTAAAGGGGAGGAAGGTGTCATCCAAAATGACATGTGAGTAGTATAAGACAGAATACAGTCTTCCAATTTGCTCTACTTCTATCAAGCAACCATTTCAAGTGCCACATTCCCATAACTTGCTTCATTTTTTCATGTTGAGAACCACTTAAAAGTTCTAAAGATTACAAGTCCAGTAAGGAAAAAACACACGGAAGAATAGCTAACACCTAGGGTCAAGCACATCCCATAGTGTTCCTCCTTGGAATCTCAACAACAGAGTAGGACTACTAGAGTGTATAGAGTCACTCCTAAATCTATTAGATACTGCTCTGGCATGGAGTTAAGAACAATTGGATATATTTGTTACTGCACGTACACTGATTAGCTCTATTGGGTATTAAATTTTTATCGAATATAATTAGGAGTAATTTAATTGGTTTCTTGGCATCAGAAAGGTTTATTATTCCCATCTGTAGGCCTCATTTCAATGATCCAATCTAACATCTTATCTTACTATGTGTTCCGCTTCATTCTTGCATTGCTTTCATATGCCATAGGTTTCATTTATCAATTTTTCCAGACAACTATGAGTGAGAATTATAAAGGAATTGACTTACCTTAAGTATTTCCATGTGTTTGTCATGTTTACAGGTAGAACATGTTCCACTATCCTTATTGAAGCATTACATTTTGATTGCTGCAAGGAAATGGATGCCACAAATGAAAGGACTTAGAGCTTGGTTTGAGATTATACATGTTTATGTTGTCCTAATGAAGAGCTTTAAAAATGAATGATTTGCAGATCCATAAGGTAAATCTACTTTATATTCCACTCTTTTGGACTTATCAAATAGATATATGCATTTGAAAATATCATCCAATTTATAAAAACTTTACATGAAATTTGTTAATAGAAAAGAATGTGACAAGTTTAGTCGCAAAAGAAGAAGTTCAGGTTTCGGAAAACAACTAATCGCAGTTTGGGTTTCTAGGACAAAATAGTATATAAGGCAAATAGAGTACGACAGTGAATAAAAGAAAGGGTTTACGATCATTTTAGACAAATTTGAGTTTTGCATATGTTTGGCTGGAAATTTGTTGTACAAGAAGAAATTTGTTTACCAAATTAATTCTGGGTTAGTAATATGTTTTTGCAAATGTTTTAGATATGTTTGGCCCAAATTTTCTTTTCAATTTAATCTTTCAATAGAATTCTTAAATTGTGAGAGGAATGGTTTTTTTCCAGTAGAATTTTTAACAGTGAATGATGTTTCTTGCAATCATATACCAAAGGATGGGTTATAATATAGAGTATTCTCTTAAGTTTTTATTGTCATGGTATAATATTGCTTATATTAAGTTCACTTGCCTATTATAAAAGCTTAATTGTTTTGTTGTTGGCAATAAGATTTGTAGATATATTGGCAATAGTTGTTGTTAGAAATGTGAGACACAAAAGCTAGGACTCACAAGTAGTTGGAATCCCGTTTATCCCGCTAATTCGGATACCTCTACAATTCGATCAAGGCAAGTATTGTTCAGTAACTTCTTTCCTAGAAGTTTGTGTGTATAATAATTTATAAGTATTAAAGTTGATTGCTCAGTCGTAATAAAAGCATGAATACTGAATGTATGTTGTGTTAGATGCTGAATTAGACAATTCCTATTTCATTCCTTCATTGCAACGTAACTGAAAAAGGTGTAGAGCCACTTCTCGCAGCCATTATTTGCTTCTTACCATAAAATAGTTGTATTGGCGATAACCAGTAATTTTAGCAGAGATTATGACCATTGGCTAATTGAATGCCCATTGGGCCGATAGTAATTTCTGCAGAAAGAATGGAATTTACAAACTAATATTATACAATCATGTGGGAATGTGGAAATCTGTAAAAGAAAAATAGACAATTTTTTTTTTTTTTTTTTTTTTTTTTGAGAGAGAGAGAGATAGATTGTATTATATGTTTTGTAACTTCACCATTGAGAAAGAGTAATTATATGTTTCTTTTATGTATAAAGTAAGATCGAAATCGTTGAATTATTTGCTTGACTTTTCATGCTATCACATAGCATCGAAGATAGAGAAGTTTAACCTATATATTGACTTACAAAAGTATAGCATCCTGTATTGAGATATTCAGTACTTTTGTATATTCAGTATTCAGATATTCAGTAATTTTGTATATGGTAACCCGAGAACTACTAATATATGTTAGGACTTCTGGTAGCTAAGTTTAAATACTACAAGCTAATGGTTTTCCTCACTTCTGACATTGTGAATACTGTATGTTAATGCGTAAAAATGTTGCTCATTTGAAGCTTTATGTTAGCTTCTCGAAGTAAATACATTCCCATGTCTAAATCACTGTCAAATCCTTCAGTTTGCTAACAAAAGTGTGCCCTTTGCATGCATAAGCTACCTATAAAAAATTATATTAAATAATCACGTATAATAGTTTATAAGAATATTTTGATCAGCTAGGACAAACCCTCTTAACCAAGGACAAAATTTACATATAGAGACCCAACTGTCTAGCAACCATTCCTGTATCTTCAGAGCTTTGTTTGTCTTCGTTACCATGCTTCCATCCTTAATGTAGACCATGCGTTGAGGAGCTCCCTAAACTGGATGTTCTTCATGAGAGTCATTTGTTCTGAGCTAAGTCATCAAATTCTAGAAATATAGGCCTCAATTGATCAATACCAAGGAGTCCTCAATAACATTAGCTAGGAGTTTGAAAAATAGTAGTGTCTATTGATGTTGAATGGTAACACATGCTGAATGTGCCCATTTGTGAGAGGATGTTGCAACAAACCTTGATTTCACAATGTTCTTATACTTGAACATGAAAATTTGAGTACAAAATGGTAAGAATAAGCCCTCTACAATGCTTCAGGTTACTGGTGTAGGTGTCCATTTTCTGCTCTAGCTATCTTAAAAAAGAATTGGACATGCACTATCTTAACGTCATAGCTTACGACCATTTGTTAGATAAAAGTTGATAATCAGAGCTATTATATTGCAGATAAGACTTCGTATCCTGGATTGGATGGGATGGAGGAAGTTCATATTTAGATAAGACTTCAACAACATATAATTAATTGATACTCAACAAAATACGAATTGGTTTTGTGTGACTCAATTCACCACAACTTTCTTAACTACAAATTGAGGATGGTGTGCAATTAAACTAAGTAATCATTCTCAATAATTGTTGTATTTCAAGTTAGCCATGCTATGAAACCATTTTGAAGGCTCTAAATGCTGAAGAAGGAGATTAATGTGACTATTATGGGCTTACTTTAATTATTAGCTAGCTATATGACTAACAATTGTCAATCACATAAGTCCAATGAAGAACAAACATGTGGCCCATAAAACAGTCAAATGAAATGCATGAATACGAATTGTGGTGTAAAAAAGATTTTAGGAGAAGAAGAATGCAAGAAAATAGCAAATAAAATAATCAATCTATACACAAATGAAAAAGAAGGGTATTTAACTCAAAAGAAAACGATGAAAAAGAATTTGGTAGAAAGTGGAATTGTGTTTTTTTGTTTTTTTTTTTTTTAAAAAAAAAAAAAAAAATTAGTTATATGAACAATTCAAGCAAAGCCAAATTTTATTTTATTTAGAGTATTATTTATTTTATTATTTCAAATGTTATTTAATTTTTATACCTTAATTGCTATTGCGTATGTTAGACCATTACCGCTGAGACTGCCTTTTCGATAAGGTAGACCCAATCTATTCAAAATTTGTTAATGAATATATTGAACAAATTAATGCAGTTCATGTTAAAGAAGATCAATATCCTTAAGTCCTTAAAACATTGTTATAAAAGATATATGGGTTTCCAGAAAAATTCTACACAAATTAAAAATCAATTTTCTCATCGCCTACACTTATATTTATTTTATTATTTCAATAATTTAGAAGACAATTTTATTATAATCATTAATTCTTAATTTTAAAAAAAAATCTCTATCTATATTCAATATCCAAACTTAAATGTTTATTTGTAGTATACAATTAATTGTATTATCGTGGCAGCGCCACGGGTATTACTAGGAGTAGTATAATTTTAAATGAATTTTTTCCAAAAGTTAAACATCTATATAGATTTTGCAGCATGATTTTGATTCACGAATTGTGTTAATTGGTTGATTATTATCCTTTTATTTATTCAAATTATATGTTCTGTTTATTCACATATTTTTATCAGACTCGACTAGACTAGAAATGTTACATATAATATTTTTGTTGTGCATGATGAAGTGATCGTTAAAGGATGATCAAAGTTTCATATGATTTTTATTTAATTTGCTTAAGTTTGTAATCAGGAATTTTTTTTTTCCTTCTTAAAAGATAGTGCTTGGAAGCTAGAAGCCTAGAAGGAGCTTCAATATATTATGGTTCGAAGAGAAACACTCCTAGCAAAAAGAATACAAAAAAGGAAGGAAAAACGAGAAAGCAAAAGAGCATACAATGAATCTGAAGATGAATTTGTGGAATTACCCATTGAAATCGTATCTGAGATTTTGTTGAGACTTCTTATAGAGGATCTTGTGCGAAGTAGGAGTGTGTGCAAGACTTGGTACAATGTGACAAAGGATCCTCATTTCATCAACTTGCAAATGGAGAAAGCATTAACTCAGCTACTCCATCGGGTTATTCTTGCATACAAAGATTGCTCTACAGATACCCTAAATTCTTTGTTCTTTGTAGCTAGATACAAATAAGTGTACCAACATTCCATTGAAGAACTTAAAATTGACTAGCTATCACAAAATTGTAGGTTCTTGCAATGGCTTGCTTTGTATAGCTTCAAGATTCATGCAGGATTCTGTATACATATACAATCCAATTACAAGGGAGTACACTGAACTACCTGAACAAGGCCATAAATATTTCAAAACTAAGGGTAGGGGTGTTATTCGAGCCGAGCGAGCCGAGCTTTGAATGTTCATACTCGGCTCGTTTTAATACGAGTCGAGCCCGAGCCGAGCCCAATTTATGAATCGAGCTTTGTTTTATGTTCAAACTCGGCTCGCGAGCTATTTATCAAGCTCGAGCTCGAGCTCGTTAGGCTCGTTTAGCTCGAGTTAAGCTCGAGCCGAGCTCGAGCCCTCCAATTAAATGTAAAATCAATCAACTCTCTCATAAGAACTGCTCTTTATTATTAGCCAAACCAAAGCAAGGAATATGGCGACGGAGTATCCTACAGGGAGTCAAGTCTAAACCACTGCAGTGGCAGATAGGTTCTGGCTCAGAGATTAGGATCTGGCAAGACCCTTGGTGATTTGGTTCTCTACTAAATCTTTGCAAACTAGTTACCCAAACAAAAATTCAAATCTTACCAAAAAAATCTCGATCAATAAAATCAATTAAACTAAAAATTAAAATCAAAATTCAAAATTCAAACTTTAAAAACAAAATCAATAAAGGGTTTAAGAAAACGAATGTCGTTATAAAAAGATCTATAAGAATTAAACAAAAAGAAGTGAAATTGATTTGTAGATCGAACAACGATCGAAGACGATGTTGTTGTTAATTACAGTGTTCTCTTAAGCTCCATTGATAAGAGAGAGACGAGAAGCTCGATGAGAGAGAAAGAGAGAAACAAGAGAAAAAGAGAGAGAGAATAAGATGTTAGATTGAGAAGAAGAAGGAGACGGGCGGCTGGTAAATTGTTGATATGTTGTTCCCAGAAGAAGGAGAAGATGTTAGGTTGAAATGGTTGAATTGTTGATATATACTGGGGTAGGATAGGAATAAGATATATTAGTGGGGGTAGGCTGGTAAATTGGTAATCTAAATTATATAAACTCGAGCTACTCGGCTCGACTCGAATAAAGCTCGGGCTCGGCTCGAGCTCGAGACGAGCCTTAAATCTGTTCAAGCTTGGCTCGTTTTACAAGATGAGCGAGCCCGAGCCGAGCTTTTTTCGAGCCGAACACGAGCCGAGCTCGAGCTGCTCAGCTCACATAACACCCCTAACTAAGGGAGTCCTTTATGGTTTTGGTTTCGATCAACTCAGCGAGAAATATAAAGTGATTTGTGTTTACCGTCCATATTATTGGGATTCGGATTATTTTGAAGGAAATGTTAGTGAAGATCCTTTGATAACGGGTGAAATTATTACAGAAGGAGAAGATTCATGGAGAAAACTGAAGTTTCCATGCAAAGTAAAATTTGGATATGGGTCCAAGACTGTTTTTAGACGAGGCCTTCCGTTGGATGATTGACTGGGATGATCCGAGTTTTGACAGTGAGGATCAGACGTCTGGCTCAAAGCTAATTCTTGCATTTCACATTGGCAAAGAGAAGTTTCAGACTCTCCGCTTTCCCTCTGTTGATGATGAACTTCCTGACTCTTTGTCGATGATAAACTTTGACGAATCCCTGGCATTTGTTGAGGCCAATACACTTGATAGCTCGGCTCAAGTATGGAAAGTAGTTGGTTCAGGGATTAATGGTAGATTACTACGTCCATACACTCTTAAGTTTTTGCATTGTCTGAAAAGAATGGATTGACATTTTTTCGTAGAGTGGTAGGTATGTTGAGTGTAAGCCCTTCCCTTGATGAGCCTAGTTGAGTTCTTTGGCTGTTTCACCGGTAGTACCTGCAATGACCACCGGACAATGACTGGTGGATAAAGCTCCAACGATCAAGTCAGTAAGCGGCTAGGTTTAGAAGATAGGTTTTAGCAAGAATGAATAGTTACCTTCGGCGAACCCTAACATGATCCTTTTATAGCGATATTCACCGCCTTCCTTTAACCGTAGGATCCCCCTATGCATCTTATGGTTCTCTCTTCTCCTACGTGTTCCATTCTCCATCACATACTATAGATTGAAATGCTTGACAGCCAGATATCACGTGCTCTATCCGTGATACTCTAGAATGTTCATATAGAGTGAATGCTTGACAGCCAGACATCACGTGCTCTATCCGTGATACTCTAGAATGTTCTGTATTCCGATTGGGTATTTCCCGGTTTGCTCTTCTTATCTGGTTCCTATGTCCTCAGCGTTCCACCTGGCATGGTTTGGTACTTACATTGAGTAATGGAACTTTTCTGTATAAGGTGACAGAGCGTCTCCAGGGGACACAATGTCAGCAACTTCGAAATGGAAGTCGTCAGAAAATCTTACCAAGGGTTCACCTATCTCTTTATAATCCTGAGGAGAAACAATGCTTCACATTCAAGATGCAAGGTACTGCTACAACTATAGCAAATAGTTTTGATACAGTCTTATATGCACCTACCCTTACTTCTCCGATTTATTTTACTAATAAACCGAGGGAGAGGAAGGAAAGAGAGGGGAAGAGGGAGCGAGCGAGGAAGAAGACTGATGAAGTTGAAGATAAAGCAGATCGACCGACAATAGGAAAATAGACTGAGTAGCTAATAGATTTGGTTATACAAGCTAAAATGTAATGAGTCTCTATTAACGTACACTAGATCTTGATTCCTTTTTAATGAAGATATTAGTCTACTCTGATGCTCATCTTGAGTTCAAGTATGTATTAGATGCAAGCAGCTGGCGATTTGCATAATTCTCCCAAGAAGCTTGGACATAGCTGAAGAAAAAAATGTTCCATAGTCATGCTTTAGTCGTAGGAATTGTAGTTGTTCATTATTTCCCAAAGTAGTTTGTAGTAAGAGAAATATATGAATAAAATAAAACAATTGATCAAACTGATATCATGGACTATGAAATCATGTCAGATAATGTAAATGTAAGTGAATTTGATTTTAGAACAAGTCGGAGAAGATGATCGGAATTTAGAAGAGGAAGGAGATGAAGTTGTGGAAATGGCTGAGCTATCTGATTTAGATAGTTGCCTACGTATCTGAGAATGACTTAGTCCCAGAATCAAGCCCACGTAGTTCATTATATAGGTGATTGGGACAACGGATAGCTCATTAATTGCCCAACGGAATGGTCAATTAATGGGCGGATATTTTGGATCTGACAATATATTGTAACCGTAGAGAATCAAAACGTAAAGTGTTTGAATAAGGACGATGTAGCTCGAGTAAAAGTAGCTCTACGTCGGGTGAGCTCGGATAAAAATGGGCTTATGCCGAGTGAAGGCTTTTGAAGGTCGGATTGTATTAACATTTGTGGTGACGAAGTGAGCTCGAGTAAAAGTGGTGTTACGTCGAGTAGAGTCGAATATAATTGGGTTCACGACGAGTTGTGTGAATAGGTATATACATAGCCCCTTTTTTATTTTGATTTGGGGCGAGTAAGCAAGTTTTTAGATGTGGTGGACTCAAGTCGAAAATAAAAAATGTAGAAGATGATGATGGTTTGGTGGGTTGTTTTCTCTCAATTTACGATGCAAGGAATGATTCCATTGCGTGCTGCAGTAAATGAGTTTGTATTTTCGAGAGAAGAGGAATGATTGCGGTTTTTTGGGGGATGTGATATTTTGGCCACGTGGAGTGTTTTTTGAATTTTGATTTTTCAGAAAGTAACCGAAATGGGAGGGAAACCAAGAGTTTCGTCGGTTGGATTTCTCGCAACGTATCTGGCCCTTGATTGAAGTCGGTTTGGACGGTTACGATGAAGTGGTTGGGTTTTATAAAACCTAACCGCACGGCTAGAAAACCAAGGGTTTCTTTTGCTTAGGATTTAAGGCTTCTGCATCTGCTCAGCGCAAGGTAACTTGTTCTTCTTCTCTTTTGCTCTTCTTCTTCATTTCTTCTATTTCGTATCTCCCTTGCTGTTCTTCATCGTTTTTGCTTGTTTTATCCCTTTTTCTTCACTTGGTGCTTGAGTAATTTCATTTTCCTTTTGTACCTGTTTTATTTCCTTGTTTATCTGTTGAAATTGCCGTTGATTGGGTGCTGGTTTTGATTATTTCCTCCATTGTTGAAGTTTTTTAAGCTTTCTGTGTCTGTAATTGGTAGTTGTTCTTACTGGAAAGTGTTTGTTCGTTGATTTGTCATAGTTGTAGCTGTATATCCATCGGAAAAATGAGTGATAGGGGGTCGGAAAGTATAAGTGAGAACGATGAAGATGTTCAGGCTAGTGTAAGTGGTAGTCGAGTTGAAGCAAATGATGATGAGACTACTAGTGGTAGGGTCCTTAGTGTGGACGAGGCTCGGAGGTCGTTTCCGGAAATTCGTGTTGAGTTTAACATTAGAATACCCGACCTTGAAATGTATAGGGTACCTGATAGGCTTTTCGACTTATGTGGGGATACAACCTCGACGTTAATATGTCTTGGTCAGCTGAGGGGTGGCATGCGCCTTCCATTTAGCAAGTTCGTATGTGATGTGTTAAATCATTACGACGTAGCTCCCATTATGATGCCCACCAGCTTTTGGACATCGATGCTAATTTTCGAGGAATTGAACAGGCTGTATAAGGCCGATATCGTAAAGTGTGATGTCGTTGCATATTTCATGTGTGTGACTGGTCGGAGTGGGGATTACGTTTGCTCCTTAAATAGGAGACGGAGTTGTGGCCTAGCAAAGCTGTTCAATCCTCCGACCTCGAATGATGGTTGGAAAAACTCCCCTGTATATAGAATCCGGGGTCAGTTTGTCCAGCCCAGTGCGTTCCTATGTTGATATGCGATTCCGAGCATAGGTGAACGTATGTCTTGTAACTTTACCTTATATTTTCAAAGTTGAATTTTTGCTGACTTGCCTTGTGTGTTTCGTAGGTCAAACAAAAGATTATAACGAGCATATCGATGGTCGTTTGCACCTGAGCAATATAACCGATTTTGCTGAGAAATCTTGGGCCGAGAAAAGGAAGTTGTTACCTCATCTGGCACGTTTCTTTTGTGAGCCCCGAGTTAAATTTAACAAAGGTACCGAAGTGGAAGTCGGTGCCTCCAGTGCTCCCGCACCAAAGAGAGTCAGAAGAAAGAAAGGGGAGCTCGCTATAGCTCTGCCAGTTGCGGAGTTGGTCTCAGGTCGACCAGGAGATTTGCCCATTGAGGCTGTGGCTGCTCTACCCATGGCTCCACCAAAGAAGTCTGCTGAATTTCCCCTGACCGGTGGATCTACTCATCTGGCGAGTAAGGTCCCGAATGCACCGAATCTGAGTGACTTTTTTGGGTCGAGGTCAATCGAACCTGTTCCTCAATCTAAGAAGAGGAAAGCCCCAGCTAGGGGATCTGAGCCTGGGACCGCCTCTAAGGTTGATAAGCCAGCTCAGGATACGGGGAAAGGTAAGGCACACGCCCCTTCCTCTAAGTCGACTAAGCCATTGGCTGTTGATGTGAGTGAAGATTTTGCCGCTGGTGAGGCGAATAGGTTCTCGCCGGTGTTTCCTTGCCGTGAGGGCTATGTGAAGGCTGATGACTCGGCTTGGGACGACAAGGAGATCAGCCTTTCGCTGATGGAGAATTGCTTTCTCTTTGAGGATGCAAAGAAGGTTCAGCCCCAGTCTCTTGTGAAGGATTCCCAAGAATTTGCGTCTTGCGCGTATAGGGTGAGCTTTACTTACCCAGTTATGATTTGGTTTATCCTTTTACCTATCATGTACTTGGTTTTTTTATTCTTCCTCTGCTGAATGCCAGATGAATGTGATCCATAACAAATGGATCACAAAGCTCGAGAATGCAAGGAAGAAGGCTGAAGCTCTGCAAAAGGCCAATGCTGATAACAAGGCATTGCGAGCTGAAGTCCAGAGTCTGAAGGGTAAGCTCGAAGCTTCCCAGAAAGAGTGCGCCGAATATGGTGCGAATCTGGATGAGGCCCAAAGTTTTGTGATGACTCTTCAAGGTCAGCTTGCTGATGTGAATGCGAGCTGGGAAGCTGATGCCCAAAAGTCTGTTAAGAGCATCATGGGCTGGCGGCAGATATCTTATGCCTGGGAGGAGAGGTGCCTTCTTCGTGAGGCTCATCTTGCGTCATTAGTAGAAAACTTTGATGCCTCTGCGGATAAGGACGCCATAAAAGTTGCCGCTCTTGAGCGTTTTCGTCTTGACACAGAAGAGGAGAATAACGCCACGGCTGCTGCCTCGACTGTGGAGACTGAGAAGGAACCCTCTCCCCGAGCTAAAGAGAATTCTGGTGCAGCGACCCCAGATACTCCTGGGGAGCGAACTTGATACCTATTATTGTATTTGAAATTCTGTTGAGAGTTGTGAGGTTTTCTCTTTATGTTGTAAAACATGAGTAAGGAATTCCGACCTCGGTTGGCCTTACATCTGCTATATTTTGCAATCCAACTATTTTGAATTTATGTTTGTATGTTGAATTGAAAATGTCTGGTTCTCGTTACAACTTGTTGTTCAATGTAGCTCGAAATAAATTGCTTTGTAGTATGAGCTCTATGTTGCTTTATTACTTAACCTTGCTGTGAGGGAATGGAGGATGTCGACACTTGAAAGTGATCAAGGTAGGTAGATTTTTAGAAATTTCGAGTTCCAAGGTCGAGGCAGTTGTTCCCCTTCGGCATCAATTAGTGTGTATGCGCCATTTCCTAAGTTGGTTTTGACAATGTATGGTCCTTCCCAATTAGGATTTAGCTTTCCGTCCCCAGGCTTCTTTGTATTTGAAAAAACTTGTCTGAGGACGAGGTCTCCACTTTGAAATTCCCTTGATCGGACCTTTTGGTTGTAGCTTCTTTTTAAAATTTGTTGGTAACGAGCAGTGGTGATTAAGGTTTGGTCTCGTTTTTCTTCGAGCATGTCGACTTCGTGGGCCCATAAATCTTCATTTTCCTTGGATTGTACGAGCTCAGATCGAGTAGTGAGGAAATTTAGTTCAGTTGGTATGATAGCTTCTGTGCCATAACATAAGGCAAATGGAGACATTCCTGTAGATGTGCGCGGTGTCGTTCTGTACGCCCATAGTACCCTATCGAGTTCCTCTATCCACTTCTCTTTGTGTGCTTCAAGTTTTTTCTTAAGATTATTCATGATGGTCTTGTTGGTGGCTTCAGCCTGACCGTTGCTTTGAGCGTAGCGAGGTGTTGAAAGTGCGTGGTTGATTCTCCAATCGAGGTAGAATTCCTCGATTAGAGTTCCACAGAATTGTTGACCATTGTCGGTGACTAGAGTATGTGGTAGTCCGAATCTGGTGATTATAAACTTCCAGATGAAACTTTTAACATCTTGTTGGCGTATTCGTCGTAGAGGTATTGCTTCGACCCATTTGGTGAAGTAGTCTGTTGCCACAAGTAAGAATCGTTTTTTGGATCTGTCTCTCAAGATGGGACCCACAATATCGAGCCCCCATACTGCAAAAGGCCAAGGGCTTGAAATTGTCTTGAGGTCCCGAGCTGGTTGGTGAATTAATGGAGCAAATCTTTGGCACTTGTCACAGTGTTGGACAAACTTGTTTGCATCTGACTGCATGTATGGCCAAAAGTAACCTTGATTTCTTGCTTTTTGGGCTAAAGACCTAGCCCCTGCATGGTTTCCGCATTCCCCATGGTGGATCTCAGCGAGAATTGTGTGCGCTTGCTTTGGTGGGAGGCACCTCAAGTATGGCCCTCGAGTTGACTTTCGGTAGAGTCTTTTGTCGAGTAGAATATAGCTTTTAGCCTTTCGCTCGAGTTTACGTAATTCGAAATCATCATCTGGGTATGTTCCCTTTAAGTAATTGATGATTGGTCCCATCCAGGAATTTTCTATTTCACTTGGTGGGATATCTATGAAGTCTGATACTTCATTTACCTGATGTACCTGTGCCTCATATGCCGGGGCAGACTGTATGTCAATTTGTATTGTCCGTGGTGAATCGGTGTCGATTTGTGAGGCTAGATATGCCAAGCTATCGGCGTGACGGTTGTCATCCCGTGGGACATGCTGAATTTCCCATTTGTTGAAATAGCTTAGTAATTTTTTGGTATGCTCCAAGTATAGCTTTAGAGTATTTTCCCTTGTTTCGTAGTCGCCTAGAATTTGGCTGACTACCAATTGTGAGTCACTTAGGATTCACAATTCCTTTACCTGTAAAGCTATGGCCATTTGTATGCCTGTGTGGAGTGCCTCGTATTCTGCATCATTGTTGCTTGAGGTGAAATTTAGTCTGACAGACTTTTCTATGATGGCGTCCTCTGGTGAGATTAGCGTGGCTCCTACTCCTGAACCGTTGAGGTTTTTGGAGCCATCGACATAGAGTTTCCATATTGGAATCTTTGTTGTTGGTTGGTCGATGACCTCATTATCTGGTATCCATGAGTTGTCGTCGATGGCGTAATCCACCAGGAGGTCGGCTACGATTTGCCCTTTTCTGCTACTTCGCGGAGTGAAAATGAGCTCATGGTCTCCGAGTTCTTGAGCCCATTTTGCCATTCTTGTAGATTTGTTTCTGCTTTCTAACACTTGCCGAAGAGGTGCATCTATGAGGACTCTTATTTTGTGTGACTGGAAATACGGCTTCAACTTTCGTGAGGCGAATAGTAAGGCTAAACCTACCTTCTCGAGGCTTGAATACCGAGCTTCGGAAGACATCAACGTCTTACTGATGAAGTATATTGGTCTTTCTATACCTCTCTCATCTCGGAACAATACTCCACTAATTGCGTGTTCAGACGTGCCAAGGTAGAGCCCCAACACGTCGCCATCTTGTGGTACCGTGATGACTGGTGGAGTAGCCAAGTATAACTTGAGCTCGTCGAATGCTTGTTGGCATTCAGGTGTCCAGTTATAAGTTGACCCTTTCTTTAGTAGTTGAAGTAATGGGCGTTGTTTGTCTGATGCCCGGGCTATGAACCTGTTTAAGGCTGCTATCATGCCGTTAAGTTTTTGAACTTGTTTCTTGGTTTTTGGGCTCTGCATCTCAAGTATGGCTTTGATTTTTTCTGGGTTGGCTTCGATACCTCTTTGTGTGATGAGGTAACCCAAGAATTTTCCAGATGCTACGCCGAATAAACATTTTTCCGGATTGAGCTTCATGTTGTACTCATTAAGTCGAAGGAATGTTTTTTCGAGGTCGGTGATATGGGTAGCTTTGTGCTTGCTTTTGACAATCATATCATCAACATACACTTCCATTGTGTTGCCAATCATATCATGGAACATTTTGGTTGCGAGTCGTTGATACGTGGCTCCTGCATTTCTTAATCCAAATGGCATGACTGTGTAACAAAAGGTACCTTGCTCAGTGATGAACGCGGTTTTCTCTTGATCTTCGTCTGCTAATTTTATTTGATTGTAACCTGAATAGCCATCCATTAAGGAAATTAGTTCGTGACCTGCTGTTGAGTCAACGAGCTTGTCTATTCGAGGAAGAGGAAAGCTATCTTTCGGGCAAGCTTTGTTAAGGTCCGTGAAGTCGATACATACTCTGACTTTCCCGTTAGGTTTTATGACTGCGACAATATTGGAGAGCCAGTCAGGGTATGCGACCTCACGAATGAATTTTGCATTTTTTAGCTTTTGTATCTCTGCGTTAACTGCATTGGCGAGATGAGCTGCTAGCTTGCGAGCTTTTTGTTTCACAGGCTTTTTGTTAATATCTACATTTAACCTGTGACAAGCAATAGTGGGATTGATCCCTGGCATGTCGGTATAAGCAAAAGCAAAGACATTTTTATTCATTTTAAGAGTAGCAATAAGTTGCTCTTTTACAATGGGGTCCAAGTTAGCCCCTACATAGACATATTTAGGATCATTATCCGATCCTATATTGACCTTTTCACCTTGTTCAATGACGGGTGGGTCGGATGGATGAACAATTTCCTTGCCGTTTTCAGCTTGTGATATCTCATTCTCAGTGGGTTGAGTAGATGCTTCGACTGCCTTGCAGATTGCAGCGATCATATTGACAGTGGGCTTAGATGAGCTCGCCACCGTTGTGGGGGTATCCACTTTATTAGGGAGTGGGATGACCTCGGGTATGGCATGGCAACCATGTGCTTCAATTTGGTCACCTCGTAATTCCATGATGCCTCTAGGGCCAGGAAACTTGATGACCTGATGATATGTCGAAGGTACTGCTTTCATCTTATGAATCCATTTCCGTCCCAGAATTGCATTGAACTGAGCCGGGACATCAAGGACGAAGAAGGTGCAATACACAGTTACTTCGTCTTCATTTTCACCAGTTGCTACAGGGTGGCAAATTTCACCTTTTGCTTCAGTTTCAGTTGAGTTGAATGCAAAAAGGGTGACTTGTGGTTTCTGAAGGACCGAGTCGGGCATCTGCATCTGACTGTATGCCTTGTTGAATATTACGTCACAAGAACTTCCGGGGTCGATAAGCACTTTTTTCATTATCCATCCCCCAATGTTGATGTGGACTACCAATGCGTCATTATGCGGGAGACATACTTTTTTAAGGTCGAAGTCAGAGAAGATCAAAGCATTGTTACCTGTGACTTGTTTAGCCACGATTGCTTTGTGAGTCAAATGGAAGGTATGGTGGATGTGATGAATCTTTTGTTTCTTTGAACGAGCTGACCATTCGGGAGGTCGGGCATCCATAATCATGTTGATGGTTCCCTTAGGCTTCTTACCTTTCTCTGTTGAGGTCTTTTGTCATTTGGCATCTATTTTGCTGCGGAGGTCGGGTTCATTTTCGGAGAGGAAGTCATCGAGGTGACCCTCTTCCTTGAGCTTGTGACAAAAAGCTCGCAGAATACGGCAATCTTCAGTGAGATGGTGGCGGCACTTATGTAACTTGCAGTATGGTTTCCCTTCAATTGGTTCTAGGTCGTGAACTTGAGGCTGGAAGTAATCTTCATCTTTTATGAGGTCGAAGAGCTGATTATATGAGCACTTGAAGGGACTCGGAATTTTGGATTTGGTATTAGATGTGTGCTTTCCTTTGTATTCTGATCGATTCGGCTTTGGTTTTGAGTGAGTGGTCTCTGTTGTTTGTACAACAGCCACTCGTTCCTTGGATTTTGTGAGGGCATCCTCCAGTTTGATGTACTTGTCAGCACGTACATACAAGTCTTCCAACGTTGCAGGGGCATCTAGGATAATATTCTTTCCTAGTGCTGTATTGGGATTGACAGCAGATATGAAGGCCAAGAGACACGAGTATTCATCTGGATTCTCGGCTCGCAGGCATTCCTTTTTGAATCTTGCCATGAACTTCTTTGTTGTTTCAGTTTCATCCTGTTTGAGACGAAAAAAGGCCGTAACCTCGATTCTTCTCCTTTTGTTGTGGATATATTGGGTGACAAAAAGTGACTCTAGTTGGTCGTACGAGGTAATGGATCTTTCTGGTAGTCGATGATACCAGTCTATTGCACTCCCACGGAGTGATGCAGAAAACAATCGGCAGAAAATGTCTTTGTACTTTGGCCATAGGGCCATGCTTGTCTTGAACTGTAGGAAGTGGTCCATTGGGTCTCCACTTCCGTCGTAAGTGGTGAACTTTGGAGGCATGAAGTTTGGGGGGGGGGGGGGGGGGGGGGGGGTTCCTGTTGTAGGAGGTCTTCGTGAAGGGGTTCTATCTTATAACGTTCTAGGGTTGTTGAGGCTACCTTTTGGGCTGTGTTGGCCTTAAGTGAGTCTTGATGATTTTTATCAAGCTTTTTCGACAGCTGTAGTATTCTGTCGTGAGCAGCTTGAAGGTCAGCCATGGTGGGGGCGGCGGTGTTACTGGAGGTGGGTAGGGCAGGGTTGTTGACAGTTGTTGTGACTTCTTCAGCGTTGAGCGCATTTGCAGCAACTCCGTTGAGCGGTGTGCCATTAGTGGTGGCGGTGGTGCTCTTGAGGTGATTGTTTTCAGCCACCAGCCTGTTGATCTGTTCTTGTTGATCAGCCATCTGCTTCTGGAGTTGTTCAAATTGCTCGTTAGTAATTGTTGCCATGGTCGGTTGTCAGGTTATTGTCCATTCACGAATTAGTCGGCGCCAATATAAATGTAAGTGAATTTGATTTTAGAACAAGTCGGAGAAGATGATCGGAATTTAGAAGAGGAAGGAGATGAAGTTGTGGAAATGGCTGAGCTATCTGATTTAGATAGTTGCCTACGTATCTGAGAATGACTTAGTCCCAGAATCAAGCCCACGTAGTTCATTATATAGGTGATTGGGACAACGGATAGCTCATTAATTGCCCAACGGAATGGTCAATTAATGGGCGGATATTTTGGATCTGACAATATATTGTAACCGTAGAGAATCAAAACGTAAAGTGTTTGAATAAGGATGATGTAGCTCGAGTAAAAGTAGCTCTACGTCGGGTGAGCTCGGATAAAAATGGGCTTATGCCGAGTGAAGGCTTTTGAAGGTCGGATTGTATTAACATTTGTGGTGACGAAGTGAGCTCGAGTAAAAGTGGTGTTACGTCGAGTAGAGTCGAATATAATTGGGTTCACGACGAGTTGTGTGAATAGGTATATACAGATAACATCCATCGGAATCTAAAGTATGAGTCTCTTCTGAGAAACAGAGTTAAGAACTCTATATATTTATTGCAATTTACTTAGCTTGATTATTATACAAATACTTCTGCTCCCTCTGCTGCTTCAGCAATTTAGGCCAGATTGCATACTTGCAGTTGTATAAGTTGTATACAATGTGGCTTTTTTCGTGCAGCTCTACCTGGTTTACTTGTAACTCTTGGAAGATTGCTTTATATTATCACCACACATTCTATGGATGCAAGGGTCACACACCTAACCATTGAAACAGAGTGTTTGGTGGATTTGAAAAGAACGATTTGTGTGAAGAACAGGGTAAGTGTATTTTAGTTTATATTATTAACCTATTTATGGAAAAATATCAGGTGATAGCCATTCATTTTAATTATTTTTCCGAAGGTCTTCAAAACACATCAATGCGCTTTTTTAAGGAAACAATTCCCTTAAAATAAAGATAAATGGAGTCATGGTACATTGAACCAAACACACCCTTTGTTGTTTGTTCTCTCTCTCCTTCTCTTTTCCAATACTCCAATTGAATGGTGCGAAGGATAAAACGAACAGATCAGACACAAGTTGGAAAAATATACAAGTAATTGTGAGTTTTTATTATGGTTTCTAGCTAATTCTTATTGAATAACTTGAACTCATTTTAAAGCATTCTTAATTCTCGTGAATCAAATGTTTCCTAGTATTCTGTTCAGTTGAGTTAGGAAACCAAAAGGGGTTGTTGTAATGTTGTTTTTGATTCATGAAACTAAAAGGGGTTGTTTATGATTCATGAAATCCTTCTTATTTTTTCTTCAACCCTAATGTTGTTTTTGATTAGATCCATTTGTATTCTTGTATGTACAGACTATAGTAACAGTATTTACACTGCTACTGCCTACTGGTGGTTTTCAGATCAGACTTAACAATAATATCTAAGGAAGTCGCGACAACATTAGCCCCAATGTAAGAATTATTCCAACCTTTTTTTATTTTATTAGCTTCATTCATCTATTTGTGTTCTAATATTTTGATAGGCAATGCTATTTAATTCAGTATTCAGGTCAATCCAAGATTGCGCAAAATCAATGGCCCAGGAGTTGCCTGATCATATGATATTTCTGATTCTGCTATGGCTGCCCGTGAAGTCTTTATTGCGATTTAAAGCTGTATGCAAATACTGGTATGCTCTCATCGAAAGCTCTACTTTCGTCAATCAACACCTTCGTCATCAACAAGACAACGTCAACTGTTCTCTCATAGTTAGGAAATGCACAATTAACAAATATGGTCATATTAATCACTTCCAAGCACGATTTTTCATGCTTACTGGTGATAAATTCGATGAGGCATCTATCTGTCTTGATTTTGCAAATGAGGAGATGAGAAGGTATAAAATTAATTCTCCACTCTTGATATCTGAACTATGTGTGGGAAATACTTGCAATGGCATCATTTCTCTACATTTTCATAGAACCGGCTTTGAGGATGTTGCTTTATGGAACCCTGCTACTAAACAACTCCGACCTCTCCCCTTGCCCCAATTTCCAGTCTCCCATGCACCCCAACCAAATATTATAACCCATCCCTTATTAGGTTTTGATATCAAAACTAATGATTACAAGGTGGTGAATATCATTCAATCAAATCTAACAGATGATGAGTTCGATACGCCTAGCCAAGTCCCCTAGCCAAGTCGAGGTTTACAACTTAAGTACTGATGCTTGGAGGATTCTACACACAGACTACCTCCTGCCTTTGAACACTCTCTGTTATAGTAAACCTAAAGTCGTTTACAAGAATGGAATTTGTTTCTGGTGCGGAGAACTTTCTAAATATTCTAAATGGCAGGCGCATTGGGTACTAATTTCATTTGACTTTAGTACAGAGACATTTTGATTTATACCAATGCCAAATACTTCTAAATGGGTCTGTACATATGCTTTAGATTTCTTGGATGACAATCTAATATGCTTTAATGACCCTGCTTCTTATGAATTCATCCCCAACAAGGTCTGCAATTATAACAGAAACCAACACTTTGATATTTGGGTGTTGCATGGATACGGCACAAAGGAGTCTTGGAGTAAACTTTATACAATTGGGCCCTTTGACATTGTTATGCCACAAAAACTTCTAAACGAGAGGGAATTTCTTTTGGTGTCTAACAGTATCAGTCTTTACTTGTACAACCTAGTTACCCAAGAAATGCAAGATTTTGATTACATGGATTCTCATCCTTTACTAGCGTTTGTCATCTACAATGAGAGCTTAGTTTCAATAAAAGGAAAGGGCGCAGCTGATAGAGAGACTTCTTTGGTATGAAACTATTCCCTATTTCCCTTTCATCTAAAATTCTGTCGAGCATTTAGCATGAGTTGGATCATATTCTATTTTTTGTATAATAATAGGGAGTTGTTATATCTAGTAGATTTTTTTGATAATTGAATAGTATACGAGATAACCAATTTAGCGGTACATATGTGAATGATTTAAGTAAAAGACAAAAATTTCTATTAGATTAAAGAAAAGGGCTTGTGGAAAATAAAATTCCTTAATAAAAATAGCAATAATAAGTATTTTTCATTTTTTGCTGAATTTATGACTACTATATTTAAGAAGAATGAGATAATGAGGAGTCTTCCTACAGTTATCTATTGTGGATCTTTCCTTAGGTGGTTTGGCGCCGATTTTTTGTTTTTTTGCCTTACCTTGAATTGCCAACTGTTTGTGAGCATTTTATCTTGCTTTAATTTTAGGCATTGGACATCGTTCCTTCTTCATTATATATATATTACTTTCCGATGCTCCTCTTATCAAAGGAGTGATGCATCTCCTCTGCTTTACTTTTGGTTGCTTCACCGTTATTCGATTACTGACTTTGTTTATCATCTATTACAATGAGATGATTTTGAAGAATCGGTAACAAAGTTTGTCGATAAGCACTTAAGCTCTATCAGTGCCAAATATGGATATATTTTCTGCTAGTCACTTGTTTCACAATTTTGAAAACTTTGTTTCATTCAATTTAGTTTTTCATATATTGGTAGTTGAGATGGTTGAATGTGAGTGTTTTTAGGTTATGGAACCAACCCCCGCTCTCCCAAAAGAACAAAATCAAATATATCATAAAAGTTAATAATAATAAAAAATATTTGCATGCGATTAAAATTTGACCCTTCAAACTAATTGTTTTCTTTTTATCCTCTTCTTTTTTCACACAACTTTAGCGGCAGTTTGCAAGAATCTGTGGAGATAATGTTGAAAGTGAAGAGGAAGAGGAAGAAATGAATGAGGAAAGAGTTGAGAGCCAGTCAGAAGAAGAGAGTGAAGAAGATGGAGAAATCAAAGATCTAGAGAACAAAATTTCAAGTATTTCACTTACAGATTTCTTGTTTTATTTTCCCGTTAAGTTGTGTCTAAAACTATATTCTCAAATATAAATGTTTAATGTGCAGATGAAGTTGACCTAGGGTTGAAGCTCGGGTTCGAGCCTTCTAGCTCAAAGTGATTGCAGAAATATATGACATATACTTTAAACTGAGTGCTGATTTTCTTCTGCCGAAACTATTGAAACGGATAATGTTTAATCTGGTAATAATGGTAGTAGGTTATGGGCAGCTCCTTCGAGTATTTCCATCCCCACAAACCAGTAATTACAACCTGCTGATAAAGATGCAAATTTTTATAACAATGTCTCGTGCATGCCTACAAACAACAGGTTACCTTAATTTGATCTTTTTGTTGGTGTATATTTTTTGTTGTAGTAAGAACCATTTGGTATTATACATGCCTGGTAATGAGTACACCTGGTTGAGATACTATATTTATGTTCTTAGTTGAACCAACACATGAAATCCTCGAGTTTGGAATAATGAAATCTCTTTCTTTTGAACAACTTTAACTTATTTGTTTAGGATAGGGTATTATACAATATATCTAGTTTCTGATGTGCATCTTTTTTATCAGTGTTGCTTTGGAAGTTTCGAGACACGGTGTCTCAGACACCCCAAAACTCCTTGATGCAAAGCGCGCATTCCATATATATATGTACCTATATATTTTACATACAGTGATCTAGATGTACAACAGTATTTAATTTGGAACTATAAATCTGTTTCATGGTGTTGGGTCTCTTATAAGATGGAACTATAAATCTGCATGCCCTTTTACAGTTAGCTTTACTTACGCCCTTTTACAATTTGCAAAGTCTGATTTTGCAATTCAAGTTTTGACCTTCAACAGGTCAGTCTTTGTACCCAAAGAAACTTAACTGATTTTGTATCTGCTATGATTGCAGTACTCTACTATAGCCTAAACCCTACCGTCTTTGACCAGCCACCACTGCCGAAATACTGACACTATGAAGCTTTATGCGTACAAGGTCTTATGAAGAGGTCTGTTGTACATTCCTGAAAATGATTAATGTCTGTTCTTAATTGAACCAGTACATGAAATCGTCGTGTTATAGAATAGTAAATTTCACATGTTCATTTTGCATCAGTACAGTATGACAGTATGCATGTGTTGGCTAAGGATGGAATTGAATGAATATCTTATACCTGAGCAGCATATCTAAGTTACAATTTTACATGGTCAGATCTCCTCCAGCAATCAATCCCATAAAAAAGATGCTAAATGCATATTCAAAATGCAAATAAACGTAACATATTCAGAAATTGATAATAAGCCAAAGTGCCAGATGAACTATCAGTAGCTACCAATTATCCTCTTACTATCATTGCTGGTTCATCAGTTGCTCGGATATAACCAGGGAGCCAGACAAGCTAATTTAGCATCTGCAGTATGAGCATTGTAATGATCAATATTTTCCTGCAGCTTTACCAGCTGGTTTATATTATCACCAGTTCACAGCACATTCTATGGATGCAAGGGTCACACACCTAACCATTGAAACAGAGTGTTTGGTGGATCTGAAAAGAGTGATTTGTCATTTGTGTGAAGAACAGGGTAAGTGTATTTTTAGTTTAAATTATTATCCTATTTATGGAAATATATTCATTTTAATGATTTTCCAAAGGTCTTCAATCAAAACACATCAAATCATCAATGCTGTTTTTTTTTTTTTTTTTTTTTTCCTTTTAAAATAAAGATAATCTGAGTCATGGTACATTGAACCAAACATACCCTTTGTTGTTTTGTTTTTTGTCTCTCTCTCCTCCAATACTCCAATTGAATGGTGCGAAGGATAAAACGAACAGATCAGAGATCAGAAACAAGTTGGAAAAAGTATACAAGTAATTGTGAATTGTTGTTATTAAGGTTTCTAATTCTTCTAGTATAATTTAAACTCATTTTAAAGCAATCTTAATTATTTTGTAGTTTATGAATCAATGTTTTATGAAACTAAAAAGGGTTGTTAGAAATTGTAATGTTGTTTTGGTTTCATGAAACCCCTCTTATTTTTTCTTCAAACCTAATTTGTATTCTTGTATGTACAGACTACAGTAACAGTATATACATTGCTACTGCCTACTGGTGGGTTTCAGATCACAATTGACAATAATATTCAAGGAAGACAAGAAGTCGCGACACATTTGCGCCCCAATGTAAGAATGATTCCTACCTTTTTTTGTTTTTGTGAAATTAGTTTCGTTCATCTATTTGTATTCTAAATATTTGATAGGCAATTCCATTTAATTCAGTATTCAAGTCAATCCAAGATTGTGCAAAATCAATGGCCCAGGAGTTGCCTGAACATATGATATTTCTGATTCTGCTATGGTTGCCCGTGAAGTCTTTATTGCGATTTAAAGCTGTATGCAAATACTGGTATGCTCTCATCGAAAGCTCCACTTTCATCAATCAACACCATCGCCATCAACAAGACAACGTCAACTGTTCTCTCATAATTAGGAAATGCCCGCCTCCAAAATCTGGTTATTATAATAACTTAGAAGCACGATTTTTCATGCTCACTGGTGATAAATTCGATGAGGCATCTATCTGTCTTGATTTTGCATATGAGGAGATGAGAGGGTATAAAATTAATTCTCTACTCTTGATATCTAGACTATGTGTGGGCAATATTTGCAATGGCATTATTTCTCTACATGTTCTTGGAGGTTGCTCTGAGGATGTTGCTTTATGGAATCCTGCCACTAAACAACTTCGACCTCTCCCCTTGCCCCAATTTCCAGCCTCCCGTCCACCCCAACCATATTTTTTTCTCAACTATCCCTTATTAGGCTTCGATATCAAAACCAATGATTACAAGGTGGTGAATATCATTCAATCAAATGAATCAGCCGATCTACACGATACCCCTAGCCAAATCGAGGTTTACAACTTAAGTACAGATGCTTGGAGGATTCTACACAGAGACTACCTTCTGCCTTTCGACACTAGCTGTTATACTAAACCTAAAGTCCTTTACAAGAATGGAATCTGTTTTTGGTGCGGAAGGCGTAATAAATATTCTAAATGTCAGTGGCATTGGGTACTAATTTCATTTGACTTTAGTACGGAGACATTTCGATTTATGCCAATGCCAAATACTTCTAATTGGGTCTATACATATGCTTTGGATTTCTTGGACGACAATCTAATATGCTTTAATGACCCCGTTACTGATGAATTCATCCCCGACAAGGTCTACAATCGTAACAAGGACCAACACTTCGATATTTGGGTGTTGCATGGATACGGCACGAAAGAGTCTTGGAGTAAACTATATACAATTGGACCCTTTGACTGTGTTAGACCGCTAATGTTTCTAAAAGAGGAATTTCTTATGTTGTCTAAGAATTCCAGAATTTACTTGTACAACCTAGTTACCCAAGAATGGCAAGATTATCATTACAAGGATCCTTGTGGTCATCCAGTGTGTGTCATCTACAATGAGAGCTTAGTTTCAATAAAAGGAGTAAATGGAGCAGCTAATAGAGAGACTTCTATGGTATAAAATTATTCTCTATTTTCCTTTCAACTAACATTCTATTGAACACTTTTAGCTTGAGTTGGAACATATTATTAACAATAATAATAGGGATTATATCTTGTAGATTAGTTTTTATTATCTAATATATATGCAAGGGTAATTTGGTACTTAAATAGTATACGAGAGAACCAATTTAGCTGTATATATGTGAATGATTTAAGTAAAAGACAAAATTTTTTATGAGATTAATAAAAGAAGGCGTATGGGAAATAATAATGCCTTAATAATAATAGCAATAATAATAAGTATTTCCTTTTTTTTTTTTTTTTTTTTTTTTTCTGAATTTACGACAACTATATATAAGAAGAATGAGATAATGGAAGTCAATTTTAGCTTAGGTGGTTTGGCGCCAATTTTTTTGGCCTTGCCTAGAATTTCCAACTGTTCGTAACCATTTTATCATGCTTTTTACTGTTTTAGGCTTTGTATGTCGTTCCTTTTTCATTCTGTTTTTCTTCCGTTGCTTCTCTTATCAAAGGAGTGATGCATCTCTTCTGCTTTACTTTTGGTTGCTTCGCCGTTATTAGATTATTGACTTCATTTATCATCTATTAGGATGAGATGATTTTGAAGACTCAATAACAAAGTTTGTCAATATGCACTTAAGCTCTATCAGTGTCAAATATGGATATATTTTCTACTATAGTCACTTGTTTCACAATTTCAAAAATTTTGTTTCATTTAATTTACTTCTTCATATATTGGTTGTTGTGAATTGTGATGGTTGAATATGAGTGTTTTCTTTTTTGGTTATAGTGGAAGCAATCCCCCTCTCCCAAAAGAACAAAAGCAAATAATTTTAAAAGTTAATAATAATAAAAAATATGTGCATGCGATTAGAATTTGACCCTTCAAACTAATTGTTTTATTTTTATCCTCTATTTTCCTTGCACACAACTTTAGCGGCAGTTTGCAAGAGTCCCTAGATATAGAATTGAAATTGAAACTGAAACTGAAGAGGAAGAAGACGAAGAAGAGGAAGAGGATGAAACGGATGAGGAAAGAGTTGAGAGCCAGTCAGAAGAAGAGTGCGAAGAAGATAGAGAAATCAAAGATCTAGAGAATCAAATTTCAAGTATTGTACTTACAGATTTCTTGTTTTGTTTCCTTTTAAGTTGTGCCTATATGAAACTATGTTCTCAGATATATATGTTCAATGTGCAGATGAACTGGACCTAGTTTGAACCTTGAAGCTCAAAGTGATTGTAGAATAGTTTTCTTATCAAAGGTAAAAGTTGTATTAAGATCATTGTAAAACATGTTCATAAAATGAGCAGCCTGCAGCAGACAAATGCCCTGCTAGTTTCCAGCCAAGAGCTCTTCCCGGAGGACATCCCCTCTCTGAGAGTAGCTGATCTTGGGAATCAAAACAGACTTACAGAAAACCATCGCATAAAACCCAGTCTGCAATATTCATCTGTCCATCTATCTCCAGACTCACGACTGAGTTGTCATCACATATCTCCACCCAAATAACAAATCTATGAGCTTCATTTTCTTGCACAGTTCCATAGCATTGAGCGACATGTTTAACCAAGCCCAAATCGTCGCTTTAATTTTCTGCAACACCTTTGAAGACTCAGCTGGCCCATTATTAATGATAACATCATTTTTGGTTTTCCAGATGCACCAGATGACTACTATGTATGGAAATGCCTCCCAGATAGCTACTGCAACCTCCCTACTACTGAAATCTGGTAAGTGATTGAAGAAATACATGACATATGCTGTGAAATGAGTTTGATTTTCTTCTGTCAAAACGCATGAAACGGATATATGTGGTAATAATGGCTAGTGGGTTATGGGCAGCTCCATTGAGTATTTTCCATCCCAACTGACCCGTAATAATTACAACTCGCTCAAGATTCAATTTTTTTTTTTGTTATTATTATTATTTATATCACAATGTCTCATGCATGCCTACAAGGTTTAAACTATAGGGGGGGTTTATTTATAGAGTGTTCATAATGTGGGGGGTTAAGTCCAAATTTCCCAAATAAAATAGTTGATCAAACTGAATTCATGGACTATGAAATCATGTCAGTTATATAACATTCATCTAAAGTTTGAGTCTCTTCTGAGTTCCGAGAAACAGAGTTAAGAACTCTATATATTTATTGCAATTTACCTAGCTAGCTTAATATGCAAATGTTTCCGCTCACTCTGCTGCTTCAGCAATTTAGGCCAGGTTGCATACTTGCAGTTGTATCTTCAGCTTGTTTGATAAGAGAGGCAAAAGATTGTACGTGTTAAACGGAATTTTGTCACTTTGCGATATGAAGTCTTCATAAAGTTTACTTGGCATGGAAACTCTAGCTTTCTCCATGAATATTCTCCCTCTGTAATAATTTCACCCTTTGTAACATTACTTTCAGAAGAATCTGTATTCCAATAATATAGACGATAAACACAAAATCACTTTATATTTTTTGCTGAGCTAATCAAAACCAAAGCCATAAATAACTCCCAAAGTTTGGGAACATTTAGGGCTTTGTTCAGGTAGTTTAGTGTACTCCCCTCTAATTGGATTGATTGTATATGTATATATGTTGACGTTGAAGCTATACAGAGCAAGCCATTGCAAGAACCTACAATTTTGTTATCACTAGTCAATTCCAAGTTCTTCAATGATATTTTGGTACACTTTATTAGTATCTACCAAGAACAAAGAGTTTAGGGTATCTGTAGAGCAATTTTTGTGTACAAGAATAGTGCGACCGGGCTGAGTTAATGCTTTCTCCATTTGCAAGTGGATGAAATGAGGGTCCTTGTTACATTGTACCAAGTCTTACACACACACTTGCTTCACACAAGATCCTCTTAAAAAAGTCTCAACAAAATCTCAGATATGATTTCAATGCATGGGTAAATCTGCAAAACTTCTTTAGTTTTTATAAGAGATTAAAAGCATTCCCAGTGCTTTCTTGTTTTTCCTTCCCTTTTCTGTATTCTTTTTGCTAAGAGTGTTTCTCTTTGAACCATAATATTTTGAATGCTCCTCCTAGCCTCCAAATACTAAAAAAAAAAAAGATTGATATTAAATGTACCAAGTTACATGGATGAACTCATGGACTAACTATGATTAAATGTACTCTGTTTGCAAATGAGACTGGACCTACAATTAACAATTTATTTTCATTTTTGTCCTCCATACTATTAACCCACAATAGCTACACAATAGCTACATATGTTTGTTATAGAGGTTAATAATGTAAATTTATCAACTGATTTTATGTTGAGTCTATCTAATTTCATCCATTTTTTTAATAAATAAAAAAAATGCCACCATACAATATTTTCCTTCTCAAAACAAGACTAATATGCTTTTGGAATCCTCTCTTTCAATTTTTAAACCCAAATTCTATTTATTGAATAGAAAAATCTCAATTATATTTTTAAAATTTTCTACAAGTATTCAACCAATGAAAATTTATTTATAGAGATAATGTATAATTACACGAACGATGTTTATATTCTTCCGTGTAACACATCCAACGGATGTGTATTCCACTCGTATGTATTAAACAAACAATGTGGCTTGTGTAATACTATGGTTGGAATGAGAATTTTTTTGCTCCTGGCAATATTTGCTCCATGTCTTATTGCCCAACCCGATGGTGACATGTGGCAATTTTTTAGAACTTTAAGCTAGTTCTAAAAGTTATTATGAAATTAATTTTGCAATTTTTTTCTTCCAGTTCTTTTGTTAAAATATTTCATCTTTATCAGCCTTCTTTGATTAACAGTTTCTTACTTAACCATTGTTCTTATTTAATCAACTAGTCTATTGTGTTGTGCATTTGCCCCTAAAAAAATATGTACAAGAAGGTGTAGTAGTTATCTTAGTTCTGCTCGTGGAACGAACAACGAAGAAAAAAGAGGGTATTGATATTTTTTTTTAGTTTGAGTGATATTTTTTTATTTTTCTCTCTCTAAAATTGCATATTAAGAATTTAAGATTTCTCTCCAAGATTTTTTACTACTAACTATTTCTTGCCACGTGTAATGAGGCAAGGAGCAAATATTGTTATCGGGTTAGACAATGAGGCAAGGAGAAAAAAATTTCTCATGTTGGAATTAGCCTTGGTTTAATCTGGCCTGACAACTCGAGGTGCTGTTTGTTTTTTTGTCTAGTAGCTTATAGCTTATAAGCTACTAACTACTAACTTGGGGATGGAGCTTATAGTAACCGTCATTTTTTAACCAGTTTATACTAGAAAAGCGTATAAGACCAGTAAAAACAAACATACATTTGGGTTTTCTACTAACTTATAAGCTATCAGAACTAGTATAACCGAAAAAACAAACAGCACCAGCTTAACGCGTCACTCTTGGGTTAATGGACTTAAAACTTTTGGGTTTATGGGTTATTGGATCACCCAATGGATATATTTATTGGGCATTGATCAATGCCAACAAAACCTTAGACTACAGTGTCAAATACCAATTGGGTGTGCAGCCTGTCAGGGGCAGCTTATTCGCAACCCAACCAGCGTTTTCTCTCTTTTTCTTAGGTGCATACTAGAACAGTGGAACCAGTTCTATGTCTAGAGGCTAAAGCACCCACACGGCCACACCTGTTGTTGGATCACAAAGATGGTTGAGCACATCTAGTTGAGAAGAAATGAGAATCTCTATTCTCTAACACCATACCATACTGACGGTTAATTTACCGAAAAAGTCCACAAGCACAACAAATTTCTTGGCCAAAGGTCAGATTAAAAGTCCAGGCCATGAAGGCCACGTAACAAAACATACCATCATCGTATCACTTCAAAAATTACTCCATTATTTTACCAAATAACCAAAATATAGTGTAATTTGGACCATTTTTGGATAGTGTGTTTCAATTTCAAACCATTGTTTTTCGTTTTCACATCTTAAATAAGAAAGAAACAAACAAACAAACAGACAGAAGAAAAAGAAACCATTATTTTCTTTACCACATTTTAATTAAGTAAGAAAAAAACCATAAAATTTGTTTTGTTTGTTCTTTTTGGTATATACATTTGCTGTTTAGTCTACATATAAGTGTAGTGTGTTTCAAGTTTCAAACTTTCAACCATTGCTTTTTCTTTTTCACATCTTAATTAAGCTAGCTAGAAACAACCAAACTGGAGAAAAAATATATAGGTTTTGATATATGGCTGGAACTACCACATGGCATGCATGGAAGCCATTTATACGTATAACAAGCTAATTTGAGCACAAGATGAACATACCTCTAGCTAGCTAGTTTAGTTATATATGCATGTGCATGTATGCATGCATGGTGAAGTTTGCAATAACATTCTAAGTACCAATTCAATTAAGGCCAATGAAAATGATATATAACTTCTTCATTAATCTCAAATACTAAATACTAGCTGTGTATATAAATTAAAGAAAATAATGTACACATGGTTTTGTTTCTCACACAAACCAAAACCATTAGCAGAATAGCAGATTAGCTTGCCCACGTACTTCCACTTTCAATAATTCTTCAATTCACATCTAAACTAAGCAAATAGGATATGCATGCATGCATGCATGCATGATATAATATCATCATCCAGCATTGATCCATATTATTATGCCTAGCTTCTGAGATCAGTTCTCTCAGCTCATTATATATATACCCTTTCCCTCTAGCTACTTGTTCAATATACTGATCATCTAGCTAGCTAAGCTATCACAATGAAGTCTGCTTGTTCTCAACTACTACTCTTCTTGATTGTGTTAATCATTCTCGTTTCTTCTTCCTTTTCATCAGAAGGCCGAGGTAATAATATTAATCCAGATGGAAGAAAGAAACGATCCCCTCCTCCTCCTTCTCCTTCACCACCCCCACCACCCCCTTTACCAACCCCAGATTACTACTTGTTGGTTCTTCAGTGGCCATACTCCTTCTGCAGAAACACAATAGATATCAACAAATGTAAAGAAAGAACTAATCCAACTGCCATCCCACTCCATTTGACAATTCATGGGTTTTGGCCCAAAATGTTTGGGGGTCGTGATCCTAAACTAATTGGGAATCAACCAAAACGTGAATTTGACCCTAATCAGGTATATATAACCTCCTATATATCTTTGTTATTTTATTTCAACTAGCTAGCTAGCTACTGTATATTGTACTCTTATTCTTATTTTTTGTTAGCTTTTCAAGTTCTAATTATATTTGATTCATTCATTTAAATATATAATGTAACAGCTCCCAAAATGATCTGAAATGGAGATGTACTGGCCCAATTTGATAGTGAAAGAAACTATCCGTGGATTTAGCCTTTGGATAAATCAATGGGTGAAGCATGGCTCCTTGTGTGACCTGCCTCAAAAAACATATTTTCAAACAGCTGTTGATGAGGCCAAACCAATTATCAAATACTGGGATGAGGAGATTAAATTTACACCAAATTCAATGATAGACCTCGACCTTTTACATGAAAAGTTTGAAGAGTCGGACTATAAGACCCCACAATTTGTATGCAATGAGCAACGAGTCAATGGACAGATCGTGAAGCAACTACATGAGATCAGGTTTGTTTGGACTCCTGCTGGATTTCATGACAATGTCGATTCTCACTCAGCTTGCACAAAGAATGTCTGGCTCCCAGGTTACGTGCGAGCAACTGAACCAGCAATGTAATGATCGCTGATTGCTGATTGCTGTCGATTGCTGATTGCTGATAGTAAGAAGATATGTATGTCATAATAAATAATACCCAGGCCAACCTAGCTACTTCATCTGGCTCCTTGGCTTATTATCAATTTCTGAATTAACTCTCTGTTATGTTGTTTATATATATAAATTACTGTTTATTTGCATATTAATTTTTTTTTATTTTTTAATCTTCAAATTTATTAACAATACAGGATCTGATCAGCAGGTAGATTAACTACATATATCCTCAGTTAAGCCCACGGGGACAAACGCCCTTTTGTACAGACTCAGTTTCTATGCCCCCCCCCCCCCCCCCCCCCCCCCCATAAGCACACAAAGGTGTTATGAAACCATACAAGAAAGCATAAAACATATCTGGAAATACCAGCAGCATCCATCACATAACTCCAGCTTCAGTATAATAGCATCTTATGACCTGATCTCAGTCATTGAAACAGCATCAGCATCATCACATACCCCATGCCTGCAGCATCAAACTCCCACTTCATTTCTCAGTTCTGGACCCTGCAGCAATAAAAAAATAACAATCTCTTCCCTGTAACTGATGTATGCAGATGCCTGCATCCTTCCAAAGTACCCTCCAGACCCTGCACTGTCAGAAAATTCCTTGCCAGTTTATAAGAGATCAGAGAAGTTGAAATTTTCTTTGAGTTTCATAGCCTTGACAGCCATATTCAGCCAATAGCCAAATCAGACCCTGCACTGAACTGAGATATTCCTTTTCTATCAATAAAATTCCAATTATAAAAAAAAATCCTTTTTGTAGGATAGATTGCTAGAAGAGAAGTAACCATGCGAACCATCTTTAATACGCACAGATATAAGATCGATATTCATTCAAATCCATCCTAGCCCGATAAGTAGAATGAATATGTGCTTTACGTCGAGGAGTTTTGGATCTTCAGATGCAATTGTTGTGTATTCGCTTGCAATGCGCAGGATCATAGCTTATATTAAGTGAGGTCTATAGGATCATACCTTATGTTTGTTTCTAGGAAGTTTACTCTAAGTATTTATCTTAATTGGTAATTGGTATTGGTATTCAATTAGAATCCTTGTATGGATTAGGAACTCTTGGGTAGTATATATACTCAACTAGTTGGCTATTACTAGGGAGGTCAAGAAGAGAGAGTGAACCAAAGGTGAAAACATTACTAGATAGGGAGAGACAAATTTATGAGGGTTTTCATAATAAGGTTTCTCAGGTTCTAGTGTGTGAGAGAAAGAGAGACAAAGAATTATAGATTTGTAATTAAGTTGTTTCTTTTCTCTGTTTAGTAAATTCTTCTTGATCGGTTGTCGGGTGGAGTAGGCGGGTTTGTCGAACCACGTTAATATTGGTGTTATTGTGTGTGATTGTGTTTTTTCGATTACTTTCTCTGTTATTTGTTATTATCTAGATTATCGGTATTACAACCAATCCTTGGGTTAAAGTTTCTGTTGCACAACAAGTGGTATCAGTAGTAAGGTTCTAGGTTGTAGGGATTTTCGAGATGGCGCAAAGGGTTTCAAATTCAAGTTTGAAGTTTGATGTAGAGAAGTTCGATAGAAAGATGAATTTTGGTTTGTAGAAAGTACAAGTCCAAGATCCTTTGGTATAATCTGGGCTACACAAAGCATTAAAGGGAGAACCTGCGGATATGTCAGATGATGATTGGGAAGAATTTGATTTGAAGGCTATTAGTGCGATTCGATAGTATTCGATTGTGTTTAACGAAGAAGATCTTGTCAAACATTCTCACAGAAAGTTCTTCGGTAAAACTTTGGTTAAAACTTGAAAGTTTGTATATGACTAAGTCGTTATCAAATCGATTGTATTGCAAGTTAGAGTTTCCATGCCAAGTAAACTTTATGAAGACTTCATATTGCAAAGTGATCAAATTCCCTTTAACATGTACAATCTTTTGCCTCTCTTATCAAACAAGCTGAAAATACCATAGTACAAAATATCGCGATATATCTCGGTTTCTAAATAAAACGAGAGTGATATTATACGATAGTAGCGGATTGAATATATCAGCATATACCGTCCGATAGATGTCGACATATCACGATTTATTACGATATCACAATATATCGAAATGTTTAGATGAACAATGTTAATGAAAAAATCTGCAAATCTTGAAAGTCATCTCTGATTCTCTGATCTTTATCTTCTCTCTCCCTCTCTCTCTTAATTTAAACTCTTCTTCTTCTTTAACTCATCTTTGTTTCTAGGATTCTTTCTCTAAAACAAAAAATTGAGAACAAGAAGAAGAAGAACCAGATCTCAATCCATCTCTCTCTCAAGTCTGAACTTCATAACTAATGAATTGCTATGAATCTGGAAAGCAAATGTGAGATCTTGAAGGATGTAGACGAGATTGAGTAGTACTTCTTTGGTAATATTATAATTTGATTTGATTGTTTTAAGAAAGGTAAGAATTTGATTTGATTTGATTTGATTGGTTTAAGAAAGGTAAGAATTTTATTTGATTTGATTTGATTGGTTTAAGAAAGGTAAGAATTTGATGTTCACCTAAAGATTTGTCAACAATTCTGATTGTAAAAATAAATTAAGAAGCCTAAATTACTACTTCTTAATTTTGAAAAACCGAATATATCGATGGATATATTTCGATAGATCCCGATATATCTGATTTGTAGAGTTCCGATAGATTGCTCGATATCGATTTTTTGTACTATGGAAAATACAACTGCAAGTATGCAACCTGGCCTAAATTGCTGAAGCAGCAGAGGGAGCGGAAACATTTGCATATTAAGCTAGCTAGGTAAATTGCAATAAATATATTGTTTCTCGGAACTCAGAAGAGATTCAAACTTTAGATGGATGTTATATATCTGACATGATTTCATAGTGTCTATGAATTCAGTTTGATCAGCTGTTTTATTACAAGCCACATTGAGAAATAATGAAAAACTAACAATTCTTACAACTAAAGCATGACTATCGAACATTTTTTCTTCAGCTATATCCAAGCTTCTTGGGAGAATTATGCAAATCGCCAGCTGCTTGCATTTAATACATACTTGAACTCAAAATGAGCCAAGGAGTTGACTAATATCTTCATAAAAAAAAGGAATCAAGATCTAGTGTTAATGGAGACTCAATACAATGTAGCTTGTATATGCAAAAAAAATCCTTGAACTACGACTTTGTCTTTGTATCCTTGAACTACTCGGTCTATTTTACATTGGTCTATCTCCTTTATCTTCAACTTCATCAGTCCCTTTCCTCTCTCCTCCTCCTCCTCCTTCCCCTCCTCCCTCTCCTCAGTCTATTCTTGTTATTTTATTTCAACTAACTAGCTAGCTATTGATCTTATTTTTTGTCAGCTTTTCAAGTTCTAATTATATTGATTCATTTACATATATAATGTAACAGCTCCCATATTTATCTGAAATGAGGATGTACTGGCCTGATTTGACAGAGAAAGAACATATCCCTGGATCTAGCTTTTGGAAAGCACAATGGGAGAAGCATGGCTAGCTGCTTGTGTGACATGAATCAAAAAACATATTTTCAGACAGCAGTGAATCAGGCCAAAACAATTATCAACTACTGGGATGTTGAGCTTATATTTATTAAACCAAATTCAATGATAGACCTCAAATTTCTACAACAAAAGTTTACAGCAAACTACATGAGATCAGGTTTATTTGGACTACTGCTGGATTTAGACCAAACAATAATGGTGATTCTCAACCAGCTTGCACAGCCAATGTCTGGCTCCCAGGTTACGTGCGAGCAACTGAACCAGCAATATAATAATAGTAGGAGGATGATTGCTAATTGCTGATAGTAAGAGCTGAGGATGATTGCTGATAGTAATAAGATATGCATGTCATAATAAATAATACCCAGGCCAACCTAGCTACTTCATCTGGCTCCTTGGCTTATTATCAATTTCTGAATTTAATCTGTTATCTTCGTATATATATATATTATGTTTATTTGTATATAGAATAATGGATATTGGTTAGGATATTTGCATTTAGTATCTTTTTTTTCTGGGATTGGTTGCCGGAAGAGAAGTGACCATTTAAATAAACCATCTTCAATATGCACAGGTATAAGATATTCATTCAAATCCATCCTAGTCCCATAGATTGAATGAATCATGTGCTTTTTGCGCCAAGGAGTTTTGGAACTTCCGATGCATCACCAACCCATATTGTACTGACGCAAAATGGACCTAATGAACATGTGAAATTCACTATTCTATAACACGACGATTTCATGCGTGCTGATTCAATTAAGAACAATCATTAACCATTATTGGGCATGCATAATCTCAAATTCTATTTGTACAACAAATAGATTAACGTGATTAGGTAATCTGTTGTTCACTTTGTAGACATGCATGAGACATTGTGATATAAATAATAATAATAACAAAAAAAAAAAAATTGAATCTTGAGCAAGTTGTAATTATTACGGGTCAGTTGGGATGGAAAATACTCAAAGGAGCTGCCCATAACCTACTAGCCATTATTACCACATATATCCGTTTCATGCGTTTTGACAGAAGAAAATCAACACTCGTTTCAAAGCATATGTCATGTATTTCTTCAATCACTTACCAGATTTCAGTAGTAGGGAGGTTGCAGTAGCTATCTGGGAGGCATTTCCATACGTAGTAGTCATCTGGTGCATCTGGAAAACCAAAAATGATGTTATCATTAATAATGGGCCAGCTGAGTCTTCAAAGGTGTTGCAGAAAATTAAAGCGACGATTTGGGCTTGGTTAAACATGTCGCTCAATGCTATGGAACTGTGCAAGAAAATGAAGCTCATAGATTTGTTATTTGGGTGGAGATATGTGATGACAACTCAGTGGTGAGTCTGGAGATAGATGGACAGATGAATATTGCAGACTGGGTTTCGATGGTTTTCTGTAAGTCTGTTTTGTTTCCCAAGATCAGCTACTCTCAGAGAGGGGATGTCCTCCGGGGAGAGCTCTTGGCTGGAAACTAGCAGGGCATTTGTCTGCTGCAGGCTGCTCATTTTATGTACTTGTTTTACAATGATCTTAATACAACTTTACCTTTGATAAGAAAACTATTCTGCAATCAATTTGAGCTTCAAGGTTCAAACTAGGTCCAGTTCATCTGCACATTGAACATATATATCTGAGAACATAGTTTCATATAGGCACAACTTAAAAGGAAATAAAACAAGAAATCTGTAAGTACAATACTTGAAATTTGGTTCTCTAGATCTTTGATTTCTCTATCTTCTTCGCACTCTTCTTCTGAATGGCTCTCAACTCTTTCCTCATCCGTTTCATCCTCTTCCTCTTCCTCTTCTTCTTCTTCGTCTTCTTCCTCTTCAGTTTCAGTTTCAGTTTCAATTTCAATTCTATATCCAGGGACTCTTGCAAACTGCCGCTAAAGTTGTGTGCAAGGAAAATAGAGGATAAAAATAAACAATTAGTTTGAAGAGTCAAATTCTAATCGCATGCACATATTTTTTATTATTATTAACTTTTAAAATTATTTGCTTTTGTTCTTTTGGGAGAGGGGGATTGCTTCCACTATAACCAAAAAAGAAAACACTCATATTCAACCATCACAATTCACAACAGCCAATATATGAAGAAGTAAATTAAATGAAACAAAATTTTCGAAATTGTGAAACAAGTAACTATAGTAGAAAATATATCCATATTTGACACTGATAGAGCGTAAGTGCATATCGACAAACTTTGTTATTGAGTCTTCAAAGTCATCTCATCCTATAATAGATGATAAATGAAGTCAATAATCTAATAACGGCGAAGCAACCAAAAGTAAAGCAGAAGAGATGCATCACTCCTTTGATAAGAGATGCAACGGAAAAACAGTTGGAAATTCTAGCCAAGGCCAAAAAAAATGGTGCCAAACCACCTAAGCTAAAATTGACTAATCATTATCTCATTCTTCTTATATATAGTTGTCGTAAATTCAGCAAAAAAAAAAAAAAATTGGCCTTCTTTATTATTGCTATTATTCTTCTTTATTATTGCTATTATTATTAAGGCATTATTATTTCCCATACGCCTTCTTTTATTAATCTAATAAAAAAATTTGTCTTTTACTTAAATCATTCACATATATACAGCTAAATTGGTTCTCTCGTATACTATTTAAGTACCAAATTACCCTTGCATATATATTAGATAATCAAAAATAATCTACTAGATATAATCCCTATTATTATTGTTAATAAAAAAAATTAAAAATATGATCCAACTCAAGCTAAACGTGTTCAATAGAATGTTAGTTGAAAGGGAAAATAGAGAATAATTTTATACCATAGAAGTCTCTCTATTAGCTGCTCCATTTACTCCTTTTATTGAAACTAAGCTCTCATTGTAGATGACACACACTGGATGACCACAAGGATCCTTGTAATGATAATCTTGCAATTCTTGGGTAACTAGGTTGTACAAGTAAATTCTGGAATTCTTAGACAACATAAGAAACTCCTCTTTTAGAAACATTAGCGGTCTAACACAGTCAAAGGGTCCTCTAACACAGTCAAAGGGTCCAATTGTATATAGTTTACTCCAAGACTCTTTCGTGCCGTATCCATGCAACACCCAAATATCGAAGTGTTGGTCCTTGTTACGATTGTAGACCTTGTCGGGGATGAATTCATCAGAAACGGGGTCATTAAAGCATATTAGATTGTCGTCCAAGAAATCCAAAGCATATGTATAGACCCATTTAGAAGTATTTGGCATTGGCATAAATCGAAATGTCTCCGTACTAAAGTCAAATGAAATTAGTACCCAATGCCCCTGCCATTTAGAATATTTAGAACTCCTTCCACACCAAAAACAGATTCCACTCTTGTAAAGGACTTTAGGTTTAGAATAACAACTATTGCTGAAAGGCAGAAGGTAGTCTCTGTGTAGAATCCTCCAAGCATCTGTACTTAAGTTGTAAACCTCGACTTGGCTAGGGGTATCGAGCTCAAAGTTTGATTCATTTGTTTGAATGATATTCACCACCTTGTAATCATTGGTTTTGATATCGAAACCTAATAAGGGATAGTTGAGAAAAAAATATGGTTGGGGTGGACGGGAGGCTGGAAATTGGGGCAAGGGGAGAGGTCGAAGTTGTTTAGTGGCAGGATTCCATAAAGCAACATCCTCAGAGCGACCTCCAAGAACATGTAGAGAAATAATGCCATTGCAAATATTGCCCACACATAGTCTAGATATCAAGAGTAGAGAATTAATTTTATACCCTCTCATCTCCTCATATGCAAAATCAAGACAGATAGATGCCTCATCGAATTTATCACCAGTGAGCATGAAAAATCGTGCTTCGAAGTTATCATAATAACCAGATTTTGGAGGCGGGCATTTCCTAATTATGAGAGAACAGTTGACGTTGTCTTGTTGATGGCGATGGTGTTGATTGATGAAAGTGGAGCTTTCGATGAGAGCATACCAGTATTTGCATACAGCTTTAAATCGCAATAAAGACTTCACGGGCAACCATAGCAGAATCAGAAATATCATATGTTCAGGCAACTCCTGGGCCATTGATTTTGCACAATCTTGGATTGACTTGAATACTGAATTAAATGGAATTGCCTATCAAATATTTAGAATACAAATAGATGAACGAAACTAATTTAACAAAAACAAAAAAAGGTAGGAATCATTCTTACATTGGGGCGCAAATGTGTCGCGACTTCTTGTCTTCCTTGAATATTATTGTCAATTGTGATCTGAAACCCACCAGTAGGCAGTAGCAATGTATATACTGTTACTGTAGTCTGTACATACAAGAATACAAATTAGGTTTGAAGAAAAAATAAGAGGGGTTTCATGAAACCAAAACAACATTACAATTTCTAACAACCCTTTTTAGTTTCATAAAACATTGATTCATAAACTACAAAATAATTAAGATTGCTTTAAAATGAGTTTAAATTATACTAGAAGAATTAGAAACCTTAATAACAACAATTCACAATTACTTGTATACTTTTTCCAACTTGTTTCTGATCTCTGATCTGTTCGTTTTATCCTTCGCACCATTCAATTGGAGTATTGGAGTATTGGAGGAGAGAGAGACAAAAAACAAAACAACAAAGGGTATGTTTGGTTCAATGTACCATGACTCAGATTATCTTTATTTTAAAAGGAAAAAAAAAACAAAAAAAAACAGCATTGATGATTTGATGTGTTTTGATGGAAGACCTTTGGAAAATCATTAAAATGAATATATTTCCATAAATAGGATAATAATTTAAACTAAAAATACACTTACCCTGTTCTTCACACAAATGACAAATCACTCTTTTCAGATCCACCAAACACTCTGTTTCAATGGTTAGGTGTGTGACCCTTGCATCCATAGAATGTGTGGTGATAATATAAAGCAATCTTCCAAGAGTTACAAGTAAACCAGGTAGAGCTGCAGAAAAATGTTGATTAGAAAAATGTTGATCATTACTATGTGTGTTGCAATTAATACGTACAGCTTAATTAAGTGTTCAGAAGAGATGATGGTGAACTTTCATGTGTAGCTATTGGTGGGTTAGGCGTCGAAACATATTACATTGCAGAGATGACATGCATCATAGAAGGTACACTAATGGCAGTTGAAATGGGATGGAGAAACATTTGGGTGGAGGCAGATTCTGAGGCTGTTGTTGAAGCTCTTTGGAAAAACAAACCTCATTGGAAACTAAAGCAGCAATGGGACGAAATAAGAAACCTGCAACTGAACCTGCTGATCACGGCAAACAAAAGGGAAGCTAACTTCGCAGCAGATACATGCGCTAGGAAGGGTACTCACTTACAGGCAAAGCAAAGATTGAGATGGGACAAACTCCCATTTCAATTACCTTTAGAGAACCACAAATCTGTCTATTATAGATTTTTTTAATTTTTGAGATAGGAATGTTGTTATTAATTTCTTCTCACTTTTGTAGTCTTTTCATTATTTTATAAATTTAATCACCCTTGAGCAAAAAAAAAAAAAAACGTACAGCTTAATTAAGTGATCAAACCATTCCCATTGGGATTGCCATGAGCAGTGTAGCCAGACAATACATTCCTTACTACATTCAATTCAAGGAAGACTTCGTAACGAAGAGACTGTGGCTTGTGGGTTTGAAACTTGTCAGCAGTTGATTGTTAACTGCTTGTTTGATAAAAAAATTTCCTCACATAATTTAACTCGTTTGCCAATCAAGAAAAAAATTTGGGACCAAATTAACCAGTTTAAACTTTGAGGACTCAACTGAAAATTTGAGCAAAGTTAGAGGACCCAAATAGCTAGTTGTTCGTGATGTTTTAGTTGGAAGAATTGTTTCTTTTCATTATCTCAAAGTGGCTTATAGTAAGAGAAATATTTGAATAAAATAAAATAGTTGATCAAACTGAATTCATGGACTATGAAATCATGTCAGATAATATCCATCTAAAGTTTGAGTCTCTTCTAAGTTCTAAGAAACAATGTTAAGAACTCTATACATCTATTGCAATTAATTTACATTTACCTAACTAGCTTATTATACAAATTACAAATGCTTCCGCTGGCAGACGCTTTAGCAATTTAGGCTAGGTTGCAGACTTGCAGTTGTATCTTCACCTTGTTTGATAAGAAGGCAAAAAAGTTCATGTTAAGGGAATCTAATCACTTTGCAATATCAAGTCTTCACTTGATCACCCACTATTTCTAAATATTTGCTAACATTTCACTTCTTCACTTGATCACCCACTATTTCTAAATATTTGCTAACATTTCACTTAATGCATTGTGTGGCTAAGCTCGCTGTAAGATGCTCATGACAGTAAAAGAATGAAATTATACTAAATGAAAGAACTAAATAGACTTAGATAAATCAAATATGTCCAGGATCGAATATGGAAAGCCAAAAGATTATATCAATTTAATTTAGACTTAAACAAATAGTTATTGGGCCACAATTCTAACAGGCAGTCCTTTAAAATAAGCTGTTGTAACTGTAACACTCTTCTAGTCTTCTGCGCGCATTATAAGGATCAATATCTTCCTGCAGCTCTACCTGTTTTATTTGTAACTCTTGGAAGATGCTTTATAATTATCAACACATACCATTCTATGGATGCAAGAGTGAAGAGTCACAGGTACATTAGTATGAAGCTTTACTGTATTTAAAAGGAGATCTCTATTACCAAATGGCAAATCTCCATAAATATATATTTTAGAGGGTTAGTTTGGAGAAATTTCATTCTATTTTTAGTTAGATTAATTAGCAATTCCTTATCTAATTCCCATTCTCCTTGGCTCCCAAGTAAAATTACCTTGTATCTCACGATTATAAAAGAAAACCCTTCTCTGTACGAAACAGTGTTCATATTATATCATCATCAAAAAGGGAACAAGTGTCTCTTATCATTTCTGATCAATCAAAATCAAAAGGTACTACTTATTACTTAATACATTCTGATTCTGGTACAAGAAGTATATTTAATTATTTTATTATTTTCATATTATTGTTTAAGATTTATTTAGATTGTTTTATATATAATTACTTTTCTGAGTCCATGATTGGTTAAGCTCAGTAGTTTTATATTTTTATAAGTTCTAATAGATTTAACTTTTAAGAATAAGAATTGATTCCTTATTGCTTAAGTTCAAAGTCTCTATATAAAAGAACCATTGTCGTCATGGTAATAGTTAAAACATTATTGTATAAAAAATTTCCAATTCTTAATTACACTATTTTCATCCACTCTCTTTCAACAAGTTTTTTTCTAGATCTCCCTTTAAGAATGTTTTTCTAAACTATCCTTTGTCGTAAATGCCCAGATTATTTTCAACAAATACTAGTTTACATCTGTGTGTATGATTATTTTTAATTTGCATTTTATATATGATCCCCATTGGACAACAACATCAAGCACTGTGTTTGGTTCTGTTTCTTTGCATGCATATTAAATTGGCAGGGATTTTACCGATAATATATGCGATTTTTGGTGTAGTATAAGTGATCATCCAAAGATATAGAAACTGAGTATAATTAATTAGGTTAGATGGACTTGGTCTTCTCTACTAATTTGTTTGAATCTGTCGTCAAGAATTATTTTTCCTAGATTTAATTCTCTTTGGTGTTGCAGGCAGAGCATTCACTTCATAATTATGGTTCGAAAAGACACACTCTTAGCCAAAAGAAAAAAGAAAAAACAAGAGAAAAAAGAAAAGAAAAGAGGATTAGCTTTATCATGTGTTTGTGCTGAAGTTGGAATATGTTGTTTCGATTTATTACCTTTTGAAATCATCTCTGAGGTACTTTTTAAACTTCCCATTGAGGATATCGTTCGATGTAAGAGTGTATGTCAGACTTGGTACAATTTAATTTCAGATTCCGATTTCATTAAGTCACAAATGGAAAGAGCATTTTCTCAGCCACGTCGCATTCTTCTTGCACCATACTTTAAACACCGTACTCTGTACACGACTCGCCCTAACACATTTTTCTTGATAAATAAAAAGAAATGTATGAAGATTTCAGATCCATACATAGATTTGTCATATAGCTACAAAATTGCAGGTTCTTGCAATGGCTTGCTATGTCTAGTTTCAGATTCAGATGAGCCTGTATTGATATACAACCCGATTACCAGGGAATCTCAGACGCTTCCTAAACAATGCTATAGAAAATTTAGATATGATGGTCCTCTATATGGCCTCGGTTATGATTCGTTCAGCCAGAAATATAAAGTGGTTTGTGTTTACAACACATATAAGAAGCTCTATAATGAGGAGATGACAGTGGGTGAAATTATTTCTGAGGGGGAAGCTTGTTGGAGAAAGCTAGAGATTCCATTCCAAATACAGTTTGAAGGTATGCCAGAAACTGTGTTTGTGAATGAGGCCTTCCATTGGATAATTGACAGGGATTATCAATATTCAAGAGGTAATTCATGTCCAGAGCTAATTCTTGCACTCAACATTTGTGACGAAAAGTTTCATACCTTCAAATTTCCCCCTGTTGAGTTTCCTGATTCTTTGTCCCTTTTAAACTTTGAGGAGTCACTGGCCATTGCTGAATATAATAGGCTTGGTAGTGAGGCTCGAGTATGGAAAATAGTGGGTACTGGGACTTATGATCAATTGCTTTATCCGTATACATGTAAATTTGAGTCTGTAGGGTGTTACCATAGAGTGGTAGGTATGTTGAGCGATGGAAGCTTTGTGTACAAGGCGGAGAAGAGAGTTTCCTTTGACTGGTACACTCGCCTGGCTCTCTATAATCCTGAGGAGAAACAGTCCTTGATTTTCAAGCTATGCTATTTTAACAATACTTCACATGTTGATAACACTATTCATACAGTTTTATTTACGCCAACACTTGTTTCTCCAAAAACCATTTATTTTCCTAGTAACCCTTACCCAGGGGAGCTAGAAGAGTGCCAAAGTGAGTCTGAGAGTGATGGCTGGCGAAGTTGGTTTTCGTTTTATGTAAAGGGGTCTGACTCTGAAAGTGATGAAAGTGTGAGTTCCAATTTCAGCATGAAATATATATTAAGAAAGGGACAAGCAGTGAGAAAGAGACGAGGGCGAAAAGGAAGAAGAAAAGAGATGGAAACATGAGATCTGAGATCCAAGGTGAATGGATAGAATAATAGACTGAGCAGTTAAATTTGCTTGCCACTCCCAAGAAGTCCAGAGCACTCATAGGTGAGGATATAATAGTCTACTCTTCAGTTCCTTGCCAATGCAGATACTACTAGCCTGCTCTTCGGTTTTGTGCAGCCAGCTGGTGTCTTTGATCTATGGTGCAATACTGGAATGTCGGTTTGGCCTTTGTTATTTTCAGCATAATTGGATATGCAACTCTATATTATTATAACCAGTTAATTTTATTAAAATTTCCAAGTTTTTTCATTCAATTTATATATTTTTTTGCCCATGGGGATTTTCATATTCCCTTTGTATTTTTTTTTTCCGATACAATTAGTTTATAGCTTTTGATCATCTACCCAGAAAGGATTTGCAGCACCGCACTTGTTTTCCACTTTTGTATAAATTATTGTGAGTTTCAAAAATACATGTTTATTAGTTTATCAGACTGAGATTATCCTGTTATAATTATATGTTGTGTGTAACTGAAATTCATATTGGTGAATGTGAGGAACTTCGAAGCAAAAACCAAGGCATTTTAAAACTCAGGGAACAGTTGTGCCTACCGTTGTTATTATTGGAATTCTGATTATTATGAAACTACTGCTACTGAAGATCCTGTGACAACAGGTGAGATTATAACCCAAGGGGAAGATTCATGGAGAAAACTAGATTTTCCATTCCAAGTAGATTTCCGACATAAGTCAAAGACTGTGTTCTTGGATGATTGACAGGGATGATCCAATTTCTGGCGGCTCAGAGTTTATTCTTGCACTTGATATTAGTACCAAGAAGTTTCATACCATCCATTTCCCGCCAAATAAGCTTCCTGACTCTTTGCCCCTTATTAACTTGGGGGAATCCCTGGCATGTGTTGAATCTGATACACTCGATAGCTCAACTCAAATATGAAAAATTGCTGGGTCGGGGACTAATGATGGATTGTTTTACCCATTAACTTAATTTCCGTACAGTGGTAAGTGCTTTTCTATATAAAGCAACACAGAAGCTCGTCGGGAAGACAGTGGTAGGAAGTCTATATTTTCCTTACATAAATCTAAGAAGTAGCAAGTGGCAATACATAATGGATAAGCACTTTCAGTCTTTCACCCTGCTTAACTTATTCAAACGAAATTGTTGCGGCAAACCTACTTGGATTCTGATTGTTTTTTCATGTCATTCAGCTCATTTGCGATCTATGAATTGCTCCTTCAGTAAAAATTAGGTTTGGATCAAATTAAAAGCTGATGCCTTAAAGGATGATAAAAAACTGATCTAAACAAGACAATGGTATATGATATTCACTTAGAATTCCTCTACTTTGACAGCATCACGAGGTACCTCATATGCATCCTTAGGCCTTGATTTCTTCACGCCAGCGGTGAACCAAACTTTGTCAGACTTGTAGCCCTCAACAGCAACATTGGTAACTTTAACCCATACAAGGAGCTTAGTTTTCATTCCTTCTACTCCAGTGAGCTTTCCTCTAAGCAATGTCCCTTTGACTCGAGTTGCATACCTTATCACTGAAGAATCCTTAAAGCTCACTTCTGATACGCTAGGCAAGTACACAATCAGCTTGGCCTTTGCCTCGTCAAACTCGTAACAGGTTATGTTCCGAGGGAAAAGGCCTGGCGGGAGGTTGTACTCTCTAAGGAGATCTGGCAACGATTTCGGTGGTTTGCCTATGGAAGAAACAGTTAGAGAAGCATATAAGGTTTGCATGTATAATATAACCATGGTGCATGAGTTCCAAGAAAGCCAGATCATTATTGATAGGGAGCTAGACACATGCAAGTTTGGCCAAGTTCTTGACTCTGATGATGACATCCATCATCCGATGGTCCACGATGCAAGGATTTGAGCCTTTTTTATATCAATAAAAGGTATTCCATTAAAAATGAAGGAGATCACACCCCCTCCCCTCATGCAATGTGGGCTTAGCAAAATACTAACCACCACATACACACCTTAGAGAGCAACATGAAAATACACCATTACAAGATAAAGGCCCTTAGAGCATTTCCAATGGTAAAACACTTTTAGTGGTGCCACATAGGATGGTTTTAAGGAATTTTGGGGTTTTCAATGGTTTTAGCGAAAAAAGGGTTTTAGTGTTTCCAATGGTGGATTATCCATACCGCAATCTATGTGGGGTATGGATCCATACCGCACTCATTGTGGCGGATGGATCCATACCGCACTCATTGTAGCAGATGGATCTTCTTTTAGATGAGTCCATACCGCACTAATTGTGGGGTATGGATCTATACCGCACTTATTGTGGGGTATGGATCCATACCGCACTAATTGTGGCGGATGGATTCCTACGTGGCACTTTTAACTCCTTGGCAAATTTGCCAAGGAGTTAAAAGTGTTTTGCTTGAAAAGTGTGTTAAAAGCTACCGTTGGCAAGTGTTTTCACTAAAAGTGTGCTAAAACCTACCATTGGGAATGCTCTTACACCTTAGAGACCCCTATTTCTTTACAATTTCATCCCATCTACACATAAAATCTTGATACCGGACGATCCCTTGAAAATTGCAAGGATTTGAGCTATTAACACTTAGAAAAACTCCCTACTAAGGTATTTATTTTCTTTCCTCCTTCCTTCCATTGTTTCTTTTCAATTCTATCTCAAGAAAACGTCAACTTTATTTGGGCTACTTAAGAAGATCTCGTTTGGAAAATGGAAAACGAGAAAGTCCAACCATGAATATATAAAAACAAAAAAAAGAAGAAGATGCAAGTATCGTTAATGGTGATGGAAATTTTGGAAGGTCTCTCTGGTAATTCAACGAGGCAGTACGTGAAAGTCAGATGGTTCAAAGCAAGAGAAAACGCTGAATATAATCAAGCAACCAAGAAATAATCTCCACCAATAAATTGAATTGTCACAATAAACTCTCCAACCTAATTATATTAAATTTAATATTTTTGTTCAACTGGTATCGATCCACAAAAACAATCTGAAGGAAGCCCACAAATTGAACTACCAATCAACCAAACATATCAAATGATTGTCTTAATGCATCTATTCTGTAGATAGTGTTCAAGGGTGAAATACAGCAGATACTAATTATGTATACATTGGAATTCTTTGCAGCATTTATGCAAGGTCATATAATTCGTAGTGAACAATTAGCCAATTACTGTAATACCATTCTCAAAAAAGTAGACTTCTTTTGGGAAAAACATTTTGTATGAAAACATACTTGGACTTCAGAAAGAAATTACTGCATGTTACAGGCTTCTGTAATGTAAACTAAATTGAAATAAGGTAAAAATAATTCGTACCCTTTAGCTTGTTGAATACCCATTTTGCCTTTTCTTCAACAGTATTTGATAGCGTCATGGCCATTCATTTGGACAAGCAAGTTGCAGTGTGTATTCTGTTTAGGTTCAGCTTCAGCAGCTGTTGAGTGAACCTGCTTTGGTCTGCAGTTTGGGTCTAGCGGTTTAACCAATTTTTGGAGCAGCTTTTGGGGATGGACTTTCATCGCTTGTGACAATCAGGCGAGGGGGCAAAAGTTCGGACATCAGAGACACCAGTGTTTGAAGACTTGTATTTTGAGTTTACTGAAATGGTATCCAAAGAGAAACAATAACACTAACTTATAGACCAAATTGTAGGAGTGTAAACTTTATCAGATAATCTTCAGCATTTGGAAAGCCATATCAACATCAAAAGGTGCACATCAAAATGCATACACAGAACTACCGTAACTTTCAAAACCCATGAATTAAAGATGAATGCTTCAAGTTGAATCCAAAATTTATCACCTTTTGATTGGAAAACCATGTTGATGAACATGAATGTTTAGATAGCCTCTATAGAGTGACAAAGAATCTCTGATACATATGAGGGGGTATTCCTGAAACTACACAAATAAGCTACCGACTTAATTTCTTAACATATACATAGACTATAAAACCTCTAGCTTGCAAAGATTCACATAGACTAATTACAGAAAGATCTTCTCTGAGAGAGTCTGTGTTATCCTTCAATCATTTCTCTCGCACAAATGGGGGAGAGTATTATTCTTTCAATACTTTAATCCAACCTTCTAAGCAAATATGCAACCTGGACTTCCTTTGTCAGCGGCATGATCCATTTACCATACAGATCAGCAACTAACGTTGGCTTGATTTTGTATACTGGATCAGCTCCATCCTTTTCGTTGACAACTACCTCTTGCCCATAGGTTCTAGTCTTCACCTCCACTCTATGTTTGACTGCGTCTTCCACTGCCTCATATGTCAGCAATGCCATCAATTGGCTGCTATCCTGCAAAACCCACCAACAACAACGCCACAAATCAGTATAGAGAATGGCAAAAAAATTTGTTAAAGCGAAAGAAATAGTGCGTCAGAGGAATAATACTTGTGCTCTAATGGCATCATCATACACAGCAGGGGAAGCTCGATATTTCGCTTCTGCAACAAATTTTCCATAATGGATTCTCTTAGAGAGCACCTACAAGACAGAATATTAGTCAGCTTTTTGTGTGTAACAGAAACAACTCCTTTTGTGCAATGGCACATTAATCATTATATGATTTGATTACACATTATTTATTTATCTTGTATCTGATTACCTTGGCAAGTACAAAGAAAGAACTTCTAAAGTAATAAGCTCACAACCAGTGCAATTTTCTCCACAGCAAGCTCAATGATAATCTCCTAATTACTCGAAAAGCTTCTACATCATTTTCAAATGTTTTGAAGAACGTTGGATGAACCAACAGTACTTACACATCTTAATGAACTTATAGATTTGAACAGAAAAAGAAATACATACAAATGATAAACAAAGTTGATTGGTCATGGACTACGGCTTTGTAAGCTAAAATTGTTCCATTCATGAACCAATAATTGGTTTAGACCTAGTATATCACACACAATAAAATACCAGACATTATCCAGCTTTGAAACCCTAGGTACAGACACACGTTCTTATCAAATATGCCAACAATTATTAGTGTAACTGTAACCAAGTATGGATCCCAAATGCCAATCAAGTTTGACTCTGTATGATTTGATATTGCCATATTGGCAGGCATCCAAACTTGTCATAACCCCCTACAATACTCAAATCTAAGTCTTCTCATTAAAATTGTTACAATTCACTAATTTATTTCGTAAAATATGTATGAAAAAATTCATCAGACCAGTTATTCTACCTGCAAACATGTTGTGTCACAAACTGCAGTTGATCCACAATTTCCATCATTTCCTTCTTTAACCAATCTAGGAAGAAGACGGCCGAAATACATTTCCCAAATCTTTTTGTTTATATTGATAGAATCAGCAATAGGATGCAAGACCTAGTTGGAACCATAATTCAAGACAAAGTTAGAACAGGCTCGGAAGTAATTTGATGCCAAAGGATCAGAACGATAAAATAGAGGAATCTTATCAGAAAAAAAACATCCATAATGATCGCTAACACAGAATGAACTGCAGATATCATAACTACTTCAGGTAAATAATGATAGATAAAGGACCAGACGTTAGAACCATCCATTGGACTCCTAATGCCAAGTAAATTTGCTATCCAAACTCCAAAGTTGAAAACTTTGTTTCATTCAATTTAGTTTTTCATATATTGGTAGTTGAGATGGTTGAATGTGAGTGTTTTTAGGTTATGGAACCAACCCCCGCTCTCCCAAAAGAATAAAATCAAATATATCGTAAAAGTTAATAATAGGGGGATTTAGAGATACCCCCAAAATAATATGAACTCTTTGAGATACCCCCGATTTGGAAACTCTTAGAGATACCCCTCATTTTCCCATTTGAAGCCGGTCAACCAAGCCGTTGACCATGGTCTGACCAGTCTTCATAATTTTTAGACAATTTTATCCTCCCACCATTTAAACCCACATCCTAGTCATTTTGCACAGTCATCAATAATGTCATGTCAGCAAACCCACTTACAACTACTACTTCTTATCCTAACCGTTCAAAATAGGTCCAGATCTATATCTAATCCTATGGGTAGAATTAAGTAACCGTTATGTGACCGTTACATCACCAAACTCCACCTTCTTCTTCCTCCTCCTTCTTCTTCCTCCTATTTTCTTCTTCCTTCTTCATTAAAAGATCTAGCCATTATCGTCTCTCATTTATTACTCCATTACTAGATCTGGTGAAAGGATGACACCCTATGAACACTCCATTACTCGATCTAGAAGAACCAATAAAGACTTCAATTTTTAGTAGTTTTACTAGATCTACCTAGTTGAAACGTTGATATGAAGGTAAATTATATTATTTAGTGGTTTTGTGTAGTTTGTACTGTGTATTTTAGTATTTTTTTAGACTTGGTTCATCATCTTTCATCATCTTCCCCAAATTACCTTTCTCTGCAATTTGGGGGGTATCTCAAATGAAACTTGTATTTTGGGGGGTATCTCTGATGAAAGTTTTGTTTGTTTTGAACAGATAATTTGTCAAATGTGTGACCAACTTGGACATTGTGGAGATGAGTGTCAATGGGTATATAGCCATTGCAAAAAGACAGATTGTGAAGGCATTATGAGATTGACAACTTCAAATACCCCAGAGAATCTAGCTAGAAAGTTTCTTAGATGTCACCTTTGTGGGAAGTTTAAATGGTTAGATGAAGCTATGAGAGATGAAGCTACGACCTCTAGTTCAAGTGTTAAAGGTTGTTTCATTTGTGATGACTTGGATCACTGGAAGAAAGATTGCGAGTGGGTAGATTCTGAATGCAGAACTAAGGGATGCAAGGGTCGGAGGAATGTGAAGACTTCTGGCAAACAAGGTACTGTGGGGGACAAGTATTTGAAGTGTTATACATGTGGAAACTTTCAATCAACACCTTCGCCATCAACAAGACAACATCAACTGTTCTCTCATAATTAGGAAATGCCCGCCTCCAAAATCCGGTTATTATAATAACTTCGAAGGAAGATTTTTCATGCTCACTGGTGATAAATTCGATGAGGCATCTATCTGTCTTGATTTTGCATATGAGGAGATGAGAGGGTATAAAATTAATTCTCTACTCTTGATATCTAAACTATGTGTGGGCAATATTTGCAATGGCATTATTTCTCTAGATGTTCTTGGAGGTCGCTCTGAGGATGTTGCTTTATGGAACTGTAAGGACCCATGCACTCTCTAGTGGTATTTTAGTAATCTCACCTATGATTCTATGGCTATGATCGCATCATAGTATATCTTAATCGAATGGCCTTAGTTAGTTGACATTTTTATATCTAGAAAAGATACAGAAAAATAAATAAATAAATAGACGATAAAAACTTCATAACACATTTTTGAAAAATTTGGCAAACTTGTCGCAAGATATTCGATGTTTAATATATAAAAACCACATTATATTTCTAACATGAACTCATTACACCTAGGATCGAGTGCGTGAAAAACGCTTGAAATGAACCCACATATGTTGCTAGAAAGAGTTTTTACAAATAAGAGTAATTTTGTTAAGTTGCACCTAATTACACTTAACGATTCTATTTCTATTAGATAAGACTCAAGCATAGGCTTACACCTCATGCTAGAATTAAACATGAGCTGTATTAAACCTTTTCTAGTAACTGAGTGTGAAACCACTTGCTGGAGATTAAGTTAAAGCTTGGGAAGAGAAAGAGAAATCAGACACCACTACCATTGAAGTCAAGTGAAGTTAGCTTCTTAACAACTAGTGGATATTGAAAGAGTGACAAGTTAGAAAAAAATTCAATCTGACAGGTTTGTATTCTTGAACTTGGTAGTATACTTATAGAAATAACAAGCAATACAATTAGTAGTTCAAGCTTTAGTTAGTAGCTAGATGATTTATATGAATAGGTCCTTAGGATTTCAATGAGCTGGAGTGATTTTTATGCTTAACTTTAGAATTGAAGAGAAAACAAGCAGCAAGTCATATAGGTTGTTGGCTACCTTTAATCTTGTACAAACTAGGAAAGTATTACTGAATTTTGAACCTTCTAGATGGTTAAATTTTACTCTAATATCTATGGCAGAAAAATGGACGACATTTAACATGAATTTCATGGTTTAATTAAATTGTAAACGAGTACAAAAAAAATCTGGTTCTTTCAGTTGTGTATGAGCCGAACATATTGAGTTAAAGTTCCATTAGTAAGTGTTGGTTATATGAAATTTAGTACCGACTACAAGCCCGTTAATAGGTTATGGACTAAATGCATGTATACCCAATTAGAAAACTTATTAGAAACACAAGACACGCACGAATAGAAAATATATAATAGTTCCCTTATAGGATTATAATTATGTTTCGCTTGCGTTTTAGGTGTTTGGCTTTAATAGTGTTCTTCGGGTTTTAGAGGTGACGCGGGAGCGCGCTGAGGTAGGGACTTACATTTTCTTTATATTATCTCTCATGGTTCATATTCTTAATAAATATTGTTACAGTATAATTCGTATAGTGATGATAAAAATGCATGCATGGTTTTGTTTGGTATATATAGATTACTCGTGGTTTATCGATTATAGTTTTTATAAAGTGATTAGTTACAGATATCATGTTTTATAGTGGAGGTATTAAAACAATATATATATATTGAAATGGTTTTATAAACGGAAAAAACAATCGAAGTTTTTATTGCATCTCTTTTCCAGGATGAGAAAAGGGAGATGGATTTTGTATGTGGGATGTGAGATCCCAGTTGTATGTTGGTATGGTGTGAGGTTCCTGAATTGGGAATGATCTGGGTGCTTACACGAACATATTATTAAAGATCGGATTATGATCCCTCCGGCTAGTGCCCGTGTCTGGTAGCCGTGAATAGGAGATAGTTCCTTCGGCTAGTGCCCGTGTCTGGTAGCCGTGAATCGGGAACTGGTTTAATGGTTGATAAATTCAGGGACTCATCACACATGCCAGATTAAATTAATTATTATTAAAAGATACCCTATATATTATATATATTGTATCACGAGGCGGTCTGGCAAGGGATCTGTGAATTCCTACAAGAAGGAATTGTTGTTATATTCCGGAGACGACAGTTCTTTCTAAGATTACATATGCTTTGTTCACCTTCAGACGGTGAATGGGCGCTTTCTAGAGACGAACATTGTTGGATGTTTCCGGGAATTCCTCTTCTACCTTCCTGGATTGCCATGCTTTTAGTGGTACGTTGTTGGTGCTTAGTGTGTCGTGGGGATACATGTTACCTCGAGGAGGTTTAAACGCGAGGGGTGAGAGTTAGTCCACTCCTGGACGTGTGTCAGGATCCTGTGCAGTCTGCAGTCGTCGAACGGTTGACCACCGTAAGTTAGGGACTCCTCGTATCAGGAGGCGTGGTCAGAGGGCCCACCTGAGCCCTAAAAGAGGGTTAGTGTCTTCAGACACAAAAACGGTAATCACTACCCGACCGGATAATCAGGAAAGCAACGGTGCAGGTTCACACTGGAAAGTACTGAACCGAGATGATTTGCCTGGGGTCGGGGCTGAGTTCCAGTCGTATTCTCACTACTGTAATAGGATGCAGCTACCCGCCATATTGTATGAATGTATGAATACTAGTTATTATTTATAGTAGAAAATACTTTACATTATATTTATTATCTTTACAGTTCTTATTTAAACTTGCATATTTAAACTGTTAGTATGATTTATCGTCATGGTTGGATAATATTTTGGGAATGTGGGTTTCTACTGAGCAAGTGGATTATGCTCACCCTACCATTACCCTTTTCAGCTGAGCCTGTTGTTGAGGAGCCTGCTGTTGCAGCAGACGATGACAGGGATGATCACTACATTTGCCTGATGTGAGATTGAGTGTAGTCCAGGGTTGTAAATTTTTGACAGGTCTGTTATATGTATATACGTAGATATCACACTCGAAAACAGTCTTATATATGTATTATCAGAATCTTGGGATGTATAAAGTATAGTTTTCTATATAAATATAAAAGTGTGTTTTTACGGATTTATGATAAGTGCGAATTAATAAAATGACTGATTCAACACCAGATTTTCACGGATTTTGTTATGATTAATAGAGTAGAAATGACGAATTGCCCATGGTGTTGATGATAATGCCTTGAGATTCGATTCAAGTCTTATTGGGATATGGGTTGAATTTTGGGGTGTTACAGGAACCCTGCCACTAAACAACTTCGACCTCTCCCCTTGCCCCAATTTCCAGCCTCCCGTCCAACTCAACCATATATTATTATCAACTATCCCTTATTAGGTT